>CAXAJV010000920.1:318600-989600 GCA_963969225.1 Xylocopa violacea
ACGCGCTATCTCAGAGTCGGAGACGTAGAGGCCAATTCGCCAGGAATGTCGTCAAATATTACCGCCGAGATGATAGGTTGGGCTAGGTTTAGGTTATATTACGTTATTGATGTATATAAAGGTCCCCACGAAAACATAGAGGCCAACTCGCCAGGAATGTTGTCAAATATTACCGCTGATGTGTTAGGTTGGGTTAGGTTAGGTTATACTACGTTATTGATGTATATGAAGGCCCCACGGAGACGTAGATGCCAACTCGCCAGGAATGTTGTCAATTATTACCGCCGAGATGATAGGTTGGGTTTAGGTGTGAGGTTATATTACGTTATTGATGTATATGAAAGGCCCCCACGGAGACGTAGAGCCCAACTCGCGAGGAATGTTGTCAAATATTACCGCCGAGATGATAGGTTGGGTTAGGTTAGGTTATATTACGTTATTGATGTATATGAAGGCCCCACGGAGACGTAGAGGCCAACTCGCCAGGAATGTTGTCAAATATTACCCCCGAGATGTTACGTTGGTTTAGGTTAGATTAAATTACGTTATTGATGTATATGAAGGTCCCACTGAGAGGTAGAGGCCAAACTCGCCAGGAATGTTGTCAAATATTAGTGCCGAGATGTTAGGTTGGTTTAAGTTAGGTAATATTACGTTATTGATGTATATAAAATTCCCACGGAGACGTAGAGGCCAACTCGCCAGGAATGTTGTAAAATATTAGTGCCGAGATCTTAGGTTGGGTTAGGTTAGGTTATATTACGTTATTGATGTATATGAAGATTCCACGGAGACGTAGAGGCCACTCGCCAGGAATGTTGTCAAATATTACCGCCGATGTGTTAGGGTGGGTTAGGTTAGGTTATACTACGTTATTGATGTATATGAAGGCCCCACGGAGACGTAGATGCCAACTCGCCAGGAATGTTGTCAAATATTACCGCCGAGATGTTAGGTTGGGTTAGGACAGGTAATATTATGTTATTGATGTATATGAAGGCCCCACGGAAACATGGAGGCCAACAAGACAGGAATGTTGTCAAATATTACCGCCGTGATGATAGGTTGGGCTAGGTTAGGTTATATTACGTTATTGATGTATATAAAGGTCCCACGGAAACATAGAGGCCAACAAGCCAGGAATGTTGTCAAATATTACCGCCGACATGTTACGTTGGTTTAGGTTAGGTTAAATTACGTTATTGATGTATATAAAAGTCCCACGGAGGCGTAGAGGCCAACTCGCCAGGAATGTTGTCAAACATTACCGCCGAGATGATAGGTTGGGTTAGGTTAGGTTATATTACGTTATTGATGTATATGAAGGCCCCACGGAGACGTAGAGCCCAACTCGCGAGGAATGTTGTCAAATATTACCGCCGAGATGATAGGTTGGGTTAGGACAGGTAATATTATGTTATTGATGTATATGAAGGCCCCACGGAAACATGGAGGACAACAAGACAGGAATGTTGTCAAATACTACCGCCGAGATGATAGGTTGGGCTAGGTTAGGTTATATTACGTTATTGATGTATATAAAGGTCCCACGGAAACATAGAGGCCAACAAGCCAGGAATGTTGTCAAATATTACCGCCGAGATGTTACGTTGGTTTAGGTTAGGTTAAATTACGTTATTGATGTATATAAAAGTCCCACGGAGGCGTAGAGGCCAACTCGCCAGGAATGTTGTCAAACATTACCGCCGAGATGTTAGGTTGGGTTAGGTTAGGTAATATTAAGTTATTGATGTATATGAAGGTCTCACGGTGACGTAGAGGCCAACTCGCCAGGAATGTTGTCAAATATTACCGCTGATGTGTTAGGTTGGGTTAGGTTAGGTTATACTACGTTATTGATGTATATGAAGGCCCCACGGAGACGTAGATGCCAACTCGCCAGGAATGTTGTCAAATATTACCGCCGAGATGATAGGTTGGGTTAGGTTAGGTTATATTACGTTATTGATGTATATGAAGGTCCCACGGAGACGTAGAGGCCAACTCGCCAGGAATGTTGTCAAATATTACCGCCGAGATGTTAGGTTGGGTTAGGACAGGTAATATTATGTTATTGATGTATATGAAGGCCCCACGGAAACATGGAGGACAACAAGACAGGAATGTTGTCAAATACTATCGCCGAGATGATAGGTTGGGCTAGGTTAGGTTATATTACGTTATTGATGTATATAAAGGTCCCACGGAAACATAGAGGCCAACTCGCCAGGAATGTTGTCAAATATTACCGCCGAGATGTTACGTTGGTTTAGGTTAGGTTAAATTACGTTATTGATGTATATAAAAGTCCCACGGAGGCGTAGAGGCCAACTCGCCAGGAATGTTGTCAAACATTACCGCCGAGATGTTAGGTTGGGTTAGGTTAGGTAATATTAAGTTATTGATGTATATGAAGGTCCCACGGTGACGTAGAGGCCAACTCGCCAGGAATGTTGTCAAATATTACCGCTGATGTGTTAGGTTGGGTTAGGTTAGGTTATACTACGTTATTGATGTATATGAAGGCCCCACGGAGACGTAGATGCCAACTCGCCAGGAATGTTGTCAAATATTACCGCCGAGATGATAGGTTGGGTTAGGTTAGGTTATATTACGTTATTGATGTATATGAAGGCCCCACGGAGACGTAGAGGCCAACTCGCCAGGAATGTTGTCAAATATTATCGCCGAGATGTTACGTTGGTTTAGGTTAGGTTAAATACCGTTATTGATGTATATGATGGTCCTACGGAGAGGTAGAGGCCAACTCGCCAGGAATGTTGTCAAATATAAGTGCCGAGATGTTGGGTTGGGTTAGGTTAGGTAATATTACGTTATTGATGTATATGAAGATCCCACGGTGACGTAGAGGCCAACTCGCCAGGAATGTTGTCAAATATTACCGCCGATGTGTTAGGTTGGGTTAGGTTAGGTTATACTACGTTATTGATGTATATGAAGGCCCCACGGAGACGTAGAGGCCAACTCGCCAGGAATGTTGTCAAATATTACCGCCGAGATGATAGGTTGGGTTAGGTTAGGTTATATTACGTTATTGATGTATATGAAGGTCCCACGGAGACGTAGAGGCCAACTCGCCAGGAATGTTGTCAAATATTACCGCCGAGATGATAGGTTGGGCTAGGTTAGGTTATATTACCTTATTGATGTATATAAAGGTCCCACGGAAACATAGAGGCCAACAAGCCAGGAATGTTGTCAAATATTACCGCCGAGATGTTACGTTGGTTTAGGTTAGGTTAAATTACGTTATTGATGTATATAAAAGTCCCACGGAGAAGTAGAGGCAAACTCGTCAGGAATGTTGTCAAATATTACCGCCGATATGATAGGTTGGGTTAGGTTAGGTTATATTACGTTATTGATGTATATGAAGGCCACACGGAGAGGTAGAGGCCAACTCGCCAGGAATGTTGTCAAATATTACCGCCGAGATGATCGGTTGAGTTAGGTTAGGTTATATTACGTTATTTATGTATATAAAATTCCCACGGAGACGTAGAGGCCAACTCGCCAGGAATGTTGTCAAATATTACCGCCGAGATGATAGGTTGGGTTAGGTTAGGTTATATTGCGTTATTGATGTATATGAAGGCCCCACGGAGACGTAGATGCCAACTCGCTAGGAATGTTGTCAAATATTACCGCCGAGATGATAGGTTGGGTTAGGTTAGGTTATATTACGTTATTGATGTATATGAAGGTCCCACGGAGACGTAGAGGCCAACTCGCCAGGAATGTTGTCAAATATTACCGCCGAGATGTTAGGTTGGGTTAGGACAGGTAATATTATGTTATTGATGTATATGAAGGCCCCACGGAAACATGGAGGACAACAAGACAGGAATGTTGTCAAATACTACCGCCGAGATGATAGGTTGGGCTAGGTTAGGTTATATTACGTTATTGATGTATATGAAGGCCCCACGGAGACGTAGATGCCAACTCGCCAGGAATGTTGTCAAATATTACCGCCGAGATGATAGGTTGGGTTAGGACAGGTAATATTATGTTATTGATGTATATGAAGGCCCCACGGAAACATGGAGGACAACAAGACAGGAATGTTGTCAAATACTACCGCCGAGATGATAGGTTGGGCTAGGTTAGGTTATATTACGTTATTGATGTATATAAAGGTCCCACGGAAACATAGAGGCCAACAAGCCAGGAATGTTGTCAAATATTACCGCCGAGATGTTACGTTGGTTTAGGTTAGGTTAAATTACGTTATTGATGTATATAAAAGTCCCACGGAGGCGTAGAGGCCAACTCGCCAGGAATGTTGTCAAACATTACCGCCGAGATGTTAGGTTGGGTTAGGTTAGGTAATATTAAGTTATTGATGTATATGAAGGTCCCACGGTGACGTAGAGGCCAACTCGCCAGGAATGTTGTCAAATATTACCGCTGATGTGTTAGGTTGGGTTAGGTTAGGTTATACTACGTTATTGATGTATATGAAGGCCCCACGGAGACGTAGATGCCAACTCGCCAGGAATGTTGTCAAATATTACCGCCGAGATGATAGGTTGGGTTAGGTTAGGTTATATTACGTTATTGATGTATATGAAGGTCCCACGGAGACGTAGAGGCCAATTCGCCAGGAATGTCGTCAAATATTACCGCCGAGATGATAGGTTGGGTTAGGTTAGGTTATATTACGTTATTGATGTATATGAAGGTCCCACGGAGACGTAGAGGCCAACTCGCCAGGAATGTTGTCAAATATTACCGCCGAGATGTTAGGTTGGGTTAGGTTAGGTTATATTACGTTATTGATGTATATGAAGGTCCCACGGAGACGTAGAGGCCAATTCGCCAGGAATGTCGTCAAATATTACCGCCGAGATGATAGGTTGGGTTAGGTTAGGTAATATTAAGTTATTGATGTATATGAAGGTCCCACGGTGACGTAGAGGCCAACTCGCCAGGAATGTTGTCAAATATTACCGCTGATGTGTTAGGTTGGGTTAGGTTAGGTTATACTACGTTATTGATGTATATGAAGGCCCCACGGAGACGTAGATGCCAACTCGCCAGGAATGTTGTCAAATATTACCGCCGAGATGATAGGTTGGGTTAGGTTAGGTTATATTACGTTATTGATGTATATGAAGGCCCCACGGAGACGTAGAGGCCAACTCGCCAGGAATGTTGTCAAATATTATCGCCGAGATGTTACGTTGGTTTAGGTTAGGTTAAATACCGTTATTGATGTATATGATGGTCCTACGGAGAGGTAGAGGCCAACTCGCCAGGAATGTTGTCAAATATAAGTGCCGAGATGTTGGGTTGGGTTAGGTTAGGTAATATTACGTTATTGATGTATATGAAGATCCCACGGTGACGTAGAGGCCAACTCGCCAGGAATGTTGTCAAATATTACCGCCGATGTGTTAGGTTGGGTTAGGTTAGGTTATACTACGTTATTGATGTATATGAAGGCCCCACGGAGACGTAGAGGCCAACTCGCCAGGAATGTTGTCAAATATTACCGCCGAGATGATAGGTTGGGTTAGGTTAGGTTATATTACGTTATTGATGTATATGAAGGTCCCACGGAGACGTAGAGGCCAACTCGCCAGGAATGTTGTCAAATATTACCGCCGAGATGATAGGTTGGGCTAGGTTAGGTTATATTACCTTATTGATGTATATAAAGGTCCCACGGAAACATAGAGGCCAACAAGCCAGGAATGTTGTCAAATATTACCGCCGAGATGTTACGTTGGTTTAGGTTAGGTTAAATTACGTTATTGATGTATATAAAAGTCCCACGGAGAAGTAGAGGCAAACTCGTCAGGAATGTTGTCAAATATTACCGCCGATATGATAGGTTGGGTTAGGTTAGGTTATATTACGTTATTGATGTATATGAAGGCCACACGGAGAGGTAGAGGCCAACTCGCCAGGAATGTTGTCAAATATTACCGCCGAGATGATCGGTTGAGTTAGGTTAGGTTATATTACGTTATTTATGTATATAAAATTCCCACGGAGACGTAGAGGCCAACTCGCCAGGAATGTTGTCAAATATTACCGCCGAGATGATAGGTTGGGTTAGGTTAGGTTATATTGCGTTATTGATGTATATGAAGGCCCCACGGAGACGTAGATGCCAACTCGCTAGGAATGTTGTCAAATATTACCGCCGAGATGATAGGTTGGGTTAGGTTAGGTTATATTACGTTATTGATGTATATGAAGGTCCCACGGAGACGTAGAGGCCAACTCGCCAGGAATGTTGTCAAATATTACCGCCGAGATGTTAGGTTGGGTTAGGACAGGTAATATTATGTTATTGATGTATATGAAGGCCCCACGGAAACATGGAGGACAACAAGACAGGAATGTTGTCAAATACTACCGCCGAGATGATAGGTTGGGCTAGGTTAGGTTATATTACGTTATTGATGTATATGAAGGCCCCACGGAGACGTAGATGCCAACTCGCCAGGAATGTTGTCAAATATTACCGCCGAGATGATAGGTTGGGTTAGGACAGGTAATATTATGTTATTGATGTATATGAAGGCCCCACGGAAACATGGAGGACAACAAGACAGGAATGTTGTCAAATACTACCGCCGAGATGATAGGTTGGGCTAGGTTAGGTTATATTACGTTATTGATGTATATAAAGGTCCCACGGAAACATAGAGGCCAACAAGCCAGGAATGTTGTCAAATATTACCGCCGAGATGTTACGTTGGTTTAGGTTAGGTTAAATTACGTTATTGATGTATATAAAAGTCCCACGGAGGCGTAGAGGTCAACTCGCCAGGAATGTTGTCAAACATTACCGCCGAGATGTTAGGTTGGGTTAGGTTAGGTAATATTAAGTTATTGATGTATATGAAGGTCCCACGGTGACGTAGAGGCCAACTCGCCAGGAATGTTGTCAAATATTACCGCTGATGTGTTAGGTTGGGTTAGGTTAGGTTATACTACGTTATTGATGTATATGAAGGCCCCACGGAGACGTAGATGCCAACTCGCCAGGAATGTTGTCAAATATTACCGCCGAGATGATAGGTTGGGTTAGGTTAGGTTATATTACGTTATTGATGTATATGAAGGTCCCACGGAGACGTAGAGGCCAATTCGCCAGGAATGTCGTCAAATATTACCGCCGAGATGATAGGTTGGGTTAGGTTAGGTTATATTACGTTATTGATGTATATGAAGGTCCCACGGAGACGTAGAGGCCAACTCGCCAGGAATGTTGTCAAATATTACCGCCGAGATGTTAGGTTGGGTTAGGTTAGGTTATATTACGTTATTGATGTATATGAAGGTCCCACGGAGACGTAGAGGCCAATTCGCCAGGAATGTCGTCAAATATTACCGCCGAGATGATAGGTTGGGCTAGGTTAGGTTATATTACGTTATTGATGTATATAAAGGTCCCACGAAAACATAGAGGCCAACTCGCCAGGAATGTTGTCAAATATTACCGCTGATGTGTTAGGTTGGGTTAGGTTAGGTTATACTACGTTATTGATGTATATGAAGGCCCCACGGAGACGTAGATGCCAACTCGCCAGGAATGTTGTCAAATATTACCGCCGAGATGATAGGTTGGGTTAGGTTAGGTTATATTACGTTATTGATGTATATGAAGGCCCCACGGAGACGTAGAGCCCAACTCGCGAGGAATGTTGTCAAATATTACCGCCGAGATGATAGGTTGGGTTAGGTTAGGTTATATTACGTTATTGATGTATATGAAGGCCCCACGGAGACGTAGAGGCCAACTCGCCAGGAATGTTGTCAAATATTACCCCCGAGATGTTACGTTGGTTTAGGTTAGATTAAATTACGTTATTGATGTATATGAAGGTCCCACTGAGAGGTAGAGGCCAACTCGCCAGGAATGTTGTCAAATATTAGTGCCGAGATGTTAGGTTGGGTTAAGTTAGGTAATATTACGTTATTGATGTATATAAAATTCCCACGGAGACGTAGAGGCCAACTCGCCAGGAATGTTGTAAAATATTAGTGCCGAGATCTTAGGTTGGGTTAGGTTAGGTTATATTACGTTATTGATGTATATGAAGTTCCCACGGAGACGTAGAGGCCAACTCGCCAGGAATGTTGTCAAATATTACCGCCGATGTGTTAGGTTGGGTTAGGTTAGGTTATACTACGTTATTGATGTATATGAAGGCCCCACGGAGACGTAGATGCCAACTCGCCAGGAATGTTGTCAAATATTACCGCCGAGATGTTAGGTTGGGTTAGGACAGGTAATATTATGTTATTGATGTATATGAAGGCCCCACGGAAACATGGAGGCCAACAAGACAGGAATGTTGTCAAATATTACCGCCGTGATGATAGGTTGGGCTAGGTTAGGTTATATTACGTTATTGATGTATATAAAGGTCCCACGGAAACATAGAGGCCAACAAGCCAGGAATGTTGTCAAATATTACCGCCGACATGTTACGTTGGTTTAGGTTAGGTTAAATTACGTTATTGATGTATATAAAAGTCCCACGGAGGCGTAGAGGCCAACTCGCCAGGAATGTTGTCAAACATTACCGCCGAGATGATAGGTTGGGTTAGGTTAGGTTATATTACGTTATTGATGTATATGAAGGCCCCACGGAGACGTAGAGCCCAACTCGCGAGGAATGTTGTCAAATATTACCGCCGAGATGATAGGTTGGGTTAGGACAGGTAATATTATGTTATTGATGTATATGAAGGCCCCACGGAAACATGGAGGACAACAAGACAGGAATGTTGTCAAATACTACCGCCGAGATGATAGGTTGGGCTAGGTTAGGTTATATTACGTTATTGATGTATATAAAGGTCCCACGGAAACATAGAGGCCAACAAGCCAGGAATGTTGTCAAATATTACCGCCGAGATGTTACGTTGGTTTAGGTTAGGTTAAATTACGTTATTGATGTATATAAAAGTCCCACGGAGGCGTAGAGGCCAACTCGCCAGGAATGTTGTCAAACATTACCGCCGAGATGTTAGGTTGGGTTAGGTTAGGTAATATTAAGTTATTGATGTATATGAAGGTCTCACGGTGACGTAGAGGCCAACTCGCCAGGAATGTTGTCAAATATTACCGCTGATGTGTTAGGTTGGGTTAGGTTAGGTTATACTACGTTATTGATGTATATGAAGGCCCCACGGAGACGTAGATGCCAACTCGCCAGGAATGTTGTCAAATATTACCGCCGAGATGATAGGTTGGGTTAGGTTAGGTTATATTACGTTATTGATGTATATGAAGGTCCCACGGAGACGTAGAGGCCAACTCGCCAGGAATGTTGTCAAATATTACCGCCGAGATGTTAGGTTGGGTTAGGACAGGTAATATTATGTTATTGATGTATATGAAGGCCCCACGGAAACATGGAGGACAACAAGACAGGAATGTTGTCAAATACTATCGCCGAGATGATAGGTTGGGCTAGGTTAGGTTATATTACGTTATTGATGTATATAAAGGTCCCACGGAAACATAGAGGCCAACTCGCCAGGAATGTTGTCAAATATTACCGCCGAGATGTTACGTTGGTTTAGGTTAGGTTAAATTACGTTATTGATGTATATAAAAGTCCCACGGAGGCGTAGAGGCCAACTCGCCAGGAATGTTGTCAAACATTACCGCCGAGATGTTAGGTTGGGTTAGGTTAGGTAATATTAAGTTATTGATGTATATGAAGGTCCCACGGTGACGTAGAGGCCAACTCGCCAGGAATGTTGTCAAATATTACCGCTGATGTGTTAGGTTGGGTTAGGTTAGGTTATACTACGTTATTGATGTATATGAAGGCCCCACGGAGACGTAGATGCCAACTCGCCAGGAATGTTGTCAAATATTACCGCCGAGATGATAGGTTGGGTTAGGTTAGGTTATATTACGTTATTGATGTATATGAAGGTCCCACGGAGACGTAGAGGCCAATTCGCCAGGAATGTCGTCAAATATTACCGCCGAGATGATAGGTTGGGCTAGGTTAGGTTATATTACGTTATTGATGTATATAAAGGTCCCACGGAAACATAGAGGCCAACAAGCCAGGAATGTTGTCAAATATTACCGCCGAGATGTTAGGTTGGGTTAGGACAGGTAATATTATGTTATTGATGTATATGAAGGCCCCACGGAAACATGGAGGCCAACAAGACAGGAATGTTGTCAAATATTACCGCCGAGATGATAGGTTGGGCTAGGTTAGGTTATATTACGTTATTGATGTATATAAAGGTCCCACGGAAACATAGAGGCCAACAAGCCAGGAATGTTGTCAAATATTACCGCCGAGATGTTACGTTGGTTTAGGTTAGGTTAAATTACGTTATTGATGTATATAAAAGTCCCACGGAGGCGTAGAGGCCAACTCGCCAGGAATGTTGTCAAACATTACCGCCGAGATGATAGGTTGGGTTAGGTTAGGTTATATTACGTTATTGATGTATATGAAGGCCCCACGGAGACGTAGAGGCCAACTCGCCAGGAATGTTGTCAAATATTACCGCCGAGATGATAGGTTGGGTTAGGTTAGGTTATATTACGTTATTGATGTATATGAAGGCCCCACGGAGACGTAGAGGCCAACTCGCCAGGAATGTTGTCAAATATTACCACCGAGATGTTACGTTGGTTTAGGTTAGGTTAAATTACGTTATTGATGTATATGAAGGTCCCACTGAGAGGTAGAGGCCAACTCGCCAGGAATGTTGTCAAATATTAGTGCCGAGATGTTAGGTTGGGTTAAGTTAGGTAATATTACGTTATTGATGTATATAAAATTCCCACGGAGACGTAGAGGCCAACTCGCCAGGAATGTTGTAAAATATTAGTGCCGAGATCTTAGGTTGGGTTAGGTTAGGTTATATTACGTTATTGATGTATATGAAGTTCCCACGGAGACGTAGAGGCCAACTCGCCAGGAATGTTGTCAAATATTACCGCCGATGTGTTAGGTTGGGTTAGGTTAGGTTATACTACGTTATTGATGTATATGAAGGCCCCACGGAGACGTAGATGCCAACTCGCCAGGAATGTTGTCAAATATTACCGCCGAGATGATAGGTTGGGTTAGGTTAGGTTATATTACGTTATTGATGTATATGAAGGTCCCACGGAGACGTAGAGGCCAACTCGCAAGGAATGTTGTCAAATATTACCGCCGAGATGATAGGTTGGGCTAGGTTAGGTTATATTACGTTATTGATGTATATAAAGTTCCCACGGAAACATAGAGGCCAACAAGCCAGGAATGTTGTCAAATATTACCGCCGAGATGTTAGGTTGGGTTAGGACAGGTAATATTATGTTATTGATGTATATGAAGGCCCCACGGAAACATGGAGGCCAACAAGACAGGAATGTTGTCAAATATTACCGCCGAGATGATAGGTTCGGCTAGGTTAGGTTATATTACGTTATTGATGTATATAAAGGTCCCACGGAAACATAGAGGCCAACAAGCCAGGAATGTTGTCAAATATTACCGCTGAGATGTTACGTTGGTTTAGGTTAGGTTAAATTACGTTATTGATGTATATAAAAGTCCCACGGAGGCGTAGAGGCCAACTCGCCAGGAATGTTGTCAAACATTACCGCCGAGATGATAGGTTGGGTTAGGTTAGGTTATATTACGTTATTGATGTATATGAAGGCCCCACGGAGACGTAGAGGCCAACTCGCGAGGAATGTTGTCAAATATTACCGCCGAGATGATAGGTTGGGTTAGGTTAGGTTATATTACGTTATTGATGTATATGAAGGCCCCACGGAGACGTAGAGGCCAACTCGCCAGGAATGTTGTCAAATATTACCCCCGAGATGTTACGTTGGTTTAGGTTAGGTTAAATTACGTTATTGATGTATATGAAGGTCCCACTGAGAGGTAGAGGCCAACTCGCCAGGAATGTTGTCAAATATTAGTGCCGAGATGTTAGGTTGGGTTAAGTTAGGTAATATTACGTTATTGATGTATATAAAATTCCCACGGAGACGTAGAGGCCAACTCGCCAGGAATGTTGTAAAATATTAGTGCCGAGATCTTAGGTTGGGTTAGGTTAGGTTATATTACGTTATTGATGTATATGAAGTTCCCACGGAGACGTAGAGGCCAACTCGCCAGGAATGTTGTCAAATATTACCGCCGATGTGTTGGGTTGGGTTAGGTTAGGTTATACTACGTTATTGATGTATATGAAGGCCCCACGGAGACGTAGATGCCAACTCGCCAGGAATGTTGTCAAATATTACCGCCGAGATGATAGGTTGGGTTAGGGTAGGTTATATTACGTTATTGATGTATATGAAGGTCCCACGGAGACGTAGAGGCCAACTCGCCAGGAATGTTGTCAAATATTACCGCCGAGATGATAGGTTGGGCTAGGTTAGGTTATATTACGTTATTGATGTATATAAAGGTCCCACGGAAACATAGAGGCCAACAAGCCAGGAATGTTGTCAAATATTACCGCCGAGATGTTAGGTTGGGTTAGGACAGGTAATATTATGTTATTGATGTATATAAAGGCCCCACGGAAACATGGAGGCCAACAAGACAGGAATGTTGTCAAATATTACCGCCGAGATGATAGGTTGGGCTAGGTTAGGTTATATTACGTTATTGATGTATATAAAGGTCCCACGGAAACATAGAGGCCAACAAGCCAGGAATGTTGTCAAATATTACCGCCGAGATGTTACGTTGGTTTAGGTTAGGTTAAATTACGTTATTGATGTATATAAAAGTCCCACGGAGGCGTAGAGGCCAACTCGCCAGGAATGTTGTCAAACATTACCGCCGAGATGATAGGTTGGGTTAGGTTAGGTTATATTACGTTATTGATGTATATGAAGGCCCCACGGAGACGTAGAGCCCAACTCGCGAGGAATGTTGTCAAATATTACCGCCGAGATGATAGGTTGGGTTAGGACAGGTAATATTATGTTATTGATGTATATGAAGGCCCCACGGAAACATGGAGGACAACAAGACAGGAATGTTGTCAAATATTACCGCCGATGTGTTGGGTTGGGTTAGGTTAGGTTATACTACGTTATTGATGTATATGAAGGCCCCACGGAGACGTAGATGCCAACTCGCCAGGAATGTTGTCAAATATTACCGCCGAGATGATAGGTTGGGTTAGGGTAGGTTATATTACGTTATTGATGTATATGAAGGTCCCACGGAGACGTAGAGGCCAACTCGCCAGGAATGTTGTCAAATATTACCGCCGAGATGATAGGTTGGGCTAGGTTAGGTTATATTACGTTATTGATGTATATAAAGGTCCCACGGAAACATAGAGGCCAACAAGACAGGAATGTTGTCAAATATTACCGCCGAGATGTTAGGTTGGGTTAGGACAGGTAATATTATGTTATTGATGTATATAAAGGCCCCACGGAAACATGGAGGCCAACAAGACAGGAATGTTGTCAAATATTACCGCCGAGATGATAGGTTGGGCTAGGTTAGGTTATATTACGTTATTGATGTATATAAAGGTCCCACGGAAACATAGAGGCCAACAAGCCAGGAATGTTGTCAAATATTACCGCCGAGATGTTACGTTGGTTTAGGTTAGGTTAAATTACGTTATTGATGTACATGAAGGTCCCACGGTGACGTAGAGGCCAACTCGCCAGGAATGTTGTCAAATATTACCGCCGATATGTTAGGTTGGGTTAGGTTAGGTTATACTACGTTATTGATGCATATGAAGGCCCCACGGAGACGTAGATGCCAACTCGCCAGGAATGTTGTCAAATATTACCGCCGAGATGATAGGTTGGGTTAGGTTAGGTTATATTACGTTATTGATGTATATAAAGGTCCCACGGAAACATAGAGGCCAACAAGCCAGGAATGTTGTCAAATATTACCGCCGAGATGTTAGGTTGGGTTAGGACAGGTAATATTATGTTATTGATGTATATGAAGGCCCCACGGAAACATGGAGGCCAACAAGACAGGAATGTTGTCAAATATTACCGCCGAGATGATAGGTTGGGCTAGGTTAGGTTATATTACGTTATTGATGTATATAAAGGTCCCACGGAAACATAGAGGCCAACAAGCCAGGAATGTTGTCAAATATTACCGCCGAGATGTTACGTTGGTTTAGGTTAGGTTAAATTACGTTATTGATGTATATAAAAGTCCCACGGAGGCGTAGAGGCCAACTCGCCAGGAATGTTGTCAAACATTACCGCCGAGATGATAGGTTGGGTTAGGTTAGGTTATATTACGTTATTGATGTATATGAAGGCCCCACGGAGACGTAGAGGCCAACTCGCGAGGAATGTTGTCAAATATTACCGCCGAGATAATAGGTTGGGTTAGGTTAGGTTATATTACGTTATTGATGTATATGAAGGCCCCACGGAGACGTAGAGGCCAACTCGACAGGAATGTTGTCAAATATTAGTGCCGAGATGTTACGTTGGTTTAGGTTAGGTTAAATTACGTTATTGATGTATATGAAGGTCCCACTGAGAGGTAGCGGCCAACTCGCCAGGAATGTTGTCAAATATTAGTGCCGAGATGTTAGGTTGGGTTAAGTTAGGTAATATTACGTTATTGATGTATATAAAATTCCCACGGAGACGTATAGGCCAACTCGCCAGGAATGTTGTAAAATATTAGTGCCGAGATCTTAGGTTGGGTTAGGTTAGGTTATATTACGTTATTGATGTATATGAAGTTCCCACGGAGACGTAGAGGCCAACTCGCCAGGAATGTTGTCAAATATTACCGCCGATGTGTTAGGTTGGGTTGGGTTAGGTTATACTACGTTATTGATGTATATGAAGGCCCCACGGAGACGTAGATGCCAACTCGCCAGGAATGTTGTCAAATATTACCGCCGAGATGATAGGTTGGGTTAGGTTAGGTTATATTACGTTATTGATGTATATGAAGGTCACACGGAGACGTAGAGGCCAACTCGCCAGGAATGTTGTCAAATATTACCGCCGAGATGATAGGTTGGGCTAGGTTAGGTTATATTACGTTATTGATGTATATAAAGGTCCCACGGAAACATAGAGGCCAACAAGCCAGGAATGTTGTCAAATATTACCGCCGATGTTTTAGGTTGGGTTGGGTTAGGTTATACTACGTTATTGATGTATATGAAGGCCCCACGGAGACGTAGATGCCAACTCGCCAGGAATGTTGTCAAATATTACCGCCGAGATGATAGGTTGGGTTAGGTTAGGTTATATTACGTTATTGATGTATATGAAAGTGACACGGAGACGTAGAGGCCAACTCGCCAGGAATGTTGTCAAATATTACCGCCGAGATGATAGGTTGGGTTAGGTTAGGTTATATTACGTTATTGATGTATATGAAGGCCCCACGGAGACGTAGAGGCCAACTCGACAGGAATGTTGTCAAATATTAGTGCCGAGATGTTACGTTGGTTTAGGTTAGGTTAAATTACGTTATTGATGTATATGAAGGTCCCACTGAGAGGTAGAGGCCAACTCGCCAGGAATGTTGTCAAATATTAGTGCCGAGATGTTAGGTTGGGTTAAGTTAGGTAATATTACGTTATTGATGTATATAAAATTTCCACGGAGACGTATAAGCCAACTCGCCAGGAATGTTGTAAAATATTAGTGCCGAGATCTTAGGTTGGGTTAGGTTAGGTTATATTACGTTATTGATGTATATGAAGTTCCCACGGAGACGTAGAGGCCAACTCGCCAGGAATGTTGTCAAATATTACCGCCGATGTGTTAGGTTGGGTTGGGTTAGGTTATACTACGTTATTGATGTATATGAAGGCCCCACGGAGACGTAGATGCCAACTCGCCAGGAATGTTGTCAAATATTACCGCCGAGATGATAGGTTGGGTTAGGTTAGGTTATATTACGTTATTGATGTATATGAAGGTCACACGGAGACGTAGAGGCCAACTCGCCAGGAATGTTGTCAAATATTACCGCCGAGATGATAGGTTGGGCTAGGTTAGGTTATATTACGTTATTGATGTATATAAAGGTCCCACGGAAACATAGAGGCCAACAAGCCAGGAATGTTGTCAAATATTACCGCCGAGATGTTACGTTGGTTTAGGTTAGGTTAAATTACGTTATTGATGTATATAAAAGTCCCACGGAGGCGTAGAGGCCAACTCGCCAGGAATGTTGTCAAACATTACCGCCGAGATGATAGGTTGGGTTAGTTTAGGTTATATTACGTTATTGATGTATATGAAGGCCCCACGGAGACGTAGAGGCCAACTCGCCAGGAATGTTGTCAAATATTACCGCCGAGATGATAGGTTGGGTTAGGTTAGGTTATATTACGTTATTGATGTATATGAATGCCCCACGGAGACGTAGAGGCCAACTCGCCAGGAATGTTGTCAAATATTACCGCCGAGATGTTACGTTGGTTTAGGTTAGGTTAAATTACGTTATTGATGTATATGAAGGTCCCACTGAGAGGTAGAGGCCAACTCGCCAGGAATGTTGTCAAATATTAGTGCCGAGATGTTAGGTTGGGTTAAGTTAGGTAATATTACGTTATTGATGTATATAAAATTCCCACGGAGACGTAGAGGCCAACACGCCAGGAATGTTGTAAAATATTAGTGCCGAGATCTTAGGTTGGGTTAGGTTAGGTTATATTACGTTATTGATGTATATGAAGTTCCCACGGAGACATAGAGGCCAACTCGCCAGGAATGTTGTCAAATATTAGTGCCGAGATCTTAGGTTGGGTTAGGTCAGGTAATATTATGTTATTGATGTATATGAAGGTCCCACGGAAACATGGAGGCCAACAAGACAGGAATGTTGTCAAATATTACCGCCGAGATGTTAGGTTGGGTTAGGACAGGTAATATTATGTTATTGATGTATATGAAGGCCCCACGGAAACATGGAGGCCAAAAAGACAGGAATGTTGTCAAATATTACCGCCGAGATGATAGGTTGGGCTAGGTTAGGTTATATTACGTTATTGATGTATATAAAGGTCCCACGGAAACATAGAGGCCAACAAGCCAGGAATGTTGTCAAATATTACCGCCGAGATGTTACGTTGGTTTAGGTTAGGTTAAATTACGTTATTGATGTATATAAAAGTCCCACGGAGGCGTAGAGGCCAACTCGCCAGGAATGTTGTCAAATATTACCGCCGAGATGTTACGTTGGTTTAGGTTAGGTTATATTACGTTATAGATGTATATGAAGGTCCCACTGAGAGGTAGAGGCCAACTCGCCAGGAATGTTGTCAAATATTAGTGCCGAGATCTTAGGTTGGGTTAGGTCAGGTAATATTATGTTATTGATGTATATGAAGGTCCCACGGAAACATGGAGGCCAACAAGACAGGAATGTTGTCAAATATTACCGCCGAGATGTTAGGTTGGGTTAGGACAGGTAATATTATGTTATTGATGTATATGAAGGCCCCACGGAAACATGGAGGCCAAAAAGACAGGAATGTTGTCAAATATTACCGCCGAGATGATAGGTTGGGCTAGGTTAGGTTATATTACGTTATTGATGTATATAAAGGTCCCACGGAAACATAGAGGCCAACAAGCCAGGAATGTTGTCAAATATTACCGCCGAGATGTTACGTTGGTTTAGGTTAGGTTAAATTACGTTATTGATGTATATAAAAGTCCCACGGAGGCGTAGAGGCCAACTCGCCAGGAATGTTGTCAAATATTACCGCCGAGATGTTACGTTGGTTTAGGTTAGGTTATATTACGTTATAGATGTATATGAAGGTCCCACTGAGAGGTAGAGGCCAACTCGCCAGGAATGTTGTCAAATATTAGTGCCGAGATGTTAGGTTGGGTTAAGTTAGGTAATATTACGTTATTGATGTATATAAAATTCCCACGGAGACGTAGAGGCCAACTCGCCAGGAATGTTGTCAAATATTAGTGCCGAGATGTTAGGTTGGGTTAAGTTAGGTAATATTACGTTATTGATGTATATAATATTCCCACGGAGACGTAGAGGCCAACTCGCCAGGAATGTTGTCAAATATTACCGCCGAGATGATAGGTTGGGTTAGGTTAGGTTATATTACGTTATTGATGTATATGAAGGCCCCACGGAGACGTAGAGGCCAACTCGCGAGGAATGTTGTCAAATATTACCGCCGAGATGATAGGTTGGGTTAGGTTAGGTTATATTACGTTATAGATGTATATGAAGGTCCCACTGAGAGGTAGAGGCCAACTCGCCAGGAATGTTGTCAAATATTACCGCCGAGATGATAGGTTGGGTTAGGTTAGGTTATATTACGTTATTGATGTATATGAAGGCCCCACGGAGACGTAGAGGCCAACTCGCGAGGAATGTTGTCAAATATTACCGCCGAGATGATAGGTTGGGTTAGGTTAGGTTATATTACGTTATTGATGTATATGAAGGCCCCACGGAGACGTAGAGGCCAACTCGCCAGGAATGTTGTCAAATATTACCGCCGAGATGTTACGTTGGTTTAGGTTAGGTTAAATTACGTTATTGATGTATATGAAGGTCCCACTGAGAGGTAGAGGCCAACTCGCCAGGAATGTTGTCAAATATTAGTGCCGAGATGTTAGGTTGGGTTAAGTTAGGTAATATTACGTTATTGATGTATATAAAATTCCCACGGAGACGTAGAGGCCAACTCGCCAGGAATGTTGTAAAATATTAGTGCCGAGATCTTAGGTTGGGTTAGGTTAGGTTATATTACGTTGTTGATGTATATGAAGTTCCCACGGAGACGTAGAGGCCAACTCGCCAGGAATGTTGTCAAATATTACCGCCGATGTGTTAGGTTGGGTTGGGTTAGGTTATACTACGTTATTGATGTATATGAAGGCCCCACGGAGACGTAGATGCCAACTCGCCAGGAATGTGGTCAAATATTACCGCCGAGATGATAGGTTGGGTTAGGTTAGGTTATATTACGTTATTGATGTATATGAAGGTGACACGGAGACGTAGAGGCCAACTCGCCAGGAATGTTGTCAAATATTACCGCCGAGATGATAGGTTGGGCTAGGTTAGGTTATATTACGTTATTGATGTATATGAAGGCCCCACGGAGACGTAGAGGCCAACTCGCCAGGAATGTTGTCAAATATTACCGCCGAGATGATAGGTTGGGTTAGGTTAGGTTATATTACGTTATAGATGTATATGAAGGTCCCACTGAGAGGTAGAGGCCAACTCGCCAGGAATGTTGTCAAATATTACCGCCGAGATGATAGGTTGGGTTAGGTTAGGTTAAATTACGTTATTGATGTATATAAAAGTCCCACGGAGGCGTAGAGGCCAACTCGCCAGGAGTGTTGTCAAACATTACCGCCGAGATGATAGGTTGGGTGAGGTTAGGTTATATTACGTTATTGATGTACATGAATGCCCCACGGAAACATGGAGGCCAACAAGACAGGAATGTTGTCAAATATTACCGCCGAGATGATAGGTTGGGCTAGGTTAGGTTATATTACGTTATTGATGTATATAAAGGTCCCACGGAAACATAGAGGCCAACAAGCCAGGAATGTTGTCAAATATTACCGCCGAGATGTTACGTTGGTTTAGGTTAGGTTAAATTACGTTATTGATGTATATAAAGGTCCCACGGAGGCGTAGAGGCCAACTCGCCAGGAATGTTGTCAAACATTACCGCCGAGATGATAGGTTGGGTTAGTTTAGGTTATATTACGTTATTGATGTATATGAAGGTCCCACTGAGAGGTAGAGGCCAACTCGCCAGGAATGTTGTCAAATATTAGTGCCGAGATGTTAGGTTGGGTTAGGTTAGGTTATATTACGTTATTGATGTATATGAAGGCCCCACGGAGACGTAGAGGCCAACTCGCCAGGAATGTTGTCAAATATTACCGCCGAGATGTTACGTTGGTTTAGGTTAGGTTAAATTACGTTATTGATGTATATGAAGGTCCCACTGAGAGGTAGAGGCCAACTCGCCAGGAATGTTGTCAAATATTAGTGCCGAGATGTTAGGTTGGGTTAAGTTAGGTAATATTATGTTATTGATGTATATGAAGGTCCCACGGAAACATGGAGGCCAACAAGACAGGAATGTTGTCAAATATTACCGCCGAGATGATAGGTTGGGCTAGGTTAGGTTATATTACGTTATTGATGTATATAAAGGTCCCACGGAAACATAGAGGCCAACAAGCCAGGAATGTTGTCAAATATTAGTGCCGAGATGTTAGGTTGGGTTAAGTTAGGTAATATTACGTTATTGATGTATATAAAATTCCCACGGAGACGTAGAGGCCAACTCGCCAGGAATGTTGTCAAATATTAGTGCCGAGATGTTAGGTTGGGTTAAGTTAGGTAATATTACGTTATTGATGTATATAAAATTCCCACGGAGACGTAGAGGCCAACTCGCCAGGAATGTTGTCAAATATTACCGCCGAGATGATAGGTTGGGTTAGGTTAGGTTATATTACGTTATTGATGTATATGAAGGCCCCACGGAGACGTAGAGGCCAACTCGCGAGGAATGTTGTCAAATATTACCGCCGAGATGATAGGTTGGGTTAGGTTAGGTTATATTACGTTATAGATGTATATGAAGGTCCCACTGAGAGGTAGAGGCCAACTCGCCAGGAATGTTGTCAAATATTACCGCCGAGATGATAGGTTGGGTTAGGTTAGGTTATATTACGTTATTGATGTATATGAAGGCCCCACGGAGACGTAGAGGCCAACTCGCGAGGAATGTTGTCAAATATTACCGCCGAGATGATAGGTTGGGTTAGGTTAGGTTATATTACGTTATTGATGTATATGAAGGCCCCACGGAGACGTAGAGGCCAACTCGCCAGGAATGTTGTCAAATATTACCGCCGAGATGTTACGTTGGTTTAGGTTAGGTTAAATTACGTTATTGATGTATATGAAGGTCCCACTGAGAGGTAGAGGCCAACTCGCCAGGAATGTTGTCAAATATTAGTGCCGAGATGTTAGGTTGGGTTAAGATAGGTAATATTACGTTATTGATGTATATAAAATTCCCACGGAGACGTAGATGCCAACTCGCCAGGAATGTTGTAAAATATTAGTGCCGAGATCTTAGGTTGGGTTAGGTTAGGTTATATTACGTTATTGATGTATATGAAGTTCCCACGGAGACGTAGAGGCCAACTCGCCAGGAATGTTGTCAAATATTACCGCCGATGTGTTAGGTTGGGTTGGGTTAGGTTATACTACGTTATTGATGTATATGAAGGCCCCACGGAGACGTAGATGCCAACTCGCCAGGAATGTTGTCAAATATTACCGCCGAGATGATAGGTTGGGTTAGGTTAGGTTATATTACGTTATTGATGTATATGAAGGTGACACGGAGACGTAGAGGCCAACTCGCCAGGAATGTTGTCAAATATTACCGCCGAGATGATAGGTTGGGCTAGGTTAGGTTATATTACGTTATTGATGTATATAAAGGTCCCACGGAAACATAGAGGCCAACAAGCCAGGAATGTTGTCAAATATTACCGCCGAGATGTTACGTTGGTTTAGGTTAGGTTAAATTACGTTATTGATGTATATAAAAATCCCACGGAGGCGTAGAGGCCAACTCGCCAGGAATGTTGTCAAACATTACCGCCGAGATGTTAGGTTGGGTTAGTTTAGGTTATATTACGTTATTGATGTATATGAAGGCCCCAGGGAGACGTAGAGGCCAACTCGCCAGGAATGTTGTCAAATATTACCGCCGAGATGATAGGTTGGGTTAGGTTAGGTTATATTACGTTATTGATGTATATGAAGGCCCCACGGAGACGTAGAGGCCAACTCGCCAGGAATGTTGTCAAATATTACCGCCGAGATGTTACGTTGGTTTAGGTTAGGTTAAATTACGTTATTGATGTATATGAAGGTCCCACTGAGAGGTAGAGGCCAACTCGCCAGGAATGTTGTGAAATATTAGTGCCGAGATCTTAGGTTGGGTTAGGTCAGGTCATATTATGTTATTGATGTATATGAAGGTCCCACGGAAACATGGAGGCCAACAAGACAGGAATGTTGTCAAATATTACCGCCGAGAAGTTAGGTTGGGTTAGGACAGGTAATATTATGTTATTGATGTATATGAAGGCCCCACGGAAACATGGAGGCCAACAAGACAGGAATGTTGTCAAATATTCCCGCCGAGATGATAGGTTGGGCTAGGTTAGGTTATATTACGTTATTGATGTATATAAAGGTCCCACGGAAACATAGAGGCCAACAAGCCAGGAATGTTGTCAAATATTACCGCCGAGATGTTACGTTGGTTTAGGTTAGGTTAAATTACGTTATTGATGTATATAAAAGTCCCACGGAGGCGTAGAGGCCAACTCGCCAGGAGTGTTGTCAAACATTACCGCCGAGATGATAGGTTGGGTGAGGTTAGGTTATATTACGTTATTGATGTATATGAAGGCCCCACGGAAACATGGAGGCCAACAAGACAGGAATGTTGTCAAATATTACCGCCGAGATGTTACGTTGGTTTAGGTTAGGTTAAATTACGTTATTGATGTATATAAAAATCCCACGGAGGCGTAGAGGCCAACTCGCCAGGAATGTTGTCAAATATTACCGCCGAGATGATAGGTTGGGCTAGGTTAGGTTATATTACGTTATTGATGTATATGAAGGCCCCACGGAGACGTAGAGTCCAACTCGCGAGGAATGTTGTCAAATATTACCGCCGAGATGATAGGTTGGGTTAGGTTAGGTTATATTACGTTATTGATGTATATGAAGGCCCCACGGAGACGTAGAGGCCAACTCGCCAGGAATGTTGTCAAATATTACCGCCGAGACGTTACGTTGGTTTAGGTTAGGTTAAATTACGTTATTGATGTATATGAAGGTCCCACTGAGAGGTAGAGGCCAACTCGCCAGGAATGTTGTCAAATATTAGTGCCGAGATGTTAGGTTGGGTTAAGTTAGGTAATATTACGTTATTGATGTATATAAAATTCCCACGGAGACGTAGAGGCCAACTCGCCAGGAATGTTGTAAAATATTAGTGCCGAGATCTTAGGTTGGGTTAGGTTAGGTTATATTACGTTATTGATGTATATGAAGTTCCCACGGAGACGTAGAGGCCAACTCGCCAGGAATGTTGTAAAATATTAGTGCCGAGATCTTAGGTTGGGTTAGGTTAGGTTATATTACGTTATTGATGTATATGAAGTTCCCACGGAGACGTAGAGGCCAACTCGCCAGGAATGTTGTGAAATATTAGTGCCGAGATCTTAGGTTAGGTTAGGTCAGGTCATATTATGTTATTGATGTATATGAAGGTCCCACGGAAACATGGAGGCCAACAAGACAGGAATGTTGTCAAATATTACCGCCGAGAAGTTAGGTTGGGTTAGGACAGGTAATATTATGTTATTGATGTATATGAAGGCCCCACGGAAACATGGAGGCCAACAAGACAGGAATGTTGTCAAATATTCCCGCCGAGATGATAGGTTGGGCTAGGTTAGGTTATAATACGTTATTGATGTATATAAAGGTCCCACGGAAACATAGAGGCCAACAAGCCAGGAATGTTGTCAAATATTACCGCCGAGATGTTAGGTTGGGTTAGGACAGGTAATATTATGTTATTGATGTATATAAAGGCCCCACGGAAACATGGAGGCCAACAAGACAGGAATGTTGTCAAATATTACCGCCGAGATGATAGGTTGGGCTAGGTTAGGTTATATTACGTTATTGATGTATATAAAGGTCCCACGGAAACATAGAGGCCAACAAGACAGGAATGTTGTCAAATATTACCGCCGAGATGTTACGTTGGTTTAGGTTAGGTTAACTTACGTTATTGATGTATATAAAAGTCCCACGGAGGCGTAGAGGCCAACTCGCCAGGAATGTTGTCAAACATTACCGCCGAGATGATAGGTTAGGTTAGTTTAGGTTATATTACGTTATTGATGTATATGAAGGCCCCACGGAGACGTAGAGGCCAACTCGCCAGGAATGTTGTCAAATATTACCGCCGAGATGATAGGTTGGGTTAGGTTAGGTTATATTACGTTATTGATGTATATGAAGGCCCCACGGAGACGTAGAGGCCAACTCGCCAGGAATGTTGTCAAATATTACCGCCGAGATGTTACGTTGGTTTAGGTTAGGTTAAATTACGTTATTGATGTATATGAAGGTCCCACTGAGAGGTAGAGGCCAACTCGCCAGGAATGTTGTCAAATATTAGTGCCGAGATGTTAGGTTGGGTTAAGTTAGGTAATATTATGTTATTGATGTATATGAAGGTCCCACGGAAACATGGAGGCCAACAAGACAGGAATGTTGTCAAATATTACCGCCGAGATGATAGGTTGGGCTAGGTTAGGTTATATTACGTTATTGATGTATATAAAGGTCCCACGGAAACATAGAGGCCAACAAGCCAGGAATGTTGTCAAATATTACCGCCGAGATGTTACGTTGGTTTAGGTTAGGTTAAATTACGTTATTGATGTATATAAAAGTCCCACGGAGGCGTAGAGGCCAACTCGCCAGGAATGTTGTCAAACATTACCGCCGAGATGATAGGTTGGGTTAGTTTAGGTTATATTACGTTATTGATGTATATGAAGGCCCCACGGAGACGTAGAGGCCAACTCGCCAGGAATGTTGTCAAATATTACCGCCGAGATGTTAGGTTGGGTTAGGTTAGGTTATATTACGTTACTGATATATATAAAGGTCCCACGGAAACGTAGAGGCCAACTCGACAGGAATGTTTTCAAATATTACCGCCGAGATGATAGGTTGGCTTAGGTTAGGTTATATTACGTTATTGATGTATATGAAGGCCCCACGGAGACGTAGAGGCCAACTCGCGAGGAATGTTGTCAAATATTACCGCCGAGATGATAGGTTGGGTTAGGTTAGGTTATATTACGTTATTGATGTATATGAAGGCCCCACGGAGACGTAGAGGCCAACTCGCCAGGAATGTTGTCAAATATTACCGCCGAGATGTTACGTTGGTTTAGGTTAGGTTAAATTACGTTATTGATGTATATGAAGGTCCCACTGAGAGGTAGAGGCCAACTCGCCAGGAATGTTGTCAAATATTAGTGCCGAGATGTTAGGTTGGGTTAAGTTAGGTAATATTACGTTATTGATGTATATAAAATTCCCACGGAGACGTAGAGGCCAACTCGCCAGGAATGTTGTAAAATATTAGTGCCGAGATCTTAGGTTGGGTTAGGTTAGGTTATATTACGTTGTTGATGTATATGAAGTTCCCACGGAGACGTAGAGGCCAACTCGCCAGGAATGTTGTCAAATATTACCGCCGATGTGTTAGGTTGGGTTGGGTTAGGTTATACTACGTTATTGATGTATATGAAGGCCCCACGGAGACGCAGATGCCAACTCGCCAGGAATGTTGTCAAATATTACCGCCGAGATGATAGGTTGGGTTAGGTTAGGTTATATTACGTTATTGATGTATATGAAGGTGACACGGAGACGTAGAGGCCAACTCGCCAGGAATGTTGTCAAATATTACCGCCGAGATGATAGGTTGGGCTAGGTTAGGTTATATTACGTTATTGATGTATATAAAGGTCCCACGGAAACATAGAGGCCAACAAGCCAGGAATGTTGTCAAATATTACCGCCGAGATGTTACGTTGGTTTAGGTTAGGTTAAATTACGTTATTGATGTATATAAAAATCCCACGGAGGCGTAGAGGCCAACTCGCCAGGAATGTTGTCAAACATTACCGCCGAGATGATAGGTTGGGTTAGTTTAGGTTATATTACGTTATTGATGTATATGAAGGCCCCAGGGAGACGTAGAGGCCAACTCGCCAGGAATGTTGTCAAATATTACCGCCGAGATGATAGGTTGGGTTAGGTTAGGTTATATTACGTTATTGATGTATATGAAGGCCCCACGGAGACGTAGAGGCCAACTCGCCAGGAATGTTGTCAAATATTACCGCCGAGATGTTACGTTGGTTTAGGTTAGGTTAAATTACGTTATTGATGTATATGAAGGTCCCACTGAGAGGTAGAGGCCAACTCGCCAGGAATGTTGTCAAATATTAGTGCCGAGATGTTAGGTTGGGTTAAGTTAGGTAATATTACGTTATTGATGTATATAAAATTCCCACGGAGACATAGAGGCCAACTCGCCAGGAATGTTGTAAAATATTAGTGCCGAGATCTTAGGTTGGGTTAGGTTAGGTTATATTACGTTATTGATGTATATGAAGTTCCCACGGAGACGTAGAGGCCAACTCGCCAGGAATGTTGTGAAATATTAGTGCCGAGATCTTAGGTTGGGTTAGGTCAGGTCATATTATGTTATTGATGTATATGAAGGTCCCACGGAAACATGGAGGCCAACAAGACAGGAATGTTGTCAAATATTCCCGCCGAGATGATAGGTTGGGCTAGGTTAGGTTATATTACGTTATTGATGTATATAAAGGTCCCACGGAAACATAGAGGCCAACAAGCCAGGAATGTTGTCAAATATTACCGCCGAGATGTTACGTTGGTTTAGGTTAGGTTAAATTGCGTTATTGATGTATATGAAGGTCCTACGGAGAGGTAGAGGCCAACTCGCCAGGAATGTTGTCAAATATTAGTGCCGAGATGTTGGGTTGGGTTAGGTTAGGTAATATTACGTTATTGATGTATATGAAGGTCCCACGGTGACGTAGAGGCCAACTCGCCAGGAATGTTGTCAAATATTACCGCCGATGTGTTAGGTTGGGTTAGGTTAGGTTATACTACGTTATTGATGTATATGAAGGCCACACGGAGACGTAGAGGCCAACTCGCCAGGAATGTTGTCAAATATTACCGCCGAGATGATAGGTTGGGTTAGGTTAGGTTATATTACGTTATTGATGTATATGAAGGCCCCACGGAGACGTAGAGGCCAACTCGCCAGGAATGTTGTCAAATATTACCGCCGAGATGTTACGTTGGTTTAGGTTAGGTTAAATTGCGTTATTGATGTATATGAAGGTCCTACGGAGAGGTAGAGGCCAACTCGCCAGGAATGTTGTCAAATATTAGTGCCGAGATGTTGGGTTGGGTTAGGTTAGGTAATATTACGTTATTGATGTATATGAAGGTCCCACGGTGACGTAGAGGCCAACTCGCCAGGAATGTTGTAAAATATTAGTGCCGAGATCTTAGGTTGGGTTAGGTTAGGTTATATTACGTTATTGATGTATATGAAGTTCCCACGGAGACGTAGAGGCCAACTCGCCAGGAATGTTGTGAAATATTAGTGCCGAGATCTTAGGTTGGGTTAGGTCAGGTCATATTATGTTATTGATGTATATGAAGGTCCCACGGAAACATGGAGGCCAACAAGACAGGAATGTTGTCAAATATTCCCGCCGAGATGATAGGTTGGGCTAGGTTAGGTTATATTACGTTATTGATGTATATAAAGGTCCCACGGAAACATAGAGGCCAACAAGCCAGGAATGTTGTCAAATATTACCGCCGAGATGTTACGTTGGTTTAGGTTAGGTTAAATTGCGTTATTGATGTATATGAAGGTCCTACGGAGAGGTAGAGGCCAACTCGCCAGGAATGTTGTCAAATATTAGTGCCGAGATGTTGGGTTGGGTTAGGTTAGGTAATATTACGTTATTGATGTATATGAAGGTCCCACGGTGACGTAGAGGCCAACTCGCCAGGAATGTTGTCAAATATTACCGCCGATGTGTTAGGTTGGGTTAGGTTAGGTTATACTACGTTATTGATGTATATGAAGGCCACACGGAGACGTAGAGGCCAACTCGCCAGGAATGTTGTCAAATATTACCGACGAGATGTTACGTTGGTTTAGGTTAGGTTATATTACGTTATTGATGTATATGAAGGTCCCACGGAGACGTAGATGCCAACTCGCCAGGAATGATGTCAAATATTAGTGCCGGGAAGTTGGGTTGGGTTAGGTTAGGTTATATTACGTTATTGATGTATATGAAGTTCCCACGGAGACGTAGAGGCCAACTCGCCAGGAATGTTGTGAAATATTAGTGCCGAGATCTTAGGTTGGGTTAGGTCAGGTAATATTATGTTATTGATGTATATGAAGGTCCCACGGAAACATGGAGGCCAACAAGACAGGAATGTTGTCAAATATTACCGCCGAGATGTTAGGTTGGGTTAGGACAGGTAATATTATGTTATTGATGTATATGAAGGCCCCACGGAAACATGGAGGCCAACAAGACAGGAATGTTGTCAAATATTACCGCCGAGATGATAGGTTGGGCTAGGTTAGGTTATATTACGTTATTGATGTATATAAAGTTCCCACGGAAACATAGAGGCCAACAAGCCAGGAATGTTGTCAAATATTACCGCCGAGATGTTACGTTGGTTTAGGTTAGGTTAAATTACGTTATTGATGTATATAAAAGTCCCACGGAGGCGTAGAGGCCAACTCGCCAGGAGTGTTGTCAAACATTACCGCCGAGATGATAGGTTGGGTGAGGTTAGGTTATATTACGTTATTGATGTATATGAAGGCCCCACGGAAACATGGAGGCCAACAAGACAGGAATGTTGTCAAATATTACTGCCGAGATGATAGGTTGGGCTAGGTTAGGTTATATTACGTTATTGATGTATATAAAGGTCCCACGGAAACATAGAGGCCAACAAGCCAGGAATGTTGTCAAATATTACCGCCGAGATGTTACGTTGGTTTAGGTTAGGTTAAATTGCGTTATTGATGTATATGAAGGTCCTACGGAGAGGTAGAGGCCAACTCGCCAGGAATGTTGTCAAATATTAGTGCCGAGATGTTGGGTTGGGTTAGGTTAGGTAATATTACGTTATTGATGTATATGAAGGTCCCACGGTGACGTAGAGGCCAACTCGCCAGGAATGTTGTCAAATATTACCGCCGATGTGTTAGGTTGGGTTAGGTTAGGTTATACTACGTTATTGATGTATATGAAGGCCACACGGAGACGTAGAGGCCAACTCGCCAGGAATGTTGTCAAATATTACCGACGAGATGTTACGTTGGTTTAGGTTAGGTTATATTACGTTATTGATGTATATGAAGGTCCCACGGAGACGTAGATGCCAACTCGCCAGGAATGATGTCAAATATTAGTGCCGGGAAGTTGGGTTGGGTTAGGTTAGGTTATATTACGTTATTGATGTATATGAAGTTCCCACGGAGACGTAGAGGCCAACTCGCCAGGAATGTTGTGAAATATTAGTGCCGAGATCTTAGGTTGGGTTAGGTCAGGTAATATTATGTTATTGATGTATATGAAGGTCCCACGGAAACATGGAGGCCAACAAGACAGGAATGTTGTCAAATATTACCGCCGAGATGTTAGGTTGGGTTAGGACAGGTAATATTATGTTATTGATGTATATGAAGGCCCCACGGAAACATGGAGGCCAACAAGACAGGAATGTTGTCAAATATTACCGCCGAGATGATAGGTTGGGCTAGGTTAGGTTATATTACGTTATTGATGTATATAAAGTTCCCACGGAAACATAGAGGCCAACAAGCCAGGAATGTTGTCAAATATTACCGCCGAGATGTTACGTTGGTTTAGGTTAGGTTAAATTACGTTATTGATGTATATAAAAGTCCCACGGAGGCGTAGAGGCCAACTCGCCAGGAGTGTTGTCAAACATTACCGCCGAGATGATAGGTTGGGTGAGGTTAGGTTATATTACGTTATTGATGTATATGAAGGCCCCACGGAAACATGGAGGCCAACAAGACAGGAATGTTGTCAAATATTACTGCCGAGATGATAGGTTGGGCTAGGTTAGGTTATATTACGTTATTGATGTATATAAAGGTCCCACGGAAACATAGAGGCCAACAAGCCAGGAATGTTGTCAAATATTACCGCCGAGATGTTACGTTGGTTTAGGTTAGGTTAAATTACGTTATTGATGTATATAAAAGTCCCACGGAGGCGTAGAGGCCAACTCGCCAGGAATGTTGTCAAACATTACCGCCGAGATGATAGGTTGGGTTAGTTTAGGTTATATTACGTTATTGATGTATATGAAGGCCCCACGGAGACGTAGAGGCCAACTCGCCAGGAATGTTGTCAAATATTACCGCCGAGATGTTACGTTGGTTTAGGTTAGGTTAAATTACGTTATTGATGTATATGAAGGTCCCACTGAGAGGTAGAGGCCAACTCGCCAGGAATGTTGTCAAATATTAGTGCCGAGATGTTAGGTTGGGTTAAGTTAGGTAATATTACGTTATTGATGTATATAAAATTCCCACGGAGACGTAGAGGCCAACTCGCCAGGAATGTTGTAAAATATTAGTGCCGAGATCTTAGGTTGGGTTAGGTTAGGTTATATTACGTTATTGATGTATATGAAGTTCCCACGGAGACGTAGAGGCCAACTCGCCAGGAATGTTGTGAAATATTAGTGCCGAGATCTTAGGTTGGGTTAGGTCAGGTCATATTATGTTATTGATGTATATGAAGGTCCCACGGAAACATGGAGGCCAACAAGACAGGAATGTTGTCAAATATTACCGCCGAGATGTTAGGTTGGGTTAGGACAGGTAATATTATGTTATTGATGTATATGAAGGCCCCACGGAAACATGGAGGCCAACAAGACAGGAATGTTGTCAAATATTCCCGCCGAGATGATAGGTTGGGCTAGGTTAGGTTATATTACGTTATTGATGTATATAAAGGTCCCACGGAAACATAGAGGCCAACAAGCCAGGAATGTTGTCAAATATTACCGCCGAGATGTTACGTTGGTTTAGGTTAGGTTAAATTACGTTATTGATGTATATAAAAGTCCCACGGAGGCGTAGAGGCCAACTCGCCAGGAGTGTTGTCAAACATTACCGCCGAGATGATAGGTTGGGTGAGGTTAGGTTATATTACGTTATTGATGTATATGAAGGCCCCACGGAAACATGGAGGCCAACAAGACAGGAATGTTGTCAAATATTACCGCCGAGATGTTAGGTTGGGCTAGGTTAGGTTATATTACGTTATTGATGTATATAAAGGTCCCACGGAAACATAGAGGCCAACAAGCCAGGAATGTTGTCAAATATTACCGCCGAGATGTTACGTTGGTTTAGGTTAGGTTAAATTACGTTATTGATGTATATAAAAGTCCCACGGAGGCGTAGAGGCCAACTCGCCAGGAATGTTGTCAAACATTACCGCCGAGATGATAGGTTGGGTTAGTTTAGGTTATATTACGTTATTGATGTATATGAAGGCCCCACGGAGACGTAGAGGCCAACTCGCCAGGAATGTTGTCAAATATTACCGCCGAGATGATAGGTTGGGTTAGGTTAGGTTATATTACGTTATTGATGTATATGAAGGCCCCACGGAGACGTAGAGGCCAACTCGCCAGGAATGTTGTCAAATATTACCGCCGAGATGTTACGTTGGTTTAGGTTAGGTTAAATTACGTTATTGATGTATATGAAGGTCCCACTGAGAGGTAGAGGCCAACTCGCCAGGAATGTTGTCAAATATTAGTGCCGAGATGTTAGGTTGGGTTAAGTTAGGTAATATTACGTTATTGATGTATATAAAATTCCCACGGAGACGTAGAGGCCAACTCGCCAGGAATGTTGTAAAATATTAGTGCCGAGATCTTAGGTTGGGTTAGGTTAGGTTATATTACGTTATTGATGTATATGAAGTTCCCACGGAGACGTAGAGGCCAACTCGCCAGGAATGTTGTGAAATATTAGTGCCGAGATCTTAGGTTGGGTTAGGTCAGGTCATATTATGTTATTGATGTATATGAAGGTCCCACGGAAACATGGAGGCCAACAAGACAGGAATGTTGTCAAATATTACCGCCGAGATGTTAGGTTGGGTTAGGACAGGTAATATTATGTTATTGATGTATATGAAGGCCCCACGGAAACATGGAGGCCAACAAGACAGGAATGTTGTCAAATATTCCCGCCGAGATGATAGGTTGGGCTAGGTTAGGTTATATTACGTTATTGATGTATATAAAGGTCCCACGGAAACATAGAGGCCAACAAGCCAGGAATGTTGTCAAATATTACCGCCGAGATGTTACGTTGGTTTAGGTTAGGTTAAATTACGTTATTGATGTATATAAAAGTCCCACGGAGGCGTAGAGGCCAACTCGCCAGGAGTGTTGTCAAACATTACCGCCGAGATGATAGGTTGGGTGAGGTTAGGTTATATTACGTTATTGATGTATATGAAGGCCCCACGGAAACATGGAGGCCAACAAGACAGGAATGTTGTCAAATATTACCGCCGAGATGTTAGGTTGGGCTAGGTTAGGTTATATTACGTTATTGATGTATATAAAGGTCCCACGGAAACATAGAGGCCAACAAGCCAGGAATGTTGTCAAATATTACCGCCGAGATGTTACGTTGGTTTAGGTTAGGTTAAATTACGTTATTGATGTATATAAAAGTCCCACGGAGGCGTAGAGGCCAACTCGCCAGGAATGTTGTCAAACATTACCGCCGAGATGATAGGTTGGGTTAGTTTAGGTTATATTACGTTATTGATGTATATGAAGGCCCCACGGAGACGTAGAGGCCAACTCGCCAGGAATGTTGTCAAATATTACCGGCGAGATGATAGGTTGGGTTAGGTTAGGTTATATTACGTTATTGATGTATATGAAGGCCCCACGGAGACGTAGAGGCCAACTCGCCAGGAATGTTGTCAAATATTACCGCCGAGATGTTACGTTGGTTTAGGTTAGGTTAAATTACGTTATTGATGTATATGAAGGTCGCACTGAGAGGTAGAGGCCAACTCGCCAGGAATGTTGTCAAATATTAGTGCCGAGATGTTAGGTTGGGTTAAGTTAGGTAATATTACGTTATTGATGTATATAAAATTCCCACGGAGACGTAGAGGCCAACTCGCCAGGAATGTTGTAAAATATTAGTGCCGAGATCTTAGGTTGGGTTAGGTTAGGTTATATTACGTTATTGATGTATATGAAGTTCCCACGGAGACGTAGAGGCCAACTCGCCAGGAATGTTGTGAAATATTAGTGCCGAGATCTTAGGTTGGGTTAGGTCAGGTAATATTATGTTATTGATGTATATGAAGGTCCCACGGAAACATGGAGGCCAACAAGACAGGAATGTTGTCAAATATTACCGCCGAGATGTTAGGTTGGGTTAGGACAGGTAATATTATGTTATTGATGTATATGAAGGCCCCACGGAAACATGGAGGCCAACAAGACAGGAATGTTGTCAAATATTACCGCCGAGATGATAGGTTGGGCTAGGTTAGGTTATATTACGTTATTGATGTATATAAAGGTCCCACGGAAACATAGAGGCCAACAAGCCAGGAATGTTGTCAAATATTACCGCCGAGATGTTACGTTGGTTTAGGTTAGGTTAAATTACGTTATTGATGTATATAAAAGTCCCACGGAGGCGTAGAGGCCAACTCGCCAGGAATGTTGTCAAACATTACCGCCGAGATGATAGGTTGGGTTAGTTTAGGTTATATTACGTTATTGATGTATATGAAGGCCCCACGGAGACGTAGAGGCCAACTCGCCAGGAATGTTGTCAAATATTACCGCCGAGATGATAGGTTGGGTTAGGTTAGGTTATATTACGTTATTGATGTATATGAAGGTCCCACGGAAACATAGAGGCCAACAAGCCAGGAATGTTGTCAAATATTACCGCCGAGATGTTACGTTGGTTTAGGTTAGGTTAAATTACGTTATTGATGTATATGAAGGTCCCACTGAGAGGTAGAGGCCAACTCGCCAGGAATGTTGTCAAATATTAGTGCCGAGATGTTAGGTTGGGTTAAGTTAGGTAATATTACGTTATTGATGTATATAAAATTCCCACGGAGACGTAGAGGCCAACTCGCCAGGAATGTTGTAAAATATTAGTGCCGAGATCTTAGGTTGGGTTAGGTTAGGTTATATTACGTTATTGATGTATATGAAGTTCCCACGGAGACGTAGAGGCCAACTCGCCAGGAATGTTGTCAAATATTACCGCCGAGATGATAGGTTGGGCTAGGTTAGGTTATATTACGTTATTGATGTATATAAAGGTCCCACGGAAACATAGAGGCCAACAAGCCAGGAATGTTGTCAAATATTACCCCCGAGATGTTACGTTGGTTTAGGTTAGGTTAAATTACGTTATTGATGTATATAAAAGTCCCACGGAGGCGTAGAGGCCAACTCGCCAGGAATGTTGTCAAACATTACCGCCGAGATGATAGGTTGGGTTAGTTTAGGTTATATTACGTTATTGATGTATATGAAGGCCCCAGGGAGACGTAGAGGCCAACTCGCCAGGAATGTTGTCAAATATTACCGCCGAGATGATAGGTTGGGTTAGGTTAGGTTATATTACGTTATTGATGTATATGAAGGCCCCACGGAGACGTAGAGGCCAACTCGCCAGGAATGTTGTCAAATATTACCGCCGAGATGTTACGTTGGTTTAGGTTAGGTTAAATTACGTTATTGATGTATATGAAGGTCCCACTGAGAGGTAGAGGCCAACTCGCCAGGAATGTTGTCAAATATTAGTGCCGAGATGTTAGGTTGGGTTAAGTTAGGTAATATTACGTTATTGATGTATATAAAATTCCCACGGAGACGTAGAGGCCAACTCGCCAGGAATGTTGTAAAATATTAGTGCCGAGATCTTAGGTTGGGTTAGGTTAGGTTATATTACGTTATTGATGTATATGAAGTTCCCACGGAGACGTAGAGGCCAACTCGCCAGGAATGTTGTGAAATATTAGTGCCGAGATCTTAGGTTGGGTTAGGTCAGGTAATATTATGTTATTGATGTATATGAAGGTCCCACGGAAACATGGAGGCCAACAAGACAGGAATGTTGTCAAATATTACCGCCGAGATGTTAGGTTGGGTTAGGACAGGTAATATTATGTTATTGATGTATATGAAGGCCCCACGGAAACATGGAGGCCAACAAGACAGGAATGTTGTCAAATATTACCGCCGAGATGATAGGTTGGGCTAGGTTAGGTTATATTACGTTATTGATGTATATAAAGGTCCCACGGAAACATAGAGGCCAACAAGCCAGGAATGTTGTCAAATATTACCGCCGAGATGTTACGTTGGTTTAGGTTAGGTTATATTACGTTATTGATGTATATCAAGGCCCCACGGAGACGTAGAGGCCAACTCGCCAGGAATGTTGTCAAATATTACCGCCGAGATGATAGGTTGGGTTAGGTTAGGTTATATTACGTTATTGATGTATATGAAGGCCCCACGGAGACGTAGAGGCCAACTCGCCAGGAATGTTGTCAAATATTACCGCCGAGATGTTACGTTGGTTTAGGTTAGGTTAAATTACGTTATTGATGTATATGAAGGTCCCACTGAGAGGTAGAGGCCAACTCGCCAGGAATGTTGTCAAATATTAGTGCCGAGATGTTAGGTTGGGTTAAGTTAGATAATATTATGTTATTGATGTATATGAAGGTCCCACGGAAACATGGAGGCCAACAAGACAGGAATGTTGTCAAGTATTACCGCCGAGATGTTATGTTGGTTTAGGTTAGGTTAAATTACGTTATTGATGTATATGAAGGTCTTACGGAGAGGTAGAGGCCAACTCGCCAGGAATGTTGTCAAATATTAGTGCCGAGATGTTGGGTTGGGTTAGGTTAGGTAATATTACGTTATTGATGTATATGAAGGTCCCACGGTGACGTAGAGGCCAACTCGCCAGGAATGTTGTCAAATATTACCGCCGATGTGTTAGGTTGGGTTAGGTTAGGTTATACTACGTTATTGATGTATATGAAGGCCACACGGAGACGTAGAGGCCAACTCGCCAGGAATGTTGTCAAATATTACCGCCGAGATGTTACGTTGGTTTAGGTTAGGTTATATTACGTTATTGATGTATATGAAGGTCCCACTGAGAGGTAGAGGCCAACTCGCCAGGAATGTTGTCAAATATTAGTGCCGAGATGTTAGGTTGGGTTAAGTTAGGTAATATTACGTTATTGATGTATATAAAATTCCCACGGAGACGTAGAGGCCAACTCGCCAGGAATGTTGTAAAATATTAGTGCCGAGATCTTAGGTTGGGTTAGGTTAGGTTATATTACGTTATTGATGTATATGAAGTTCCCACGGAGACGTAGAGGCCAACTCGCCAGGAATGTTGTGAAATATTAGTGCCGAGATCTTAGGTTGGGTTAGGTCAGGTAATATTATGTTATTGATGTATATGAAGGTCCCACGGAAACATGGAGGCCAACAAGACAGGAATGTTGTCAAATATTACCGCCGAGATGTTAGGTTGGGTTAGGACAGGTAATATTATGTTATTGATGTATATGAAGGCCCCACGGAAACATGGAGGCCAACAAGACAGGAATGTTGTCAAATATTACCGCCGAGATGATAGGTTGGGCTAGGTTAGGTTATATTACGTTATTGATGTATATAAAGGTCCCACGGAAACATAGAGGCCAACAAGCCAGGAATGTTGTCAAATATTACCGCCGAGATGTTACGTTGGTTTAGGTTAGGTTATATTACGTTATTGATGTATATCAAGGCCCCACGGAGACGTAGAGGCCAACTCGCCAGGAATGTTGTCAAATATTACCGCCGAGATGATAGGTTGGGTTAGGTTAGGTTATATTACGTTATTGATGTATATGAAGGCCCCACGGAGACGTAGAGGCCAACTCGCCAGGAATGTTGTCAAATATTACCGCCGAGATGTTACGTTGGTTTAGGTTAGGTTAAATTACGTTATTGATGTATATGAAGGTCCCACTGAGAGGTAGAGGCCAACTCGCCAGGAATGTTGTCAAATATTAGTGCCGAGATGTTAGGTTGGGTTAAGTTAGATAATATTATGTTATTGATGTATATGAAGGTCCCACGGAAACATGGAGGCCAACAAGACAGGAATGTTGTCAAGTATTACCGCCGAGATATTATGTTGGTTTAGGTTAGGTTAAATTACGTTATTGATGTATATGAAGGTCTTACGGAGAGGTAGAGGCCAACTCGCCAGGAATGTTGTCAAATATTAGTGCCGAGATGTTGGGTTGGGTTAGGTTAGGTAATATTACGTTATTGATGTATATGAAGGTCCCACGGTGACGTAGAGGCCAACTCGCCAGGAATGTTGTCAAATATTACCGCCGATGTGTTAGGTTGGGTTAGGTTAGGTTATACTACGTTATTGATGTATATGAAGGCCACACGGAGACGTAGAGGCCAACTCGCCAGGAATGTTGTCAAATATTACCGCCGAGATGTTACGTTGGTTTAGGTTAGGTTATATTACGTTATTGATGTATATGAAGGTCCCACGGAGACGTAGATGCCAACTCGCCAGGAATGTTGTCAAATATTAGTGCCGGGAAGTTGGGTTGGGTTAGGTTAGGTTATATTACGTTATTGATGTATATAAAATTCCCACGGAGACGTAGAGGCCAACTCGCCAGGAATGTTGTAAAATATTAGTGCCGAGATCTTAGGTTGGGTTAGGTTAGGTTATATTACGTTATTGATGTATATGAAGTTCCCACGGAGACGTAGAGGCCAACTCGCCAGGAATGTTGTGAAATATTAGTGCCGAGATCTTAGGTTGGTTTAGGTCAGGTAATATTATGTTATTGATGTATATGAAGGTCCCACGGAAACATGGATTCCAACAAGACAGGAATGTTGTCAAATATTACCGCCGAGATGTTAGGTTGGGTTAGGACAGGTAATATTATGTTATTGATGTATATGAAGTCCCCACGGAAACATGGAGGCCAACAAGACAGGAATGTTGTCAAATATTACCGCCGAGATGATAGGTTGGGTTAAGTTAGGTAATATTATGTTATTGATGTATATGAAGGTCCCACGGAAACATGGAGGCCAACAAGACAGGAATGTTGTCAAATATTACCGCCGAAATGTTACGTTGGTTTAGGTTAGGTTAAATTACGTTATTGATGTATATAAAAGTCCCACGGAGGCGTAGAGGCCAACTCGCCAGGAATGTTGTCAAACATTACCGCCGAGATGATAGGTTGGGTTAGGTTAGGTTATATTACGTTATTGATGTATATGAAGGCCCCACGGAGACGTAGAGGCCAACTCGCCAGGAATGTTGTCAAATATTAGTGCCGAGATGTTGGGTTGGGTTAGGTTAGGTAATATTACGTTATTGATGTATATGAAGGTCCCACGGTGACGTAGATGACAACTCGCCAGGAATGTTGTCAAATATTACCGCCGATGTGTTAGGTTGGGTTAGGTTAGGTTAAATTACGTTATTGATGTATATAAAAGTCCCACGGAGGCGTAGAGGCCAACTCGCCAGGAATGTTGTCAAACATTACCGCCGAGATGATAGGTTGGGTTAGTTTAGGTTATATTACGTTATTGATGTATATGAAGGCCCCACGGAGACGTAGAGGCCAACTCGCCAGGAATGTTGTCAAATATTACCGCCGAGATGATAGGTTGGGTTAGGTTAGGTTATATTACGTTATTGATGTATATGAAGGCCCCACGGAGACGTAGAGGCCAACTCGCCAGGAATGTTGTCAAATATTACCGCCGAGATGTTACGTTGGTTTAGGTTAGGTTAAATTACGTTATTGATGTATATGAAGGTCCCACTGAGAGGTAGAGGCCAACTCGCCAGGAATGTTGTCAAATATTAGTGCCGAGATGTTAGGTTGGGTTAAGTTAGGTAATATTACGTTATTGATGTATATAAAATTCCCACGGAGACGTAGAGGCCAACTCGCCAGGAATGTTGTAAAATATTAGTGCCGAGATCTTAGGTTGGGTTAGGTTAGGTTATATTACGTTATTGATGTATATGAAGTTCCCACGGAGACGTAGAGGCCAACTCGCCAGGAATGTTGTCAAATATTACCGCCGATGTGTTAGGTTGGGTTGGGTTAGGTTATACTACGTTATTGATGTATATGAAGGCCCCACGGAGACGTAGATGCCAACTCGCCAGGAATGTTGTCAAATATTACCGCCGAGATGATAGGTTGGGTTAGGTTAGGTTATATTACGTTATTGATGTATATGAAGGTCACACGGAGACGTAGAGGCCAACTCGCCAGGAATGTTGTCAAATATTACCGCCGAGATGATAGGTTGGGCTAGGTTAGGTTATATTACGTTATTGATGTATATAAAGGTCCCACGGAAACATAGAGGCCAACAAGCCAGGAATGTTGTCAAATATTACCCCCGAGATGTTACGTTGGTTTAGGTTAGGTTAAATTACGTTATTGATGTATATAAAAGTCCCACGGAGGCGTAGAGGCCAACTCGCCAGGAATGTTGTCAAACATTACCGCCGAGATGATAGGTTGGGTTAGTTTAGGTTATATTACGTTATTGATGTATATGAAGGCCCCAGGGAGACGTAGAGGCCAACTCGCCAGGAATGTTGTCAAATATTACCGCCGAGATGATAGGTTGGGTTAGGTTAGGTTATATTACGTTATTGATGTATATGAAGGCCCCACGGAGACGTAGAGGCCAACTCGCCAGGAATGTTGTCAAATATTACCGCCGAGATGTTACGTTGGTTTAGGTTAGGTTAAATTACGTTATTGATGTATATGAAGGTCCCACTGAGAGGTAGAGGCCAACTCGCCAGGAATGTTGTCAAATATTAGTGCCGAGATGTTAGGTTGGGTTAAGTTAGGTAATATTACGTTATTGATGTATATAAAATTCCCACGGAGACGTAGAGGCCAACTCGCCAGGAATGTTGTAAAATATTAGTGCCGAGATCTTAGGTTGGGTTAGGTTAGGTTATATTACGTTATTGATGTATATGAAGTTCCCACGGAGACGTAGAGGCCAACTCGCCAGGAATGTTGTGAAATATTAGTGCCGAGATCTTAGGTTGGGTTAGGTCAGGTAATATTATGTTATTGATGTATATGAAGGTCCCACGGAAACATGGAGGCCAACAAGACAGGAATGTTGTCAAATATTACCGCCGAGATGTTAGGTTGGGTTAGGACAGGTAATATTATGTTATTGATGTATATGAAGGCCCCACGGAAACATGGAGGCCAACAAGACAGGAATGTTTTCAAATATTACCGCCGAGATGATAGGTTGGGCTAGGTTAGGTTATATTACGTTATTGATGTATATAAAGGTCCCACGGAAACATAGAGGCCAACAAGCCAGGAATGTTGTCAAATATTACCGCCGAGATGTTACGTTGGCTTAGGTTAGGTTATATTACGTTATTGATGTATATCAAGGCCCCACGGAGACGTAGAGGCCAACTCGCCAGGAATGTTGTCAAATATTACCGCCGAGATGATAGGTTGGGTTAGGTTAGGTTATATTACGTTATTGATGTATATGAAGGCCCCACGGAGACGTAGAGGCCAACTCGCCAGGAATGTTGTCAAATATTACCGCCGAGATGTTACGTTGGTTTAGGTTAGGCTAAATTACGTTATTGATGTATATGAAGGTCCCACTGAGAGGTAGAGGCCAACTCGCCAGGAATGTTGTCAAATATTAGTGCCGAGATGTTAGGTTGGGTTAAGTTAGATAATATTATGTTATTGATGTATATGAAGGTCCCACGGAAACATGGAGGCCAACAAGACAGGAATGTTGTCAAGTATTACCGCCGAGATGTTATGTTGGTTTAGGTTAGGTTAAATTACGTTATTGATGTATATGAAGGTCTTACGGAGAGGTAGAGGCCAACTCGCCAGGAATGTTGTCAAATATTAGTGCCGAGATGTTGGGTTGGGTTAGGTTAGGTAATATTACGTTATTGATGTATATGAAGGTCCCACGGTGACGTAGAGGCCAACTCGCCAGGAATGTTGTCAAATATTACCGCCGATGTGTTAGGTTGGGTTAGGTTAGGTTATACTACGTTATTGATGTATATGAAGGCCACACGGAGACGTAGAGGCCAACTCGCCAGGAATGTTGTCAAATATTACCGCCGAGATGTTACGTTGGTTTAGGTTAGGTTATATTACGTTATTGATGTATATGAAGGTCCCACGGAGACGTAGATGCCAACTCGCCAGGAATGTTGTCAAATATTAGTGCCGGGAAGTTGGGTTGGGTTAGGTTAGGTTATATTACGTTATTGATGTATATAAAATTCCCACGGAGACGTAGAGGCCAACTCGCCAGGAATGTTGTAAAATATTAGTGCCGAGATCTTAGGTTGGGTTAGGTTAGGTTATATTACGTTATTGATGTATATGAAGTTCCCACGGAGACGTAGAGGCCAACTCGCCAGGAATGTTGTGAAATATTAGTGCCGAGATCTTAGGTTGGTTTAGGTCAGGTAATATTATGTTATTGATGTATATGAAGGTCCCACGGAAACATGGATTCCAACAAGACAGGAATGTTGTCAAATATTACCGCCGAGATGTTAGGTTGGGTTAGGACAGGTAATATTATGTTATTGATGTATATGAAGGCCCCACGGAAACATGGAGGCCAACAAGACAGGAATGTTGTCAAATATTACCGCCGAGATGATAGGTTGGGTTAAGTTAGGTAATATTATGTTATTGATGTATATGAAGGTCCCACGGAAACATGGAGGCCAACAAGACAGGAATGTTGTCAAATATTACCGCCGAAATGTTACGTTGGTTTAGGTTAGGTTAAATTACGTTATTGATGTATATAAAAGTCCCACGGAGGCGTAGAGGCCAACTCGCCAGGAATGTTGTCAAACATTACCGCCGAGATGATAGGTTGGGTTAGGTTAGGTTATATTACGTTATTGATGTATATGAAGGCCCCACGGAGACGTAGAGGCCAACTCGCCAGGAATGTTGTCAAATATTAGTGCCGAGATGTTGGGTTGGGTTAGGTTAGGTAATATTACGTTATTGATGTATATGAAGGTCCCACGGTGACGTAGATGACAACTCGCCAGGAATGTTGTCAAATATTACCGCCGATGTGTTAGGTTGGGTTAGGTTAGGTTAAATTACGTTATTGATGTATATAAAAGTCCCACGGAGGCGTAGAGGCCAACTCGCCAGGAATGTTGTCAAACATTACCGCCGAGATGATAGGTTGGGTTAGTTTAGGTTATATTACGTTATTGATGTATATGAAGGCCCCACGGAGACGTAGAGGCCAACTCGCCAGGAATGTTGTCAAATATTACCGCCGAGATGATAGGTTGGGTTAGGTTAGGTTATATTACGTTATTGATGTATATGAAGGCCCCACGGAGACGTAGAGGCCAACTCGCCAGGAATGTTGTCAAATATTACCGCCGAGATGTTACGTTGGTTTAGGTTAGGTTAAATTACGTTATTGATGTATATGAAGGTCCCACTGAGAGGTAGAGGCCAACTCGCCAGGAATGTTGTCAAATATTAGTGCCGAGATGTTAGGTTGGGTTAGGTTAGGTAATAATACGTTATTGATGTATATGAAGGTCCCACGGAGACGTAGAGGCCAACTCGCCAGGAATGTTGTCAAATATTACCGCCGAGATGATAGGTTGGGCTAGGTTAGGTTATATTACGTTATTGATGTATATAAAGGTCCCACGGAAACATAGAGGCCAACAAGCCAGGAATGTTGTCAAATATTACCGCCGAGATGTTAGGTTGGGTTAGGACAGGTAATATTATGTTATTGATGTATATGAAGGCCCCACGGAAACATGGAGGCCAACAAGACAGGAATGTTGTCAAATATTACCGCCGAGATGATAGGTTGGGCTAGGTTAGGTTATATTACGTTATTGATGTATATAAAGGTCCCACGGAAACATAGAGGCCAACAAGCCAGGAATGTTGTCAAATATTACCGCCGAGATGTTACGTTGGTTTAGGTTAGGTTAAATTACGTTATTGATGTATATAAAAGTCCCACGGAGGCGTAGAGGCCAACTCGCCAGGAGTGTTGTCAAACATTACCGCCGAGATGATCGGTTGGGTTAGGTTAGGTTATATTACGTTATTGATGTATATGAAGGCCCCACGGAAACATGGAGGCCAACAAGACAGGAATGTTGTCAAATATTACCGCCGAGATGATAGGTTGGGCTAGGTTAGGTTATATTACGTTATTGATGTATATAAAGGTCCCACGGAAACATAGAGGCCAACAAGCCAGGAATGTTGTCAAATATTACCGCCGAGATGTTACGTTGGTTTAGGTTAGGTTAAATTACGTTATTGATGTATATAAAAGTCCCACGGAGGCGTAGAGGCCAACTCGCCAGGAATGTTGTCAAACATTACCGCCGAGATGATAGGTTGGGTTAGTTTAGGTTATATTACGTTATTGATGTATATGAAGGCCCCACGGAGACGTAGAGGCCAACTCGCCAGGAATGTTGTCAAATATTAGCGCCGAGATGTAACGTTGGTTTAGGTTAGGTTAAATTACGTTATTGATGTATATGAAGGTCCCACTGAGAGGTAGAGGCCAACTCGCCAGGAATGTTGTCAAATATTAGTGCCGAGATGTTAGGTTGGGTTAAGTTAGGTAATATTATGTTATTGATGTATATGAAGGTCCCACGGAAACATGGAGGCCAACAAGACAGGAATGTTGTCAAGTATTACCGCCGAGATGTTATGTTGGTTTAGGTTAGGTTAAATTACGTTATTGATGTATATGAAGGTCCTACGGAGAGGTAGAGGCCAACTCGCCAGGAATGTTGTCAAATATTAGTGCCGAGATGTTGGGTTGGGTTAGGTTAGGTAATATTACGTTATTGATGTATATGAAGGTCCCACGGTGACGTAGAGGACAACTCGCCAGGAATGTTGTCAAATATTACCGCCGATGTGTTAGGTTGGGTTAGGTTAGGTTAAATTACGTTATTGATGTATATAAAAGTCCCACGGAGGCGTAGAGGCCAACTCGCCAGGAATGTTGTCAAACATTACCGCCGAGATGATAGGTTGGGTTAGTTTAGGTTATATTACGTTATTGATGTATATGAAGGCCCCACGGAGACGTAGAGGCCAACTCGCCAGGAATGTTGTCAAATATTACCGCCGAGATGATAGGTTGGGTTAGGTTAGGTTATATTACGTTATTGATGTATATGAAGGCCCCGCGGAGACGTAGAGGCCAACTCGCCAGGAATGTTGTCAAATATTACCGCCGATGTGTTAGGTTGGGTTAGGTTAGGTTAAATTACGTTATTGATGTATATAAAAGTCCCACGGAGGCGTAGAGGCCAACTCGCCAGGAATGTTGTCAAACATTACCGCCGAGATGATAGGTTGGGTTAGTTTAGGTTATATTACGTTATTGATGTATATGAAGGCCCCACGGAGACGTAGAGGCCAACTCGCCAGGAATGTTGTCAAATATTACCGCCGAGATGATAGGTTGGGTTAGGTTAGGTTATATTACGTTATTGATGTATATGAAGGCCCCACGGAGACGTAGAGGCCAACTCGCCAGAAATGTTGTCAAATATTACCGCCGAGATGTTACGTTGGTTTAGGTTAGGTTAAATTACGTTATTGATGTATATGAAGGTCCCACTGAGAGGAAGAGGCCAACTCGCCAGGAATGTTGTCAAATATTAGTGCCGAGATGTTAGGTTGGGTTAAGTTAGGTAATATTATGTTATTGATGTATATGAAGGTCCCACGGAAACATGGAGGCCAACAAGACAGGAATGTTGTCAAGTATTACCGCCGAGATGTTATGTTGGTTTAGGTTTGGTTAAATTACGTTATTGATGTATATGATGGTCCTACGGAGAGGTAGAGGCCAACTCGCCAGGAATGTTGTCAAATATTAGTGCCGAGATGTTGGGTTGGGTTAGGTTAGGTAATATTACGTTATTGATGTATATGAAGGTCCCACGGTGACGTAGAGGCCAACTCGCCAGGAATGTTGTCAAATATTAGTGCCGGGAAGTTGGGTTGGGTTAGGTTAGGTTATATTACGTTATTGATGTATATAAAATTCCCACGGAGACGTAGAGGCCAACTCGCCAGGAATGTTGTAAAATATTAGTGCCGAGATCTTAGGTTGGGTTAGGTTAGGTTATATTACGTTATTGATGTATATGAAGTTCCCACGGAGACGTAGAGGCCAACTCGCCAGGAATGTTGTGAAATATTAGTGCCGAGATCTTAGGTTGGGTTAGGTCAGGTAATATTATGTTATTGATGTATATGAAGGTCCCACGGAAACATGGATTCCAACAAGACAGGAATGTTGTCAAATATTACCGCCGAGATGTTAGGTTGGGTTAGGACAGGTAATATTATGTTATTGATGTATATGAAGGCCCCACGGAAACATGGAGGCCAACAAGACAGGAATGTTGTCAAATATTACCGCCGAGATGATAGGTTGGGCTAGGTTAGGTTATATTACGTTATTGATGTATATAAAGGTCCCACGGAAACATAGAGGCCAACAAGCCAGGAATGTTGTCAAATATTACCGCCGAAATGTTACGTTGGTTTAGGTTAGGTTAAATTACGTTATTGATGTATATAAAAGTCCCACGGAGGCGTAGAGGCCAACTCGCCAGGAATGTTGTCAAACATTACCGCCGAGATGATAGGTTGGGTTAGGTTAGGTTATATTACGTTATTGATGTATATGAAGGCCCCACGGAGACGTAGAGGCCAACTCGCCAGGAATGTTGTCAAATATTACCGCCGAGATGTTACGTTGGTTTAGGTTAGGTTAAATTACGTTATTGATGTATATGAAGGTCCCACTGAGAGGTAGAGGCCAACTCGCCAGGAATGTTGTCAAATATTAGTGCCGAGATGTTAGGTTGGGTTAGGTTAGGTAATAATACGTTATTGATGTATATGAAGGTCCCACGGAGACGTAGAGGCCAACTCGCCAGGAATGTTGTCAAATATTACCGCCGAGATGATAGGTTGGGCTAGGTTAGGTTATATTACGTTATTGATGTATATAAAGGTCCCACGGAAACATAGAGGCCAACAAGCCAGGAATGTTGTCAAATATTACCGCCGAGATGTTAGGTTGGGTTAGGACAGGTAATATTATGTTATTGATGTATATGAAGGCCCCACGGAAACATGGAGGCCAACAAGACAGGAATGTTGTCAAATATTACCGCCGAGATGATAGGTTGGGCTAGGTTAGGTTATATTATGTTATTGATGTATATAAAGGTCCCACGGAAACATAGAGGCCAACAAGCCAGGAATGTTGTCAAATATTACCGCCGAGATGATAGGTTGGGTTAGGTTAGGTTATATTACGTTATTGATGTATATAAAGGTCCCACGGAAACATAGAGGCCAACAAGCCAGGAATGTTGTCAAATATTACCGCCGAGATGTTACGTTGGTTTAGGTTAGGTTAAATTACGTTATTGATGTATATAAAAGTCCCACGGAGGCGTAGAGGCCAACTCGCCAGGAATGTTGTCAAATATTACCGCCGAGATGATAGGTTGGGTTAGGTTAGGTTATATTACGTTATTGATGTATATGAAGGTCACACGGAGACGTAGAGGCCAACTCGCCAGGAATGTTGTCAAATATTACCGCCGAGATGATAGGTTGGGCTAGGTTAGGTTATATTACGTTATTGATGTATATAAAGGTCCCACGGAAACATAGAGGCCAACAAGCCAGGAATGTTGTCAAATATTACCGCCGAGATGTTACGTTGGTTTAGGTTAGGTTAAATTACGTTATTGATGTATATAAAAGTCCCACGGAGGCGTAGAGGCCAACTCGCCAGGAATGTTGTCAAACATTACCGCCGAGATGATAGGTTGGGTTAGTTTAGGTTATATTACGTTATTGATGTATATGAAGGCCCCAGGGAGACGTAGAGGCCAACTCGCCAGGAATGTTGTCAAATATTACCGCCGAGATGATAGGTTGGGTTAGGTTAGGTTATATTACGTTATTGATGTATATGAAGGCCCCACGGAGACGTAGAGGCCAACTCGCCAGGAATGTTGTCAAATATTACCGCCGAGATGTTACGTTGGTTTAGGTTAGGTTAAATTACGTTATTGATGTATATGAAGGTCCCACTGAGAGGTAGAGGCCAACTCGCCAGGAATGTTGTCAAATATTAGTGCCGAGATGTTAGGTTGGGTTATGTTAGGTAATATTACGTTATTGATGTATATAAAATTCCCACGGAGACGTAGAAGCCAACTCGCCAGGAATGTTGTAAAATATTAGTGCCGAGATCTTAGGTTGGGTTAGGTTAGGTTATATTACGTTATTGATGTATATGAAGTTCCCACGGAGACGTAGAGGCCAACTCGCCAGGAATGTTGTGAAATATTAGTGCCGAGATCTTAGGTTGGGTTAGGTCAGGTTATATTACGTTATTGATGTATATGAAGGCCCCACGGAAACATGGAGGCCAACAAGACAGGAATGTTGTCAAATATTACCGCCGAGATGATAGGTTGGGCTAGGTTAGGTTATATTACGTTATTGATGTATATAAAGGTCCCACGGAAACATAGAGGCCAACAAGCCAGGAATGTTGTCAAATATTACCGCCGAGATGTTACGTTGGTTTAGGTTAGGTTAAATTACGTTATTGATGTATATAAAAGTCCCACGGAGGCGTAGAGGCCAACTCGCCAGGAATGTTGTCAAACATTACCGCCGAGATGATAGGTTGGGTTAGTTTAGGTTATATTACGTTATTGATGTATATGAAGGCCCCACGGAGACGTAGAGGCCAACTCGCCAGGAATGTTGTCAAATATTACCGCCGAGATGATAGGTTGGGTTAGGTTAGGTTATATTACGTTATTGATGTATATGAAGGCCCCACGGAGACGTAGAGGCCAACTCGCCAGGAATGTTGTCAAATATTACCGCCGAGATTTTACGTTGGTTTAGGTTAGGTTAAATTACGTTATTGATGTATATGAAGGTCCCACTGAGAGGTAGAGGCCAACTCGCCAGGAATGTTGTCAAATATTAGTGCCGAGATGTTAGGTTGGGTTAAGTTAGATAATATTATGTTATTGATGTATATGAAGGTCCCACGGAAACATGGAGGCCAACAAGACAGGAATGTTGTCAAGTATTACCGCCGAGATGTTATGTTGGTTTAGGTTAGGTTAAATTACGTTATTGATGTATATGAAGGTCCTACGGAGAGGTAGAGGCCAACTCGCCAGGAATGTTGTCAAATATTAGTGCCGAGATGTTGGGTTGGGTTAGGTTAGGTAATATTACGTTATTGATGTATATGAAGGTCCCACGGTGACGTAGAGGCCAACTCGCCAGGAATGTTGTCAAATATTACCGCCGATGTATTAGGTTGGGTTAGGTTAGGTTATACTACGTTATAGATGTATATGAAGGCCACACGGAGACGTAGAGGCCAACTCGCCAGGAATGTTGTCAAATATTACCGCCGAGATGTTACGTTGGTTTAGGTTAGGTTATATTACGTTATTGATGTATATGAAGGTCCCACGGAGACGTAGATGCCAACTCGCCAGGAATGTTGTCAAATATTAGTGCCGGGAAGTTGGGTTGGGTTAGGTTAGGTTATATTACGTTATTGATGTATATAAAATTCCCACGGAGACGTAGAGGCCAACTCGCCAGGAATGTTGTAAAATATTAGTGCCGAGATCTTAGGTTGGGTTAGGTTAGGTTATATTACGTTATTGATGTATATGAAGTTCCCACGGAGACGTAGAGGCCAACTCGCCAGGAATGTTGTGAAATATTAGTGCCGAGACCTTAGGTTGGGTTAGGTCAGGTAATATTATGTTACTGATGTATATGAAGGTCCCACGGAAACATGGATTCCAACAAGACAGGAATGTTGTCAAATATTACCGCCGAGATGTTAGGTTGGGTTAGGACAGGTAATATTATGTTATTGATGTATATGAAGGCCCCACGGAAACATGGAGGCCAACAAGACAGGAATGTTGTCAAATATTACCGCCGAGATGATAGGTTGGGCTAGGTTAGGTTATATTACGTTATTGATGTATATAAAGGTCCCACGGAAACATAGAGGCCAACAAGCCAGGAATGTTGTCAAATATTACCGCCGAAATGTTACGTTGGTTTAGGTTAGTTTAAATTACGTTATTGATGTATATAAAAGTCCCACGGAGGCGTAGAGGCCAACTCGCCAGGAATGTTGTCAAACATTACCGCCGAGATGATAGGTTGGGTTAGGTTAGGTTATATTACGTTATTGATGTATATGAAGGCCCCACGGAGACGTAGAGGCCAACTCGCCAGGAATGTTGTCAAATATTACCGCCGAGATGTTACGTTGGTTTATTTTAGGCTAAATTACGTTATTGATGTATATGAAGGTCCCACTGAGAGGTAGAGGCCAACTCGCCAGGAATGTTGTCAAATATTAGTGCCGAGATGTTAGGTTGGGTTAGGTTACGTAATAATACGTTATTGATGTATATGAAGGTCCCACGGAGACGTAGAGGCCAACTCGCCAGGAATGTTGTCAAATATTACCGCCGAGATGATAGGTTGGGCTAGGTTAGGTTATATTACGTTATTGATGTATATAAAGGTCCCACGGAAACATAGAGGCCAACAAGCCAGGAATGTTGTCAAATATTACCGCCGAGATGTTAGGTTGGGTTAGGACAGGTAATATTATGTTATTGATGTATATGAAGGCCCCACGGAAACATGGAGGCCAACAAGACAGGAATGTTGTCAAATATTACCGCCGAGATGATAGGTTGGGCTAGGTTAGGTTATATTACGTTATTGATGTATATAAAGGTCCCACGGAAACATAGAGGCCAACAAGCCAGGAATGTTGTCAAATATTACCGCCGAAATGTTACGTTGGTTTAGGTTAGGTTAAATTACGTTATTGATGTATATAAAAGTCCCACGGAGGCGTAGAGGCCAACTCGCCAGGAATGTTGTCAAACATTACCGCCGAGATGATAGGTTGGGCTAGGTTAGGTTATATTACGTTATTGATGTATATAAAGGTCCCACGGAAACATAGAGGCCAACAAGCCAGGAATGTTGTCAAATATTACCGCCGAGGTGTTACGTTGGTTTAGGTTAGGTTAAATTACGTTATTGATGTATATAAAAGTCCCACGGAGGCGTAGAGGCCAACTCGCCAGGAGTGTTGTCAAACATTACCGCCGAGATGATAGGTTGGGTTAGGTTAGGTTATATTACGTTATTGATGTATATGAAGGCCCCACGGAAACATGGAGGCCAACAAGACAGGAATGTTGTCAAATATTACCGCCGAGATGATAGGTTGGGCTAGGTTAGGTTATATTACGTTATTGATGTATATAAAGGTTCCACGGAAACATAGAGGCCAACAAGCCAGGAATGTTGTCAAATATTACCGCCGAGATGTTACGTTGGTTTAGGTTAGGTTAAATTACGTTATTGATGTATATAAAAGTCCCACGGAGGCGTAGAGGGCAACTCGCCAGGAATGTTGTCAAATATTAGTGCCGAGATGTTGGGTTGGGTTAGGTTAGGTAATATTACGTTATTGATGTATATGAAGGTCCCACGGTGACGTAGAGGCCAACTCGCCAGGAATGTTGTCAAATATTACCGCCGATGTGTTAGGTTGGGTTAGGTTAGGTTAAATTACGTTATTGATGTATATAAAAGTCCCACGGAGGCGTAGAGGCCAACTCGCCAGGAATGTTGTCAAACATTACCGCCGAGATGATAGGTTGGGTTAGATTAGGTTATATTACGTTATTGATGTATATGAAGGCCCCACGGAGGCGTAGAGGCCAACTCGCCAGGAATGTTGTCAAATATTACCGCCGAGATGATAGGTTTCGGTTAGGTTAGGTTATATTACGTTATTGATGTATATGAAGGCCCCACGGAGACGTAGAGGCCAACTCGCCAGGAATGTTGTCAAATATTACCGCCGAGATGTTACGTTGGTTTAGGTTAGGTTATATTACGTTATTGATGTATATGAAGGTCCCACGGAGACGTAGATGCCAACTCGCCAGGAATGTTGTCAAATATTAGTGCCGGGAAGTTGGGTTGGGTTAGGTTAGGTTATATTACGTTATTGATGTATATAATATTCCCGCGGAGACGTAGAGGCCAACTCGCCAGGAATGTTGTGAAATATTAGTGCCGAGATCTTAGGTTGGGTTAGGTTCGGTTATATTACGTTATTGATGTATATGAAGGTCCCACGGTGACGTAGAGGCCAACTCGCCAGGAATGTTGTCCAATATTACCGCCGATGTGTTAGGTTGGGTTAGGTTAGGTTATGCTACGTTATTGATGTATATGAAGGCCCCACGGAGACGTAGAGGCCAACTCGCCAGGAATGTTGTCACATAATAGCGCCGAGTGGTTGGATCGGGTTATATTAGGTTATATTACGTTATTGATGGATATGAACGTCTCACGGAGACGTAGAGTCTAACTCGCCAGGAATGTTGTCAAATATTACCGCCGAGATGATAGGTTGGGTTAGGTTAGGTTATATTACGTTATTGATGTATATGAAGGCCCCACGGACAGGTAGAGGCCAACTCGCCAGGAATGTTGTGAAATATTACCGCCGAGATGTTAGGTTGGGTTAGGTTAGGTTATATTACGTTATTGATGTATATGAAGGTCCCACTGAGAGGTAGAGGCCAACTCGCCAGGAATGTTGTCAAATATTAGTGCCGAGATGTTAGGTTGGGTTAAGTTAGGTAATATTACGTTATTGATGTATATAAAATTCCCACGGAGACGTAGAGGCCAACTCGCCAGGAATGTTGTAAAATATTAGTGCCGAGATCTTAGGTTGGGTCAGGTTAGGTTATATTACGTTATTGATGTATATGAAGGCCCCACGGAGACGTAGAGGCCAACTCGCCAGGAATGTTGTCAAATATTAGTTCCGAGAGATTGGGTTGGGTTAGGTTAGGTTATATTACGTTATTGATGTATATAAAGGCCCCGTGGAGACGTAGAGGCCAACCCGCCAGGAATGTTGTCAAATAATAGCGCCGAAAGGTTAGGTTAGGTTAGTTTAGGTTATATTACGTTATTGATATATGTGAAGGTCCCACGGAGACGTAGAGGCCAACTCGCCAGGAATGTTGTCAAATATTACCGCCGAGATGTTAGGTTGGGTTAGGTTAAGTAATATTACGTTATTTATGTATATAAAAGCCCCACGGAGACGTAGAGGCCAATTCGCCAGGAATGTTGTCAAATATTACCGCCGAGATGTTACGTTGGTTTAGGTTAGGTTAAATTACGTTATTGATGTATATAAAAGTCCCACGGAGGCGTAGAGGCCAACTCGCCAGGAGTGTTGTCAAACATTACCGCCGAGATGATAGGTTGGGTTAGGTTAGGTTATATTACGTTATTGATGTATATGAAGGCCCCACGGAAACATGGAGGCCAACAAGACAGGAATGTTGTCAAATATTACCGCCGAGATGATAGGTTGGGCTAGGTTAGGTTATATTACGTTATTGATGTATATAAAGGTCCCACGGAAGCATAGAGGCCAACAAGCCAGGAATGTTGTCAAATATTACCGCCGAGATGTTACGTTGGTTTAGGTTAGGTTAAATTACGTTATTGATGTATATAAAAGTCCCACGGAGGCGTAGAGGCCAACTCGCCAGGAATGTAGTCAAACATTACCGCCGAGATGATAGGTTGGGTTAGTTTAGGTTATATTACGTTATTGATGTATATGAAGGCCCCACGGAGACGTAGAGGCCAACTCGCCAGGAATGTTGTCAAATATTACCGCCGAGATGATAGGTTGGGTTAGGTTAGGTTATATTACGTTATTGATGTATATGAAGGCCCCACGGAGACGTAGAGGCCAACTCGCCAGGAATGTTGTCAAATATTACCGCCGAGATGTTACGTTGGTTTAGGTTAGGTTAAATTACGTTATTGATGTATATGAAGGTCCCACTGAGAGGTAGAGGCCAACTCGCCAGGAATGTTGTCAAATATTAGTGCCGAGATGTTAGGTTGGGTTAAGTTAGGTAATATTATGTTATTGATGTATATGAAGGTCCCACGGAAACATGGAGGCCAACAAGACAGGAATGTTGTCAAATATTACCGCCGAGATGATAGGTTGGGCTAGGTTAGGTTATATTACGTTATTGATGTATATAAAGGTCCCACGGAAACATAGAGGCCAACAAGCCAGGAATGTTGTCAAATATTACCGCCGAAATGTTACGTTGGTTTAGGTTAGGTTAAATTACGTTATTGATGTATATAAAAGTCCCACGGAGGCGTAGAGGCCAACTCGCCAGGAATGTTGTCAAACATTACCGCCGAGATGATAGGTTGGGTTAGGTTAGGTTATATTACGTTATTGATGTATATGAAGGCCCCACGGAGACGTAGAGGCCAACTCGCCAGGAATGTTGTCAAATATTACCGCCGAGATGTTACGTTGGTTTATTTTAGGTTAAATTACGTTATTGATGTATATGAAGGTCCCACTGAGAGGTAGAGGCCAACTCGCCAGGAATGTTGTCAAATATTAGTGCCGAGATGTTAGGTTGGGTTAGGTTAGGTAATAATACGTTATTGATGTATATGAAGGTCCCACGGAGACGTAGAGGCCAACTCGCCAGGAATGTTGTCAAATATTACCGCCGAGATGATAGGTTGGTCTAGGTTAGGTTATATTACGTTATTGATGTATATAAAGGTCCCACGGAAACATAGAGGCCAACAAGCCAGGAATGTTGTCAAATATTACCGCCGAGATGTTAGGTTGGGTTAGGACAGGTAATATTATGTTATTGATGTATATGAAGGCCCCACGGAAACATGGAGGCCAACAAGACAGGAATGTTGTCAAATATTACCGCCGAGATGATAGGTTGGGCTAGGTTAGGTTATATTACGTTATTGATGTATATAAAGGTCCCACGGATACATAGAGGCCAACAAGCCAGGAATGTTGTCAAATATTACCGCCGAGATGTTACGTTGGTTTAGGTTAGGTTAAATTACGTTATTGATGTATATAAAAGTCCCACGGAGGCGTAGAGGCCAACTCGCCAGGAGTGTTGTCAAACATTACCGCCGAGATGATAGGTTGGGTTAGGTTAGGTTATATTACGTTATTGATGTATATGAAGGCCCCACGGAAACATGGAGGCCAACAAGACAGGAATGTTGTCAAATATTACCGCCGAGATGATAGGTTGGGCTAGGTTAGGTTATATTACGTTATTGATGTATATAAAGGTCCCACGGAAACATAGAGGCCAACAAGCCAGGAATGTTGTCAAATATTACCGCCGAGATGTTACGTTGGTTTAGGTTAGGTTAAATTACGTTATTGATGTATATAAAAGTCCCACGGAGGCGTAGAGGCCAACTCGCCAGGAATGTTGTCAAACATTACCGCCGAGATGATAGGTTGGGTTAGTTTAGGTTATATTACGTTATTGATGTATATGAAGGCCCCACGGAGACGTAGAGGCCAACTCGCCAGGAATGTTGTCAAATATTACCGCCGAGATGTTACGTTGGTTTAGGTTAGGTTAAATTACGTTATTGATGTATATGAAGGTCCCACTGAGAGGTAGAGGCCAACTCGCCAGGAATGTTGTCAAATATTAGTGCCGAGATGTTAGGTTGGGTTAAGTTAGGTAATATTATGTTATTGATGCATATGAAGGTCCCACGGAAACATGGAGGCCAACAAGACAGGAATGTTGTCAAGTATTACCGCCGAGATGTTATGTTGGTTTAGGTTAGGTTAAATTACGTTATTGATGTATATGAAGGTCCTACGGAGAGGTAGAGGCCAACTCGCCAGGAATGTTGTCAAATATTAGTGCCGAGATGTTGGGTTGGGTTAGGTTAGGTAATATTACGTTATTGATGTATATGAAGGTCCCACGGTGACGTAGAGGCCAACTCGCCAGGAATGTTGTCAAATATTAGTGCCGGGAAGTTGGGTTGGGTTAGGTTAGGTTATATTACGTTATTGATGTATATAAAATTCCCACGGAGACGTAGAGGCCAACTCGCCAGGAATGTTGTAAAATATTAGTGCCGAGATCTTAGGTTGGGTTAGGTTAGGTTATATTACGTTATTGATGTATATGAAGTTCCCACGGAGACGTAGAGGCCAACTGGCCAGGAATGTTGTGAAATATTAGTGCCGAGATCTTAGGTTGGGTTAGGTCAGGTAATATTATGTTATTGATGTATATGAAGGTCCCACGGAAACATGGATTCCAACAAGACAGGAATGTTGTCAAATATTACCGCCGAGATGTTAGGTTGGGTTAGGACAGGTAATATTATGTTATTGATGTATATGAAGGCCCCACGGAAACATGGAGGCCAACAAGACAGGAATGTTGTCAAATATTACCGCCGAGATGATAGGTTGGGCTAGGTTAGGTTATATTACGTTATTGATGTATATAAAGGTCCCACGGAAACATAGAGGCCAACAAGCCAGGAATGTTGTCAAATATTACCGCCGAAATGTTACGTTGGTTTAGGTTAGGTTAAATTACGTTATTGATGTATATAAATGTCCCACGGAGGCGTAGAGGCCAACTCGCCAGGAATGTTGTCAAACATTACCGCCGAGATGATAGGTTGGGTTAGGTTAGGTTATATTACGTTATTGATGTATATGAAGGCCCCACGGAGACGTAGAGGCCAACTCGCCAGGAATGTTGTCAAATATTACCGCCGAGATGTTACGTTGGTTTAGGTTAGGTTAAATTACGTTATTGATGTATATGAAGGTCCCACTGAGAGGTAGAGGCCAACTCGCCAGGAATGTTGTCAAATATTAGTGCCGAGATGTTAGGTTGGGTTAGGTTAGGTAATAATACGTTATTGATGTATATGAAGGTCCCACGGAGACGTAGAGGCCAACTCGCCAGGAATGTTGTCAAATATTACCGCCGAGATGATAGGTTGGGCTAGGTTAGGTTATATTACGTTATTGATGTATATAAAGGTCCCACGGAAACATAGAGGCCAACAAGCCAGGAATGTTGTCAAATATTACCGCCGAGATGTTAGGTTGGGCTAGGTTAGGTTATATTACGTTATTGATGTATATAAAGGTCCCACGGAAACATAGAGGCCAACAAGCCAGGAATGTTGTCAAATATTACCGCCGAGGTGTTACGTTGGTTTAGGTTAGGTTAAATTACGTTATTGATGTATATAAAAGTCCCACGGAGGCGTAGAGGCCAACTCGCCAGGAGTGTTGTCAAACATTACCGCCGAGATGATAGGTTGGGTTAGGTTAGGTTATATTACGTTATTGATGTATATGAAGGCCCCACGGAAACATGGAGGCCAACAAGACAGGAATGTTGTCAAATATTACCGCCGAGATGATAGGTTGGGCTAGGTTAGGTTATATTACGTTATTGATGTATATAAAGGTCCCACGGAAACATAGAGGCCAACAAGCCAGGAATGTTGTCAAATATTACCGCCGAGATGTTACGTTGGTTTAGGTTAGGTTAAATTACGTTATTGATGTATATAAAAGTCCCACGGAGGCGTAGAGGCCAACTCGCCAGGAATGTTGTCAAATATTAGTGCCGAGATGTTGGGTTGGGTTAGGTTAGGTAATATTACGTTATTGATGTATATGAAGGTCCCACGGTGACGTAGAGGCCAACTCGCCAGGAATGTTGTCAAATATTACCGCCGATGTGTTAGGTTGGGTTAGGTTAGGTTAAATTACGTTATTGATGTATATAAAAGTCCCACGGAGGCGTAGAGGCCAACTCGCCAGGAATGTTGTCAAACATTACCGCCGAGATGATAGGTTGGGTTAGATTAGGTTATATTACGTTATTGATGTATATGAAGGCCCCACGGAGACGTAGAGGCCAACTCGCCAGGAATGTTGTCAAATATTACCGCCGAGATGATATGTTTCGGTTAGGTTAGGTTATATTACGTTATTGATGTATATGAAGGCCCCACGGAGACGTAGAGGCCAACTCGCCAGGAATGTTGTCAAATATTACCGCCGAGATGTTACGTTGGTTTAGGTTAGGTTATATTACGTTATTGATGTATATGAAGGTCCCACGGAGACGTAGATGCCAACTCGCCAGGAATGTTGTCAAATATTAGTGCCGGGAAGTTGGGTTGGGTTAGGTTAGGTTATATTACGTTATTGATGTATATAATATTCCCGCGGAGACGTAGAGGCCAACTCGCCAGGAATGTTGTGAAATATTAGTGCCGAGATCTTAGGTTGGGTTAGGTTCGGTTATATTACGTTATTGATGTATATGAAGGTCCCACGGTGACGTAGAGGCCAACTCGCCAGGAATGTTGTCCAATATTACCGCCGATGTGTTAGGTTGGGTTAGGTTAGGTTATGCTACGTTATTGATGTATATGAAGGCCCCACGGAGACGTAGAGGCCAACTCGCCAGGAATGTTGTCACATAATAGCGCCGAGTGGTTGGATCGGGTTATATTAGGTTATATTACGTTATTGATGGATATGAACGTCTCACGGAGACGTAGAGTCTAACTCGCCAGGAATGTTGTCAAATATTACCGCCGAGATGTTACGTTGGTTTAGGTTAGGTTAAATTACGTTATTGATGTATATAAAAGTCCCACGGAGGCGTAGAGGCCAACTCGCCAGGAGTGTTGTCAAACATTACCGCCGAGATGATAGGTTGGGTTAGGTTAGGTTATATTACGTTATTGATGTATATGAAGGCCCCACGGAAACATGGAGGCCAACAAGACAGGAATGTTGTCAAATATTACCGCCGAGATGATAGGTTGGGCTAGGTTAGGTTATATTACGTTATTGATGTATATAAAGGTCCCACGGAAACATAGAGGCCAACAAGCCAGGAATGTTGTCAAATATTACCGCCGAGATGTTAGGTTGGGTTAGGACAGGTAATATTATGTTATTGATGTATATGAAGGCCCCACGGAAACATGGAGGCCAACAAGACAGGAATGTTGTCAAATATTACCGCCGAGATGATAGGTTGGGCTAGGTTAGGTTATATTACGTTATTGATGTATATAAAGGTCCCACGGAAACATAGAGGCCAACAAGCCAGGAATGTTGTCAAATATTACCGCCGAGATGTTACGTTGGTTTAGGTTAGGTTAAATTACGTTATTGATGTATATAAAAGTCCCACGGAGGCGTAGAGGCCAACTCGCCAGGAGTGTTGTCAAACATTACCGCCGAGATGATAGGTTGGGTTAGGTTAGGTTATATTACGTTATTGATGTATATGAAGGCCCCACGGAAACATGGAGGCCAACAAGACAGGAATGTTGTCAAATATTACCGCCGAGATGATAGGTTGGGCTAGGTTAGGTTATATTACGTTATTGATGTATATAAAGGTCCCACGGAAACATAGAGGCCAACAAGCCAGGAATGTTGTCAAATATTACCGCCGAGATGTTACGTTGGTTTAGGTTAGGTTAAATTACGTTATTGATGTATATAAAAGTCCCACGGAGGCGTAGAGGCCAACTCGCCAGGAATGTTGTCAAACATTACCGCCGAGATGATAGGTTGGGTTAGTTTAGGTTATATTACGTTATTGATGTATATGAAGGCCCCACGGAGACGTAGAGGCCAACTCGCCAGGAATGTTGTCAAATATTACCGCCGAGATGTTACGTTGGTTTAGGTTAGGTTAAATTACGTTATTGATGTATATGAAGGTCCCACTGAGAGGTAGAGGCCAACTCGCCAGGAATGTTGTCAAATATTAGTGCCGAGATGTTAGGTTGGGTTAAGTTAGGTAATATTATGTTATTGATGCATATGAAGGTCCCACGGAAACATGGAGGCCAACAAGACAGGAATGTTGTCAAGTATTACCGCCGAGATGTTATGTTGGTTTAGGTTAGGTTAAATTACGTTATTGATGTATATGAAGGTCCTACGGAGAGGTAGAGGCCAACTCGCCAGGAATGTTGTCAAATATTAGTGCCGAGATGTTGGGTTGGGTTAGGTTAGGTAATATTACGTTATTGATGTATATGAAGGTCCCACGGTGACGTAGAGGCCAACTCGCCAGGAATGTTGTCAAATATTAGTGCCGGGAAGTTGGGTTGGGTTAGGTTAGGTTATATTACGTTATTGATGTATATAAAATTCCCACGGAGACGTAGAGGCCAACTCGCCAGGAATGTTGTAAAATATTAGTGCCGAGATCTTAGGTTGGGTTAGGTTAGGTTATATTACGTTATTGATGTATATGAAGTTCCCACGGAGACGTAGAGGCCAACTGGCCAGGAATGTTGTGAAATATTAGTGCCGAGATCTTAGGTTGGGTTAGGTCAGGTAATATTATGTTATTGATGTATATGAAGGTCCCACGGAAACATGGATTCCAACAAGACAGGAATGTTGTCAAATATTACCGCCGAGATGTTAGGTTGGGTTAGGACAGGTAATATTATGTTATTGATGTATATGAAGGCCCCACGGAAACATGGAGGCCAACAAGACAGGAATGTTGTCAAATATTACCGCCGAGATGATAGGTTGGGCTAGGTTAGGTTATATTACGTTATTGATGTATATAAAGGTCCCACGGAAACATAGAGGCCAACAAGCCAGGAATGTTGTCAAATATTACCGCCGAAATGTTACGTTGGTTTAGGTTAGGTTAAATTACGTTATTGATGTATATAAATGTCCCACGGAGGCGTAGAGGCCAACTCGCCAGGAATGTTGTCAAACATTACCGCCGAGATGATAGGTTGGGTTAGGTTAGGTTATATTACGTTATTGATGTATATGAAGGCCCCACGGAGACGTAGAGGCCAACTCGCCAGGAATGTTGTCAAATATTACCGCCGAGATGTTACGTTGGTTTAGGTTAGGTTAAATTACGTTATTGATGTATATGAAGGTCCCACTGAGAGGTAGAGGCCAACTCGCCAGGAATGTTGTCAAATATTAGTGCCGAGATGTTAGGTTGGGTTAGGTTAGGTAATAATACGTTATTGATGTATATGAAGGTCCCACGGAGACGTAGAGGCCAACTCGCCAGGAATGTTGTCAAATATTACCGCCGAGATGATAGGTTGGGCTAGGTTAGGTTATATTACGTTATTGATGTATATAAAGGTCCCACGGAAACATAGAGGCCAACAAGCCAGGAATGTTGTCAAATATTACCGCCGAGATGTTAGGTTGGGCTAGGTTAGGTTATATTACGTTATTGATGTATATAAAGGTCCCACGGAAACATAGAGGCCAACAAGCCAGGAATGTTGTCAAATATTACCGCCGAGGTGTTACGTTGGTTTAGGTTAGGTTAAATTACGTTATTGATGTATATAAAAGTCCCACGGAGGCGTAGAGGCCAACTCGCCAGGAGTGTTGTCAAACATTACCGCCGAGATGATAGGTTGGGTTAGGTTAGGTTATATTACGTTATTGATGTATATGAAGGCCCCACGGAAACATGGAGGCCAACAAGACAGGAATGTTGTCAAATATTACCGCCGAGATGATAGGTTGGGCTAGGTTAGGTTATATTACGTTATTGATGTATATAAAGGTCCCACGGAAACATAGAGGCCAACAAGCCAGGAATGTTGTCAAATATTACCGCCGAGATGTTACGTTGGTTTAGGTTAGGTTAAATTACGTTATTGATGTATATAAAAGTCCCACGGAGGCGTAGAGGCCAACTCGCCAGGAATGTTGTCAAATATTAGTGCCGAGATGTTGGGTTGGGTTAGGTTAGGTAATATTACGTTATTGATGTATATGAAGGTCCCACGGTGACGTAGAGGCCAACTCGCCAGGAATGTTGTCAAATATTACCGCCGATGTGTTAGGTTGGGTTAGGTTAGGTTAAATTACGTTATTGATGTATATAAAAGTCCCACGGAGGCGTAGAGGCCAACTCGCCAGGAATGTTGTCAAACATTACCGCCGAGATGATAGGTTGGGTTAGATTAGGTTATATTACGTTATTGATGTATATGAAGGCCCCACGGAGACGTAGAGGCCAACTCGCCAGGAATGTTGTCAAATATTACCGCCGAGATGATATGTTTCGGTTAGGTTAGGTTATATTACGTTATTGATGTATATGAAGGCCCCACGGAGACGTAGAGGCCAACTCGCCAGGAATGTTGTCAAATATTACCGCCGAGATGTTACGTTGGTTTAGGTTAGGTTATATTACGTTATTGATGTATATGAAGGTCCCACGGAGACGTAGATGCCAACTCGCCAGGAATGTTGTCAAATATTAGTGCCGGGAAGTTGGGTTGGGTTAGGTTAGGTTATATTACGTTATTGATGTATATAATATTCCCGCGGAGACGTAGAGGCCAACTCGCCAGGAATGTTGTGAAATATTAGTGCCGAGATCTTAGGTTGGGTTAGGTTCGGTTATATTACGTTATTGATGTATATGAAGGTCCCACGGTGACGTAGAGGCCAACTCGCCAGGAATGTTGTCCAATATTACCGCCGATGTGTTAGGTTGGGTTAGGTTAGGTTATGCTACGTTATTGATGTATATGAAGGCCCCACGGAGACGTAGAGGCCAACTCGCCAGGAATGTTGTCACATAATAGCGCCGAGTGGTTGGATCGGGTTATATTAGGTTATATTACGTTATTGATGGATATGAACGTCTCACGGAGACGTAGAGTCTAACTCGCCAGGAATGTTGTCAAATATTACCGCCGAGATGTTACGTTGGTTTAGGTTAGGTTAAATTACGTTATTGATGTATATAAAAGTCCCACGGAGGCGTAGAGGCCAACTCGCCAGGAGTGTTGTCAAACATTACCGCCGAGATGATAGGTTGGGTTAGGTTAGGTTATATTACGTTATTGATGTATATGAAGGCCCCACGGAAACATGGAGGCCAACAAGACAGGAATGTTGTCAAATATTACCGCCGAGATGATAGGTTGGGCTAGGTTAGGTTATATTACGTTATTGATGTATATAAAGGTCCCACGGAAACATAGAGGCCAACAAGCCAGGAATGTTGTCAAATATTACCGCCGAGATGTTACGTTGGTTTAGGTTAGGTTAAATTACGTTATTGATGTATATAAAAGTCCCACGGAGGCGTAGAGGCCAACTCGCCAGGAATGTAGTCAAACATTACCGCCGAGATGATAGGTTGGGTTAGTTTAGGTTATATTACGTTATTGATGTATATGAAGGCCCCACGGAGACGTAGAGGCCAGCTCGCCAGGAATGTTGTCAAATATTACCGCCGAGATGATAGGTTGGGTTAGGTTAGGTTATATTACGTTATTGATGTATATGAAGGCCCCACGGAGACGTAGAGGCCAACTCGCCAGGAATGTTGTCAAATATTACCGCCGAGATGTTACGTTGGTTTAGGTTAGGTTAAATTACGTTATTGATGTATATGAAGGTCCCACTGAGAGGTAGAGGCCAACTCGCCAGGAATGTTGTCAAATATTAGTGCCGAGATGTTAGGTTGGGTTAAGTTAGGTAATATTATGTTATTGATGTATATGAAGGTCCCACGGAAACATGGAGGCCAACAAGACAGGAATGTTGTCAAGTATTACCGCCGAGATGTTATGTTGGTTTAGGTTAGGTTAAATTACGTTATTGATGTATATGAAGGTCCTACGGAGAGGTAGAGGCCAACTCGCCAGGAATGTTGTCAAATATTAGTGCCGAGATGTTGGGTTGGGTTAGGTTAGGTAATATTACGTTATTGATGTATATGAAGGTCCCACGGTGACGTAGAGGCCAATTCGCCAGGAATGTTGTCAAATATTACCGCCGATGTGTTAGGTTGGGTTAGGTTAGGTTATACTACGTTATTGATGTATATGAAGGCCCCGCGGAGACGTAGAGGCCAACTCGCCAGGAATGTTGTCAAATATTACCGCCGAGATGTTACGTTGGTTTAGGTTAGGTTATATTACGTTATTGATGTATATGAAGGTCCCACGGAGACGTAGATGCCAACTCGCCAGGAATGTTGTCAAATATTAGTGCCGGGAAGTTGGGTTGGGTTAGGTTAGGTTATATTACGTTATTGATGTATATAAAATTCCCACGGAGACGTAGAGGCCAACTCGCCAGGAATGTTGTGAAATATTAGTGCCGAGATCTTAGGTTGGGTTAGGTTAGGTTATATTACGTTATTGATGTATATGAAGGTCCCACGGTGACGTAGAGGCCAACTCGCCAGGAATGTTGTCCAATATTACCGCCGATGTGTTAGGTTGGGTTAGGTTAGGTTATGCTACGTTATTGATGTATATGAAGGCCCCACGGAGACGTAGAGGCCAACTCGCCAGGAATGTTGTCACATAATAGCGCCGAGTGGTTGGATCGGGTTATATTAGGTTATATTACGTTATTGATGGATATGAACGTCTCACGGAGACGTAGAGGCTAACTCGCCAGGAATGTTGTCAAATATTACCGCCGAGATGATAGGTTGGGTTAGGTTAGGTTATATTACGTTATTGATGTATATGAAGGCCCCACGGAGAGGTAGAGGCCAACTCGCCAGGAATGTTGTGAAATATTACCGCCGAGATGTTAGGTTGGGTTAGGTTAGGTTATATTACGTTATTGATGTGTATGAAGGCCCCACGGAGACGTAGAGGCCAACTCGCCAGGAATGTTGTCAAATATTAGTACCGAGATGTTAGGTTGGGTTAGGTTAGGTTATATTACGTTATTGATGTATACAAAATTCCCACGGAGACGTAGAGGCCAACTCGCCAGGAATGTTGTCAAATATTACCGCCGAGATGTTAGGTTGGGTTAGGTTAGGTTATATTACGTTATTGATGTATATAAAAGCCCCACGGAGACGTAGAGGCCAACTCGCCAGGAATGTTGTCAAATATTACCGCCGAGATGTTAGGTTGGATTAGGTTAGGCAATATTACGTTATTGATGTATATAAAATTCCCACGGAGACGTAGAGGCCAACTCGCCAGGAATGTTGTCAAATATTAGTACCGAGATGTTAGGTTGGGTTAGGTTAGGTTATATTACGCTATTGATGTATATAAAAGTCTCACGGAGACGTAGAGGCCAACTCGACAGGAATGTTGTCAAATATTACCGCCGAGATGTTACGTTGGTTTAGGTTAGGTTAAATTACGTTATTAATGTATATGAAGGTCTCACTGAGAGGTAGAGGCCAACTCGCCAGGAATGTTGTCAAATATTAGTGCCGAGATGTTAGGTTGGGTTAAGTTAGGTAATATTACGTTATTGATGTATATAAAATTCCCACGGAGACGTAGAGGCCAACTCGCCAGGAATGTTGTAAAATATTAGTGCCGAGATCTTAGGTTGGGTCAGGTTAGGTTATATTACGTTATTGATGTATATGAAGGCCCCACGGAGACGTAGAGGCCAACTCGCCAGGAATGTTGTCAAATATTAGTTCCGAGAGATTGGGTTGGGTTAGGTTAGGTTATATTACGTTATTGATGTATATAAAGGCCCCGTGGAGACGTAGAGGCCAACCCGCCAGGAATGTTGTCAAATAATAGCGCCGAAAGGTTAGGTTGGGTTAGTTTAGGTTATATTACGTTATTGATATATGTGAAGGTCCCACGGAGACGTAGAGGCCAACTCGCGAGGAATTTTGTCACATAATAGCGCCGAGTGGTTGGATCGGGTTATATTAGGTTATATTACGTTATTGATGTATATAAAAGCCCCACGGAGACGTAGAGGCCAACTCGCCAGGAATGTTGTCAAATATTACCGCCGAGATGTTACGTTGGTTTAGGTTAGGTTAAATTACGTTATTGATGTATATGAAGGTCCCACTGAGAGGTAGAGGCCAACTCGCCAGGAATGTTGTCAAATATTAGTGCCGAGATGTTAGGTTGGGTTAAGTTAGGTAATATTATGTTATTGATGTATATGAAGGTCCCACGGAAACATGGAGGCCAACAAGACAGGAATGTTGTCAAATATTACCGCCGAGATGATAGGTTGGGCTAGGTTAGGTTATATTACGTTATTGATGTATATAAAGGTCCCACGGAAACATAGAGGCCAACAAGCCAGGAATGTTGTCAAATATTACCGCCGAAATGTTACGTTGGTTTAGGTTAGGTTAAATTACGTTATTGATGTATATAAAAGTCCCACGGAGGCGTAGAGGCCAACTCGCCAGGAATGTTGTCAAACATTACCGCCGAGATGATAGGTTGGGTTAGGTTAGGTTATATTACGTTATTGATGTATATGAAGGCCCCACGGAGACGTAGAGGCCAACTCGCCAGGAATGTTGTCAAATATTACCGCCGAGATGTTACGTTGGTTTATTTTAGGTTAAATTACGTTATTGATGTATATGAAGGTCCCACTGAGAGGTAGAGGCCAACTCGCCAGGAATGTTGTCAAATATTAGTGCCGAGATGTTAGGTTGGGTTAGGTTAGGTAATAATACGTTATTGATGTATATGAAGGTCCCACGGAGACGTAGAGGCCAACTCGCCAGGAATGTTGTCAAATATTACCGCCGAGATGATAGGTTGGGCTAGGTTAGGTTATATTACGTTATTGATGTATATAAAGGTCCCACGGAAACATAGAGGCCAACAAGCCAGGAATGTTGTCAAATATTACCGCCGAGATGTTAGGTTGGGTTAGGACAGGTAATATTATGTTATTGATGTATATGAAGGCCCCACGGAAACATGGAGGCCAACAAGACAGGAATGTTGTCAAATATTACCGCCGAGATGATAGGTTGGGCTAGGTTAGGTTATATTACGTTATTGATGTATATAAAGGTCCCACGGAAACATAGAGGCCAACAAGCCAGGAATGTTGTCAAATATTACCGCCGAGATGTTACGTTGGTTTAGGTTAGGTTAAATTACGTTATTGATGTATATAAAAGTCCCACGGAGGCGTAGAGGCCAACTCGCCAGGAGTGTTGTCAAACATTACCGCCGAGATGATAGGTTGGGTTAGGTTAGGTTATATTACGTTATTGATGTATATGAAGGCCCCACGGAAACATGGAGGCCAACAAGACAGGAATGTTGTCAAATATTACCGCCGAGATGATAGGTTGGGCTAGGTTAGGTTATATTAAGTTATTGATGTATATAAAGGTCCCACGGAAACATAGAGGCCAACAAGCCAGGAATGTTGTCAAATATTACCGCCGAGATGTTACGTTGGTTTAGGTTAGGTTAAATTACGTTATTGATGTATATAAAAGTCCCACGGAGGCGTAGAGGCCAACTCGCCAGGAATGTTGTCAAACATTACCGCCGAGATGATAGGTTGGGTTAGTTTAGGTTATATTACGTTATTGATGTATATGAAGGCCCCACGGAGACGTAGAGGCCAACTCGCCAGGAATGTTGTCAAATATTACCGCCGAGATGTTACGTTGGTTTAGGTTAGGTTAAATTACGTTATTGATGTATATGAAGGTCCCACTGAGAGGTAGAGGCCAACTCGCCAGGAATGTTGTCAAATATTAGTGCCGAGATGTTAGGTTGGGTTAAGTTAGGTAATATTATGTTATTGATGCATATGAAGGTCCCACGGAAACATGGAGGCCAACAAGACAGGAATGTTGTCAAGTATTACCGCCGAGATGTTATGTTGGTTTAGGTTAGGTTAAATTACGTTATTGATGTATATGAAGGTCCTACGGAGAGGTAGAGGCCAACTCGCCAGGAATGTTGTCAAATATTAGTGCCGAGATGTTGGGTTGGGTTAGGTTAGGTAATATTACGTTATTGATGTATATGAAGGTCCCACGGTGACGTAGAGGCCAACTCGCCAGGAAAGTTGTCAAATATTAGTGCCGGGAAGTTGGGTTGGGTTAGGTTAGGTTATATTACGTTATTGATGTATATAAAATTCCCACGGAGACGTAGAGGCCAACTCGCCAGGAATGTTGTAAAATATTAGTGCCGAGATCTTAGGTTGGGTTAGGTTAGGTTATATTACGTTATTGATGTATATGAAGTTCCCACGGAGACGTAGAGGCCAACTCGCCAGGAATGTTGTGAAATATTAGTGCCGAGATCTTAGGTTGGGTTAGGTCAGGTAATATTATGTTATTGATGTATATGAAGGTCCCACGGAAACATGGATTCCAACAAGACAGGAATGTTGTCAAATATTACCGCCGAAATGTTAGGTTGGGTTAGGACAGGTAATATTATGTTATTGATGTATATGAAGGCCCCACGGAAACATGGAGGCCAACAAGAAAGGAATGTTGTCAAATATTACCGCCGAGATGATAGGTTGGGCTAGGTTAGGTTATATTACGTTATTGATGTATATAAAGGTCCCACGGAAACATAGAGGCCAACAAGCCAGGAATGTTGTCAAATATTACCGCCGAAATGTTACGTTGGTTTAGGTTAGGTTAAATTACGTTATTGATGTATATAAATGTCCCACGGAGGCGTAGAGGCCAACTCGCCAGGAATGTTGTCAAACATTACCGCCGAGATGATAGGTTGGGTTAGGTTAGGTTATATTACGTTATTGATGTATATGAAGGCCCCACGGAGACGTAGAGGCCAACTCGCCAGGAATGTTGTCAAATATTACCGCCGAGATGTTACGTTGGTTTAGGTTAGGTTAAATTACGTTATTGATGTATATGAAGGTCCCACTGAGAGGTAGAGGCCAACTCGCCAGGAATGTTGTCAAATATTAGTGCCGAGATGTTAGGTTGGGTTAGGTTAGGTAATAATACGTTATTGATGTATATGAAGGTCCCACGGAGACGTAGAGGCCAACTCGCCAGGAATGTTGTCAAATATTACCGCCGAGATGATAGGTTGGGCTAGGTTAGGTTATATTAGGTTATTGATGTATATAAAGGTCCCACGGAAACATAGAGGCCAACAAGCCAGGAATGTTGTCAAATATTACCGCCGAGATGTTAGGTTGGGTTAGGACAGGTAATATTATGTTATTGATGTATATGAAGGCCCCACGGAAACATGGAGGCCAACAAGACAGGAATGTTGTCAAATATTACCGCCGAGATGATAGGTTGGGCTAGGTTAGGTTATATTACGTTATTGATGTATATAAAGGTCCCACGGAAACATAGAGGCCAACAAGCCAGGAATGTTGTCAAATATTACCGCCGAGGTGTTACGTTGGTTTAGGTTAGGTTAAATTACGTTATTGATGTATATAAAAGTCCCACGGAGGCGTAGAGGCCAACTCGCCAGGAGTGTTGTCAAACATTACCGCCGAGATGATAGGTTGGGTTAGGTTAGGTTATATTACGTTATTGATGTATATGAAGGCCCCACGGAAACATGGAGGCCAACAAGACAGGAATGTTGTCAAATATTACCGCCGAGATGATAGGTTGGGCTAGGTTAGGTTATATTACGTTATTGATGTATATAAAGGTCCCACGGAAACATAGAGGCCAACAAGCCAGGAATGTTGTCAAATATTACCGCCGAGATGTTACGTTGGTTTAGGTTAGGTTAAATTACGTTATTGATGTATATAAAAGTCCCACGGAGGCGTAGAGGCCAACTCGCCAGGAATGTAGTCAAACATTACCGCCGAGATGATAGGTTGGGTTAGTTTAGGTTATATTACGTTATTGATGTATATGAAGGCCCCACGGAGACGTAGAGGCCAGCTCGCCAGGAATGTTGTCAAATATTACCGCCGAGATGATAGGTTGGGTTAGGTTAGGTTATATTACGTTAATGATGTATATGAAGGCCCCACGGAGACGTAGAGGCCAACTCGCCAGGAATGTTGTCAAATATTACCGCCGAGATGTTACGTTGGTTTAGGTTAGGTTAAATTACGTTATTGATGTATATGAAGGTCCCACTGAGAGGTAGAGGCCAACTCGCCAGGAATGTTGTCAAATATTAGTGCCGAGATGTTAGGTTGGGTTAAGTTAGGTAATATTATGTTATTGATGTATATGAAGGTCCCACGGAAACATGGAGGCCAACAAGACAGGAATGTTGTCAAGTATTACCGCCGAGATGTTATGTTGGTTTAGGTTAGGTTAAATTACGTTCTTGATGTATATGAAGGTCCTACGGAGAGGTAGAGGCCAACTCGCCAGGAATGTTGTCAAATATTAGTGCCGAGATGTTGGGTTGGGTTAGGTTAGGTAATATTACGTTATTGATGTATATGAAGGTCCCACGGTGACGTAGAGGCCAATTCGCCAGGAATGTTGTCAAATATTACCGCCGATGTGTTAGGTTGGGTTAGGTTAGGTTATACTACGTTATTGATGTATATGAAGGCCCCGCGGAGACGTAGAGGCCAACTCGCCAGGAATGTTGTCAAATATTACCGCCGAGATGTTACGTTGGTTTAGGTTAGGTTATATTACGTTATTGATGTATATGAAGGTCCCACGGAGACGTAGATGCCAACTCGCCAGGAATGTTGTCAAATATTAGTGCCGAGATGTTAGGTTGGGTTAAGTTAGGTAATATTATGTTATTGATGTATATGAAGGTCCCACGGAAACATGGAGGCCAACAAGACAGGAATGTTGTCAAGTATTACCGCCGAGATGTTATGTTGGTTTAGGTTAGGTTAAATTACGTTATTGATGTATATGAAGGTCCTACGGAGAGGTAGAGGCCAACTCGCCAGGAATGTTGTCAAATATTAGTGCCGAGATGTTGGGTTGGGTTAGGTTAGGTAATATTACGTTATTGATGTATATGAAGGTCCCACGGTGACGTAGAGGCCAACTCGCCAGGAATGTTGTCAAATATTACCGCCGATGTGTTAGGTTGGGTTAGGTTAGGTTATACTACGTTATTGATGTATATGAAGGCCGCGCGGAGACGTAGAGGCCAACTCGCCAGGAATGTTGTCAAATATTACCGCCGAGATGTTACGTTGGTTTAGGTTAGGTTATATTACGTTATTGATGTATATGAAGGTCCCACGGAGACGTAGATGCCAACTCGCCAGGAATGTTGTCAAATATTAGTGCCGGGAAGTTGGGTTGGGTTAGGTTAGGTTATATTACGTTATTGATGTATATAAAATTCCCACGGAGACGTAGAGGCCAACTCGCCAGGAATGTTGTGAAATATTAGTGCCGAGATCTTAGGTTGGGTTAGGTTAGGTTATATTACGTTATTGATGTATATGAAGGTCCCACGGTGACGTAGAGGCCAACTCGCCAGGAATGTTGTCCAATATTACCGCCGATGTGTTAGGTTGGGTTAGGTTAGGTTATGCTACGTTATTGATGTATATGAAGGCCCCACGGAGACGTAGAGGCCAACTCGCCAGGAATGTTGTCACATAATAGCGCCGAGTGGTTGGATCGGGTTATATTAGGTTATATTACGTTATTGATGGATATGAACGTCTCACGGAGACGTAGAGGCTAACTCGCCAGGAATGTTGTCAAATATTACCGCCGAGATGATAGGTTGGGTTAGGTTAGGTTATATTACGTTATTGATGTATATGAAGGCCCCACGGAGAGGTAGAGGCCAACTCGCCAGGAATGTTGTGAAATATTACCGCCGAGATGTTAGGTTGGGTTAGGTTAGGTTATATTACGTTATTGATGTGTATGAAGGCCCCACGGAGACGTAGAGGCCAACTCGCCAGGAATGTTGTCAAATATTAGTACCGAGATGTTAGGTTGGGTTAGGTTAGGTTATATTACGTTATTGATGTATATAAAATTCCCACGGAGACGTAGAGGCCAACTCGCCAGGAATGTTGTCAAATATTACCGCCGAGATGTTAGGTTGGGTTAGGTTAGGTTATATTACGTTATTGATGTATATAAAAGCCCCACGGAGACGTAGAGGCCAACTCGCCAGGAATGTTGTCAAATATTACCGCCGAGATGTTAGGTTGGATTAGGTTAGGCAATATTACGTTATTGATGTATATAAAATTCCCACGGAGACGTAGAGGCCAACTCGCCAGGAATGTTGTCAAATATTAGTACCGAGATGTTAGGTTGGGTTAGGTTAGGTTATATTACGCTATTGATGTATATAAAAGTCTCACGGAGACGTAGAGGCCAACTCGACAGGAATGTTGTCAAATAATAGCGCCGAAAGGTTAGGTTGGGTTAGGTTAGGTTATATTACGTTATTGATGTATATGAAGGCCCCACGGAGACGTTGAGGCCAACTCGCCAGGAATGTTGTCAAATATTACCACCGAGATGATAGGTTGGGTTAGGTTAGGTTATATTACGTTATTGATGTATATGAAGGCCCCACGGAGACGTAGAGGCCAACTCGCCAGGAATGTTGTCAAATATTACCGCCGAGATGTTACGTTGGTTTAGGTTAGGTTAAATTACGTTATTAATGTATATGAAGGTCTCACTGAGAGGTAGAGGCCAACTCGCCAGGAATGTTGTCAAATATTAGTGCCGAGATGTTAGGTTGGGTTAAGTTAGGTAATATTACGTTATTGATGTATATAAAATTCCCACGGAGACGTAGAGGCCAACTCGCCAGGAATGTTGTAAAATATTAGTGCCGAGACCTTAGGTTGGGTCAGGTTAGGTTATATTACGTTATTGATGTATATGAAGGTCCCACGGAGACGTAGAGGCCAACTCGCGAGGAATTTTGTCACATAATAGCGCCGAGTGGTTGGATCGGGTTATATTAGGTTATATTACGTTATTGATGTATATAAAAGTCCCACGGAGACGTAGAGTCCAACTCGCCAGGAATGTTGTCAAATATTACCGCCGAGATGTTAGGTTGGGTTAGGTTAGGTAATATTACGTTATTTATGTATATAAAAGCCCCACGGAGACGTAGAGGCCAATTCGCCAGGAATGTTGTCAAATATTACCGCCGAGATCTTAGGTTGGGTTAGGTTCGGTTATATTACGTTATTGATGTATATGAAGGTCCCACGGTGACGTAGTGGCCAACTCGCCAGGAATGTTGTCAAATATTACCGCCGATGTGTTAGGTTGGGTTAGGTTAGGTTATGCTACGTTATTGATGTATATGAAGGCCCCACGGAGACGTAGAGGCCAACTCGCCAGGAATGTTGTCACATAATAGCGCCGAGTGGTTGGATCGGGTTATATTAGGTTATATTACGTTATTGATGGATATGAACGTCTCACGGAGACGTAGAGGCTAACTCGCCAGGAATGTTGTCAAATATTACCGCCGAGATGATAGGTTGGGTTAGGTTAGGTTATATTACGTTATTGATGTATATGAAGGCCCCACGGAGAGGTAGAGGCCAACTCGCCAGGAATGTTGTGAAATATTACCGCCGAGATGTTAGGTTGGGTTAGGTTAGGTTATATTACGTTATTGATGTGTATGAAGGCCCCACGGAGACGTAGAGGCCAACTCGCCAGGAATGTTGTCAAATATTAGTACCGAGATGTTAGGTTGGGTTAGGTTAGGTTATATTACGTTATTGATGTATATAAAATTCCCACGGAGACGTAGAGGCCAACTCGCCAGGAATGTTGTCAAATATTACCGCCGAGATGTTAGGTTGGGTTAGGTTAGGTTATATTACGTTATTGATGTATATAAAAGCCCCACGGAGACGTAGAGGCCAACTCGCCAGGAATGTTGTCAAATATTACCGCCGAGATGTTAGGTTGGATTAGGTTAGGTAATATTACGTTATTGATGTATATAAAATTCCCACGGAGACGTAGAGGCCAACTCGCCAGGAATGTTGTCAAATATTAGTACCGAGATGTTAGGTTGGGTTAGGTTAGGTTATATTACGCTATTGATGTATATAAAAGTCTCACGGAGACGTAGAGGCCAACTCGACAGGAATGTTGTCAAATAATAGCGCCGAAAGGTTAGGTTGGGTTAGGTTAGGTTATATTACGTTATTGATGTATATGAAGGCCCCACGGAGACGTTGAGGCCAACTCGCCAGGAATGTTGTCAAATATTACCGCCGAGATGATAGGTTGGGTTAGGTTAGGTTATATTACGTTATTGATGTATATGAAGGCCCCACGGAGACGTAGAGGCCAACTCGCCAGGAATGTTGTCAAATATTACCGCCGAGATGTTACGTTGGTTTAGGTTAGGTTAAATTACGTTATTAATGTATATGAAGGTCTCACTGAGAGGTAGAGGCCAACTCGCCAGGAATGTTGTCAAATATTAGTGCCGAGATGTTAGGTTGGGTTAAGTTAGGTAATATTACGTTATTGATGTATATAAAATTCCCACGGAGACGTAGAGGCCAACTCGCCAGGAATGTTGTAAAATATTAGTGCCGAGACCTTAGGTTGGGTCAGGTTAGGTTATATTACGTTATTGATGTATATGAAGGTCCCACGGAGACGTAGAGGCCAACTCGCGAGGAATTTTGTCACATAATAGCGCCGAGTGGTTGGATCGGGTTATATTAGGTTATATTACGTTATTGATGTATATAAAAGCCCCACGGAGACGTAGAGTCCAACTCGCCAGGAATGTTGTCAAATATTACCGCCGAGATGTTAGGTTGGGTTAGGTTAGGTAATATTACGTTATTTATGTATATAAAAGCCCCACGGAGACGTAGAGGCCAATTCGCCAGGAATGTTGTCAAATATTACCGCCGAGATCTTAGGTTGGGTTAGGTTCGGTTATATTACGTTATTGATGTATATGAAGGTCCCACGGTGACGCAGTGGCCAACTCGCCAGGAATGTTGTCAAATATTACCGCCGATGTGTTAGGTTGGGTTAGGTTAGGTTATGCTACGTTATTGATGTATATGAAGGCCCCACGGAGACGTAGAGGCCAACTCGCCAGGAATGTTGTCACATAATAGCGCCGAGTGGTTGGATCGGGTTATATTAGGTTATATTACGTTATTGATGGATATGAACGTCTCACGGAGACGTAGAGGCTAACTCGCCAGGAATGTTGTCAAATATTACCGCCGAGATGATAGGTTGGGTTAGGTTAGGTTATATTACGTTATTGATGTATATGAAGGCCCCACGGAGAGGTAGAGGCCAACTCGCCAGGAATGTTGTGAAATATTACCGCCGAGATGTTAGGTTGGGTTAGGTTAGGTTATATTACGTTATTGATGTGTATGAAGGCCCCACGGAGACGTAGAGGCCAACTCGCCAGGAATGTTGTCAAATATTAGTACCGAGATGTTAGGTTGGGTTAGGTTAGGTTATATTACGTTATTGATGTATATAAAATTCCCACGGAGACGTAGAGGCCAACTCGCCAGGAATGTTGTCAAATATTACCGCCGAGATGTTAGGTTGGGTTAGGTTAGGTTATATTACGTTATTGATGTATATAAAAGCCCCACGGAGACGTAGAGGCCAACTCGCCAGGAATGTTGTCAAATATTACCGCCGAGATGTTAGGTTGGATTAGGTTAGGTAATATTACGTTATTGATGTATATAAAATTCCCACGGAGACGTAGAGGCCAACTCGCCAGGAATGTTGTCAAATATTAGTACCGAGATCTTAGGTTGGGTCAGGTTAGGTTATATTACGTTATTGATGTATATGAAGGCCCCACGGAGACGTAGAGGCCAACTCGCCAGGAATGTTGTCAAATATTAGTTCCGAGAGATTGGGTTGGGTTAGGTTAGGTTATATTACGTTATTGATGTATATAAAGGCCCCGTGGAGACGTAGAGGCCAACCCGCCAGGAATGTTGTCAAATAATAGCGCCGAAAGGTTAGGTTAGGTTAGTTTAGGTTATATTACGTTATTGATATATGTGAAGGTCCCACGGAGACGTAGAAGCCAACTCGCCAGGAATGTTGTCAAATATTACCGCCGAGATGTTAGGTTGGGTTAGGTTAGGTAATATTACGTTATTTATGTATATAAAAGCCCCACGGAGACGTAGAGGCCAATTCGCCAGGAATGTTGTCAAATATTACCGCCGAGATGTTACGTTGGTTTAGGTTAGGTTAAATTACGTTATTGATGTATATAAAAGTCCCACGGAGGCGTAGAGGCCAACTCGCCAGGAGTGTTGTCAAACATTACCGCCGAGATGATAGGTTGGGTTAGGTTAGGTTATATTACGTTATTGATGTATATGAAGGCCCCACGGAAACATGGAGGCCAAGAAGACAGGAATGTTGTCAAATATTACCGCCGAGATGATAGGTTGGGCTAGGTTAGGTTATATTACGTTATTGATGTATATAAAGGTCCCACGGAAACATAGAGGCCAACAAGCCAGGAATGTTGTCAAATATTACCGCCGAGATGTTACGTTGGTTTAGGTTAGGTTAAATTACGTTATTGATGTATATAAAAGTCCCACGGAGGCGTAGAGGCCAACTCGCCAGGAATGTAGTCAAACATTACCGCCGAGATGATAGGTTGGGTTAGTTTAGGTTATATTACGTTATTGATGTATATGAAGGCCCCACGGAGACGTAGAGGCCAGCTCGCCAGGAATGTTGTCAAATATTACCGCCGAAATGATAGGTTGGGTTAGGTTAGGTTATATTACGTTATTGATGTATATGAAGGCCCCACGGAGACGTAGAGGCCAACTCGCCAGGAATGTTGTCAAATATTACCGCCGAGATGTTACGTTGGTTTAGGTTAGGTTAAATTACGTTATTGATGTATATGAAGGTCCCACTGAGAGGTAGAGGCCAACTCGCCAGGAATGTTGTCAAATATTAGTGCCGAGATGTTAGGTTGGGTTAAGTTAGGTAATATTATGTTATTGATGTATATGAAGGTCCCACGGAAACATGGAGGCCAACAAGACAGGAATGTTGTCAAGTATTACCGCCGAGATGTTATGTTGGTTTAGGTTAGGTTAAATTACGTTATTGATGTATATGAAGGTCCTACGGAGAGGTAGAGGCCAACTCGCCAGGAATGTTGTCAAATATTAGTGCCGAGATGTTGGGTTGGGTTAGGTTAGGTAATATTACGTTATTGATGTATATGAAGGTCCCACGGTGACGTAGAGGCCAATTCGCCAGGAATGTTGTCAAATATTACCGCCGATGTGTTAGGTTGGGTTAGGTTAGGTTATACTACGTTATTGATGTATATGAAGGCCCCGCGGAGACGTAGAGGCCAACTCGCCAGGAATGTTGTCAAATATTACCGCCGAGATGTTACGTTGGTTTAGGTTAGGTTATATTACGTTATTGATGTATATGAAGGTCCCACGGAGACGTAGATGCCAACTCGCCAGGAATGTTGTCAAATATTAGTGCCGAGATGTTAGGTTGGGTTAAGTTAGGTAATATTATGTTATTGATGTATATGAAGGTCCCACGGAAACATGGAGGCCAACAAGACAGGAATGTTGTCAAGTATTACCGCCGAGATGTTATGTTGGTTTAGGTTAGGTTAAATTACGTTATTGATGTATATGAAGGTCCTACGGAGAGGTAGAGGCCAACTCGCCAGGAATGTTGTCAAATATTAGTGCCGAGATGTTGGGTTGGGTTAGGTTAGGTAATATTACGTTATTGATGTATATGAAGGTCCCACGGTGACGTAGAGGCCAACTCGCCAGGAATGTTGTCAAATATTACCGCCGATGTGTTAGGTTGGGTTAGGTTAGGTTATACTACGTTATTGATGTATATGAAGGCCCCGCGGAGACGTAGAGGCCAACTCGCCAGGAATGTTGTCAAATATTACCGCCGAGATGTTACGTTGGTTTAGGTTAGGTTATATTACGTTATTGATGTATATGAAGGTCCCACGGAGACGTAGATGCCAACTCGCCAGGAATGTTGTCAAATATTAGTGCCGGGAAGTTGGGTTGGGTTAGGTTAGGTTATATTACGTTATTGATGTATATAAAATTCCCACGGAGACGTAGAGGCCAACTCGCCAGGAATGTTGTGAAATATTAGTGCCGAGATCTTAGGTTGGGTTAGGTTCGGTTATATTACGTTATTGATGTATATGAAGGTCCCACGGTGACGTAGTGGCCAACTCGCCAGGAATGTTGTCAAATATTACCGCCGATGTGTTAGGTTGGGTTAGGTTAGGTTATGCTACGTTATTGATGTATATGAAGGCCCCACGGAGACGTAGAGGCCAACTCGCCAGGAATGTTGTCACATAATAGCGCCGAGTGGTTGGATCGGGTTATATTAGGTTATATTACGTTATTGATGGATATGAACGTCTCACGGAGACGTAGAGGCTAACTCGCCAGGAATGTTGTCAAATATTACCGCCGAGATGATAGGTTGGGTTAGGTTAGGTTATATTACGTTATTGATGTATATGAAGGCCCCACGGAGATGTAGAGGCCAACTCGCCAGGAATGTTGTGAAATATTACCGCCGAGATGTTAGGTTGGGTTAGGTTAGGTTATATTACGTTATTGATGTGTATGAAGGCCCCACGGAGACGTAGAGGCCAACTCGCCAGGAATGTTGTCAAATATTAGTACCGAGATGTTAGGTTGGGTTAGGTTAGGTTATATTACGTTATTGATGTATATAAAATTCCCACGGAGACGTAGAGGCCAACTCGCCAGGAATGTTGTCAAATATTACCGCCGAGATGTTAGGTTGGGTTAGGTTAGGTTATATTACGTTATTGATGTATATAAAAGCCCCACGGAGACGTAGAGGCCAACTCGCCAGGAATGTTGTCAAATATTACCGCCGAGATGTTAGGTTGGATTAGGTTAGGTAATATTACGTTATTGATGTATATAAAATTCCCACGGAGACGTAGAGGCCAACTCGCCAGGAATGTTGTCAAATATTAGTACCGAGAGGTTAGGTTGGGTTAGGTTAGGTTATATTACGCTATTGATGTATATAAAAGTCCCACGGAGACGTAGAGGCCAACTCGACAGGAATGTTGTCAAATAATAGCGCCGAAAGGTTAGGTTGGGTTAGGTTAGGTTATATTACGTTATTGATGTATATGAAGGCCCCACGGAGACGTAGAGGCCAACTCGCCAGGAATGTTGTCAAATATTACCGCCGAGATGTTACGTTGGTTTAGGTTAGGTTAAATTACGTTATTGATGTATATGAAGGTCCCACGGAGAGGTAGAGGCCAACTCGCCAGGAATATTATCAAAAATTAGTGCCGGGAAGTTGGGTTGGGTTAGGTTAGGTTATATTACGTTATTGATGTATATAAAATTCCCACGGATACGTACAGGCCAACTCGAAAGGAATGTTGTAAAATATTAGTGCCGAGATCTTAGGTTGGGTTAGGTTAGGTTATATTACGTTATTGATGTATATGAAGGCCCCACGGAGACGTAGAGGCCAACTCGCCAGGAATGTTGTGAAATATTAGTGCCGAGATCTTAGGTTGGGTTAGGTTAGGTTATATTACGTTATTGATGTATATGAAGGTCCCACGGTGACGTAGAGGCCAACTCGCCAGGAATGTTGTCAAATATTAGTTCCGAGAGATTGGGTTGGGTTAGGTTAGGTTATATTACGTTATTGATGTATATAAAGGCCCCGTGGAGACGTAGAGGCCAACCCGCCAGGAATGTTGTCAAATAATAGCGCCGAAAGGTTAGGTTGGGTTAGTTTAGGTTATATTACGTTATTGATATATGTGAAGGTCCCACGGACACGTAGAGGCCAACTCGCCAGGAATGTTGTCAAATATTACCGCCGAGATCTTAGGTTGGGTTAGGTTAGGTTATACTACGTTATTGATGTATATGAAGGCCCCACGGAGACGTAGAGGCCAACTCGCCAGAAATGTTGTCAAATATTACCGCCGAGATGTTAGGTTGGATTAGGTTAGGTTAAATTACGTTATTGATGTATATGAAGGTCCCACTGAGAGGTAGAGGCCAACTCGCCAGGAATGTTGTCAAATATTAGTGCCGAGATTTTAGGTTGGGTTAGGTTAGGTTATATTACGTTATTGATGTATATAAAATTCCCACGGTGACGTAGAGGCCAACTCGCCAGGAATGTTGTCAAATATTAGTGCCGAGACCTTAGGTTGGGTTAGGTCAGGTAATATTATGTTATTGATGTATATGAAGGTCCCACGGAAACATGGAGGCCAACAAGACAGGAATGTTGTCAAATATTACCGCCGAGATGTTAGGTTGGGTTAGGTTAGGTTATATTACGTTATTGATGTATATGAAGTTCCCACGGAGACGTAGAGGCCAACTCGCCAGGAATGTTGTCAAATATTACCGCCGATGTGTTAGGTTGGGTTAGGTTAGGTTATACTACGTTATTGATGTATATGAAGGCCCCACGGATACGTAGATGCCAACTTGCCAGGAATGTTGTCAAATATTACCGCCGAGATGATAGGTTGGGTTAGGTTAGGTTATATTACGTTATTGATGTATATGAAGGTCCCACGGAGACGTAGAGGCCAACTCGCCAGGAATGTTGTCAAATATTACCGCTGAGATGATAGGTTGGGCTAGGTTAGGTTATATTACGTTATTGATGTATATAAAGGTCCCACGGAAACATAGAGGCCAACTCGCCAGGAATGTTGTCAAATATTACCGCCGAGATGTTAGGTTGGGTTAGGACAGGTAATATTATGTTATTGATGTATATGAAGGCCCCACGGAAACATGGAGGCCAACAAGACAGGAATGTTGTCAAATATTACCGCCGAGATGATAGGTTGGGCTAGGTTAGGTTATATTACGTTATTGATGTATATAAAGGTCCCACGGAAACATAGAGGCCAACAAGCCAGGAATGTTGTCAAATATTACCGCCGAGATGTTACGTTGGTTTATGTTAGGTAATATTACGTTATTGATGTATATAAAATTCCCACGGAGACGTAGAGTTCAACTCGCCAGGAATGTTGTCAAATATTAGTGCCGAGATCTTAGGTTGGGTTAGGTCAGGTAATATTATGTTATTGATATATATGAAGGTCCCACGGAAACATGGAGGCCAACAAGACAGGAATGTTGTCATATATTACCGCCAAGATGTTACGTTGGTTTAGTTTAGGTTATATTACGTTATTGATGTATATGAAGGTCCCACGGTGACGTAGAGGCCAACTCGCCAGGAATGTTGTCAAATATTAGTTCCGAGAGATTGGGTTGGGTTAGGTTAGGTTATATTACGTTATTGATGTATATAAAGGCCCCGTGGAGACGTAGAGGCCAACCCGCCAGGAATGTTGTCAAATAATAGCGCCGAAAGGTTAGGTTGGGTTAGTTTAGGTTATATTACGTTATTGATATATGTGAAGGTCCCACGGACACGTAGAGGCCAACTCGCCAGGAATGTTGTCAAATATTACCGCCGAGATCTTAGGTTGGGTTAGGTTAGGTTATACTACGTTATTGATGTATATGAAGGCCCCACGGAGACGTAGAGGCCAACTCGCCAGAAATGTTGTCAAATATTACCGCCGAGATGTTAGGTTGGATTAGGTTAGGTTAAATTACGTTATTGATGTATATGAAGGTCCCACTGAGAGGTAGAGGCCAACTCGCCAGGAATGTTGTCAAATATTAGTGCCGAGATTTTAGGTTGGGTTAGGTTAGGTTATATTACGTTATTGATGTATATAAAATTCCCACGGTGACGTAGAGGCCAACTCGCCAGGAATGTTGTCAAATATTAGTGCCGAGACCTTAGGTTGGGTTAGGTCAGGTAATATTATGTTATTGATGTATATGAAGGTCCCACGGAAACATGGAGGCCAACAAGACAGGAATGTTGTCAAATATTACCGCCGAGATGTTAGGTTGGGTTAGGTTAGGTTATATTACGTTATTGATGTATATGAAGTTCCCACGGAGACGTAGAGGCCAACTCGCCAGGAATGTTGTCAAATATTACCGCCGATGTGTTAGGTTGGGTTAGGTTAGGTTATACTACGTTATTGATGTATATGAAGGCCCCACGGATACGTAGATGCCAACTTGCCAGGAATGTTGTCAAATATTACCGCCGAGATGATAGGTTGGGTTAGGTTAGGTTATATTACGTTATTGATGTATATGAAGGTCCCACGGAGACGTAGAGGCCAACTCGCCAGGAATGTTGTCAAATATTACCGCTGAGATGATAGGTTGGGCTAGGTTAGGTTATATTACGTTATTGATGTATATAAAGGTCCCACGGAAACATAGAGGCCAACTCGCCAGGAATGTTGTCAAATATTACCGCCGAGATGTTAGGTTGGGTTAGGACAGGTAATATTATGTTATTGATGTATATGAAGGCCCCACGGAAACATGGAGGCCAACAAGACAGGAATGTTGTCAAATATTACCGCCGAGATGATAGGTTGGGCTAGGTTAGGTTATATTACGTTATTGATGTATATAAAGGTCCCACGGAAACATAGAGGCCAACAAGCCAGGAATGTTGTCAAATATTACCGCCGAGATGTTACGTTGGTTTATGTTAGGTAATATTACGTTATTGATGTATATAAAATTCCCACGGAGACGTAGAGTTCAACTCGCCAGGAATGTTGTCAAATATTAGTGCCGAGATCTTAGGTTGGGTTAGGTCAGGTAATATTATGTTATTGATATATATGAAGGTCCCACGGAAACATGGAGGCCAACAAGACAGGAATGTTGTCATATATTACCGCCAAGATGTTACGTTGGTTTAGTTTAGGTTAAATTACGTTATTGATGTATATGAATGTCCCACGGAGAGGTAGAGGCCAACTCGCCAGGAATGTTGTCACATATTAGTGCCGGGAAGCTGGGTTGGGTTAGGTTAGGTTATATTACGTTATTGATGTATATAAAATTCCCACGGAGACGTAGAGGCCAACTTGCCAGGAATGTTGTAAAATATTAGTGCCGAGATCTTAGGTTGGGTTAGGTTAGGTTATATTACGTTATTGATGTATATGAAGGTCCCACGGAGACGTAGAGGCCAACTCGCCAGTAATGTTGTCAAATATTAGTGCCGAGATCTTAGGTTGGGTTAGGTCAGGTAATATTATGTTATTGATGTATATGAAAGTCCCACGGAAACATGGAGGCCAACAAGACAGGAATGTTGTCAAATATTACCGCCGAGATGTTACGTTGGTTTAGGTTAGGTTAAATTACGTTATTGATGTATATGAAGGTCCCACTGAGAGGTAGAGGCCAACTCGCCAGGAATGTTGTCAAATATTAGTGCCGAGATCTTAGGTTGGGTTAGGTCAGGTAATATTATGTTATTGATGTATATGAAGGTCCCACGGAAACATGGAGGCCAACAAGACAGGAATATTGTCAAATATTACCGCCGAGATGTTAGGTTGGGTTAGGACAGGTAATATTATGTTATTGATGTATATAAAGGTCCCACGGAAACATAGAGGCCAACAAGCCAGGAATGTTGTCAAATATTACCGCCGAGATGTTACGTTGGTTTAGGTTAGGTTAAATTACGTTATTGATGTATATAAAAGTCCCACGGAGGCGTAGGGGCCAACTCGCCAGGAATGTTGTCAAACATTACCGCCGAGATGATAGGTTGGGTTAGGTTAGGTTATATTACGTTATTGATGTATATAAAAGTCCCACGGAGGCGTAGAGGCCAACTCGCCAGGAATGTTGTCAAACATTACCGCCGAGATGATAGGTTGGGTTAGGTTAGGTTATATGACGTTATTGATGTATATGAAGGCCCCACGGATACGTAGATGCCAACTCGCCAGGAATGTTGTCAAATATTACCGCCGAGATGATAGGTTGGGTTAGGTTAGGTTATATTACGTTATTGATGTATATGAAGGTCCCACGGAGACGTAGAGGCCAACTCGCCAGGAATGTTGTCAAATATTACCGCTGAGATGATAGGTTGGGCTAGGTTAGGTTATATTACGTTATTGATGTATATAAAATTCCCACGGAGACGTAGAGGCCAACTCGCCAGGAATGTTGTCAAATATTAGTGCCGAGATCTTAGGTTGGGTTAGGTTAGGTTATATTACGTTATTGATGTATATGAAGTTCCCACGGAGACGTAGAGGCCAACTCGCCAGGAATGTTCTCAAATATTAGGGCCGAGATCTTAGGTTGGGTTAGGTCAGGTAATATTATGTTATTGATGTATATGAAGGTCCCACGGAAACATGGAGGAAAACAAGACAGGAATGTTGTCAAATATTACCGCCGAGATGTTATGTTGGTTTAGGTTAGGTTAAATTACGTTATTGATGTATATGAAGGTCCTACGGAGAGGTAGACGCCAACTCATCAGGAATGTTGTCAAATATAAGTGCCGAGATGTTGGGTTGGGTTAGGTTAGGTAATATTACGTTATTGATGTATATGAAGATCCCACGGTGACGTAGAGGCCAACTCGCCAGGAATGTTGTCAAATATTAGTGCCGAGATGTTAGGTTGGGTTAAGTTAGGTAATATTACGTTATTGATGTATATAAAATTCCCACGGAGACGTAGATGCCAACTCGCCAGGAATGCTGTAAAATATTAGTGCCGAGATCTTAGGTTGGGTTAGGTTAGGTTATATTACGTTATTGATGTATATGAAGTTCCCACGGAGACGTAGAGGCCAACTCGCCAGGAATGTTGTCAAATATTACCGCCGATGTGTTAGGTTGGGTTAGGAAAGGTTATACTACGTTATTGATGTATATGAAGGCCCCACGGATACGTAGATGCCAACTCGCCAGGAATGTTGTCAAATATTAGTACCGAGAGGTTAGGTTGGGTTAGGTTAGGTTATATTACGCTATTGATGTATATAAAAGTCCCACGGAGACGTAGAGGCCAACTCGACAGGAATGTTGTCAAATAATAGCGCCGAAAGGTTAGGTTGGGTTAGGTTAGGTTATATTACGTTATTGATGTATATGAAGGCCCCACGGAGACGTAGAGGCCAACTCGCCAGGAATGTTGTCAAATATTACCGCCGAGATGTTACGTTGGTTTAGGTTAGGTTAAATTACGTTATTGATGTATATGAAGGTCCCACGGAGAGGTAGAGGCCAACTCGCCAGGAATATTATCAAAAATTAGTGCCGGGAAGTTGGGTTGGGTTAGGTTAGGTTATATTACGTTATTGATGTATATAAAATTCCCACGGATACGTAGAGGCCAACTCGAAAGGAATGTTGTAAAATATTAGTGCCGAGATCTTAGGTTGGGTTAGGTTAGGTTATATTACGTTATTGATGTATATGAAGGCCCCACGGAGACGTAGAGGCCAACTCGCCAGGAATGTTGTGAAATATTAGTGCCGAGATCTTAGGTTGGGTTAGGTTAGGTTATATTACGTTATTGATGTATATAAAGGCCCCGTGGAGACGTAGAGGCCAACCCGCCAGGAATGTTGTCAAATAATAGCGCCGAAAGGTTAGGTTGGGTTAGTTTAGGTTATATTACGTTATTGATATATGTGAAGGTCCCACGGACACGTAGAGGCCAACTCGCCAGGAATGTTGTCAAATATTACCGCCGAGATCTTAGGTTGGGTTAGGTTAGGTTATACTACGTTATTGATGTATATGAAGGCCCCACGGAGACGTAGAGGCCAACTCGCCAGAAATGTTGTCAAATATTACCGCCGAGATGTTAGGTTGGATTAGGTTAGGTTAAATTACGTTATTGATGTATATGAAGGTCCCACTGAGAGGTAGAGGCCAACTCGCCAGGAATGTTGTCAAATATTAGTGCCGAGATTTTAGGTTGGGTTAGGTTAGGTTATATTACGTTATTGATGTATATAAAATTCCCACGGTGACGTAGAGGCCAACTCGCCAGGAATGTTGTCAAATATTAGTGCCGAGACCTTAGGTTGGGTTAGGTCAGGTAATATTATGTTATTGATGTATATGAAGGTCCCACGGAAACATGGAGGCCAACAAGACAGGAATGTTGTCAAATATTACCGCCGAGATGTTAGGTTGGGTTAGGTTAGGTTATATTACGTTATTGATGTATATGAAGTTCCCACGGAGACGTAGAGGCCAACTCGCCAGGAATGTTGTCAAATATTACCGCCGATGTGTTAGGTTGGGTTAGGTTAGGTTATACTACGTTATTGATGTATATGAAGGCCCCACGGATACGTAGATGCCAACTTGCCAGGAATGTTGTCAAATATTACCGCCGAGATGATAGGTTGGGTTAGGTTAGGTTATATTACGTTATTGATGTATATGAAGGTCCCACGGAGACGTAGAGGCCAACTCGCCAGGAATGTTGTCAAATATTACCGCTGAGATGATAGGTTGGGCTAGGTTAGGTTATATTACGTTATTGATGTATATAAAGGTCCCACGGAAACATAGAGGCCAACAAGCCAGGAATGTTGTCAAATATTACCGCCGAGATGTTAGGTTGGGTTAGGACAGGTAATATTATGTTATTGATGTATATGAAGGCCCCACGGAAACATGGAGGCCAACAAGACAGGAATGTTGTCAAATATTACCGCCGAGATGATAGGTTGGGCTAGGTTAGGTTATATTACGTTATTGATGTATATAAAGGTCCCACGGAAACATAGAGGCCAACAAGCCAGGAATGTTGTCAAATATTACCGCCGAGATGTTACGTTGGTTTATGTTAGGTAATATTACGTTATTGATGTATATAAAATTCCCACGGAGACGTAGAGGCCAACTCGCCAGGAATGTTGTCAAATATTAGTGCCGAGATCTTAGGTTGGGTTAGGTCAGGTAATATTATGTTATTGATGTATATGAAGGTCCCACGGAAACATGGAGGCCAACAAGACAGGAATGTTGTCATATATTACCGCCAAGATGTTACGTTGGTTTAGTTTAGGTTAAATTACGTTATTGATGTATATGAAGGTCCCACGGAGAGGTGGAGGCCAACTCGCCAGGAATGTTGTCACATATTAGTGCCGGGAAGCTGGGTTGGGTTAGGTTAGGTTATATTACGTTATTGATGTATATAAAATTCCCACGGAGACGTAGAGGCCAACTTGCCAGGAATGTTGTAAAATATTAGTGCCGAGATCTTAGGTTGGGTTAGGTTAGGTTATATTACGTTATTGATGTATATGAAGGTCCCACGGAGACGTAGAGGCCAACTCGCCAGGAATGTTGTCAAATATTAGTGCCGAGATCTTAGGTTGGGTTAGGTCAGGTAATATTATGTTATTGATGTATATGAAAGTCCCACGGAAACATGGAGGCCAACAAGACAGGAATGTTGTCAAATATTACCGCCGAGATGTTACGTTGGTTTAGGTTAGGTTAAATTACGTTATTGATGTATATGAAGGTCCCACTGAGAGGTAGAGGCCAACTCGCCAGGAATGTTGTCAAATATTAGTGCCGAGATCTTAGGTTGGGTTAGGTCAGGTAATATTATGTTATTGATGTATATGAAGGTCCCACGGAAACATGGAGGCCAACAAGACAGGAATATTGTCAAATATTACCGCCGAGATGTTAGGTTGGGTTAGGACAGGTAATATTATGTTATTGATGTATATAAAGGTCCCACGGAAACATAGAGGCCAACAAGCCAGGAATGTTGTCAAATATTACCGCCGAGATGTTACGTTGGTTTAGGTTAGGTTAAATTACGTTATTGATGTATATAAAAGTCCCACGGAGGCGTAGGGGCCAACTCGCCAGGAATGTTGTCAAACATTACCGCCGAGATGATAGGTTGGGTTAGGTTAGGTTATATTACGTTATTGATGTATATAAAAGTCCCACGGAGGCGTAGAGGCCAACTCGCCAGGAATGTTGTCAAACATTACCGCCGAGATGATAGGTTGGGTTAGGTTAGGTTATATGACGTTATTGATGTATATGAAGGCCCCACGGATACGTAGATGCCAACTCGCCAGGAATGTTGTCAAATATTACCGCCGAGATGATAGGTTGGGTTAGGTTAGGTTATATTACGTTATTGATGTATATGAAGGTCCCACGGAGACGTAGAGGCCAACTCGCCAGGAATGTTGTCAAATATTACCGCTGAGATGATAGGTTGGGCTAGGTTAGGTTATATTACGTTATTGATGTATATAAAATTCCCACGGAGACGTAGAGGCCAACTCGCCAGGAATGTTGTCAAATATTAGTGCCGAGATCTTAGGTTGGGTTAGGTTAGGTTATATTACGTTATTGATGTATATGAAGTTCCCACGGAGACGTAGAGGCCAACTCGCCAGGAATGTTCTCAAATATTAGGGCCGAGATCTTAGGTTGGGTTAGGTCAGGTAATATTATGTTATTGATGTATATGAAGGTCCCACGGAAACATGGAGGAAAACAAGACAGGAATGTTGTCAAATATTACCGCCGAGATGTTATGTTGGTTTAGGTTAGGTTAAATTACGTTATTGATGTATATGAAGGTCCTACGGAGAGGTAGACGCCAACTCATCAGGAATGTTGTCAAATATAAGTGCCGAGATGTTGGGTTGGGTTAGGTTAGGTAATATTACGTTATTGATGTATATGAAGATCCCACGGTGACGTAGAGGCCAACTCGCCAGGAATGTTGTCAAATATTACCGCCGATGTGTTAGGTTGGGTTAGGTTAGGTTATACTACGTTATTGATGTATATGAAGGCCCCACGGATACGTAGATGCCAACTCGCCAGGAATGTTGTCAAATATTAGTACCGAGAGGTTAGGTTGGGTTAGGTTAGGTTATATTACGCTATTGATGTATATAAAAGTCCCACGGAGACGTAGAGGCCAACTCGACAGGAATGTTGTCAAATAATAGCGCCGAAAGGTTAGGTTGGGTTAGGTTAGGTTATATTACGTTATTGATGTATATGAAGGCCCCACGGAGACGTAGAGGCCAACTCGCCAGGAATGTTGTCAAATATTACCGCCGAGATGTTACGTTGGTTTAGGTTAGGTTAAATTACGTTATTGATGTATATGAAGGTCCCACGGAGAGGTAGAGGCCAACTCGCCAGGAATATTATCAAAAATTAGTGCCGGGAAGTTGGGTTGGGTTAGGTTAGGTTATATTACGTTATTGATGTATATAAAATTCCCACGGATACGTAGAGGCCAACTCGAAAGGAATGTTGTAAAATATTAGTGCCGAGATCTTAGGTTGGGTTAGGTTAGGTTATATTACGTTATTGATGTATATGAAGGCCCCACGGAGACGTAGAGGCCAACTCGCCAGGAATGTTGTGAAATATTAGTGCCGAGATCTTAGGTTGGGTTAGGTTAGGTTATATTACGTTATTGATGTATATGAAGGCCCCACGGAGACGTAGAGGCCAACTCGCCAGGAATGTTGTCAAATATTACCGCCGAGATGTTACGTTGGTTTAGGTTAGGTTAAATTACGTTATTGATGTATATGAAGGTCCCACTGAGAGGTAGAGGCCAACTCGCCAGGAATGTTGTCAAATATTACCGCCGAGATGTTACGTTGGTTTAGGTTAGGTTATATTACGTTATTGATGTATATGAAGGTCCCACGGAGACGTAGAGGCCAACTCGCCAGGAATGTTGTCAAATATTAGTGCCGGGAAGTTGGGTTGGGTTAGGTTAGGTTATATTACGTTATTGATGTATATAAAATTCCCACGGAGACGTAGAGGCCAACTCGCCAGGAATGTTGTGAGATATTAGTGCCGAGATCTTAGGTTGGGTTAGGTTAGGTTATATTACGTTATTGATGTATATGAAGGTCCCACGGTGACGTAGAGGCCAACTCGCCAGGAATGTTGTCAAATATTAGTTCCGAGAGATTGGGTTGGGTTAGGTTAGGTTATATTACGTTATTGATGTATATAAAGGCCCCGTGGAGACGTAGAGGCCAACCCGCCAGGAATGTTGTCAAATAATAGCGCCGAAAGTTTAGGTTGGGTTAGGTTAGGTTATATTACGTTATTGATGTATATGAATGTCCCACTGAGAGGTAGAGGCCAACTCGCCAGGAATGTTGTCAAATATTAGTGCCGAGATGTTAGGTTGGGTTAAGTTAGGTAATATTACGTTATTGATGTATATAAAATTCCCACGGAGACGTAGAGGCCAACTCGCCAGGAATGTTGTCAAATATTAGTGCCGAGATCTTAGGTTGGGTTAGGTCAGGTAATAATACGTTATTGATGTATATGAAGGTCCCACGGTGACGTAGAGGCCAACTCGCCAGGAATGTTGTCAAATATTACCGCCGATGTGTTAGGTTGGGTTAGGTTAGGTTATACTACGTTATTGATGTATATGAAGGCCCCACGGAGACGTAGAGGCCAACTCGCCAGGAATGTTGTCAAATATTACCGCCGAGATGATAGGTTGGGTTAGGTTAGGTTATATTACGTTATTGATGTATATGAATGTCCCACTGAGAGGTAGAGGCCAACTCGCCAGGAATGTTGTCAAATATTAGTGCCGAGATGTTAGGTTGGGTTAAGTTAGGTAATATTACGTTATTGATGTATATAAAATTCCCACGGAGACGTAGAGGCCAACTCGCCAGGAATGTTGTCAAATATTACCGCCGAGATGTTACGTTGGTTTAGGTTAGGTTAAATTACGTTATTGATGTATATGAAGGTCCCACTGAGAGGTAGAGGCCAACTCGCCAGGAATGTTGTCAAATATTACCGCCGAGATGTTACGTTGGTTTAGGTTAGGTTATATTACGTTATTGATGTATATGAAGGTCCCACGGAGACGTAGAGGCCAACTCGCCAGGAATGTTGTCAAATATTAGTGCCGGGAAGTTGGGTTGGGTTAGGTTAGGTTATATTACGTTATTGATGTATATAAAATTCCCACGGAGACGTAGAGGCCAACTCGCCAGGAATGTTGTGAGATATTAGTGCCGAGATCTTAGGTTGGGTTAGGTTAGGTTATATTACGTTATTGATGTATATGAAGGTCCCACGGTGACGTGGAGGCCAACTCGCCAGGAATGTTGTCAAATATTACCGCCGATGTGTTAGGTTGGGTTAGGTTAGGTTATACTACGTTATTGATGTATATGAAGGCCCCACGGAGACGTAGAGGCCAACTCGCCAGGAATGTTGTCAAATATTACCGCCGAGATGATAGGTTGGGTTAGGTTAGGTTATATTACGTTATTGATGTATATGAATGTCCCACTGAGAGGTAGAGGCCAACTCGCCAGGAATGTTGTCAAATATTAGTGCCGAGATGTTAGGTTGGGTTAAGTTAGGTAATATTACGTTATTGATGTATATAAAATTCCCACGGAGACGTAGAGGCCAACTCGCCAGGAATGTTGTCAAATATTAGTGCCGAGATCTTAGGTTGGGTTAGGTCAGGTAATAATACGTTATTGATGTATATGAAGGTCCCACGGAAACATGGAGGCCAACAAGACAGGAATGTTGTCAAATATTACCGCCAAGATGTTACATTGGTTTAGGTTAGGTTAAATTACGTTATTGATGTATATGAAGGTCCCACGGAGAGGTAGAGGCCAACTCGCCAGGAATGATGTCAAATATTAGTGCCGGGAAGATGGGTTGGGTTAGGTTAGGTTATATTACGTTATTGATGTATATAAAATTCCCACGGAGACGTAGAGGCCAACTTGCCAGGAATGTTGTAAAATATTAGTGCCGAGATCTTAGGTTGGGTTAGGTTAGGTTATATTACGTTATTGATGTATATGAAGGTCCCACGGAGACGTAGAGGCCAACTCGCCAGGAATGTTGTCAAATATTAGTGCCGAGATCTTAGGTTGGGTTAGGTCAGGTAATATTATGTTATTGATGTATATGAAAGTCCCACGGAAACATGGAGGCCAACAAGACAGGAATGTTGTCAAATGTTACCGCCGAGATAATAGGTTGGGTTAGGTTAGGTTATATTACGTTATTGATGTATATGAAGGTCCCACGGAGACGTAGAGGCCAACTCGCCAGGAATGTTGTCAAATATTAGTGCCGAGATGTTAGGTTGGGTTAAGTTAGGTAATATTACGTTATTGATGTATATAAAATTCCCACGGAGACGTAGAGGCCAACTCGCCAGGAATGTTGTAAAATATTAGTGCCGAGATCTTAGGTTGTGTTAGGTTAGGTTATATTACGTTATTGATGTATATGAAGGTCCCACGGAGACGTAGAAGCCAACTCGCCAGGAATGTTGTCAAATATTAGTGCCGAGATCTTAGGTTGGGTTAGGTCAGGTAATATTATGTTATTGATGTATATGAAGGTCCCACGGAAACATGGAGGCCAACAAGACAGGAATGTTGTCAAATATTACCGCCAAGATGTTACGTTGGTTTAGGTTAGGTTAAATTACGTTATTGATGTATATGAAGGTCCCACGGAGAGGTAGAGGCCAACTCGCCAGGAATGTTGTCACATATTAGTGCCGGGAAGCTGGGTTGGGTTAGGTTAGGTTATATTACGTTATTGATGTATATAAAATTCCCACGGAGACGTAGAGGCCAACTTGCCAGGAATGTTGTAAAATATTAGTGCCGAAATCTTAGGTTGAGTTAGGTTAGGTTATATTACGTTATTGATGTATATGAAGGTCCCACGGAGACGTAGATGCCAACTCGCCATGAATGTTGTCAAATATTAGTGCCGAGATCTTAGGTTGGGTTAGGTCAGGTAATATTATGTTATTGATGTATATGAAAGTCCCACGGAAACATGGAGGCCAACAAGACAGGAATGTTGTCAAATATTACCGCCGAGATGTTACGTTGGTTTAGGTTAGGTTAAATTACGTTATTGATGTATATGAAGGTCCTACGGAGAGGTAGAGGCCAACTCGCCAGGTATGTTGTCAAATATTAGTGCCGAGATGTTAGGTTGGGCTAGGTTAGGTTATATTACGTTATTGATGTATATAAAGGTCCCACGGAAACATAGAGGCCAACAAGCCAGGAATGTTGTCAAATATTACCGCCGAGATGTTACGTTGGTTTAGGTTAGGTTAAATTACGTTATTGTTGTATATAAAAGTCCCACGGAGACGTAGAGGCCAACTCGTCAGGAATGTTGTCAAATATTACCGCCGAGATATTACGTTGGTTTAGGTTAGGTTAAATTACGTGATTGATGTATATGAAGGTCCCACGGAGAGGTAGAGGCCAACTCGCCAGGAATATTGTCAAATATTAGTGCCGGGAATTTGGGTTGGGTTAGGTTAGGTTATATTACGTTATTGATGTATATAAAATTCCCACGGAGACGTAGAGGCCAACTCGACAGGAATGTTGTAAAATATTAGTGCCGAGATCTTAGGTTGGGTTAGGTTAGGTTATATTACGTTATTGATGTATATGAAGGCCCCACGGAGACGTAGAGGCCAACTCGCCAGGAATGTTGTCAAATATTACCGCCGAGATGTTAGGTTGGGTTAGGACAGGTAATATTATGTTATTGATGTATATGAAGGTCCCACGGAAACATGGAGGCCAACAAGACAGGAATGTTGTCAAATATTACCGCCGAGATGTTACGATGGGTTAGGTTAGGTTATATTACGTTATTGAAGTATATGAATGTCCCACCGAGACGTAGAGGCCAACTCGCCAGGAATGTTGTCAAATATTAGTGCCGAGATCTTAGGTTGGGTTAGGACAGGTAATATTATGTTATTGATGTATATGAAGGTCCCACGGAAACATGGGGGCCAACAAGACAGGAATGTTGTCAAATATTACCGCCGAGATGTTACGTTGGTTTAGGTTAGGTTAAATTACGTTATTGATGTATATGAAGGTCCCACTGAGAGGTAGAGGCCAACTCGCCAGGAATGTTGTCAAATATTAGTGCCGAGATGTTAGGTTGGGTTAAGTTAGGTAATATTACGTTATTGATGTATATAAAATTCCCACGGAGACGTAGAGGCCAACTCGCCAGGAATGTTGTAAAATATTAGTGCCGAGATCTTAGGTTGGGTTAGGTTTGGTTATATTACGTTATTGATGTATATGAAGGTCCCACGGAAACATGGAGGCCAACAAGACAGGAATGTTGTCAAATATTACCGCCAAGATGTTACGTTGGTTTAGGTTAGGTTAAATTACGTTATTGATGTATATGAAGGTCCCACGGAGAGATAGAGGCCAACTCGCCAGGAATGTTGTCAAATATTAGTGCCGGGAAGCTGGGTTGGGTTAGGTTAGGTTATATTACGTTATTGATGTATATGAAGGCCCCACGGAGACGTAGAGGCCAACTCGCCAGGAATGTTGTCAAATATTACCGCCGAGATGATAGGTTGGGTTAGGTTAGGTTATATTACGTTATTGATGTATATGAAGGCCCCACGGAGACGTAGAGGCCAACTCGCCAGGAATGTTGTCAAATATTACCGCCGAGATGTTACGTTGGTTTAGGTTAGGTTAAATTACGTTATTGATGTATATGAAGGTCCCACTGAGAGGTAGAGGCCAACTCGCCAGGAATGTTGTCAAATATTACCGCCGAGATGTTACGTTGGTTTAGGTTAGGTTATATTACGTTATTGATGTATATGAAGGTCCCACGGAGACGTAGAGGCCAACTCGCCAGGAATGTTGTCAAATATTAGTGCCGGGAAGTTGGGTTGGGTTAGGTTAGGTTATATTACGTTATTGATGTATATAAAATTCCCACGGAGACGTAGAGGCCAACTCGCCAGGAATGTTGTGAAATATTAGTGCCGAGATCTTAGGTTGGGTTAGGTTAGGTTATATTACGTTATTGATGTATATGAAGGTCCCACGGTGACGTAGAGGCCAACTCGCCAGGAATGTTGTCAAATATTACCGCTGAGATGATAGGTTGGGCTAGGTTAGGTTATATTACGTTATTGATGTATATGAAGGTCCCACTGAGAGGTAGAGGCCAACTCGCCAGGAATGTTGTCAAATATTAGTGCCGGGAAGCTGGGTTGGGTTAGGTTAGGTTAAATTACGTTATTGATGAATATGAAGGTCCCACTGAGAGGTAGAGGCCAACTCGCCAGGAATGTTGTCAAATATTACCGCCGAGATGTTACGTTGGTTTAGGTTAGGTTATATTACGTTATTGATGTATATGAAGGTCCCACGGAGACGTAGAGGCCAACTCGCCAGGAATGTTGTCAAATATTAGTGCCGGGAAGTTCGGTTGGTTTAGGTTAGGTTATATTACGTTATTGATGTATATAAAATTCCCACGGAGACGTAGAGGCCAACTCGCCAGGAATGTTGTGAAATATTAGTGCCGAGATCTTAGGTTGGGTTAGGTTAGGTTATATTACGTTATTGATGTATATGAAGGTCCCACGGAGACGTAGAGGCCAACTGGCCAGGAATGTTGTCAAATATTAGTGCCGAGATCTTAGGTTGGGTTAGGTCATGTAATATTATGTTATTGATGTATATGAATGTCCCACGGAAACATGGAGTCCAACAAGACAGGAATGTTGTCAAATATTACCGCCAAGATGTTACGTTGGTTTAGGTGAAGTTAAATTACGTTATTGATGTATATGAAGGTCCCACGGAGAGGTAGAGGCCAACTCGCCAGGAATGTTGTCAAATAATAGCGCCGAAAGGTTAGGTTGGGTTAGTTTAGGTTATATTACGTTATTGATATATGTGAAGGTCCCACGGAGACGTAGAGGCCAACTCGCCAGGAATGTTGTCAAATATTAGTGCCGAGATCTTAGGTTGGGTTAGGTCAGGTAATATTATGTTATTGATGTATATGAAGGTCCCACGGAAACATGGAGGCCAACAACACAGGAATGTTGTCAAATATTACCGCCGAGATGTTACCTTGGTTTAGGATAGGTTAAATTACGTTATTGATGTATATAAAAGTCCCACTGAGAGGTAGAGGCCAACTCGCCACGAATGTTGTCAAATATTAGTGCCGAGATGTTAGGTTGGGTTAAGTTAGGTAATATTACGTTATTGATGTATATAAAATTCCCACGGAGACGTAGAGGCCAACTTGCCAGGAATGTTGTAAAATATTAGTGCCGAGATCTTAGGTTGGGTTGGGTTAGGTTATATTACGTTATTGATGTATATGAAGGTCCCACGGAGACGTAGAGGCCAATTCGCCAGGAATGTTGTCAAATATTAGTGCCGAGATCTTAGGTTGGGTTAGGTCAGGTAATATTATGTTATTGATGTATATGAAGGTCCCACGGAAACATGGAGGCCAACAACACAGGAATGTTGTCAAATATTACCGCCGAGATGTTACCTTGGTTTAGGATAGGTTAAATTACGTTACTGATGTATATAAAAGTCCCACTGAGAGGTAGAGGCCAACTCGCCAGGAATGTTGTCAAATATTAGTGCCGAGATGTTAGGTTGGGTTAAGTTAGGTAATATTACGTTATTGATGTATATAAAATTCCCACGGAGACGTTGAGGCCAACTCGCCAGGAATGTTGTAAAATATTAGTGCCGAGATCTTAGTTTGGGTTAGGTTAGGTTATATTACGTTATTGATGTATATGAAGGTCCCACGGAGACGTAGAGGCCAACTCGCCAGGAATGTTGTCAAATATTACCGCCGATGTGTTAGGTTGGGTTAGGTTAGGTTATACTACGTTATTGATGTATATAAAGGCCCCACGGAGACGTAGAGGCCAACTCGACAGTAATGCTGTCAAATATTACCGCCGAGATGATAGGTTGGGCTAGGTTAGGTTATATTACGTTATTGATGTATATAAAATTCCCACGGAGACGTAGAGGCCAACTCGCCAGGAATGTTGTCAAATATTACCGCCGAGATGATAGGTTGGGCTAGGTTAGGTTATATTACGTTATTGATGTATATGAAGGCCCCACGGAGACGTAGAGGCCAACTCGCCAGGAATGTTGTCAAATATTAGTGCCGAGATCTTAGATTGGGTTAGGTCAGGTAATAATACGTTATTGATGTATATGAAGGTCCCACGGAAACATGGAGGCCAACAAGACAGGAATGTTGTCAAATATTACCGCCAAGATGTTACATTGGTTTAGGTTAGGTTAAATTACGTTATTGATGTATATGAAGGTCCCACGGAGAGGTAGAGGCCAACTCGCCAGGAATGATGTCAAATATTAGTGCCGGGAAGATGGGTTGGGTTAGGTTAGGTTATATTACGTTATTGATGTATATAAAATTCCCACGGAGACGTAGAGGCCAACTCGCCAGGAATGTTGTAAAATATTAGTGCCGAGATCTTAGGTTGGATTAGGTTAGGTTAAATTACGTTATTGATGTATATGAAGGTCCCACTGAGAGGTAGAGGCCAACTCGCCAGAAATGTTGTCAAATATTAGTGCCGAGATCTTAGGTTGGGTTAGGACAGGTAATATTATGTTATTGATGTATATGAAGGTCCCACGGAAACATGGGGGCCAACAAGACAGGAATGTTGTCAAATATTACCGCCGAGATGTTACGTTGGTTTAGGTTAGGTTAAATTACGTTATTGATGTATATGAAGGTCCCACTGAGAGGTAGAGGCCAACTCGCCAGGAATGTTGTCAAATATTAGTGCCGAGATGTTAGGTTGGGTTAAGTTAGGTAATATTACGTTATTGATGTATATAAAATTCCCACGGAGACGTAGAGGCCAACTCGCCAGGAATGTTGTAAAATATTAGTGCCGAGATCTTAGGTTGGGTTAGGTTTGGTTATATTACGTTATTGATGTATATGAAGGTCCCACGGAAACATGGAGGCCAACAAGACAGGAATGTTGTCAAATATTACCGCCAAGATGTTACGTTGGTTTAGGTTAGGTTAAATTACGTTATTGATGTATATGAAGGTCCCACGGAGAGATAGAGGCCAACTCGCCAGGAATGTTGTCAAATATTAGTGCCGGGAAGCTGGGTTGGGTTAGGTTAGGTTATATTACGTTATTGATGTATATGAAGGCCCCACGGAGACGTAGAGGCCAACTCGCCAGGAATGTTGTCAAATATTACCGCCGAGATGATAGGTTGGGTTAGGTTAGGTTATATTACGTTATTGATGTATATGAAGGCCCCACGGAGACGTAGAGGCCAACTCGCCAGGAATGTTGTCAAATATTACCGCCGAGATGTTACGTTGGTTTAGGTTAGGTTAAATTACGTTATTGATGTATATGAAGGTCCCACTGAGAGGTAGAGGCCAACTCGCCAGGAATGTTGTCAAATATTACCGCCGAGATGTTACGTTGGTTTAGGTTAGGTTATATTACGTTATTGATGTATATGAAGGTCCCACGGAGACGTAGAGGCCAACTCGCCAGGAATGTTGTCAAATATTAGTGCCGGGAAGTTGGGTTGGGTTAGGTTAGGTTATATTACGTTATTGATGTATATAAAATTCCCACGGAGACGTAGAGGCCAACTCGCCAGGAATGTTGTGAAATATTAGTGCCGAGATCTTAGGTTGGGTTAGGTTAGGTTATATTACGTTATTGATGTATATGAAGGTCCCACGGTGACGTAGAGGCCAACTCGCCAGGAATGTTGTCAAATATTACCGCTGAGATGATAGGTTGGGCTAGGTTAGGTTATATTACGTTATTGATGTATATGAAGGTCCCACTGAGAGGTAGAGGCCAACTCGCCAGGAATGTTGTCAAATATTAGTGCCGGGAAGCTGGGTTGGGTTAGGTTAGGTTAAATTACGTTATTGATGAATATGAAGGTCCCACTGAGAGGTAGAGGCCAACTCGCCAGGAATGTTGTCAAATATTACCGCCGAGATGTTACGTTGGTTTAGGTTAGGTTATATTACGTTATTGATGTATATGAAGGTCCCACGGAGACGTAGAGGCCAACTCGCCAGGAATGTTGTCAAATATTAGTGCCGGGAAGTTCGGTTGGTTTAGGTTAGGTTATATTACGTTATTGATGTATATAAAATTCCCACGGAGACGTAGAGGCCAACTCGCCAGGAATGTTGTGAAATATTAGTGCCGAGATCTTAGGTTGGGTTAGGTTAGGTTATATTACGTTATTGATGTATATGAAGGTCCCACGGAGACGTAGAGGCCAACTGGCCAGGAATGTTGTCAAATATTAGTGCCGAGATCTTAGGTTGGGTTAGGTCATGTAATATTATGTTATTGATGTATATGAATGTCCCACGGAAACATGGAGTCCAACAAGACAGGAATGTTGTCAAATATTACCGCCAAGATGTTACGTTGGTTTAGGTGAAGTTAAATTACGTTATTGATGTATATGAAGGTCCCACGGAGAGGTAGAGGCCAACTCGCCAGGAATGTTGTCAAATAATAGCGCCGAAAGGTTAGGTTGGGTTAGTTTAGGTTATATTACGTTATTGATATATGTGAAGGTCCCACGGAGACGTAGAGGCCAACTCGCCAGGAATGTTGTCAAATATTAGTGCCGAGATCTTAGGTTGGGTTAGGTCAGGTAATATTATGTTATTGATGTATATGAAGGTCCCACGGAAACATGGAGGCCAACAACACAGGAATGTTGTCAAATATTACCGCCGAGATGTTACCTTGGTTTAGGATAGGTTAAATTACGTTATTGATGTATATAAAAGTCCCACTGAGAGGTAGAGGCCAACTCGCCACGAATGTTGTCAAATATTAGTGCCGAGATGTTAGGTTGGGTTAAGTTAGGTAATATTACGTTATTGATGTATATAAAATTCCCACGGAGACGTAGAGGCCAACTTGCCAGGAATGTTGTAAAATATTAGTGCCGAGATCTTAGGTTGGGTTGGGTTAGGTTATATTACGTTATTGATGTATATGAAGGTCCCACGGAGACGTAGAGGCCAACTCGCCAGGAATGTTGTCAAATATTACCGCCGAGATGTTAGGTTGGGTTAGGTTAGGTTATATTACGTTATTGATGTATATGAAGGCCCCACGGAGACGTAGAGGCCAACTGGCCAGGAATGTTGTCAAATATTACCGCCGAGATGATAGGTTGGGTTAGGTTAGGTTATATTACGTTATTGATGTATATGAAGGTCCCACGGAGACGTAGAGGCCAACTCGCCAGGAATGTTGTCAAATATTACCGCCGAGATGTTAGGTTGGGTTAGGACAGGTAATATTATGCTATTGATGTATATGAAGGTCCCACGGAAACATGGAGGCCAACAAGACAGGAATGTTTTCAAATAATACCGCCGAGATGTTACGTTGGTTTAGGTTAGGTTAAATTACGTTATTGATGTATATGAAGGTCCCACGGAGAGGTAGAGGCCAACTCGCCAGGAATGTTGTCAAATATTAGTGCCGGGAAGTTGGGTTGGGTTAGGCTAGGTTATATTACGTTATTGATGTATATAAAATTCCCACGGAGACGTAGAGGCCAACTCGCCAGGAATGTTGTAAAATATTAGTGCCGAGATCTTAGGTTGGATTAGGTTAGGTTAAATTACGTTATTGATGTATATGAAGGTCCCACTGAGAGGTAGAGGCCAACTCGCCAGGAATGTTGTCAAATATTAGTGCCGAGATCTTAGGTTGGGTTAAGTTAGGTAATATTACGTTATTGATGTATATAAAATTCCCACGGAGACATAGAGGCCAACTCGCCAGGAATGTTGTCAAATATTAGTGCCGAGATCTTAGGTTGGGTTAGGTCAGGTAATAATATGTTATTGATGTATATGAAGGTCCCACGGAAACATGGAGGCCAACAAGACAGGAATGTTGTCAAATATTACCGCCGAGATGTTACGTTGGTTTAGGTTAGGTTAAATTACGTTATTGATGTATATGAAGGTCCCACGGAGAGGTAGAGGCCAACTCGCCAGGAATGTTGTCAAATATTAGTGCCGAGATGTTAGGTTGGATTAGGTTAGGTTAAATTACGTTATTGATGTAAGTGAAGGTCCCACGGTGACGTAGAGGCCAACTCGCCAGGAATGTTGTCAAATATTACCGCCGATGTGTTAGGTTGGATTAGGTTAGGTTATATTACGTTATTGATGTATATGAAGGCCCCACGGAGACGTAGAGGCCAACTCGCCAGGAATGTTGCCAAATATTACCGCCGAGATGTTAGGTTGGGTTAGGTTAGGTTATATTACGTTATTGATGTATATGAAGGCCCCACGCAGACGTAGAGGCCAACTGGCCAGGAATGTTGTCAAATATTACCGCCGAGATGTTACGTTGGTTTAGGTTAGGTTATATTACGTTATTGATGTATATGAAGGTCCCACGGAGACGTAGAGGCCAACTCGCCAGGAATGTTGTCAAATATTAGTGCCGAGATCTTAGGTTGGGTTAGGTCAGGTAATATTATGTTATTGATGTATATGAAGGTCCCACGGAAACATGGAGGCCAACAACACAGGAATGTTGTCAAATATTACCGCCGAGATGTTACCTTGGTTTAGGATAGGTTAAATTACGTTATTGATGTATATAAAAGTCCCACTGAGAGGTAGAGGCCAACTCGCCACGAATGTTGTCAAATATTAGTGCCGAGATGTTAGGTTGGGTTAAGTTAGGTAATATTACGTTATTGATGTATATAAAATTCCCACGGAGACGTAGAGGCCAACTTGCCAGGAATGTTGTAAAATATTAGTGCCGAGATCTTAGGTTGGGTTAGGTTAGGTTATATTACGTTATTGATGTATATGAAGGTCCCACGGAGACGTAGAGGCCAACTCGCCAGGAATGTTGTCAAATATTAGTGCCGAGATCTTAGGTTGGGTTAGGTCAGGTAATATTATGTTATTGATGTATATGAAGGTCCCACGGAAACATGGAGGCCAACAACACAGGAATGTTGTCAAATATTACCGCCGAGATGTTACCTTGGTTTAGCATAGGTTAAATTACGTTACTGATGTATATAAAAGTCCCACTGAGAGGTAGAGGCCAACACGCCAGGAATGTTGTCAAATATTAGTGCCGAGATGTTAGGTTGGGTTAAGTTAGGTAATATTACGTTATTGATGTATATAAAATTCCCACGGAGACGTTGAGGCCAACTCGCCAGGAATGTTGTCAAATATTACCGCCGATGTGTTAGGTTGGGTTAGGTTAGGTTATACTACGTTATTGATGTATATAAAGGCCCCACGGAGACGTAGAGGCCAACTCGCCAGTAATGTTGTCAAATATTACCGCCGAGATGATAGGTTGGGCCAGGTTAGGTTATATTACGTTATTGATGTATATAAAATTCCCACGGAGACGTAGAGGCCAACTCGCCAGGAATGTTGTCAAATATTACCGCCGAGATGATAGGTTGGGCTAGGTTAGGTTATATTACGTTATTGATGTATATGAAGGCCCCACGGAGACGTAGAGGCCAACTCGCCAGGAATGTTGTCAAATATTAGTGCCGAGATCTTAGATTGGGTTAGGTCAGGTAATAATACGTTATTGATGTATATGAAGGTCCCACGGAAACATGGAGGCCAACAAGACAGGAATGTTGTCAAATATTACCGCCAAGATGTTACATTAGTTTAGGTTAGGTTAAATTACGTTATTGATGTATATGAAGGTCCCACGGAGAGGTAGAGGCCAACTCGCCAGGAATGATGTCAAATATTAGTGCCGGGAAGATGGGTTGGGTTAGGTTAGGTTATATTACGTTATTGATGTATATAAAATTCCCACGGAGACGTAGAGGGCAACTCGCCAGGAATGTTGTAAAATATTAGTGCCGAGATCTTAGGTTGGGTTAGGTTAGGTTATATTACGTTATTGATGTATATGAAGGTCCCACGGTGATGTAGAGGCCAACTCGCCAGGAATGTTGTCAAATATTACCGCCGATGTGTTAGGTTGGGTTAGGTTAGGTTATACTACGTTATTGATGTATATGAAGGCCCCACGGACACGTAGAGGCCAACTCGCCAGGAATGTTGTCAAATATTACCGCCGAGATGATAGGTTGGGTTAGGTTAGGTTATATTACGTTATTGATGTATATGAAGTTCCCACGGAGAAGTAGAGGCCAACTAGCCAGGAATGTTGTCAAATATTAGTGCCGAGATGTTAGGTTGGATTAGGTTAGGTTATATTACGTTATTGATGTATATAAAAGCCCCACGGAGACGTAGAGGCCAACTCGCCAGGAATGTTGTCAAATATTAGTGCCGAGATGTTAGGTTGGATTTGGTTAGGTTAAATTACGTTATTGATGTATATGAAGGTCCCACGGAGACGTAGAGGCCAACTCGCCAGGAATGTTGTCAAATATTAGTGCCGAGATCTTAGGTTGGGTTAGGTCAGGTAATATTATGTTATTGATGTATATGAAGGTCCCACGGAAGCATGGAGGCCAACAAGACAGGAATGTTGTCAAATATTACCGCCGAGATCTTAGGTTCGGTTAGGTCAGGTAATATTATGTTATTGATGTATATGAAGGTCCCACGGAAACATGAAGGCCAACAAGACAGGAAGGTTGTCAAATATTAGTGCCGAGATCTTAGGTTGGGTTAGGTTAGGTAATATTATGTTATTGATGTATATGAAGGTCCCGCGGAAACATGGAGGCCAACAAGACAGGAATGTTGTCAAATATTACCGCCGAGATGTTACGTTGGTTTAGGTTAGGTTAAATTACGTTATTGATGTATATGAAGGTCCCACGGAGAGGTAGAGGCCAACTCGCCAGGAATGTTGTCAAATATTAGTGGCGAGATGTTAGGTTGGATTAGGTTAGGTTAAATTACGTTATTGATGTAAGTGAAGGTCCCACGGTGACGTAGAGGCCAACTCGCCAGGAATGTTGTCAAATATTACCGCCGATGTGTTAGGTTGGATTAGGTTAGGTTATATTACGTTATTGATGTATATGAAGGCCCCACGGAGACGTAGAGGCCAACTCGCCAGGAATGTTGTCAAATATTACCGCCGAGATGTTAGGTTGGGTTAGGTTAGGTTATATTACGTTATTGATGTATATGAAGGCCCCACGGAGACGTAGAGGCCAACTGGCCAGGAATGTTGTCAAATATTACCGCCGAGATGATAGGTTGGGTTAGGTTAGGTTATATTACGTTATTGATGTATATGAAGGCCCCACGGAGACGTAGAGGCCAACTCGCCAGGAATGTTGTCAAATATTACCGCCGAGATGTTAGGTTGGGTTAGGACAGGTAATATTACGTTATTGATGTATATGAAGGTCCCACGGAAACATGGAGGCCAACTCGCCAGGAATGTTGTCAAATATTAGTGCCGGGAAGCTGGGTTGGGTTAGGTTAGGTTAAATTACGTTATTGATGAATATGAAGGTCCCACTGAGAGGTAGAGGCCAACTCGCCAGGAATGTTGTCAAATATTACCGCCGAGATGTTACGTTGGTTTAGGTTAGGTTATATTACGTTATTGATGTATATGAAGGTCCCACGGAGACGTAGAGGCCAACTCGCCAGGAATGTTGTCAAATATTAGTGCCGGGAAGTTCGGTTGGTTTAGGTTAGGTTATATTACGTTATTGATGTATATAAAATTCCCACGGAGACGTAGAGGCCAACTCGCCAGGAATGTTGTGAAATATTAGTGCCGAGATCTTAGGTTGGGTTAGGTTAGGTTATATTACGTTATTGATGTATATGAAGGTCCCACGGAGACGTAGAGGCCAACTGGCCAGGAATGTTGTCAAATATTAGTGCCGAGATCTTAGGTTGGGTTAGGTCATGTAATATTATGTTATTGATGTATATGAATGTCCCACGGAAACATGGAGTCCAACAAGACAGGAATGTTGTCAAATATTACCGCCAAGATGTTACGTTGGTTTAGGTGAAGTTAAATTACGTTATTGATGTATATGAAGGTCCCACGGAGAGGTAGAGGCCAACTCGCCAGGAATGTTGTCAAATAATAGCGCCGAAAGGTTAGGTTGGGTTAGTTTAGGTTATATTACGTTATTGATATATGTGAAGGTCCCACGGAGACGTAGAGGCCAACTCGCCAGGAATGTTGTCAAATATTAGTGCCGAGATCTTAGGTTGGGTTAGGTCAGGTAATATTATGTTATTGATGTATATGAAGGTCCCACGGAAACATGGAGGCCAACAACACAGGAATGTTGTCAAATATTACCGCCGAGATGTTACCTTGGTTTAGGATAGGTTAAATTACGTTATTGATGTATATAAAAGTCCCACTGAGAGGTAGAGGCCAACTCGCCACGAATGTTGTCAAATATTAGTGCCGAGATGTTAGGTTGGGTTAAGTTAGGTAATATTACGTTATTGATGTATATAAAATTCCCACGGAGACGTAGAGGCCAACTTGCCAGGAATGTTGTAAAATATTAGTGCCGAGATCTTAGGTTGGGTTGGGTTAGGTTATATTACGTTATTGATGTATATGAAGGTCCCACGGAGACGTAGAGGCCAACTCGCCAGGAATGTTGTCAAATATTACCGCCGAGATGTTAGGTTGGGTTAGGTTAGGTTATATTACGTTATTGATGTATATGAAGGCCCCACGGAGACGTAGAGGCCAACTGGCCAGGAATGTTGTCAAATATTACCGCCGAGATGATAGGTTGGGTTAGGTTAGGTTATATTACGTTATTGATGTATATGAAGGTCCCACGGAGACGTAGAGGCCAACTCGCCAGGAATGTTGTCAAATATTACCGCCGAGATGTTAGGTTGGGTTAGGACAGGTAATATTATGCTATTGATGTATATGAAGGTCCCACGGAAACATGGAGGCCAACAAGACAGGAATGTTTTCAAATAATACCGCCGAGATGTTACGTTGGTTTAGGTTAGGTTAAATTACGTTATTGATGTATATGAAGGTCCCACGGAGAGGTAGAGGCCAACTCGCCAGGAATGTTGTCAAATATTAGTGCCGGGAAGTTGGGTTGGGTTAGGCTAGGTTATATTACGTTATTGATGTATATAAAATTCCCACGGAGACGTAGAGGCCAACTCGCCAGGAATGTTGTAAAATATTAGTGCCGAGATCTTAGGTTGGATTAGGTTAGGTTAAATTACGTTATTGATGTATATGAAGGTCCCACTGAGAGGTAGAGGCCAACTCGCCAGGAATGTTGTCAAATATTAGTGCCGAGATCTTAGGTTGGGTTAAGTTAGGTAATATTACGTTATTGATGTATATAAAATTCCCACGGAGACATAGAGGCCAACTCGCCAGGAATGTTGTCAAATATTAGTGCCGAGATCTTAGGTTGGGTTAGGTCAGGTAATAATATGTTATTGATGTATATGAAGGTCCCACGGAAACATGGAGGCCAACAAGACAGGAATGTTGTCAAATATTACCGCCGAGATGTTACGTTGGTTTAGGTTAGGTTAAATTACGTTATTGATGTATATGAAGGTCCCACGGAGAGGTAGAGGCCAACTCGCCAGGAATGTTGTCAAATATTAGTGCCGAGATGTTAGGTTGGATTAGGTTAGGTTAAATTACGTTATTGATGTAAGTGAAGGTCCCACGGTGACGTAGAGGCCAACTCGCCAGGAATGTTGTCAAATATTACCGCCGATGTGTTAGGTTGGATTAGGTTAGGTTATATTACGTTATTGATGTATATGAAGGCCCCACGGAGACGTAGAGGCCAACTCGCCAGGAATGTTGCCAAATATTACCGCCGAGATGTTAGGTTGGGTTAGGTTAGGTTATATTACGTTATTGATGTATATGAAGGCCCCACGCAGACGTAGAGGCCAACTGGCCAGGAATGTTGTCAAATATTACCGCCGAGATGTTACGTTGGTTTAGGTTAGGTTATATTACGTTATTGATGTATATGAAGGTCCCACGGAGACGTAGAGGCCAACTCGCCAGGAATGTTGTCAAATATTAGTGCCGAGATCTTAGGTTGGGTTAGGTCAGGTAATATTATGTTATTGATGTATATGAAGGTCCCACGGAAACATGGAGGCCAACAACACAGGAATGTTGTCAAATATTACCGCCGAGATGTTACCTTGGTTTAGGATAGGTTAAATTACGTTATTGATGTATATAAAAGTCCCACTGAGAGGTAGAGGCCAACTCGCCACGAATGTTGTCAAATATTAGTGCCGAGATGTTAGGTTGGGTTAAGTTAGGTAATATTACGTTATTGATGTATATAAAATTCCCACGGAGACGTAGAGGCCAACTTGCCAGGAATGTTGTAAAATATTAGTGCCGAGATCTTAGGTTGGGTTAGGTTAGGTTATATTACGTTATTGATGTATATGAAGGTCCCACGGAGACGTAGAGGCCAACTCGCCAGGAATGTTGTCAAATATTAGTGCCGAGATCTTAGGTTGGGTTAGGTCAGGTAATATTATGTTATTGATGTATATGAAGGTCCCACGGAAACATGGAGGCCAACAACACAGGAATGTTGTCAAATATTACCGCCGAGATGTTACCTTGGTTTAGCATAGGTTAAATTACGTTACTGATGTATATAAAAGTCCCACTGAGAGGTAGAGGCCAACACGCCAGGAATGTTGTCAAATATTAGTGCCGAGATGTTAGGTTGGGTTAAGTTAGGTAATATTACGTTATTGATGTATATAAAATTCCCACGGAGACGTTGAGGCCAACTCGCCAGGAATGTTGTCAAATATTACCGCCGATGTGTTAGGTTGGGTTAGGTTAGGTTATACTACGTTATTGATGTATATAAAGGCCCCACGGAGACGTAGAGGCCAACTCGCCAGTAATGTTGTCAAATATTACCGCCGAGATGATAGGTTGGGCCAGGTTAGGTTATATTACGTTATTGATGTATATAAAATTCCCACGGAGACGTAGAGGCCAACTCGCCAGGAATGTTGTCAAATATTACCGCCGAGATGATAGGTTGGGCTAGGTTAGGTTATATTACGTTATTGATGTATATGAAGGCCCCACGGAGACGTAGAGGCCAACTCGCCAGGAATGTTGTCAAATATTAGTGCCGAGATCTTAGATTGGGTTAGGTCAGGTAATAATACGTTATTGATGTATATGAAGGTCCCACGGAAACATGGAGGCCAACAAGACAGGAATGTTGTCAAATATTACCGCCAAGATGTTACATTAGTTTAGGTTAGGTTAAATTACGTTATTGATGTATATGAAGGTCCCACGGAGAGGTAGAGGCCAACTCGCCAGGAATGATGTCAAATATTAGTGCCGGGAAGATGGGTTGGGTTAGGTTAGGTTATATTACGTTATTGATGTATATAAAATTCCCACGGAGACGTAGAGGGCAACTCGCCAGGAATGTTGTAAAATATTAGTGCCGAGATCTTAGGTTGGGTTAGGTTAGGTTATATTACGTTATTGATGTATATGAAGGTCCCACGGTGATGTAGAGGCCAACTCGCCAGGAATGTTGTCAAATATTACCGCCGATGTGTTAGGTTGGGTTAGGTTAGGTTATACTACGTTATTGATGTATATGAAGGCCCCACGGACACGTAGAGGCCAACTCGCCAGGAATGTTGTCAAATATTACCGCCGAGATGATAGGTTGGGTTAGGTTAGGTTATATTACGTTATTGATGTATATGAAGTTCCCACGGAGAAGTAGAGGCCAACTAGCCAGGAATGTTGTCAAATATTAGTGCCGAGATGTTAGGTTGGATTAGGTTAGGTTATATTACGTTATTGATGTATATAAAAGCCCCACGGAGACGTAGAGGCCAACTCGCCAGGAATGTTGTCAAATATTAGTGCCGAGATGTTAGGTTGGATTTGGTTAGGTTAAATTACGTTATTGATGTATATGAAGGTCCCACGGAGACGTAGAGGCCAACTCGCCAGGAATGTTGTCAAATATTAGTGCCGAGATCTTAGGTTGGGTTAGGTCAGGTAATATTATGTTATTGATGTATATGAAGGTCCCACGGAAGCATGGAGGCCAACAAGACAGGAATGTTGTCAAATATTACCGCCGAGATCTTAGGTTCGGTTAGGTCAGGTAATATTATGTTATTGATGTATATGAAGGTCCCACGGAAACATGAAGGCCAACAAGACAGGAAGGTTGTCAAATATTAGTGCCGAGATCTTAGGTTGGGTTAGGTTAGGTAATATTATGTTATTGATGTATATGAAGGTCCCGCGGAAACATGGAGGCCAACAAGACAGGAATGTTGTCAAATATTACCGCCGAGATGTTACGTTGGTTTAGGTTAGGTTAAATTACGTTATTGATGTATATGAAGGTCCCACGGAGAGGTAGAGGCCAACTCGCCAGGAATGTTGTCAAATATTAGTGGCGAGATGTTAGGTTGGATTAGGTTAGGTTAAATTACGTTATTGATGTAAGTGAAGGTCCCACGGTGACGTAGAGGCCAACTCGCCAGGAATGTTGTCAAATATTACCGCCGATGTGTTAGGTTGGATTAGGTTAGGTTATATTACGTTATTGATGTATATGAAGGCCCCACGGAGACGTAGAGGCCAACTCGCCAGGAATGTTGTCAAATATTACCGCCGAGATGTTAGGTTGGGTTAGGTTAGGTTATATTACGTTATTGATGTATATGAAGGCCCCACGGAGACGTAGAGGCCAACTGGCCAGGAATGTTGTCAAATATTACCGCCGAGATGATAGGTTGGGTTAGGTTAGGTTATATTACGTTATTGATGTATATGAAGGCCCCACGGAGACGTAGAGGCCAACTCGCCAGGAATGTTGTCAAATATTACCGCCGAGATGTTAGGTTGGGTTAGGACAGGTAATATTACGTTATTGATGTATATGAAGGTCCCACGGAAACATGGAGGCCAACAAGACAGGAATGTTGTCAAATAATACCGCCGAGATGTTACGTTGGTTTAGGTTAGGTTAAATTACGTTATTGATGTATATGAAGGTCCCACGGAGAGGTGGAGGCCAACTCGCCAGGAATGTTGTCAAATATTAGTGCCGGGAAGTTGGGTTGGGTTAGGCTAGGTTATATTACGTTATTGATGTATATAAAATTCCCACGGAGACGTAGAGGCCAACTCGCCAGGAATGTTGTAAAATATTAGTGCCGAGATCTTAGGTTGGATTAGGTTAGGTTAAATTACGTTATTGATGTATATGAAGGTCCCACTGAGAGGTAGAGGCCAACTCGCCAGGAATGTTGTCAAATATTAGTGCCGAGATCTTAGGTTGGGTTAAGTTAGGTAATATTACGTTATTGATGTATATAAAATTCCCACGGTGACATAGAGGCCAACTCGCCAGGAATGTTGTCAAATATTAGCGCCGAGATTTTAAGTTGGGTTAGGTTAGGTTATATTACGTTATTGATGTATATGAAGGTCCCACGGAGACGTAGAGGCCAACTAGCCAGGAATGTTGTCAAATATTAGTGCCGAGATCTTAGGTTGGGTTAGGTCAGGTAATAATATGTTATTGATGTATATGAAGGTCCCACGGAAACATGGAGGCCAACAAGACAGGAATGTTGTCAAATATTACCGCCGAGATGTTACGTTGGTTTAGGTTAGGTTAAATTACGTTATTGATGTATATGAAGGTCCCACGGAGAGGTAGAGGCCAACTCGCCAGGAATGTTTTCAAATATTAGTGCCGGGAAGTTGGGTTGGGTTAGGTTAGGTTATATTATGTTATTGATGTATATAAAATTCCCACGGAGACGTAGAGGGCAACTCGCCAGGAATGTTGTAAAATATTAGTGCCGAGATCTTAGGTTGGGTTAGGTTAGGTTATATTACGTTATTGATGTATATGAAGGTCCCACGGTGATGTAGAGGCCAACTCGCCAGGAATGTTGTCAAATATTACCGCCGATGTGTTAGGTTGGGTTAGGTTAGGTTATACTACGTTATTGATGTATATGAAGGCCCCACGGAGACGTAGAGGCCAACTCGCCAGGAATGTTGTCAAATATTACCGCCGAGATGATAGGTTGGGTTAGGTTAGGTTATATTACGTTATGGATGTATATGAAGGTCCCACGGAGAAGTAGAGGCCAACTAGCCAGGAATGTTGTCAAATATTAGTGCCGAGAAGTTAGGTTGGATTAGGTTAGGTTAAATTACGTTATTGATGTATATGAAGGTCCCACTGAGAGGTAGAGGCCAACTCGCCAGGAATGTTGTCAAATATTAGTGCCGAGATGTTAGGTTGGGTTATGTTAGGTAATATTACGTTATTGATGTATATAAAATTCCCACGGAGACATAGAGGCCAACTCGCCAGGAATGTTGTAAAATATTAGTGTCGAGATCTTAGGTTGGGTTAAGTTAGGTAATATTACGTTATTGATGTATATAAAATTCCCACGGAGACATAGAGGCCAACTCGCCAGGAATGTTGTCAAATATTAGCGCCGAGATTTTAAGTTGGGTTAGGTTAGGTTATATTACGTTATTGATGTATATGAAGGTCCCACGGAGACGTAGAGGCCAACTAGCCAGGAATGTTGTCAAATATTAGTGCCGAGATCTTAGGTTGGGTTAGGTCAGGTAATAATATGTTATTGATGTATATGAAGGTCCCACGGAAACATAGAGGCCAACAAGACAGGAATGCTGTCAAATATTACCGCCGAGATGTTACGTTGGTTTAGGTTAGGTTAAATTACGTTATTGATGTATATGAAGGTCCCACGGAGAGGTAGAGGCCAACTCGCCAGGAATGTTGTCAAATATTAGTGCCGGGAAGTTGGGTTGGGTTAGGTTAGGTTATATTATGTTATTGATGTATATAAAATTCCCACGGAGACGTAGAGGGCAACTCGCCAGGAATGTTGTAAAATATTAGTGCCGAGATCTTAGGTTGGGTTAGGTTAGGTTATATTACGTTATTGATGTATATGAAGGTCCCACGGTGATGTAGAGGCCAACTCGCCAGGAATGTTGTCAAATATTACCGCCGATGTGTTAGGTTGGGTTAGGTTAGGTTATACTACGTTATTGATGTATATGAAGGCCCCACGGAGACGTAGAGGCCAACTCGCCAGGAATGTTGTCAAATATTACCGCCGAGATGATAGGTTGGGTTAGGTTAGGTTATATTACGTTATTGATGTATATGAAGTTCCCACGGAGAAGTAGAGGCCAACTAGCCAGGAATGTTGTCAAATATTAGTGCCGAGATGTTAGGTTGGATTAGGTTAGGTTATATTACGTTATTGATGTATATAAAAGCCCCACGGAGACGTAGAGGCCAACTCGCCAGGAATGTTGTCAAATATTAGTGCCGAGATGTTAGGTTGGATTTGGTTAGGTTAAATTACGTTATTGATGTATATGAAGGTCCCACGGAGACGTAGAGGCCAACTCGCCAGGAATGTTGTCAAATATTAGTGCCGAGATCTTAGGTTGGGTTAGGTCAGGTAATATTATGTTATTGATGTATATGAAGGTCCCACGGAAGCATGGAGGCCAACAAGACAGGAATGTTGTCAAATATTACCGCCGAGATCTTAGGTTCGGTTAGGTCAGGTAATATTATGTTATTGATGTATATGAAGGTCCCACGGAAACATGAAGGCCAACAAGACAGGAAGGTTGTCAAATATTAGTGCCGAGATCTTAGGTTGGGTTAGGTTAGGTAATATTATGTTATTGATGTATATGAAGGTCCCGCGGAAACATGGAGGCCAACAAGACAGGAATGTTGTCAAATATTACCGCCGAGATGTTACGTTGGTTTAGGTTAGGTTAAATTACGTTATTGATGTATATGAAGGTCCCACGGAGAGGTAGAGGCCAACTCGCCAGGAATGTTGTCAAATATTAGTGCCGAGATGTTTGGTTGGATTAGGTTAGGTTAAATTACGTTATTGATGTAAGTGAAGGTCCCACGGTGACGTAGAGGCCAACTCGCCAGGAATGTTGTCAAATATTACCGCCGATGTGTTAGGTTGGATTAGGTTAGGTTATATTACGTTATTGATGTATATGAAGGCCCCACGGAGACGTAGAGGCCAACTCGCCAGGAATGTTGTCAAATATTACCGCCGAGATGTTAGGTTGGGTTAGGTTAGGTTATATTACGTTATTGATGTATATGAAGGCCCCACGGAGACGTAGAGGCCAACTGGCCAGGAATGTTGTCAAATATTACCGCCGAGATGATAGGTTGGGTTAGGTTAGGTTATATTACGTTATTGATGTATATGAAGGCCCCACGGAGACGTAGAGGCCAACTCGCCAGGAATGTTGTCAAATATTACCGCCGAGATGTTAGGTTGGGTTAGGACAGGTAATATTACGTTATTGATGTATATGAAGGTCCCACGGAAACATGGAGGCCAACAAGACAGGAATGTTGTCAAATAATACCGCCGAGATGTTACGTTGGTTTAGGTTAGGTTAAATTACGTTATTGATGTATATGAAGGTCCCACGGAGAGGTGGAGGCCAACTCGCCAGGAATGTTGTCAAATATTAGTGCCGGGAAGTTGGGTTGGGTTAGGTTAGGTTATATTATGTTATTGATGTATATAAAATTCCCACGGAGACGTAGAGGGCAACTCGCCAGGAATGTTGTAAAATATTAGTGCCGAGATCTTAGGTTGGGTTAGGTTAGGTTATATTACGTTATTGATGTATATGAAGGTCCCACGGTGATGTAGAGGCCAACTCGCCAGGAATGTTGTCAAATATTACCGCCGATGTGTTAGGTTGGGTTAGGTTAGGTTATACTACGTTATTGATGTATATGAAGGCCCCACGGAGACGTAGAGGCCAACTCGCCAGGAATGTTGTCAAATATTACCGCCGAGATGATAGGTTGGGTTAGGTTAGGTTATATTACGTTATGGATGTATATGAAGGTCCCACGGAGAAGTAGAGGCCAACTAGTCAGGAATGTTGTCAAATATTAGTGCCGAGAAGTTAGGTTGGATTAGGTTAGGTTAAATTACGTTATTGATGTATATGAAGGTCCCACTGAGAGGTAGAGCCCAACTCGCCAGGAATGTTGTCAAATATTAGTGCAGAGATGTTAGGTTGGGTTATGTTAGGTAATATTACGTTATTGATGTATATAAAATTCCCACGGAGACATAGAGGCCAACTCGCCAGGAATGTTGTAAAATATTAGTGTCGAGATCTTAGGTTGGGTTAAGTTAGGTAATATTACGTTATTGATGTATATAAAATTCCCACGGAGACATAGAGGCCAACTCGCCAGGAATGTTGTCAAATATTAGCGCCGAGATTTTAAGTTGGGTTAGGTTAGGTTATATTACGTTATTGATGTATATGAAGGTCCCACGGAGACGTAGAGGCCAACTAGCCAGGAATGTTGTCAAATATTAGTGCCGAGATCTTAGGTTGGGTTAGGTCAGGTAATAATATGTTATTGATGTATATGAAGGTCCCACGGAAACATAGAGGCCAACAAGACAGGAATGCTGTCAAATATTACCGCCGAGATGTTACGTTGGTTTAGGTTAGGTTAAATTACGTTATTGATGTATATGAAGGTCCCACGGAGAGGTAGAGGCCAACTCGCCAGGAATGTTGTCAAATATTAGTGCCGGGAAGTTGGGTTGGGTTAGGTTAGGTTATATTATGTTATTGATGTATATAAAATTCCCACGGAGACGTAGAGGGCAACTCGCCAGGAATGTTGTAAAATATTAGTGCCGAGATCTTAGGTTGGGTTAGGTTAGGTTATATTACGTTATTGATGTATATGAAGGTCCCACGGTGATGTAGAGGCCAACTCGCCAGGAATGTTGTCAAATATTACCGCCGATGTGTTAGGTTGGGTTAGGTTAGGTTATACTACGTTATTGATGTATATGAAGGCCCCACGGAGACGTAGAGGCCAACTCGCCAGGAATGTTGTCAAATATTACCGCCGAGATGATAGGTTGGGATAGGTTAGGTTATATTACGTTATTGATGTATATGAAGTTCCCACGGAGAAGTAGAGGCCAACTAGCCAGGAATGTTGTCAAATATTAGTGCCGAGATGTTAGGTTGGATTAGTTTAGGTTATATTACGTTATTGATGTATATAAAAGCCCCACGGAGACGTAGAGGCCAACTCGCCAGGAATGTTGTCAAATATTAGTGCCGAGATGTTAGGTTGGATTTGGTTAGGTTAAATTACGTTATTGATGTATATGAAGGTCCCACGGAGACGTAGAGGCCAACTCGCCAGGAATGTTGTCAAATATTAGTGCCGAGATCTTAGGTTGGGTTAGGTCAGGTAATATTATGTTATTGATGTATATGAAGGTCCCACGGAAGCATGGAGGCCAACAAGACAGGAATGTTGTCAAATATTACCGCCGAGATCTTAGGTTCGGTTAGGTCAGGTAATATTATGTTATTGATGTATATGAAGGTCCCACGGAAACATGAAGGCCAACAAGACAGGAAGGTTGTCAAATATTAGTGCCGAGATCTTAGGTTGGGTTAGGTTAGGTAATATTATGTTATTGTTGTATATGAAGGTCCCGCGGAAACATGGAGGCCAACAAGACAGGAATGTTGTCAAATATTACCGCCGAGATGTTACGTTGGTTTAGGTTAGGTTAAATTACGTTATTGATGTATATGAAGGTCCCACGGAGAGGTAGAGGCCAACTCGCCAGGAATGTTGTCAAATATTAGTGCCGAGATGTTAGGTTGGATTAGGTTAGGTTAAATTACGTTATTGATGTAAGTGAAGGTCCCACGGTGACGTAGAGGCCAACTCGCCAGGAATGTTGTCAAATATTACCGCCGATGTGTTAGGTTGGATTAGGTTAGGTTATATTACGTTATTGATGTATATGAAGGCCCCACGGAGACGTAGAGGCCAACTCGCCAGGAATGTTGTCAAATATTACCGCCGAGATGTTAGGTTGGGTTAGGTTAGGTTATATTACGTTATTGATGTATATGAAGGCCCCACGGAGACGTAGAGGCCAACTGGCCAGGAATGTTGTAAAATATTAGTGCCGAGATCTTAGGTTGGATTAGGTTAGGTTAAATTACGTTATTGATGTATATGAAGGTCCCACTGAGAGGTAGAGGCCAACTCGCCAGGAATGTTGTCAAATATTAGTGCCGAGATCTTAGGTTGGGTTAGGTCAGGTAATATTATGTTATTGATGTATATGAAGGTCCCACGGAAACATGGAGGCCAACAAGACAGGAAGGTTGTCAAATATTACCGCCGAGATGTTACGTTGGGTTAGGTTAGGTTATATTACGTTATTGATGTATATGAAGGTCCCACCGAGACGTAGAGGCCAACTCGCCAGGAATGTTGTCAAATATTAGTGCCGAGATGTTGGGTTGGGTTAGGTTAGGTTATATTACGTTATTGATGTATATGAAGGTCCCACGGAGAAGTAGAGTCCAACTCGCAGGGAATGTTGTCAAATATTAGTGCCGTGATCTTAGGTTGGGTTAGGTCAGGTAATATTATGTTATTGATGTATATGAAGGTCCCACGGAAACATGGAGGCCAACAAGACAGGAATGTTGTCAAATATTACCGCCGAGATGTTACGTTGGTTTAGGTTAGGTTAAATTACGTTATTGATGTATATGAAGGTCCCACGGAGAGGTAGAGGCCAACTCGCCAGGAATGTTTTCAAATATTAGTGCCGGGAAGTTGGGTTGGGTTAGGTTAGGTTATATTATGTTATTGATGTATATAAAATTCCCACGGAGACGTAGAGGGCAACTCGCCAGGAATGTTGTAAAATATTAGTGCCGAGATCTTAGGTTGGGTTAGGTTAGGTTATATTACGTTATTGATGTATATGAAGGGCCCACGGTGATGTAGAGGCCAACTCGCCAGGAATGTTGTCAAATATTACCGCCGATGTGTTAGGTTGGGTTAGGTTAGGTTATACTACGTTATTGATGTATATGAAGGCCCCACGGAGACGTAGAGGCCAACTCGCCAGGAATGTTGTCAAATATTACCGCCGAGATGATAGGTTGGGTTAGGTTAGGTTATATTACGTTATGGATGTATATGAAGGTCCCACGGAGAAGTAGAGGCCAACTAGCCAGGAATGTTGTCAAATATTAGTGCCGAGAAGTTAGGTTGGATTAGGTTAGGTTAAATTACGTTATTGATGTATATGAAGGTCCCACTGAGAGGTAGAGGCCAACTCGCCAGGAATGTTGTCAAATATTAGTGCCGAGATGTTAGGTTGGGTTAGGTTAGGTTATGTTACGTTATTGATGTATATGAAGGTCCCACGGAGACGTAGAGGCCAACTCGCCAGGAATGTTGTCAAATATTAGTGCCGAGATCTTAGGTTGGGATAGGTCAGGTAATATTATGTTATTGATGTATATGAAGGTCCCACGGAAACATGGAGGCCAACAAGACAGGAATGTTGTCAAATATTACCGCCGAGATGTTACGTTGGGTTTGGTTAGGTTATATTACGTTATTGATGTATATGAAGGTCCCACCGAGACGTAGAGGCCAACTCGCCAGGAATGTTGTCAAATATTAGTGCCGAGATCTTAGGTTGGATTAGGTTAGGTTAAATTACGTTATTGATGTATATGAAGGTCCCACTGAGAGGTAGAGGCCAACTCGCCAGGAATGTTGTCAAATATTAGTGCCGAGATCTTAGGTTGGGTTAAGTTAGGTAATATTACGTTATTGATGTATATAAAATTCCCACGGAGACATAGAGGCCAACTCGCCAGGAATGTTGTCAAATATTAGCGCCGAGATTTTAAGTTGGGTTAGGTTAGGTTATATTACGTTATTGATGTATATGAAGGTCCCACGGAGACGTAGAGGCCAACTAGCCAGGAATGTTGTCAAATATTAGTGCCGAGATCTTAGGTTGGGTTAGGTCAGGTAATAATATGTTATTGATGTATATGAAGGTCCCACGGAAACATGGAGGCCAACAAGACAGGAATGTTGTCAAATATTACCGCCGAGATGTTACGTTGGTTTAGGTTAGGTTAAATTACGTTATTGATGTATATGAAGGTCCCACGGAGAGGTAGAGGCCAACTCGCCAGGAATGTTTTCAAATATTAGTGCCGGGAAGTTGGGTTGGGTTAGGTTAGGTTATATTATGTTATTGATGTATATAAAATTCCCACGGAGACGTAGAGGGCAACTCGCCAGGAATGTTGTAAAATATTAGTGCCGAGATCTTAGGTTGGGTTAGGTTAGGTTATATTACGTTATTGATGTATATGAAGGTCCCACGGTGATGTAGAGGCCAACTCGCCAGGAATGTTGTCAAATATTACCGCCGATGTGTTAGGTTGGGTTAGGTTAGGTTATACTACGTTATTGATGTATATGAAGGCCCCACGGAGACGTAGAGGCCAACTCGCCAGGAATGTTGTCAAATATTACCGCCGAGATGATAGGTTGGGTTAGGTTAGGTTATATTACGTTATGGATGTATATGAAGGTCCCACGGAGAAGTAGAGGCCAACTAGCCAGGAATGTTGTCAAATATTAGTGCCGAGAAGTTAGGTTGGATTAGGTTAGGTTAAATTACGTTATTGATGTATATGAAGGTCCCACTGAGAGGTAGAGGCCAACTCGCCAGGAATGTTGTCAAATATTAGTGCCGAGATGTTAGGTTGGGTTATGTTAGGTAATATTACGTTATTGATGTATATAAAATTCCCACGGAGACATAGAGGCCAACTCGCCAGGAATGTTGTAAAATATTAGTGTCGAGATCTTAGGTTGGGTTAAGTTAGGTAATATTACGTTATTGATGTATATAAAATTCCCACGGAGACATAGAGGCCAACTCGCCAGGAATGTTGTCAAATATTAGCGCCGAGATTTTAAGTTGGGTTAGGTTAGGTTATATTACGTTATTGATGTATATGAAGGTCCCACGGAGACGTAGAGGCCAACTAGCCAGGAATGTTGTCAAATATTAGTGCCGAGATCTTAGGTTGGGTTAGGTCAGGTAATAATATGTTATTGATGTATATGAAGGTCCCACGGAAACATAGAGGCCAACAAGACAGGAATGCTGTCAAATATTACCGCCGAGATGTTACGTTGGTTTAGGTTAGGTTAAATTACGTTATTGATGTATATGAAGGTCCCACGGAGAGGTAGAGGCCAACTCGCCAGGAATGTTGTCAAATATTAGTGCCGGGAAGTTGGGTTGGGTTAGGTTAGGTTATATTATGTTATTGATGTATATAAAATTCCCACGGAGACGTAGAGGGCAACTCGCCAGGAATGTTGTAAAATATTAGTGCCGAGATCTTAGGTTGGGTTAGGTTAGGTTATATTACGTTATTGATGTATATGAAGGTCCCACGGTGATGTAGAGGCCAACTCGCCAGGAATGTTGTCAAATATTACCGCCGATGTGTTAGGTTGGGTTAGGTTAGGTTATACTACGTTATTGATGTATATGAAGGCCCCACGGAGACGTAGAGGCCAACTCGCCAGGAATGTTGTCAAATATTACCGCCGAGATGATAGGTTGGGTTAGGTTAGGTTATATTACGTTATTGATGTATATGAAGTTCCCACGGAGAAGTAGAGGCCAACTAGCCAGGAATGTTGTCAAATATTAGTGCCGAGATGTTAGGTTGGATTAGGTTAGGTTATATTACGTTATTGATGTATATAAAAGCCCCACGGAGACGTAGAGGCCAACTCGCCAGGAATGTTGTCAAATATTAGTGCCGAGATGTTAGGTTGGATTTGGTTAGGTTAAATTACGTTATTGATGTATATGAAGGTCCCACGGAGACGTAGAGGCCAACTCGCCAGGAATGTTGTCAAATATTAGTGCCGAGATCTTAGGTTGGGTTAGGTCAGGTAATATTATATTATTGATGTATATGAAGGTCCCACGGAAGCATGGAGGCCAACAAGACAGGAATGTTGTCAAATATTACCGCCGAGATCTTAGGTTCGGTTAGGTCAGGTAATATTATGTTATTGATGTATATGAAGGTCCCACGGAAACATGAAGGCCAACAAGACAGGAAGGTTGTCAAATATTAGTGCCGAGATCTTAGGTTGGGTTAGGTTAGGTAATATTATGTTATTGATGTATATGAAGGTCCCGCGGAAACATGGAGGCCAACAAGACAGGAATGTTGTCAAATATTACCGCCGAGATGTTACGTTGGTTTAGGTTAGGTTAAATTACGTTATTGATGTATATGAAGGTCCCACGGAGAGGTAGAGGCCAACTCGCCAGGAATGTTGTCAAATATTACCGCCGAGATGTTAGGTTGGGTTAGGTTAGGTTATATTACGTTATTGATGTATATGAAGGCCCCACGGAGACGTAGAGGCCAACTGGCCAGGAATGTTGTCAAATATTACCGCCGAGATGATAGGTTGGGTTAGGTTAGGTTATATTACGTTATTGATGTATATGAAGGCCCCACGGAGACGTAGAGGCCAACTCGCCAGGAATGTTGTCAAATATTACCGCCGAGATGTTAGGTTGGGTTAGGACAGGTAATATTACGTTATTGATGTATATGAAGGTCCCACGGAAACATGGAGGCCAACAAGACAGGAATGTTGTCAAATAATACCGCCGAGATGTTACGTTGGTTTAGGTTAGGTTAAATTACGTTATTGATGTATATGAAGGTCCCACGGAGAGGTGGAGGCCATCTCGCCAGGAATGTTGTCAAATATTAGTGCCGGGAAGTTGGGTTGGGTTAGGTTAGGTTATATTATGTTATTGATGTATATAAAATTCCCACGGAGACGTAGAGGGCAACTCGCCAGGAATGTTGTAAAATATTAGTGCCGAGATCTTAGGTTGGGTTAGGTTAGGTTATATTACGTTATTGATGTATATGAAGGTCCCACGGTGATGTAGAGGCCAACTCGCCAGGAATGTTGTCAAATATTACCGCCGATGTGTTAGGTTGGGTTAGGTTAGGTTATACTACGTTATTGATGTATATGAAGGCCCCACGGAGACGTAGAGGCCAACTCGCCAGGAATGTTGTCAAATATTACCGCCGAGATGATAGGTTGGGTTAGGTTAGGTTATATTACGTTATGGATGTATATGAAGGTCCCACGGAGAAGTAGAGGCCAACTAGCCAGGAATGTTGTCAAATATTAGTGCCGAGAAGTTAGGTTGGATTAGGTTAGGTTAAATTACGTTATTGATGTATATGAAGGTCCCACTGAGAGGTAGAGGCCAACTCGCCAGGAATGTTGTCAAATATTAGTGCAGAGATGTTAGGTTGGGTTATGTTAGGTAATATTACGTTATTGATGTATATAAAATTCCCACGGAGACATAGAGGCCAACTCGCCAGGAATGTTGTAAAATATTAGTGTCGAGATCTTAGGTTGGGTTAAGTTAGGTAATATTACGTTATTGATGTATATAAAATTCCCACGGAGACATAGAGGCCAACTCGCCAGGAATGTTGTCAAATATTAGCGCCGAGATTTTAAGTTGGGTTAGGTTAGGTTATATTACGTTATTGATGTATATGAAGGTCCCACGGAGACGTAGAGGCCAACTAGCCAGGAATGTTGTCAAATATTAGTGCCGAGATCTTAGGTTGGGTTAGGTCAGGTAATAATATGTTATTGATGTATATGAAGGTCCCGCGGAAACATAGAGGCCAACAAGACAGGAATGCTGTCAAATATTACCGCCGAGATGTTACGTTGGTTTAGGTTAGGTTAAATTACGTTATTGATGTATATGAAGGTCCCACGGAGAGGTAGAGGCCAACTCGCCAGGAATGTTGTCAAATATTAGTGCCGGGAAGTTGGGTTGGGTTAGGTTAGGTTATATTATGTTATTGATGTATATAAAATTCCCACGGAGACGTAGAGGGCAACTCGCCAGGAATGTTGTAAAATATTAGTGCCGAGATCTTAGGTTGGGTTAGGTTAGGTTATATTACGTTATTGATGTATATGAAGGTCCCACGGTGATGTAGAGGCCAACTCGCCAGGAATGTTGTCAAATATTACCGCCGATGTGTTAGGTTGGGTTAGGTTAGGTTATACTACGTTATTGATGTATATGAAGGCCCCACGGAGACGTAGAGGCCAACTCGCCAGGAATGTTGTCAAATATTACCGCCGAGATGATAGGTTGGGATAGGTTAGGTTATATTACGTTATTGATGTATATGAAGTTCCCACGGAGAAGTAGAGGCCAACTAGCCAGGAATGTTGTCAAATATTAGTGCCGAGATGTTAGGTTGGATTAGGTTAGGTTATATTACGTTATTGATGTATATAAAAGCCCCACGGAGACGTAGAGGCCAACTCGCCAGGAATGTTGTCAAATATTAGTGCCGAGATGTTAGGTTGGATTTGGTTAGGTTAAATTACGTTATTGATGTATATGAAGGTCCCACGGAGACGTAGAGGCCAACTCGCCAGGAATGTTGTCAAATATTAGTGCCGAGATCTTAGGTTGGGTTAGGTCAGGTAATATTATGTTATTGATGTATATGAAGGTCCCACGGAAGCATGGAGGCCAACAAGACAGGAATGTTGTCAAATATTACCGCCGAGATCTTAGGTTCGGTTAGGTCAGGTAATATTATGTTATTGATGTATATGAAGGTCCCACGGAAACATGAAGGCCAACAAGACAGGAAGGTTGTCAAATATTAGTGCCGAGATCTTAGGTTGGGTTAGGTTAGGTAATATTATGTTATTGATGTATATGAAGGTCCCGCGGAAACATGGAGGCCAACAAGACAGGAATGTTGTCAAATATTACCGCCGAGATGTTACGTTGGTTTAGGATAGGTTAAATTACGTTATTGATGTATATGAAGGTCCCACGGAGAGGTAGAGGCCAACTCGCCAGGAATGTTGTCAAATATTAGTGCCGAGATGTTAGGTTGGATTAGGTTAGGTTAAATTACGTTATTGATGTAAGTGAAGGTCCCACGGTGACGTAGAGGCCAACTCGCCAGGAATGTTGTCAAATATTACCGCCGATGTGTTAGGTTGGATTAGGTTAGGTTATATTACGTTATTGATGTATATGAAGGCCCCACGGAGACGTAGAGGCCAACTCGCCAGGAATGTTGTCAAATATTACCGCCGAGATGTTAGGTTGGGTTAGGTTAGGTTATATTACGTTATTGATGTATATGAAGGCCCCACGGAGACGTAGAGGCCAACTGGCCAGGAATGTTGTCAAATATTACCGCCGAGATGATAGGTTGGGTTAGGTTAGGTTATATTACGTTATTGATGTATATGAAGGCCCCACGGAGACGTAGAGGCCAACTCGCCAGGAATGTTGTCAAATATTACCGCCGAGATGTTAGGTTGGGTTAGGACAGGTAATATTACGTTATTGATGTATATGAAGGTCCCACGGAAACATGGAGGCCAACAAGACAGGAATGTTGTCAAATAATACCGCCGAGATGTTACGTTGGTTTAGGTTAGGTTAAATTACGTTATTGATGTATATGAAGGTCCCACGGAGAGGTGGAGGCCAACTCGCCAGGAATGTTGTCAAATATTAGTGCCGGGAAGTTGGGTTGGGTTAGGCTAGGTTATATTACGTTATTGATGTATATAAAATTCCCACGGAGACGTAGAGGCCAACTCGCCAGGAATGTTGTAAAATATTAGTGCCGAGATCTTAGGTTGGATTAGGTTAGGTTAAATTACGTTATTGATGTATATGAAGGTCCCACTGAGAGGTAGAGGCCAACTCGCCAGGAATGTTGTCAAATATTAGTGCCGAGATCTTAGGTTGGGTTAGGTCAGGTAATATTATGTTATTGATGTATATGAAGGTCCCACGGAAACATGGAGGCCAACAAGACAGGAAGGTTGTCAAATATTACCGCCGAGATGTTACGTTGGGTTAGGTTAGGTTATATTACGTTATTGATGTATATGAAGGTCCCACCGAGACGTAGAGGCCAACTCGCCAGGAATGTTGTCAAATATTAGTGCCGAGATGTTGGGTTGGGTTAGGTTAGGTTATATTACGTTATTGATGTATATGAAGGTCCCACGGAGAAGTAGAGTCCAACTCGCAGGGAATGTTGTCAAATATTAGTGCCGTGATCTTAGGTTGGGTTAGGTCAGGTAATATTATGTTATTGATGTATATGAAGGTCCCACGGAAACATGGAGGCCAACAAGACAGGAATGTTGTCAAATATTACCGCCGAGATGTTACGTTGGTTTAGGTTAGGTTAAATTACGTTATTGATGTATATGAAGGTCCCACGGAGAGGTAGAGGCCAACTCGCCAGGAATGTTTTCAAATATTAGTGCCGGGAAGTTGGGTTGGGTTAGGTTAGGTTATATTATGTTATTGATGTATATAAAATTCCCACGGAGACGTAGAGGGCAACTCGCCAGGAATGTTGTAAAATATTAGTGCCGAGATCTTAGGTTGGGTTAGGTTAGGTTATATTACGTTATTGATGTATATGAAGGGCCCACGGTGATGTAGAGGCCAACTCGCCAGGAATGTTGTCAAATATTACCGCCGATGTGTTAGGTTGGGTTAGGTTAGGTTATACTACGTTATTGATGTATATGAAGGCCCCACGGAGACGTAGAGGCCAACTCGCCAGGAATGTTGTCAAATATTACCGCCGAGATGATAGGTTGGGTTAGGTTAGGTTATATTACGTTATGGATGTATATGAAGGTCCCACGGAGAAGTAGAGGCCAACTAGCCAGGAATGTTGTCAAATATTAGTGCCGAGAAGTTAGGTTGGATTAGGTTAGGTTAAATTACGTTATTGATGTATATGAAGGTCCCACTGAGAGGTAGAGGCCAACTCGCCAGGAATGTTGTCAAATATTAGTGCCGAGATGTTAGGTTGGGTTAGGTTAGGTTATGTTACGTTATTGATGTATATGAAGGTCCCACGGAGACGTAGAGGCCAACTCGCCAGGAATGTTGTCAAATATTAGTGCCGAGATCTTAGGTTGGGATAGGTCAGGTAATATTATGTTATTGATGTATATGAAGGTCCCACGGAAACATGGAGGCCAACAAGACAGGAATGTTGTCAAATATTACCGCCGAGATGTTACGTTGGGTTTGGTTAGGTTATATTACGTTATTGATGTATATGAAGGTCCCACCGAGACGTAGAGGCCAACTCGCCAGGAATGTTGTCAAATATTAGTGCCGAGATCTTAGGTTGGATTAGGTTAGGTTAAATTACGTTATTGATGTATATGAAGGTCCCACTGAGAGGTAGAGGCCAACTCGCCAGGAATGTTGTCAAATATTAGTGCCGAGATCTTAGGTTGGGTTAAGTTAGGTAATATTACGTTATTGATGTATATAAAATTCCCACGGAGACATAGAGGCCAACTCGCCAGGAATGTTGTCAAATATTAGCGCCGAGATTTTAAGTTGGGTTAGGTTAGGTTATATTACGTTATTGATGTATATGAAGGTCCCACGGAGACGTAGAGGCCAACTAGCCAGGAATGTTGTCAAATATTAGTGCCGAGATCTTAGGTTGGGTTAGGTCAGGTAATAATATGTTATTGATGTATATGAAGGTCCCACGGAAACATGGAGGCCAACAAGACAGGAATGTTGTCAAATATTACCGCCGAGATGTTACGTTGGTTTAGGTTATGTTAAATTACGTTATTGATGTATATGAAGGTCCCACGGAGAGGTAGAGGCCAACTCGCCAGGAATGTTGTCAAATATTAGTGCCGGGAAGTTGGGTTGGGTTAGGTTAGGTTATATTATGTTATTGATGTATATAAAATTCCCACGGAGACGTAGAGGGCAACTCGCCAGGAATGTTGTAAAATATTAGTGCCGAGATCTTAGGTTGGGTTAGGTTAGGTTATATTACGTTATTGATGTATATGAAGGTCCCACGGTGATGTAGAGGCCAACTCGCCAGGAATGTTGTCAAATATTACCGCCGATGTGTTAGGTTGGGTTAGGTTAGGTTATACTACGTTATTGATGTATATGAAGGCCCCACGGAGACGTAGAGGCCAACTCGCCAGGAATGTTGTCAAATATTACCGCCGAGATGATAGGTTGGGTTAGGTTAGGTTATATTACGTTATGGATGTATATGAAGGTCCCACGGAGAAGTAGAGGCCAACTAGCCAGGAATGTTGTCAAATATTAGTGCCGAGAAGTTAGGTTGGATTAGGTTAGGTTAAATTACGTTATTGATGTATATGAAGGTCCCACTGAGAGGTAGAGGCCAACTCGCCAGGAATGTTGTCAAATATTAGTGCCGAGATGTTAGGTTGGGTTATGTTAGGTAATATTACGTTATTGATGTATATAAAATTCCCACGGAGACATAGAGGCCAACTCGCCAGGAATGTTGTAAAATATTAGTGCCGAGATCTTAGGTTGGGTTAAGTTAGGTAATATTACGTTATTGATGTATATAAAATTCCCACGGAGACATAGAGGCCAACTCGCCAGGAATGTTGTCAAATATTAGCGCCGAGATTTTAAGTTGGCTTAGGTTAGGTTATATTACGTTACTGATGTATATGAAGGTCCCACGGAGACGTAGAGGCCAACTAGCCAGGAATGTTGTCAAATATTAGTGCCGAGATCTTAGGTTGGGTTAGGTCAGGTAATAATATGTTATTGATGTATATGAAGGTCCCACGGAAACATGGAGGCCAACAAGACAGGAATGTTGTCAAATATTACCGCCGAGATGTTACGTTGGTTTAGGTTAGGTTAAATTACGTTATTGATGTATATGAAGGTCCCACGGAGAGGTAGAGGCCAACTCGCCAGGAATGTTTTCAAATATTAGTGCCGGGAAGTTGGGTTGGGTTAGGTTAGGTTATATTATGTTATTGATGTATATAAAATTCCCACGGAGACGTAGAGGGCAACTCGCCAGGAATGTTGTAAAATATTAGTGCCGAGATCTTAGGTTGGGTTAGGTTAGGTTATATTACGTTATTGATGTATATGAAGGGCCCACGGTGATGTAGAGGCCAACTCGCCAGGAATGTTGTCAAATATTACCGCCGATGTGTTAGGTTGGGTTAGGTTAGGTTATACAACGTTATTGATGTATATGAAGGCCCCACGGAGACGTAGAGGCCAACTCGCCAGGAATGTTGTCAAATATTACCGCCGAGATGATAGGTTGGGTTAGGTTAGGTTATATTACGTTATGGATGTATATGAAGGTCCCACGGAGAAGTAGAGGCCAACTAGCCAGGAATGTTGTCAAATATTAGTGCCGAGAAGTTAGGTTGGATTAGGTTAGGTTAAATTACGTTATTGATGTATATGAAGGTCCCACTGAGAGGTAGAGGCCAACTCGCCAGGAATGTTGTCAAATATTAGTGCCGAGATGTTAGGTTGGGTTAGGTTAGGTTATGTTACGTTATTGATGTATATGAAGGTCCCACGGAGACGTAGAGGCCAACTCGCCAGGAATGTTGTCAAATATTAGTGCCGAGATCTTAGGTTGGGATAGGTCAGGTAATATTATGTTATTGATGTATATGAAGGTCCCACGGAAACATGGAGGCCAACAAGACAGGAATGTTGTCAAATATTACCGCCGAGATGTTACGTTGGGTTTGGTTAGGTTATATTACGTTATTGATGTATATGAAGGTCCCACCGAGACGTAGAGGCCAACTCGCCAGGAATGTTGTCAAATATTAGTGCCGAGATCTTAGGTTGGATTAGGTTAGGTTAAATTACGTTATTGATGTATATGAAGGTCCCGCTGAGAGGTAGAGGCCAACTCGCCAGGAATGTTGTCAAATATTAGTGCCGAGATGTTAGGTTGGGTTAGGTTAGGTTATGTTACGTTATTGATGTATATGAAGGTCCCACGGAGACGTAGAGGCCAACTCGCCAGGAATGTTGTCAAATATTAGTGCCGAGATCTTAGGTTGGGATAGGTCAGGTAATATTATGTTATTGATGTATATGAAGGTCCCACGGAAACATGGAGGCCAACAAGACAGGAATGTTGTCAAATATTACCGCCGAGATGTTACGTTGGGTTTGGTTAGGTTATATTACGTTATTGATGTATATGAAGGTCCCACCGAGACGTAGAGGCCAACTCGCCAGGAATGTTGTCAAATATTAGTGCCGAGATCTTAGGTTGGATTAGGTTAGGTTAAATTACGTTATTGATGTATATGAAGGTCCCACTGAGAGGTAGAGGCCAACTCGCCAGGAATGTTGTCAAATATTAGTGCCGAGATCTTAGGTTGGGTTAAGTTAGGTAATATTACGTTATTGATGTATATAAAATTCCCACGGAGACATAGAGGCCAACTCGCCAGGAATGTTGTCAAATATTAGCGCCGAGATTTTAAGTTGGGTTAGGTTAGGTTATATTACGTTATTGATGTATATGAAGGTCCCACGGAGACGTAGAGGCCAACTAGCCAGGAATGTTGTCAAATATTAGTGCCGAGATCTTAGGTTGGGTTAGGTCAGGTAATAATATGTTATTGATGTATATGAAGGTCCCACGGAAACATGGAGGCCAACAAGACAGGAATGTTGTCAAATATTACCGCCGAGATGTTACGTTGGTTTAGGTTATGTTAAATTACGTTATTGATGTATATGAAGGTCCCACGGAGAGGTAGAGGCCAACTCGCCAGGAATGTTGTCAAATATTAGTGCCGGGAAGTTGGGTTGGGTTAGGTTAGGTTATATTATGTTATTGATGTATATAAAATTCCCACGGAGACGTAGAGGGCAACTCGCCAGGAATGTTGTAAAATATTAGTGCCGAGATCTTAGGTTGGGTTAGGTTAGGTTATATTACGTTATTGATGTATATGAAGGTCCCACGGTGATGTAGAGGCCAACTCGCCAGGAATGTTGTCAAATATTACCGCCGATGTGTTAGGTTGGGTTAGGTTAGGTTATACTACGTTATTGATGTATATGAAGGCCCCACGGAGACGTAGAGGCCAACTCGCCAGGAATGTTGTCAAATATTACCGCCGAGATGATAGGTTGGGTTAGGTTAGGTTATATTACGTTATGGATGTATATGAAGGTCCCACGGAGAAGTAGAGGCCAACTAGCCAGGAATGTTGTCAAATATTAGTGCCGAGAAGTTAGGTTGGATTAGGTTAGGTTAAATTACGTTATTGATGTATATGAAGGTCCCACTGAGAGGTAGAGGCCAACTCGCCAGGAATGTTGTCAAATATTAGTGCCGAGATGTTAGGTTGGGTTATGTTAGGTAATATTACGTTATTGATGTATATAAAATTCCCACGGAGACATAGAGGCCAACTCGCCAGGAATGTTGTAAAATATTAGTGCCGAGATCTTAGGTTGGGTTAAGTTAGGTAATATTACGTTATTGATGTATATAAAATTCCCACGGAGACATAGAGGCCAACTCGCCAGGAATGTTGTCAAATATTAGCGCCGAGATTTTAAGTTGGCTTAGGTTAGGTTATATTACGTTATTGATGTATATGAAGGTCCCACGGAGACGTAGAGGCCAACTAGCCAGGAATGTTGTCAAATATTAGTGCCGAGATCTTAGGTTGGGTTAGGTCAGGTAATAATATGTTATTGATGTATATGAAGGTCCCACGGAAACATGGAGGCCAACAAGACAGGAATGTTGTCAAATATTACCGCCGAGATGTTACGTTGGTTTAGGTTAGGTTAAATTACGTTATTGATGTATATGAAGGTCCCACGGAGAGGTAGAGGCCAACTCGCCAGGAATGTTTTCAAATATTAGTGCCGGGAAGTTGGGTTGGGTTAGGTTAGGTTATATTATGTTATTGATGTATATAAAATTCCCACGGAGACGTAGAGGGCAACTCGCCAGGAATGTTGTAAAATATTAGTGCCGAGATCTTAGGTTGGGTTAGGTTAGGTTATATTACGTTATTGATGTATATGAAGGGCCCACGGTGATGTAGAGGCCAACTCGCCAGGAATGTTGTCAAATATTACCGCCGATGTGTTAGGTTGGGTTAGGTTAGGTTATACTACGTTATTGATGTATATGAAGGCCCCACGGAGACGTAGAGGCCAACTCGCCAGGAATGTTGTCAAATATTACCGCCGAGATGATAGGTTGGGTTAGGTTAGGTTATATTACGTTATGGATGTATATGAAGGTCCCACGGAGAAGTAGAGGCCAACTAGCCAGGAATGTTGTCAAATATTAGTGCCGAGAAGTTAGGTTGGATTAGGTTAGGTTAAATTACGTTATTGATGTATATGAAGGTCCCACTGAGAGGTAGAGGCCAACTCGCCAGGAATGTTGTCAAATATTAGTGCCGAGATGTTAGGTTGGGTTAGGTTAGGTTATGTTACTTTATTGATGTATATGAAGGTCCCACGGAGACGTAGAGGCCAACTCGCCAGGAATGTTGTCAAATATTAGTGCCGAGATCTTAGGTTGGGATAGGTCAGGTAATATTATGTTATTGATGTATATGAAGGTCCCACGGAAACATGGAGGCCAACAAGACAGGAATGTTGTCAAATATTACCGCCGAGATGTTACGTTGGGTTTGGTTAGGTTATATTACGTTATTGATGTATATGAAGGTCCCACCGAGACGTAGAGGCCAACTCGCCAGGAATGTTGTCAAATATTAGTGCCGAGATCTTAGGTTGGATTAGGTTAGGTTAAATTACGTTATTGATGTATATGAAGGTCCCACTGAGAGGTAGAGGCCAACTCGCCAGGAATGTTGTCAAATATTAGTGCCGAGATGTTAGGTTGGGTTAGGTTAGGTTATGTTACGTTATTGATGTATATGAAGGTCCCACGGAGACGTAGAGGCCAACTCGCCAGGAATGTTGTCAAATATTAGTGCCGAGATCTTAGGTTGGGATAGGTCAGGTAATATTATGTTATTGATGTATATGAAGGTCCCACGGAAACATGGAGGCCAACAAGACAGGAATGTTGTCAAATATTACCGCCGAGATGTTACGTTGGGTTTGGTTAGGTTATATTACGTTATTGATGTATATGAAGGTCCCACCGAGACGTAGAGGCCAACTCGCCAGGAATGTTGTCAAATATTAGTGCCGAGATCTTAGGTTGGATTAGGTTAGGTTAAATTACGTTATTGATGTATATGAAGGTCCCACTGAGAGGTAGAGGCCAACTCGCCAGGAATGTTGTCAAATATTAGTGCCGAGATCTTAGGTTGGGTTAAGTTAGGTAATATTACGTTATTGATGTATATAAAATTCCCACGGAGACATAGAGGCCAACTCGCCAGGAATGTTGTCAAATATTAGCGCCGAGATTTTAAGTTGGGTTAGGTTAGGTTATATTACGTTATTGATGTATATGAAGGTCCCACGGAGACGTAGAGGCCAACTAGCCAGGAATGTTGTCAAATATTAGTGCCGAGATCTTAGGTTGGGTTAGGTCAGGTAATAATATGTTATTGATGTATATGAAGGTCCCACGGAAACATGGAGGCCAACAAGACAGGAATGTTGTCAAATATTACCGCCGAGATGTTACGTTGGTTTAGGTTATGTTAAATTACGTTATTGATGTATATGAAGGTCCCACGGAGAGGTAGAGGCCAACTCGCCAGGAATGTTGTCAAATATTAGTGCCGGGAAGTTGGGTTGGGTTAGGTTAGGTTATATTATGTTATTGATGTATATAAAATTCCCACGGAGACGTAGAGGGCAACTCGCCAGGAATGTTGTAAAATATTAGTGCCGAGATCTTAGGTTGGGTTAGGTTAGGTTATATTACGTTATTGATGTATATGAAGGTCCCACGGTGATGTAGAGGCCAACTCGCCAGGAATGTTGTCAAATATTACCGCCGATGTGTTAGGTTGGGTTAGGTTAGGTTATACTACGTTATTGATGTATATGAAGGCCCCACGGAGACGTAGAGGCCAACTCGCCAGGAATGTTGTCAAATATTACCGCCGAGATGATAGGTTGGGTTAGGTTAGGTTATATTACGTTATGGATGTATATGAAGGTCCCACGGAGAAGTAGAGGCCAACTAGCCAGGAATGTTGTCAAATATTAGTGCCGAGAAGTTAGGTTGGATTAGGTTAGGTTAAATTACGTTCTTGATGTATATGAAGGTCCCACTGAGAGGTAGAGGCCAACTCGCCAGGAATGTTGTCAAATATTAGTGCCGAGATGTTAGGTTGGGTTATGTTAGGTAATATTACGTTATTGATGTATATAAAATTCCCACGGAGACATAGAGGCCAACTCGCCAGGAATGTTGTAAAATATTAGTGCCGAGATCTTAGGTTGGGTTAAGTTAGGTAATATTACGTTATTGATGTATATAAAATTCCCACGGAGACATAGAGGCCAACTCGCCAGGAATGTTGTCAAATATTAGCGCCGAGATTTTAAGTTGGCTTAGGTTAGGTTATATTACGTTATTGATGTATATGAAGGTCCCACGGAGACGTAGAGGCCAACTAGCCAGGAATGTTGTCAAATATTAGTGCCGAGATCTTAGGTTGGGTTAGGTCAGGTAATAATATGTTATTGATGTATATGAAGGTCCCACGGAAACATGGAGGCCAACAAGACAGGAATGTTGTCAAATATTACCGCCGAGATGTTACGTTGGTTTAGGTTAGGTTAAATTACGTTATTGATGTATATGAAGGTCCCACGGAGAGGTAGAGGCCAACTCGCCAGGAATGTTGTCAAATATTAGTGCCGGGAAGTTGGGTTGGGTTAGGTTAGGTTATATTATGTTATTGATGTATATAAAATTCCCACGGAGACGTAGAGGGCAACTCGCCAGGAATGTTGTAAAATATTAGTGCCGAGATCTTAGGTTGGGTTAGGTTAGGTTATATTACGTTATTGATGTATATGAAGGTCCCACGGTGATGTAGAGGCCAACTCGCCAGGAATGTTGTCAAATATTACCGCCGATGTGTTAGGTTGGGTTAGGTTAGGTTATACTACGTTATTGATGTATATGAAGGCCCCACGGAGACGTAGAGGCCAACTCGCCAGGAATGTTGTCAAATATTACCGCCGAGATGATAGGTTGGGTTAGGTTAGGTTATATTACGTTATGGATGTATATGAAGGTCCCACGGAGAAGTAGAGGCCAACTAGCCAGGAATGTTGTCAAATATTAGTGCCGAGAAGTTAGGTTGGATTAGGTTAGGTTAAATTACGTTATTGATGTATATGAAGGTCCCACTGAGAGGTAGAGGCCAACTCGCCAGGAATGTTGTCAAATATTAGTGCCGAGATGTTAGGTTGGGTTATGTTAGGTAATATTACGTTATTGATGTATATAAAATTCCCACGGAGACATAGAGGCCAACTCGCCAGGAATGTTGTAAAATATTAGTGCCGAGATCTTAGGTTGGGTTAAGTTAGGTAATATTACGTTATTGATGTATATAAAATTCCCACGGAGACATAGAGGCCAACTCGCCAGGAATGTTGTCAAATATTAGCGCCGAGATTTTAAGTTGGCTTAGGTTAGGTTATATTACGTTATTGATGTATATGAAGGTCCCACGGAGACGTAGAGGCCAACTAGCCAGGAATGTTGTCAAATATTAGTGCCGAGATCTTAGGTTGGGTTAGGTCAGGTAATAATATGTTATTGATGTATATGAAGGTCCCACGGAAACATGGAGGCCAACAAGACAGGAATGTTGTCAAATATTACCGCCGAGATGTTACGTTGGTTTAGGTTAGGTTAAATTACGTTATTGATGTATATGAAGGTCCCACGGAGAGGTAGAGGCCAACTCGCCAGGAATGTTGTCAAATATTAGTGCCGGGAAGTTGGGTTGGGTTAGGTTAGGTTATATTATGTTATTGATGTATATAAAATTCCCACGGAGACGTAGAGGGCAACTCGCCAGGAATGTTGTAAAATATTAGTGCCGAGATCTTAGGTTGGGTTAGGTTAGGTTATATTACGTTATTGATGTATATGAAGGTCCCACGGTGATGTAGAGGCCAACTCGCCAGGAATGTTGTCAAATATTACCGCCGATGTGTTAGGTTGGGTTAGGTTAGGTTATACTACGTTATTGATGTATATGAAGGCCCCACGGAGACGTAGAGGCCAACTCGCCAGGAATGTTGTCAAATATTAGTGCCGAGATCTTAGGTTGGGATAGGTCAGGTAATATTATGTTATTGATGTATATGAAGGTCCCACGGAAACATGGAGGCCAACAAGACAGGAATGTTGTCAAATATTACCGCCGAGATGTTACGTTGGGTTTGGTTAGGTTATATTACGTTATTGATGTATATGAAGGTCCCACCGAGACGTAGAGGCCAACTCGCCAGGAATGTTGTCAAATATTAGTGCCGAGATCTTAGGTTGGGTTAGGTTAGGTTATATTACGTTATTGATGTATATGAAGGTCCCACGGAGACGTAGAGGCCACCTCGCCAGGAATGTTGTCAAATATTAGTGCCGAGATCTTAGGTTGGGATAGGTCAGGTAATATTATGTTATTGATGTATATGAAGGTCCCGCGGAAACATGGAGGCCAACAAGACAGGAATGTTGTCAAATATTACCGCCGAGATGTTACGTTGGTTTATGTTAGGTTAAATTACGTTATTGATGTATATGACGGTCCTACGGAGAGGTAGAGGCCAACTCGCCAGGAATGTTGTCAAATATTAGTGCCGAGATCTTAGGTTGGGTTAGGTCAGGTAATATTATGTTATTGATGTATATGAAGGTCCCACGGAAACATGGAGGCCAACAAGACAGGAAGGTTGTCAAATATTACCGCCGAGATGTTACGTTGGGTTAGGTTAGGTTATATTACGTTATTGATGTATATGAAGGTCCCACCGAGACGTAGAGGCCAACTCGCCAGGAATGTTGTCAAATATTAGTGCCGAGATGTTGGGTTGGGTTAGGTTAGGTTATATTACGTTATTGATGTATATGAAGGTCCCACGGAGAAGTAGAGTCCAACTCGCAGGGAATGTTGTCAAATATTAGTGCCGTGATCTTAGGTTGGGTTAGGTCAGGTAATATTATGTTATTGATGTATATGAAGGTCCCACGGAAACATGGAGGCCAACAAGACAGGAATGTTGTCAAATATTACCGCCGACATGTTACGTTGGTTTAGGTTAGGTTAAATTACGTTATTGATGTATATGAAGGTCCCACTGAGAGGTAGAGGCCAACTCGCCAGGAATGTTGTCAAATATTAGTGCCGAGATGTTAGGTTGGATTAAGTTATGTAATATTACGTTATTGATGTATGTGAAGGTCCCACGGTGACGTAGAGGCCAACTCGCCAGGAATGTTGTCAAATATTACCGCCGATGTGTTAGGTTGGGTTAGGTTAGGTTATACTACGTTATTGATGTATATGAAGGCCCCACGGAGACGTAGAGGCCAACTCGCCAGAAATGTTGTCAAATATTACCGCCGAGATGATAGGTTGGGTTAGGTTAGGTTATATTACGTTATTGATGTATATAAAATTCCCGCGGAGACGTAGAGGCCAACTAGCCAGGATCGTTGTCAAATATTAGTGCCGAGATGTTAGGTTAGATTAGGTTAGGTTATATTACGTTATTGATGTATATAAAAGGCCCACGGAGACGTAGAGGCCAACTCGCCAGGAATGTTGTCAAATATTCCCGCCGAGATGATAGGTTGGGCTAGGTTAGGTTATATTACGTTATTGATGTATATACAGGTCCCACGGAAACATAGAGGCCAACAAGCCAGGAATGTTGTCAAATATTACCGCCGAGATGTTACGTTGGTTTAGGTTAGGTTAAATTACGTTATTGATGTATATGAAGGTCCCACTGAGAGGTAGAGGCCAACTCGCCAGGAATGTTGTCAAATATTAGTGCCGAGATCTTAGGTTGGGTTAGGTTAGGTTATATTACGTTATTGATGTATATGAAGGTCCCACGGAGATGTAGAGTCCAACTCGCCAGGAATGTTGTCAAATATTAGTGCCGAGATCTTAGGTTGGGTTAGGTCAGGTAATATTATGTTATTGATGTATATGAAGGTCCCACGGAAACATGGAGGCCAACAAGACAGGAATGTTGTCAAATATTACCGCCGAGATGTTACGTTGGTTTATGTTAGGTTACATTACGTTATTGATGTATATGACGGACCTACGGAGAGGTAGAGGCCAACTCGCCAGGAATGTTGTCAAATATTAGTGCCGAGATCTTAGGTTGGGTTAGGTCAGGTAATATTATGTTATTGATGTATATGAAGGTCCCACGGAAACATGGAGGCCAACAAGACAGGAAGGTTGTCAAATATTACCGCCGAGATGTTACGTTGGGTTAGGTTAGGTTATATTACGTTATTGATGTATATGAAGGTCCCACCGAGACGTAGAGGCCAACTCGCCAGGAATGTTGTCAAATATTAGTGCCGAGATGTTGGGTTGGGTTAGGTTAGGTTATATTACGTTATTGATGTATATGAAGGTCCCACGGAGAAGTAGAGTCCAACTCGCAGGGAATGTTGTCAAATATTAGTGCCGTGATCTTAGGTTGGGTTAGGTCAGGTAATATTATGTTATTGATGTATATGAAGGTCCCACGGAAACATGGAGGCCAACAAGACAGGAATGTTGTCAAATATTACCGCCGAGATGTTACGTTGGTTTAGGTTAGGTTAAATTACGTTATTGATGTATATGAAGGTCCCACTGAGAGGTAGAGGCCAACTCGCCAGGAATGTTGTCAAATATTAGTGCCGAGATGTTAGGTTGGATTAAGTTATGTAATATTACGTTATTGATGTATGTGAAGGTCCCACGGTGACGTAGAGGCCAACTCGCCAGGAATGTTGTCAAATATTACCGCCGATGTGTTAGGTTGGGTTAGGTTAGGTTATACTACGTTATTGATGTATATGAAGGCCCCACGGAGACGTAGAGGCCAACTCGCCAGAAATGTTGTCAAATATTACCGCCGAGATGATAGGTTGGGTTAGGTTAGGTTATATTACGTTATTGATGTATATAAAATTCCCACGGAGACGTAGAGGCCAACTAGCCAGGATCGTTGTCAAATATTAGTGCCGAGATGTTAGGTTAGATTAGGTTAGGTTATATTACGTTATTGATGTATATAAAAGCCCCACGGAGACGTAGAGGCCAACTCGCCAGGAATGTTGTCAAATATTCCCGCCGAGATGATAGGTTGGGCTAGGTTAGGTTATATTACGTTATTGATGTATATACAGGTCCCACGGAAACATAGAGGCCAGCAAGCCAGGAATGTTGTCAAATACTACCGCCGAGATGATAGGTTGGGTTAGGTTAGGTTATATTACGTTATTGATGTATATGAAGGCCCCACGGAGACGTAGAGGCCAACTGGCCAGGAATGTTGTCAAATATTACCGCCGAGATGATAGGTTGGGTTAGGTTAGATTATATTACGTTATTGATGTATATGAAGGCCGCACGGAGAGGTAGAGGCCAACTCGCCAGGAATGTTGTCAAATATTAGTGCCGAGATGTTAGGTTGGGTTAGGTTAGGTAATATTAAGTTATTGATGTATATGAAGGTCCCACGGAGACGTAGAGGCCAACTCGCCAGGAATGTTGTGAAATATTACCGCCGATATGATAGGTTGGGCTAGGTTAGGTTATATGACGTTATTGATGTATATAAAGGTCCCACGGAAACATAGAGGCCAACAAGCCAGGAATGTTGTCAAATATTACCGCCGACGTGTTACGTTGGTTTAGGTTAGGTTAAATTACGTTATTGATGTATATAAAAGTCCCACGGAGTCGCAGATGTCAACTCGCCAGGAATGTTGTCAAATAATATCGCCGAGATGTGAGGTTGGGTTAGGTTAGGTTAAGTTACGTTATTGATGTATATGAAGGTCCCACGGAGAGGTAGAGGGCAACTCGCCAGGAATGTTGTCAAATATTAGTGCCGGGAAGTTGGGTTGGGTTAGGTTAGGTTATATTACGTTATTGATGTATATAAAATTCCCACGGAGACGTAGAGGCCAACTCGCCAGGAATGTTGTCAAATATTACCGCCGATGTGTTAGGTTGGGTTAGGTTAGGTTATACTACGTTATTGATGTATATGAAGGCTCCACGGAGACGTAGAGGCCAACTCGCCAGGAATGTTGTCAAATATTAGTGCCCAGATGTGAGGTTGGGTTAGGTTAGGTTAAATTACGTTTTTGATGTATATGAAGGTCCCACGGAGACGTAGAGGCCAACTCGCCAGGAATGTTGTAAAATATTAGTGCCGAGATCTTAGGTTGGGTTAAGTTAGGTTATATTACGTTATTGATGTATATGAAGGTCCCACGGAGAGGTGGAGGCCAACTCGCCAGGAATGTTGTCAAATATTAGTGCCGGGAAGTTGGGTTGGGTTAGGCTAGGTTATATTACGTTATTGATGTATATAAAATTCCCACGGAGACGTAGAGGCCAACTCGCCAGGAATGTTGTAAAATATTAGTGCCGAGATCTTAGGTTGGATTAGGTTAGGTTAAATTACGTTATTGATGTATATGAAGGTCCCACTGAGAGGTAGAGGCCAACTCGCCAGGAATGTTGTCAAATATTAGTGCCGAGATCTTAGGTTGGGTTAAGTTAGGTAATATTACGTTATTGATGTATATAAAATTCCCACGGTGACATAGAGGCCAACTCGCCAGGAATGTTGTCAAATATTAGCGCCGAGATTTTAAGTTGGGTTAGGTTAGGTTATATTACGTTATTGATGTATATGAAGGTCCCACGGAGACGTAGAGGCCAACTAGCCAGGAATGTTGTCAAATATTAGTGCCGAGATCTTAGGTTGGGTTAGGTCAGGTAATAATATGTTATTGATGTATATGAAGGTCCCACGGAAACATGGAGGCCAACAAGACAGGAATGTTGTCAAATATTACCGCCGAGATGTTACGTTGGTTTAGGTTAGGTTAAATTACGTTATTGATGTATATGAAGGTCCCACGGAGAGGTAGAGGCCAACTCGCCAGGAATGTTTTCAAATATTAGTGCCGGGAAGTTGGGTTGGGTTAGGTTAGGTTATATTATGTTATTGATGTATATAAAATTCCCACGGAGACGTAGGGGGCAACTCGCCAGGAATGTTGTAAAATATTAGTGCCGAGATCTTAGGTTGGGTTAGGTTAGGTTATATTACGTTATTGATGTATATGAAGGTCCCACGGTGATGTAGAGGCCAACTCGCCAGGAATGTTGTCAAATATTACCGCCGATGTGTTAGGTTGGGTTAGGTTAGGTTATACTACGTTATTGATGTATATGAAGGCCCCACGGAGACGTAGAGGCCAACTCGCCAGGAATGTTGTCAAATATTACCGCCGAGATGATAGGTTGGGTTAGGTTAGGTTATATTACGTTATGGATGTATATGAAGGTCCCACGGAGAAGTAGAGGCCAACTAGCCAGGAATGTTGTCAAATATTAGTGCCGAGATGTTAGGTTGGATTAGGTTAGGTTATATTACGTTATTGATGTATATAAAAGCCCCACGGAGACGTAGAGGCCAACTCGCCAGGAATGTTGTCAAATATTAGTGCCGAGATGTTAGGTTGGATTTGGTTAGGTTAAATTACGTTATTGATGTATATGAAGGTCCCACGGAGACGTAGAGGCCAACTCGCCAGGAATGTTGTCAAATATTAGTGCCGAGATCTTAGGTTGGGTTAGGTCAGGTAATATTATGTTATTGATGTATATGAAGGTCCCACGGAAGCATGGAGGCCAACAAGACAGGAATGTTGTCAAATATTACCGCCGAGATCTTAGGTTCGGTTAGGTCAGGTAATATTATGTTATTGATGTATATGAAGGTCCCACGGAAACATGAAGGCCAACAAGACAGGAAGGTTGTCAAATATTAGTGCCGAGATCATAGGTTGGGTTAGGTTAGGTAATATTATGTTATTGATGTATATAAAGGTCCCGCGGAAACATGGAGGCCAACAAGACAGGAATGTTGTCAAATATTACCGCCGAGATGTTACGTTGGTTTAGGTTAGGTTAAATTACGTTATTGATGTATATGAAGGTCCCACGGAGAGGTAGAGGCCAACTCGCCAGGAATGTTGTCAAATATTAGTGCCGAGATGTTAGGTTGGATTAGGTTAGGTTAAATTACGTTATTGATGTAAGTGAAGGTCCCACGGTGACGTAGAGGCCAACTCGCCAGGAATGTTGTCAAATATTACCGCCGATGTGTTAGGTTGGATTAGGTTAGGTTATATTACGTTATTGATGTATATGAAGGCCCCACGGAGACGTAGAGGCCAACTCGCCAGGAATGTTGTCAAATATTACCGCCGAGATGTTAGGTTGGGTTAGGTTAGGTTATATTACGTTATTGATGTATATGAAGGCCCCACGGAGACGTAGAGGCCAACTGGCCAGGAATGTTGTCAAATATTACCGCCGAGATGATAGGTTGGGTTAGGTTAGGTTATATTACGTTATTGATGTATATGAAGGCCCCACGGAGACGTAGAGGCCAACTCGCCAGGAATGTTGTCAAATATTACCGCCGAGATGTTAGGTTGGGTTAGGACAGGTAATATTACGTTATTGATGTATATGAAGGTCCCACGGAAACATGGAGGCCAACAAGACAGGAATGTTGTCAAATAATACCGCCGAGATGTTACGTTGGTTTAGGTTAGGTTAAATTACGTTATTGATGTATATGAAGGTCCCACGGAGAGGTGGAGGCCAACTCGCCAGGAATGTTGTCAAATATTAGTGCCGGGAAGTTGGGTTGGGTTAGGCTAGGTTATATTACGTTATTGATGTATATAAAATTCCCACGGAGACGTAGAGGCCAACTCGCCAGGAATGTTGTAAAATATTAGTGCCGAGATCTTAGGTTGGATTAGGTTAGGTTAAATTACGTTATTGATGTATATGAAGGTCCCACTGAGAGGTAGAGGCCAACTCGCCAGGAATGTTGTCAAATATTAGTGCCGAGATCTTAGGTTGGGTTAAGTTAGGTAATATTACGTTATTGATGTATATAAAATTCCCACGGAGACATAGAGGCCAACTCGCCAGGAATGTTGTCAAATATTAGCGCCGAGATTTTAAGTTGGGTTAGGTTAGGTTATATTACGTTATTGATGTATATGAAGGTCCCACGGAGACGTAGAGGCCAACTAGCCAGGAATGTTGTCAAATATTAGTGCCGAGATCTTAGGTTGGGTTAGGTCAGGTAATAATATGTTATTGATGTATATGAAGGTCCCACGGAAACATAGAGGCCAACAAGACAGGAATGCTGTCAAATATTACCGCCGAGATGTTACGTTGGTTTAGGTTAGGTTAAATTACGTTATTGATGTATATGAAGGTCCCACGGAGAGGTAGAGGCCAACTCGCCAGGAATGTTGTCAAATATTAGTGCCGGGAAGTTGGGTTGGGTTAGGTTAGGTTATATTATGTTATTGATGTATATAAAATTCCCACGGAGACGTAGAGGGCAACTCGCCAGGAATGTTGTAAAATATTAGTGCCGAGATCTTAGGTTGGGTTAGGTTAGGTTATATTACGTTATTGATGTATATGAAGGTCCCACGGTGATGTAGAGGCCAACTCGCCAGGAATGTTGTCAAATATTACCGCCGATGTGTTAGGTTGGGTTAGGTTAGGTTATACTACGTTATTGATGTATATGAAGGCCCCACGGAGACGTAGAGGCCAACTCGCCAGGAATGTTGTCAAATATTACCGCCGAGATGATAGGTTGGGTTAGGTTAGGTTATATTACGTTATTGATGTATATGAAGTTCCCACGGAGAAGTAGAGGCCAACTAGCCAGGAATGTTGTCAAATATTAGTGCCGAGATGTTAGGTTGGATTAGGTTAGGTTATATTACGTTATTGATGTATATAAAAGCCCCACGGAGACGTAGAGGCCAACTCGCCAGGAATGTTGTCAAATATTAGTGCCGAGATGTTAGGTTGGATTTGGTTAGGTTAAATTACGTTATTGATGTATATGAAGGTCCCACGGAGACGTAGAGGCCAACTCGCCAGGAATGTTGTCAAATATTAGTGCCGAGATCTTAGGTTGGGTTAGGTCAGGTAATATTATGTTATTGATGTATATGAAGGTCCCACGGAAGCATGGAGGCCAACAAGACAGGAATGTTGTCAAATATTACCGCCGAGATCTTAGGTTCGGTTAGGTCAGGTAATATTATGTTATTGATGTATATGAAGGTCCCACGGAAACATGAAGGCCAACAAGACAGGAAGGTTGTCAAATATTAGTGCCGAGATCATAGGTTGGGTTAGGTTAGGTAATATTATGTTATTGATGTATATGAAGGTCCCGCGGAAACATGGAGGCCAACAAGACAGGAATGTTGTCAAATATTACCGCCGAGATGTTACGTTGGTTTAGGTTAGGTTAAATTACGTTATTGATGTATATGAAGGTCCCACGGAGAGGTAGAGGCCAACTCGCCAGGAATGTTGTCAAATATTAGTGCCGAGATGTTAGGTTGGATTAGGTTAGGTTAAATTACGTTATTGATGTAAGTGAAGGTCCCACGGTGACGTAGAGGCCAACTCGCCAGGAATGTTGTCAAATATTACCGCCGATGTGTTAGGTTGGATTAGGTTAGGTTATATTACGTTATTGATGTATATGAAGGCCCCACGGAGACGTAGAGGCCAACTCGCCAGGAATGTTGTCAAATATTACCGCCGAGATGTTAGGTTGGGTTAGGTTAGGTTATATTACGTTATTGATGTATATGAAGGCCCCACGGAGACGTAGAGGCCAACTGGCCAGGAATGTTGTCAAATATTACCGCCGAGATGATAGGTTGGGTTAGGTTAGGTTATATTACGTTATTGATGTATATGAAGGCCCCACGGAGACGTAGAGGCCAACTCGCCAGGAATGTTGTCAAATATTACCGCCGAGATGTTAGGTTGGGTTAGGACAGGTAATATTACGTTATTGATGTATATGAAGGTCCCACGGAAACATGGAGGCCAACAAGACAGGAATGTTGTCAAATAATACCGCCGAGATGTTACGTTGGTTTAGGTTAGGTTAAATTACGTTATTGATGTATATGAAGGTCCCACGGAGAGGTGGAGGCCAACTCGCCAGGAATGTTGTCAAATATTAGTGCCGGGAAGTTGGGTTGGGTTAGGCTAGGTTATATTACGTTATTGATGTATATAAAATTCCCACGGAGACGTAGAGGCCAACTCGCCAGGAATGTTGTAAAATATTAGTGCCGAGATCTTAGGTTGGATTAGGTTAGGTTAAATTACGTTATTGATGTATATGAAGGTCCCACTGAGAGGTAGAGGCCAACTCGCCAGGAATGTTGTCAAATATTAGTGCCGAGATCTTAGGTTGGGTTAGGTCAGGTAATATTATGTTATTGATGTATATGAAGGTCCCACGGAAACATGGAGGCCAACAAGACAGGAAGGTTGTCAAATATTACCGCCGAGATGTTACGTTGGGTTAGGTTAGGTTATATTACGTTATTGATGTATATGAAGGTCCCACCGAGACGTAGAGGCCAACTCGCCAGGAATGTTGTCAAATATTAGTGCCGAGATGTTGGGTTGGGTTAGGTTAGGTTATATTACGTTATTGATGTATATGAAGGTCCCACGGAGAAGTAGAGTCCAACTCGCAGGGAATGTTGTCAAATATTAGTGCCGTGATCTTAGGTTGGGTTAGGTCAGGTAATATTATGTTATTGATGTATATGAAGGTCCCACGGAAACATGGAGGCCAACAAGACAGGAATGTTGTCAAATATTACCGCCGAGATGTTACGTTGGTTTAGGTTAGGTTAAATTACGTTATTGATGTATATGAAGGTCCCACGGAGAGGTAGAGGCCAACTCGCCAGGAATGTTTTCAAATATTAGTGCCGGGAAGTTGGGTTGGGTTAGGTTAGGTTATATTATGTTATTGATGTATATAAAATTCCCACGGAGACGTAGAGGGCAACTCGCCAGGAATGTTGTAAAATATTAGTGCCGAGATCTTAGGTTGGGTTAGGTTAGGTTATATTACGTTATTGATGTATATGAAGGGCCCACGGTGATGTAGAGGCCAACTCGCCAGGAATGTTGTCAAATATTACCGCCGATGTGTTAGGTTGGGTTAGGTTAGGTTATACTACGTTATTGATGTATATGAAGGCCCCACGGAGACGTAGAGGCCAACTCGCCAGGAATGTTGTCAAATATTACCGCCGAGATGATAGGTTGGGTTAGGTTAGGTTATATTACGTTATGGATGTATATGAAGGTCCCACGGAGAAGTAGAGGCCAACTAGCCAGGAATGTTGTCAAATATTAGTGCCGAGAAGTTAGGTTGGATTAGGTTAGGTTAAATTACGTTATTGATGTATATGAAGGTCCCACTGAGAGGTAGAGGCCAACTCGCCAGGAATGTTGTCAAATATTAGTGCCGAGATGTTAGGTTGGGTTAGGTTAGGTTATGTTACGTTATTGATGTATATGAAGGTCCCACGGAGACGTAGATGCCAACTCGCCAGGAATGTTGTCAAATATTAGCGCCGAGATTTTAAGTTGGGTTAGGTTAGGTTATATTACGTTATTGATGTATATGAAGGTCCCACGGAGACGTAGAGGCCAACTAGCCAGGAATGTTGTCAAATATTAGTGCCGAGATCTTAGGTTGGGTTAGGTCAGGTAATAATATGTTATTGATGTATATGAAGGTCCCACGGAAACATAGAGGCCAACAAGACAGGAATGCTGTCAAATATTACCGCCGAGATGTTACGTTGGTTTAGGTTAGGTTAAATTACGTTATTGATGTATATGAAGGTCCCACGGAGAGGTAGAGGCCAACTCGCCAGGAATGTTGTCAAATATTAGTGCCGGGAAGTTGGGTTGGGTTAGGTTAGGTTATATTATGTTATTGATGTATATAAAATTCCCACGGAGACGTAGAGGGCAACTCGCCAGGAATGTTGTAAAATATTAGTGCCGAGATCTTAGGTTGGGTTAGGTTAGGTTATATTACGTTATTGATGTATATGAAGGTCCCACGGTGATGTAGAGGCCAACTCGCCAGGAATGTTGTCAAATATTACCGCCGATGTGTTAGGTTGGGTTAGGTTAGGTTATACTACGTTATTGATGTATATGAAGGCCCCACGGAGACGTAGAGGCCAACTCGCCAGGAATGTTGTCAAATATTACCGCCGAGATGATAGGTTGGGTTAGGTTAGGTTATATTACGTTATGGATGTATATGAAGGTCCCACGGAGAAGTAGAGGCCAACTAGCCAGGAATGTTGTCAAATATTAGTGCCGAGATGTTAGGTTGGATTAGGTTAGGTTATATTACGTTATTGATGTATATAAAAGCCCCACGGAGACGTAGAGGCCAACTCGCCAGGAATGTTGTCAAATATTAGTGCCGAGATGTTAGGTTGGATTTGGTTAGGTTAAATTACGTTATTGATGTATATGAAGGTCCCACGGAGACGTAGAGGCCAACTCGCCAGGAATGTTGTCAAATATTAGTGCCGAGATCTTAGGTTGGGTTAGGTCAGGTAATATTATGTTATTGATGTATATGAAGGTCCCACGGAAGCATGGAGGCCAACAAGACAGGAATGTTGTCAAATATTACCGCCGAGATCTTAGGTTCGGTTAGGTCAGGTAATATTATGTTATTGATGTATATGAAGGTCCCACGGAAACATGAAGGCCAACAAGACAGGAAGGTTGTCAAATATTAGTGCCGAGATCATAGGTTGGGTTAGGTTAGGTAATATTATGTTATTGATGTATATGAAGGTCCCGCGGAAACATGGAGGCCAACAAGACAGGAATGTTGTCAAATATTACCGCCGAGATGTTACGTTGGTTTAGGTTAGGTTAAATTACGTTATTGATGTATATGAAGGTCCCACGGAGAGGTAGAGGACAACTCGCCAGGAATGTTGTCAAATATTAGTGCCGAGATGTTAGGTTGGATTAGGTTAGGTTAAATTACGTTATTGATGTAAGTGAAGGTCCCACGGTGACGTAGAGGCCAACTCGCCAGGAATGTTGTCAAATATTACCGCCGATGTGTTAGGTTGGATTAGGTTAGGTTATATTACGTTATTGATGTATATGAAGGCCCCACGGAGACGTAGAGGCCAACTCGCCAGGAATGTTGTCAAATATTACCGCCGAGATGTTAGGTTGGGTTAGGTTAGGTTATATTACGTTATTGATGTATATGAAGGCCCCACGGAGACGTAGAGGCCAACTGGCCAGGAATGTTGTCAAATATTACCGCCGAGATGATAGGTTGGGTTAGGTTAGGTTATATTACGTTATTGATGTATATGAAGGCCCCACGGAGACGTAGAGGCCAACTCGCCAGGAATGTTGTCAAATATTACCGCCGAGATGTTAGGTTGGGTTAGGACAGGTAATATTACGTTATTGATGTATATGAAGGTCCCACGGAAACATGGAGGCCAACAAGACAGGAATGTTGTCAAATAATACCGCCGAGATGTTACGTTGGTTTAGGTTAGGTTAAATTACGTTATTGATGTATATGAAGGTCCCACGGAGAGGTGGAGGCCAACTCGCCAGGAATGTTGTCAAATATTAGTGCCGGGAAGTTGGGTTGGGTTAGGCTAGGTTATATTACGTTATTGATGTATATAAAATTCCCACGGAGACGTAGAGGCCAACTCGCCAGGAATGTTGTAAAATATTAGTGCCGAGATCTTAGGTTGGATTAGGTTAGGTTAAATTACGTTATTGATGTATATGAAGGTCCCACTGAGAGGTAGAGGCCAACTCGCCAGGAATGTTGTCAAATATTAGTGCCGAGATCTTAGGTTGGGTTAGGTCAGGTAATATTATGTTATTGATGTATATGAAGGTCCCACGGAAACATGGAGGCCAACAAGACAGGAAGGTTGTCAAATATTACCGCCGAGATGTTACGTTGGGTTAGGTTAGGTTATATTACGTTATTGATGTATATGAAGGTCCCACCGAGACGTAGAGGCCAACTCGCCAGGAATGTTGTCAAATATTAGTGCCGAGATGTTGGGTTGGGTTAGGTTAGGTTATATTACGTTATTGATGTATATGAAGGTCCCACGGAGAAGTAGAGTCCAACTCGCAGGGAATGTTGTCAAATATTAGTGCCGTGATCTTAGGTTGGGTTAGGTCAGGTAATATTATGTTATTGATGTATATGAAGGTCCCACGGAAACATGGAGGCCAACAAGACAGGAATGTTTTCAAATATTACCGCCGAGATGTTACGTTGGTTTAGGTTAGGTTAAATTACGTTATTGATGTATATGAAGGTCCCACGGAGAGGTAGAGGCCAACTCGCCAGGAATGTTTTCAAATATTAGTGCCGGGAAGTTGGGTTGGGTTAGGTTAGGTTATATTATGTTATTGATGTATATAAAATTCCCACGGAGACGTAGAGGGCAACTCGCCAGGAATGTTGTAAAATATTAGTGCCGAGATCTTAGGTTGGGTTAGGTTAGGTTATATTACGTTATTGATGTATATGAAGGGCCCACGGTGATGTAGAGGCCAACTCGCCAGGAATGTTGTCAAATATTACCGCCGATGTGTTAGGTTGGGTTAGGTTAGGTTATACTACGTTATTGATGTATATGAAGGCCCCACGGAGACGTAGAGGCCAACTCGCCAGGAATGTTGTCAAATATTACCGCCGAGATGATAGGTTGGGTTAGGTTAGGTTATATTACGTTATGGATGTATATGAAGGTCCCACGGAGAAGTAGAGGCCAACTAGCCAGGAATGTTGTCAAATATTAGTGCCGAGAAGTTAGGTTGGATTAGGTTAGGTTAAATTACGTTATTGATGTATATGAAGGTCCCACTGAGAGGTAGAGGCCAACTCGCCAGGAATGTTGTCAAATATTAGTGCCGAGATGTTAGGTTGGGTTAGGTTAGGTTATGTTACGTTATTGATGTATATGAAGGTCCCACGGAGACGTAGAGGCCAACTCGCCAGGAATGTTGTCAAATATTAGTGCCGAGATCTTAGGTTGGGATAGGTCAGGTAATATTATGTTATTGATGTATATGAAGGTCCCACGGAAACATGGAGGCCAACAAGACAGGAATGTTGTCAAATATTACCGCCGAGATGTTACGTTGGGTTTGGTTAGGTTATATTACGTTATTGATGTATATGAAGGTCCCACCGAGACGTAGAGGCCAACTCGCCAGGAATGTTGTCAAATATTAGTGCCGAGATCTTAGGTTGGATTAGGTTAGGTTAAATTACGTTATTGATGTATATGAAGGTCCCACTGAGAGGTAGAGGCCAACTCGCCAGGAATGTTGTCAAATATTAGTGCCGAGATCTTAGGTTGGGTTAAGTTAGGTAATATTACGTTATTGATGTATATAAAATTCCCACGGAGACATAGAGGCCAACTCGCCAGGAATGTTGTCAAATATTAGCGCCGAGATTTTGAGTTGGGTTAGGTTAGGTTATATTACGTTATTGATGTATATGAAGGTCCCACGGAGACGTAGAGGCCAACTAGCCAGGAATGTTGTCAAATATTAGTGCCGAGATCTTAGGTTGGGTTAGGTCAGGTAATAATATGTTATTGATGTATATGAAGGTCCCACGGAAACATGGAGGGCAACAAGACAGGAATGTTGTCAAATATTACCGCCGAGATGTTACGTTGGTTTAGGTTAGGTTAAATTACGTTATTGATGTATATGAAGGTCCCACGGAGAGGTAGAGGCCAACTCGCCAGGAATGTTGTCAAATATTAGTGCCGGGAAGTTGGGTTGGGTTAGGTTAGGTTATATTATGTTATTGATGTATATAAAATTCCCACGGAGACGTAGAGGGCAACTCGCCAGGAATGTTGTAAAATATTAGTGCCGAGATCTTAGGTTGGGTTAGGTTAGGTTATATTACGTTATTGATGTATATGAAGGTCCCACGGTGATGTAGAGGCCAACTCGCCAGGAATGTTGTCAAATATTACCGCCGATGTGTTAGGTTGGGTTAGGTTAGGTTATACTACGTTATTGATGTATATGAAGGCCCCACGGAGACGTAGAGGCCAACTCGCCAGGAATGTTGTCAAATATTAGTGCCGAGATCTTAGGTTGGGATAGGTCAGGTAATATTATGTTATTGATGTATATGAAGGTCCCACGGAAACATGGAGGCCAACAAGACAGGAATGTTGTCAAATATTACCGCCGAGATGTTACGTTGGGTTTGGTTAGGTTATATTACGTTATTGATGTATATGAAGGTCCCACCGAGACGTAGAGGCCAACTCGCCAGGAATGTTGTCAAATATTAGTGCCGAGATCTTAGGTTGGGTTAGGTTAGGTTATATTACGTTATTGATGTATATGAAGGTCCCACGGAGACGTAGAGGCCACCTCGCCAGGAATGTTGTCAAATATTAGTGCCGAGATCTTAGGTTGGGATAGGTCAGGTAATATTATGTTATTGATGTATATGAAGGTCCCACGGAAACATGGAGGCCAACAAGACAGGAATGTTGTCAAATATTACCGCCGAGATGTTACGTTGGTTTATGTTAGGTTAAATTACGTTATTGATGTATATGACGGTCCTACGGAGAGGTAGAGGCCAACTCGCCAGGAATGTTGTCAAATATTAGTGCCGAGATCTTAGGTTGGGTTAGGTCAGGTAATATTATGTTATTGATGTATATGAAGGTCCCACGGAAACATGGAGGCCAACAAGACAGGAAGGTTGTCAAATATTACCGCCGAGATGTTACGTTGGGTTAGGTTAGGTTATATTACGTTATTGATGTATATGAAGGTCCCACCGAGACGTAGAGGCCAACTCGCCAGGAATGTTGTCAAATATTAGTGCCGAGATGTTGGGTTGGGTTAGGTTAGGTTATATTACGTTATTGATGTATATGAAGGTCCCACGGAGAAGTAGAGTCCACCTCGCAGGGAATGTTGTCAAATATTAGTGCCGTGATCTTAGGTTGGGTTAGGTCAGGTAATATTATGTTATTGATGTATATGAAGGTCCCACGGAAACATGGAGGCCAACAAGACAGGAATGTTGTCAAATATTACCGCCGACATGTTACGTTGGTTTAGGTTAGGTTAAATTACGTTATTGATGTATATGAAGGTCCCACTGAGAGGTAGAGGCCAACTCGCCAGGAATGTTGTCAAATATTAGTGCCGAGATGTTAGGTTGGATTAAGTTATGTAATATTACGTTATTGATGTATGTGAAGGTCCCACGGTGACGTAGAGGCCAACTCGCCAGGAATGTTGTCAAATATTACCGCCGATGTGTTAGGTTGGGTTAGGTTAGGTTATACTACGTTATTGATGTATATGAAGGCCCCAAGGAGACGTAGAGGCCAACTCGCCAGAAATGTTGTCAAATATTACCGCCGAGATGATAGGTTGGGTTAGGTTAGGTTATATTACGTTATTGATGTATATAAAATTCCCGCGGAGACGTAGAGGCCAACTAGCCAGGATCGTTGTCAAATATTAGTGCCGAGATGTTAGGTTAGATTAGGTTAGGTTATATTACGTTATTGATGTATATAAAAGGCCCACGGAGACGTAGAGGCCAACTCGCCAGGAATGTTGTCAAATATTCCCGCCGAGATGATAGGTTGGGCTAGGTTAGGTTATATTACGTTATTGATGTATATACAGGTCCCACGGAAACATAGAGGCCAACAAGCCAGGAATGTTGTCAAATATTACCGCCGAGATGTTACGTTGGTTTAGGTTAGGTTAAATTACGTTATTGATGTATATGAAGGTCCCACTGAGAGGTAGAGGCCAACTCGCCAGGAATGTTGTCAAATATTAGTGCCGAGATCTTAGGTTGGGTTAGGTTAGGTTATATTACGTTATTGATGTATATGAAGGTCCCACGGAGACGTAGAGTCCAACTCGCCAGGAATGTTGTCAAATATTACCGCCGATGTGTTAGGTTGGGTTAGGTTAGGTTATACTACGTTATTGATGTATATGAAGGCCCCACGGAGACGTAGAGGCCAACTCGCCAGGAATGTTGTCAAATATTACCGCCGAGATGATAGGTTGGGTTAGGTTAGGTTATATTACGTTATGGATGTATATGAAGGTCCCACGGAGAAGTAGAGGCCAACTAGCCAGGAATGTTGTCAAATATTAGTGCCGAGAAGTTAGGTTGGATTAGGTTAGGTTAAATTACGTTATTGATGTATATGAAGGTCCCACTGAGAGGTAGAGGCCAACTCGCCAGGAATGTTGTCAAATATTAGTGCCGAGATGTTAGGTTGGGTTAGGTTAGGTTATGTTACGTTATTGATGTATATGAAGGTCCCACGGAGACGTAGATGCCAACTCGCCAGGAATGTTGTCAAATATTAGCGCCGAGATTTTAAGTTGGGTTAGGTTAGGTTATATTACGTTATTGATGTATATGAAGGTCCCACGGAGAGGTAGAGGACAACTCGCCAGGAATGTTGTCAAATATTAGTGCCGAGATGTTAGGTTGGATTAGGTTAGGTTAAATTACGTTATTGATGTAAGTGAAGGTCCCACGGTGACGTAGAGGCCAACTCGCCAGGAATGTTGTCAAATATTACCGCCGATGTGTTAGGTTGGATTAGGTTAGGTTATATTACGTTATTGATGTATATGAAGGCCCCACGGAGACGTAGAGGCCAACTCGCCAGGAATGTTGTCAAATATTACCGCCGAGATGTTAGGTTGGGTTAGGTTAGGTTATATTACGTTATTGATGTATATGAAGGCCCCACGGAGACGTAGAGGCCAACTGGCCAGGAATGTTGTCAAATATTACCGCCGAGATGATAGGTTGGGTTAGGTTAGGTTATATTACGTTATTGATGTATATGAAGGCCCCACGGAGACGTAGAGGCCAACTCGCCAGGAATGTTGTCAAATATTACCGCCGAGATGTTAGGTTGGGTTAGGACAGGTAATATTACGTTATTGATGTATATGAAGGTCCCACGGAAACATGGAGGCCAACAAGACAGGAATGTTGTCAAATAATACCGCCGAGATGTTACGTTGGTTTAGGTTAGGTTAAATTACGTTATTGATGTATATGAAGGTCCCACGGAGAGGTGGAGGCCAACTCGCCAGGAATGTTGTCAAATATTAGTGCCGGGAAGTTGGGTTGGGTTAGGCTAGGTTATATTACGTTATTGATGTATATAAAATTCCCACGGAGACGTAGAGGCCAACTCGCCAGGAATGTTGTAAAATATTAGTGCCGAGATCTTAGGTTGGATTAGGTTAGGTTAAATTACGTTATTGATGTATATGAAGGTCCCACTGAGAGGTAGAGGCCAACTCGCCAGGAATGTTGTCAAATATTAGTGCCGAGATCTTAGGTTGGGTTAGGTCAGGTAATATTATGTTATTGATGTATATGAAGGTCCCACGGAAACATGGAGGCCAACAAGACAGGAAGGTTGTCAAATATTACCGCCGAGATGTTACGTTGGGTTAGGTTAGGTTATATTACGTTATTGATGTATATGAAGGTCCCACCGAGACGTAGAGGCCAACTCGCCAGGAATGTTGTCAAATATTAGTGCCGAGATGTTGGGTTGGGTTAGGTTAGGTTATATTACGTTATTGATGTATATGAAGGTCCCACGGAGAAGTAGAGTCCAACTCGCAGGGAATGTTGTCAAATATTAGTGCCGTGATCTTAGGTTGGGTTAGGTCAGGTAATATTATGTTATTGATGTATATGAAGGTCCCACGGAAACATGGAGGCCAACAAGACAGGAATGTTTTCAAATATTACCGCCGAGATGTTACGTTGGTTTAGGTTAGGTTAAATTACGTTATTGATGTATATGAAGGTCCCACGGAGAGGTAGAGGCCAACTCGCCAGGAATGTTTTCAAATATTAGTGCCGGGAAGTTGGGTTGGGTTAGGTTAGGTTATATTATGTTATTGATGTATATAAAATTCCCACGGAGACGTAGAGGGCAACTCGCCAGGAATGTTGTAAAATATTAGTGCCGAGATCTTAGGTTGGGTTAGGTTAGGTTATATTACGTTATTGATGTATATGAAGGGCCCACGGTGATGTAGAGGCCAACTCGCCAGGAATGTTGTCAAATATTACCGCCGATGTGTTAGGTTGGGTTAGGTTAGGTTATACTACGTTATTGATGTATATGAAGGCCCCACGGAGACGTAGAGGCCAACTCGCCAGGAATGTTGTCAAATATTACCGCCGAGATGATAGGTTGGGTTAGGTTAGGTTATATTACGTTATGGATGTATATGAAGGTCCCACGGAGAAGTAGAGGCCAACTAGCCAGGAATGTTGTCAAATATTAGTGCCGAGAAGTTAGGTTGGATTAGGTTAGGTTAAATTACGTTATTGATGTATATGAAGGTCCCACTGAGAGGTAGAGGCCAACTCGCCAGGAATGTTGTCAAATATTAGTGCCGAGATGTTAGGTTGGGTTAGGTTAGGTTATGTTACGTTATTGATGTATATGAAGGTCCCACGGAGACGTAGAGGCCAACTCGCCAGGAATGTTGTCAAATATTAGTGCCGAGATCTTAGGTTGGGATAGGTCAGGTAATATTATGTTATTGATGTATATGAAGGTCCCACGGAAACATGGAGGCCAACAAGACAGGAATGTTGTCAAATATTACCGCCGAGATGTTACGTTGGGTTTGGTTAGGTTATATTACGTTATTGATGTATATGAAGGTCCCACCGAGACGTAGAGGCCAACTCGCCAGGAATGTTGTCAAATATTAGTGCCGAGATCTTAGGTTGGATTAGGTTAGGTTAAATTACGTTATTGATGTATATGAAGGTCCCACTGAGAGGTAGAGGCCAACTCGCCAGGAATGTTGTCAAATATTAGTGCCGAGATCTTAGGTTGGGTTAAGTTAGGTAATATTACGTTATTGATGTATATAAAATTCCCACGGAGACATAGAGGCCAACTCGCCAGGAATGTTGTCAAATATTAGCGCCGAGATTTTGAGTTGGGTTAGGTTAGGTTATATTACGTTATTGATGTATATGAAGGTCCCACGGAGACGTAGAGGCCAACTAGCCAGGAATGTTGTCAAATATTAGTGCCGAGATCTTAGGTTGGGTTAGGTCAGGTAATAATATGTTATTGATGTATATGAAGGTCCCACGGAAACATGGAGGCCAACAAGACAGGAATGTTGTCAAATATTACCGCCGAGATGTTACGTTGGTTTAGGTTAGGTTAAATTACGTTATTGATGTATATGAAGGTCCCACGGAGAGGTAGAGGCCAACTCGCCAGGAATGTTGTCAAATATTAGTGCCGGGAAGTTGGGTTGGGTTAGGTTAGGTTATATTATGTTATTGATGTATATAAAATTCCCACGGAGACGTAGAGGGCAACTCGCCAGGAATGTTGTAAAATATTAGTGCCGAGATCTTAGGTTGGGTTAGGTTAGGTTATATTACGTTATTGATGTATATGAAGGTCCCACGGTGATGTAGAGGCCAACTCGCCAGGAATGTTGTCAAATATTACCGCCGATGTGTTAGGTTGGGTTAGGTTAGGTTATACTACGTTATTGATGTATATGAAGGCCCCACGGAGACGTAGAGGCCAACTCGCCAGGAATGTTGTCAAATATTAGTGCCGAGATCTTAGGTTGGGATAGGTCAGGTAATATTATGTTATTGATGTATATGAAGGTCCCACGGAAACATGGAGGCCAACAAGACAGGAATGTTGTCAAATATTACCGCCGAGATGTTACGTTGGGTTTGGTTAGGTTATATTACGTTATTGATGTATATGAAGGTCCCACCGAGACGTAGAGGCCAACTCGCCAGGAATGTTGTCAAATATTAGTGCCGAGATCTTAGGTTGGGTTAGGTTAGGTTATATTACGTTATTGATGTATATGAAGGTCCCACGGAGACGTAGAGGCCACCTCGCCAGGAATGTTGTCAAATATTAGTGCCGAGATCTTAGGTTGGGATAGGTCAGGTAATATTATGTTATTGATGTATATGAAGGTCCCACGGAAACATGGAGGCCAACAAGACAGGAATGTTGTCAAATATTACCGCCGAGATGTTACGTTGGTTTATGTTAGGTTAAATTACGTTATTGATGTATATGACGGTCCTACGGAGAGGTAGAGGCCAACTCGCCAGGAATGTTGTCAAATATTAGTGCCGAGATCTTAGGTTGGGTTAGGTCAGGTAATATTATGTTATTGATGTATATGAAGGTCCCACGGAAACATGGAGGCCAACAAGACAGGAAGGTTGTCAAATATTACCGCCGAGATGTTACGTTGGGTTAGGTTAGGTTATATTACGTTATTGATGTATATGAAGGTCCCACCGAGACGTAGAGGCCAACTCGCCAGGAATGTTGTCAAATATTAGTGCCGAGATGTTGGGTTGGGTTAGGTTAGGTTATATTACGTTATTGATGTATATGAAGGTCCCACGGAGAAGTAGAGTCCAACTCGCAGGGAATGTTGTCAAATATTAGTGCCGTGATCTTAGGTTGGGTTAGGTCAGGTAATATTATGTTATTGATGTATATGAAGGTCCCACGGAAACATGGAGGCCAACAAGACAGGAATGTTGTCAAATATTACCGCCGACATGTTACGTTGGTTTAGGTTAGGTTAAATTACGTTATTGATGTATATGAAGGTCCCACTGAGAGGTAGAGGCCAACTCGCCAGGAATGTTGTCAAATATTAGTGCCGAGATGTTAGGTTGGATTAAGTTATGTAATATTACGTTATTGATGTATGTGAAGGTCCCACGGTGACGTAGAGGCCAACTCGCCAGGAATGTTGTCAAATATTACCGCCGATGTGTTAGGTTGGGTTAGGTTAGGTTATACTACGTTATTGATGTATATGAAGGCCCCAAGGAGACGTAGAGGCCAACTCGCCAGAAATGTTGTCAAATATTACCGCCGAGATGATAGGTTGGGTTAGGTTAGGTTATATTACGTTATTGATGTATATAAAATTCCCGCGGAGACGTAGAGGCCAACTAGCCAGGATCGTTGTCAAATATTAGTGCCGAGATGTTAGGTTAGATTAGGTTAGGTTATATTACGTTATTGATGTATATAAAAGGCCCACGGAGACGTAGAGGCCAACTCGCCAGGAATGTTGTCAAATATTCCCGCCGAGATGATAGGTTGGGCTAGGTTAGGTTATATTACGTTATTGATGTATATACAGGTCCCACGGAAACATAGAGGCCAACAAGCCAGGAATGTTGTCAAATATTACCGCCGAGATGTTACGTTGGTTTAGGTTAGGTTAAATTACGTTATTGATGTATATGAAGGTCCCACTGAGAGGTAGAGGCCAACTCGCCAGGAATGTTGTCAAATATTAGTGCCGAGATCTTAGGTTGGGTTAGGTTAGGTTATATTACGTTATTGATGTATATGAAGGTCCCACGGAGACGTAGAGTCCAACTCGCCAGGAATGTTGTCAAATATTAGTGCCGAGATCTTAGGTTGGGTTAGGTCAGGTAATATTATGTTATTGATGTATATGAAGGTCCCACGGAAACATGGAGGCCAACAAGACAGGAATGTTGTCAAATATTACCGCCGAGATGTTACGTTGGTTTATGTTAGGTTACATTACGTTATTGATGTATATGACGGACCTACGGAGAGGTAGAGGCCAACTCGCCAGGAATGTTGTCAAATATTAGTGCCGAGATCTTAGGTTGGGTTAGGTCAGGTAATATTATGTTATTGATGTATATGAAGGTCCCACGGAAACATGGAGGCCAACAAGACAGGAAGGTTGTCAAATATTACCGCCGAGATGTTACGTTGGGTTAGGTTAGGTTATATTACGTTATTGATGTATATGAAGGTCCCACCGAGACGTAGAGGCCAACTCGCCAGGAATGTTGTCAAATATTAGTGCCGAGATGTTGGGTTGGGTTAGGTTAGGTTATATTACGTTATTGATGTATATGAAGGTCCCACGGAGAAGTAGAGTCCAACTCGCAGGGAATGTTGTCAAATAATAGTGCCGTGATCTTAGGTTGGGTTAGGTCAGGTAATATTATGTTATTGATGTATATGAAGGTCCCACGGAAACATGGAGGCCAACAAGACAGGAATGTTGTCAAATATTACCGCCGAGATGTTACGTTGGTTTAGGTTAGGTTAAATTACGTTATTGATGTATATGAAGGTCCCACTGAGAGGTAGAGGCCAACTCGCCAGGAATGTTGTCAAATATTAGTGCCGAGATGTTAGGTTGGATTAAGTTATGTAATATTACGTTATTGATGTATGTGAAGGTCCCACGGTGACGTAGAGGCCAACTCGCCAGGAATGTTGTCAAATATTACCGCCGATGTGTTAGGTTGGGTTAGGTTAGGTTATACTACGTTATTGATGTATATGAAGGCCCCACGGAGACGTAGAGGCCAACTCGCCAGAAATGTTGTCAAATATTACCGCCGAGATGATAGGTTGGGTTAGGTTAGGTTATATTACGTTATTGATGTATATAAAATTCCCACGGAGACGTAGAGGCCAACTAGCCAGGATCGTTGTCAAATATTAGTGCCGAGATGTTAGGTTAGATTAGGTTAGGTTATATTACGTTATTGATGTATATAAAAGCCCCACGGAGACGTAGAGGCCAACTCGCCAGGAATGTTGTCAAATATTCCCGCCGAGATGATAGGTTGGGCTAGGTTAGGTTATATTACGTTATTGATGTATATACAGGTCCCACGGAAACATAGAGGCCAGCAAGCCAGGAATGTTGTCAAATACTACCGCCGAGATGATAGGTTGGTTTAGGTTAGGTTAAATTACGTTATTGATGTATATAAAAGTCCCACGGAGTCGCAGATGTCAACTCGCCAGGAATGTTGTCAAATAATATCGCCGAGATGTGAGGTTGGGTTAGGTTAGGTTAAGTTACGTTATTGATGTATATGAAGGTCCCACGGAGAGGTAGAGGGCAACTCGCCAGGAATGTTGTCAAATATTAGTGCCGGGAAGTTGGGTTGGGTTAGGTTAGGTTATATTACGTTATTGATGTATATAAAATTCCCACGGAGACGTAGAGGCCAACTCGCCAGGAATGTTGTCAAATATTACCGCCGATGTGTTAGGTTGGGTTAGGTTAGGTTATACTACGTTATTGATGTATATGAAGGCTCCACGGAGACGTAGAGGCCAACTCGCCAGGAATGTTGTCAAATATTAGTGCCCAGATGTGAGGTTGGGTTAGGTTAGGTTAAATTACGTTTTTGATGTATATGAAGGTCCCACGGAGACGTAGAGGCCAACTCGCCAGGAATGTTGTAAAATATTAGTGCCGAGATCTTAGGTTGGGTTAAGTTAGGTTATATTACGTTATTGATGTATATGAAGGTCCCACGGAGACGTAGAGGCCTACTCGCCAGGAATGTTGTCAAATATTAGTGCCGGGAAGTTGGGTTGGGTTAGGCTAGGTTATATTACGTTATTGATGTATATAAGATTCCCACGGAGACGTAGAGGCCAACTCGCCAGGAATGTTGTAAAATATTAGTGCCGAGATCTTAGGTTGGGTTAGGTTAGGTTATACTACGTTATTGATGTATATGAAGGCCCCACGGAGACGTAGAGGCCAACTCGCCAGGAATGTTGTCAAATATTACCGCCGATATGATAGGTTGGGCTAGGATAGGTTATATGACATTATTGATGTATATAAAGGTCCCACGGAAACATAGAGGCCAACAAGCCAGGAATGTTGTCAAATACTACCGCCGAGATGTTACGTTGGTTTAGGTTAGGTTAAATTAAGATATTGATGTATATGAAGGTCCCACGAAGAGGTAGAGGCCAACTCGCCAGGAATGCTGTCAAATATTAGTGCCGGGAAGTTGGGTTGGGTTAGGTTAGGTTATATTACGTTATTGATGTATATAAAATTCCCACGGAGACGTAGAGGCCAACTCGCCAGGAATGTTGTAAAATATTAGTGCCGAGATCTTAGGTTGGGTTAGGTTAGGTTATATTACGTTATTGATGTATATGAAGGTCCCAAGGTGACGTAGAGGCCAACTCGCCAGGAATGTTGTCAAATATTAGTGCCGAGATGTTAGGTTGGGTTAGGTTAGGTTATATTACGTTACTGATGTATATGAAGGCCCCACGGAGACGTAGAGGCCAACTCGCCAGGAATGTTGTCAAATATTTGTGCCGGGAAGTTGGGTTGGGTTAGGTTAGGTTATATTATGTTATTGATGTATATAAAATTCCCACGGAGACGTAGAGGCCAACTCGCCAGGAATGTTGTCAAATATTAGTGCCGAGATCTTAGGTTGGGTTAGGTCAGGTAATATTATGTTATTAATGTATATGAAAGTCCCACGGAAACATGGAGGCCAACAAGACAGGAAGGTTGTCAAATATTACCGCCGAGGTGTTACGTTGGTTTAGGTTAGGTTAAATTACGTTATTGATGTATATAAAAGTCCCACGGAGTCGTAGAGGTCAACTCGCCAGGAATGTTGTCAAATAATAGCGCCGAGATCTTGAGGTTGGGTTAGGTCAGGTAATATTATGTTATTAATGTATATGAAGGTCCCACGGAGACGTAGAGGCCAACTCCCCAGGAATGTTGTCAAATATTCCCGCCGACAGGATAGGTTGGGATAGGTTAGGTTATATTACGTTATTGATGTATATAAAGGTCCCACGGAAACATAGAGGCCAACAAGCCAGGAATGTTGTCAAATACTACCGCCGAGATGTTACGTTGGTTTAGGTTAGGTTAAATTAAGATATTGATGTATTTGAAGGTCCCACGAAGAGGTAGAGGCCAACTCGCCAGGAATGCTGTCAAATATTAGTGCCGGGAAGTTGGGTTGGGTTAGGTTAGGTTATATTACGTTATTGATGTATATAAAATTCCCACGGAGACGTAGAGGCCAACTCGCCAGGAATGTTGTAAAATATTAGTGCCGAGATCTTAGGTTGGGTTAGGTTAGGTTATATTACGTTATTGATGTATATGAAGGTCCCAAGGTGACGTAGAGGCCAACTCGCCAGGAATGTTGTCAAATATTAGTGCCGAGATGTTAGGTTGGGTTAGGTTAGGTTATATTACGTTACTGATGTATATGAAGGCCCCACGGAGACGTAGAGGCCAACTCGCCAGGAATGTTGTCAAATATTTGTGCCGGGAAGTTGGGTTGGATTAGGTTAGGTTATATTATGTTATTGATGTATATAAAATTCCCACGGAGACGTAGAGGCCAACTCGCCAGGAATGTTGTCAAATATTAGTGCCGAGATCTTAGGTTGGGTTAGGTCAGGTAATATTATGTTATTAATGTATATGAAAGTCCCACGGAAACATGGAGGCCAACAAGACAGGAAGGTTGTCAAATATTACCGCCGAGATGTTACGTTGGGTTAGGTTAGGTTATATTACGTTATTGATGTATATGAAGGTCCCACCGAGACGTAGAGGCCAACTCGCCAGGAATGTTGTCAAATATTAGTGCCGAGATGTTAGGTTGGGTTAAGTTAGGTAATATTACGTTATTGATGTAAATGAAGGTCCCACGGTGACGTAGAGGCCAACTCGCCAGGAATGTTGTCAAATATTACCGCCGATGTGTTAGTTTGGATTAGGTTAGGTTATATTACGTTATTGATGTATATGAAGGCCCCACGGAGACGTAGAGGCCAACTCGCCAGGAATGTTGTCAAATATTACCGCCGAGATGTTAGGTTGGGTTAGGTTAGGTTATATTACGTTATTGATGTATATGAAGGCCCCACGGAGACGTAGAGGCCAACTGGCCAGGAATGTTGTCAAATATTACCGCCGAGATGATAGGTTGGGTTAGGTTAGATTATATTACGTTATTGATGTATATGAAGGCCGCACGGAGAGGTAGAGGCCAACTCGCCAGGAATGTTGTCAAATATTAGTGCCGAGATGTTAGGTTGGGTTAGGTTAGGTAATATTACGTTATTGATGTATATGAAGGTCCCACGGAGACGTAGAGGCCAACTCGCCAGGAATGTTGTCAAATATTACCGCCGATATGATAGGTTGGGCTAGGTTAGGTTATATGACGTTATTGATGTATATAAAGGTCCCACGGAAACATAGAGGCCAACAAGCCAGGAATGTTGTCAAATATTACCGCCGAGGTGTTACGTTGGTTTAGGTTAGGTTAAATTACGTTATTGATGTATATAAAAGTCCCACGGAGTCGTAGAGGTCAACTCGCCAGGAATGTTGTCAAATAATAGCGCCGAGATGTGAGGTTGGGTTAGGTTAGGTTAAATTACGTTATTGATGTATATGAAGGTCCCACGGAGACGTAGAGGCCAACTAGCCAGGAATGTTGTCAAATATTAGTGCCGAGATCTTAGGTTGGGTTAGGTCAGGTAATAATATGTTATTGATGTATATGAAGGTCCCACGGAAACATGGAGGCCAACAAGACAGGAATGTTGTCAAATATTACCGCCGAGATGTTACGCTGGTTTAGGTTAGGTTAAATTACGTTATTGATGTATATGAAGGTCCCACGGAGAGGTAGAGGCCAACTCGCCAGGAATGTTGTCAAATATTAGTGCCGGGAAGTTGGGTTGGGTTAGGTTAGGTTATATTATGTTATTGATGTATATAAAATTCCCACGGAGACGTAGAGGGCAACTCGCCAGGAATGTTGTAAAATATTAGTGCCGAGATTTTAAGTTGGGTTAGGTTAGGTTATATTACGTTATTGATGTATATGAAGGTCCCACGGAGACGTAGAAGCCAACTAGCCAGGAATGTTGTCAAATATTAGTGCCGAGATCTTAGGTTGGGTTAGGTCAGGTAATAATATGTTATTGATGTATATGAAGGTCCCACGGAAACATGGAGGCCAACAAGACAGGAATGTTGTCAAATATTACCGCCGAGATGTTACGTTGGTTTAGGTTAGGTTAAATTACGTTATTGATGTATATGAAGGTCCCACGGAGAGGTAGAGGCCAACTCGCCAGGAATGTTGTCAAATATTTGTGCCGGGAAGTTGGGTTGGGTTAGGTTAGGTTATATTATGTTATTGATGTCTATAAAATTCCCACGGAGACGTAGAGGCCAACTCGCCAGGAATGTTGTCAAATATTAGTGCCGAGATCTTAGGTTGGGTTAGGTCAGGTAATATTATGTTATTGATGTATATGAAGGTCCCACGGAAACATGGAGGCCAACAATACAGGAAGGTTGTCAAATATTACCGCCGAGATGTTACGTTGGGTTAGGTTAGGTTATATTACGTTATTGATGTATATGAAGGTCCCACCGAGACGTAGAGGCCAACTCGCCAGGAATGTTGTCAAATATTAGTGCCGAGATCTTAGGTTGGGTTAGGACAGGTAATATTATGTTATTGATGTATACGAAGGTCCCACGGAAACATGGAGGCCAACAAGACAGGAATGTTGTCAAATATTACCGCCGAGATGTTACGTTGGTTTAGGTTAGGTTAAATTACGTTATTGATGTATATGAAGGTCCCACTGAGAAGTAGAGGCCAACTCGCCAGGAATGTTGTCAAATATTAGTGCCGAGATCTTAGGTTGGGTTAGGACAGGTAATATTATGTTATTGATGTATACGAAGGTCCCACGGAAACATGGAGGCCAACAAGACAGGAATGTTGTCAAATATTACCGCCGAGATGTTACGTTGGTTTAGGTTAGGTTAAATTACGTTATTGATGTATATGAAGGTCCCACTGAGAGGTAGAGGCCAACTCGCCAGGAATGTTGTCAAATATTAGTGCCGAGATGTTAGGTTGGATTAAGTTATGTAATATTACGTTATTGATGTATGTGAAGGTCCCACGGTGACGTAGAGGCCAACTCGCCAGGAATATTGTCAAATATTACCGCCGATGTGTTAGGTTGGGTTAGGTTAGGTTATACTACGTTATTGATGTATATGAAGGCCCCACGGAGACGTAGAGGCCAACTCGCCAGAAATGTTGTCAAATATTACCGCCGAGATGATAGGTTGGGTTAGGTTAGGTTATATTACGTTATTGATGTATATAAAATTCCCACGGAGACGTAGAGGCCAACTAGCCAGGAACGTTGTCAAATATTAGTGCCGAGATGTTAGGTTAGATTAGGTTAGGTTATATTACGTTATTGATGTATATAAAAGCCCCATGGAGACGTAGAGGCCAACTCGCCAGGAATGTTGTCAAATATTCCCGCCGAGATGATAGGTTGGGCTAGGTTAGGTTATATTACGTTATTGATGTATATGAAGGTCCCACGGAGACGCAGAGGCCAACTCGCCAGGAATGTTGTAAAATATTAGTGCCGAGATCTTAGGTTGGGTTAGGTCAGGTAATATTATGTTATTGATGTATATGAAGGTCCCACGGAAACATAGAGGCCAACAAGCCAGGAATGTTGTCAAATATTACCGCCGAGGTGTTACGTTGGTTTAGGTTAGGTTAAATTACGTTATTGATGTATATAAAAGTCCCACGGAGTCGTAGAGGTCAACTCGCCAGGAATGTTGTCAAATAATAGCGCCGAGATGTGAGGTTGGGTTAGGTTAGGTTAAATTACGTTATTGATGTATATGAAGGTCCCACGGAGAGGTAGAGGGCAACTCGCCAGGAATGTTGTCAAATATTAGTGCCGGGAAGTTGGGTTGGGTTAGGTTAGGTTATATTACGTTATTGATGTATATAAAATACCCACGGAGACGTAGAGGCCAACTCGCCAGGAATGTTGTAAAATATTAGTGCCGAGATCTTAGGTTGGGTTAGGTTAGGTTATATTACGTTATAGATGTATATGAAGGTCCCACGGTGACGTAGAGGCCAACTCGCCAGGAATGTTGTCAAATATTACCGCCGATGTGTTAGGTTGGGTTAGGTTAGGTTATACTACGTTATTGATGTATATGAAGGCCCCACGGAGACGTAGAGGCCAACTCGCCAGGAATGTTGTCAAATATTAGTGCCCAGATGTGAGGTTGGGTTAGGTTAGGTTAAATTACGTTATTGATGTATATGAAGGTCCCACGGAGACGTAGAGGCCAACTCGCCAGGAATGTTGTAAAATATTAGTGCCGAGATCTTAGGTTGGGTTAAGTTAGGTTATATTACGTTATTGATGTATATGAAGGCCCCACGGAGACGTAGAGGCCAACTCGCCAGGAATGTTGTCAAATATTACCGCCGATATGATAGGTTGGGCTAGGTTAGGTTATATGACGTTATTGATGTATATAAAGGTCCCACGGAAACATACAGGCCAACAAGCCAGGAATGTTGTCAAATATTACCGCCGAGGTGTTACGTTGGTTTAGGTTAGGTTAAATTACGTTATTGATGTATATAAAAGTCCCACGGAGTCGTAGAGGTCAACTCGCCAGGAATGTTGTCAAATAATAGCGCCGAGATCTTAGGTTGGGTTAGGTCAGGTAATATTATGTTATTAATGTATATGAAGGTCCCACGGAGACGTAGAGGCCAACTCCCCAGGAATGTTGTCAAATATTCCCGCCGTCAGGATAGGTTGGGCTAGGTTAGGTTATATTACGTTATTGATGTATATAAAGGTCCCACGGAAACATAGAGGCCAACAAGCCAGAAATGTTGTCAAATACTACCGCCGAGATGTTACGTTGGTTTAGGTTAGGTTAAATTAAGGTATTGATGTATATGAAGGTCCCACGAAGAGGTAGAGGCCAACTCGCCAGGAATGTTGTCAAATATTAGTGCCGAGTTGTGAGGTTGGATTAGGTTAGGTTAAATTACGTTATTGATGTATATGAAGGTCCCACGGAGAGGTAGAGGCCAACTCGCCAGGAATGTTGTCAAATATTAGTGCCGGGAAGTTGGGTTGGGTTAGGTTAGGTTATATTACGTTATTGATGTATATAAAATTCCCACGGAGACGTAGAGGCCAGCTCGCCAGGAATGTTGTAAAATATTAGTGCCGAGATCTTAGGTTGGGTTAGGTTAGGTTATATTACGTTATTGATGTATATGAAGGTCCCACGGTGACGTAGAGGCCAACTCGCCAGGAATGTTGTCAAATATTACCGCCGATGTGTTAGGTTGGGTTAGGTTAGGTTATACTACGTTATTGATGTATATGAAGGCCCCACGGAGACGTATAGGCCAACCCGCCAGGAATGTTGTCAAATATTAGTGCCGAGATGTTACGTTGGTTTAGGTTAGGTTAAATTACGTTATTGATGTATATGAAGGTCCCACTGAGAGGTAGAGGCCAACTCGCCAGGAATGTTGACAAATATTAGTGCAGAGATGTTACGTTGGTTTAGGTTAGGTTAAATTAAGGTATTGATGTATATGAAGGTCCCACGAAGAGGTAGAGGCCAACTCGCCAGGAATGTTGTCAAATATTAGTGCCGAGTTGTGAGGTTGGATTAGGTTAGGTTAAATTACGTTATTGATGTATATGAAGGTCCCACGGAGAGGTAGAGGCCAACTCGCCAGGAATGTTGTCAAATATTAGTGCCGGGAAGTTGGGTTGGGTTAGGTTAGGTTATATTACGTTATTGATGTATATAAAATTCCCACGGAGACGTAGAGGCCAGCTCGCCAGGAATGTTGTAAAATATTAGTGCCGAGATCTTAGGTTGGGTTAGGTTAGGTTATATTACGTTATTGATGTATATGAAGGTCCCACGGTGACGTAGAGGCCAACTCGCCAGGAATGTTGTCAAATATTACCGCCGATGTGTTAGGTTGGGTTAGGTTAGGTTATACTACGTTATTGATGTATATGAAGGCCCCACGGAGACGTATAGGCCAACCCGCCAGGAATGTTGTCAAATATTAGTGCCGAGATGTGAGGTTGGGTTAGGTTAGGTTAAATTACGTTATTGATGTATATGAAGGTCCCACGGAGACGTAGAGGCCAACTCGCCAGGAATGTTGTCAAATATTAGTGCCGAGATCTTAGGTTGGGTTAGGTCAGGTAATATTATGTTATTGATGTATATGAAGGTCCCACGGAAACATGGAGGCCAACAAGACAGGAAGGTTGTCAAATATTACCGCCGAGATGTTACGTTGGGTTAGGTTAGGTTATATTACGTTATTGATGTATATGAAGGTCCCACCGAGACGTAGAGGCCAACTCGCCAGGAATGTTGTCAAATATTAGTGCCGAGATGTTGGGTTGGGTTAGGTTAGGTTATATTACGTTATTGATGTATATGAAGGTCCCACGGAGAAGTAGAGTCCAACTCGCAGGGAATGTTGTCAAATATTAGTGCCGTGATCTTAGGTTGGGTTAGGTCAGGTAATATTATGTTATTGATGTATATGAAGGTCCCACGGAAACATGGAGGCCAACAAGACAGGAATGTTGTCAAATATTACCGCCGAGATGTTACGTTGGTTTAGGTTAGGTTAAATTACGTTATTGATGTATATGAAGGTCCCACTGAGAGGTAGAGGCCAACTCGCCAGGAATGTTGTCAAATATTAGTGCCGAGATGTTAGGTTGGATTAAGTTATGTAATATTACGTTATTGATGTATGTGAAGGTCCCACGGTGACGTAGAGGCCAACTCGCCAGGAATGTTGTCAAATATTACCGCCGATGTGTTAGGTTGGGTTAGGTTAGGTTATACTACGTTATTGATGTATATGAAGGCCCCACGGAGACGTAGAGGCCAACTCGCCAGAAATGTTGTCAAATATTACCGCCGAGATGATAGGTTGGGTTAGGTTAGGTTATATTACGTTATTGATGTATATAAAATTCCCGCGGAGACGTAGAGGCCAACTAGCCAGGATCGTTGTCAAATATTAGTGCCGAGATGTTAGGTTAGATTAGGTTAGGTTATATTACGTTATTGATGTATATAAAAGGCCCACGGAGACGTAGAGGCCAACTCGCCAGGAATGTTGTCAAATATTCCCGCCGAGATGATAGGTTGGGCTAGGTTAGGTTATATTACGTTATTGATGTATATACAGGTCCCACGGAAACATAGAGGCCAACAAGCCAGGAATGTTGTCAAATACTACCGCCGAGATGATAGGTTGGGTTAGGTTAGGTTATATTACGTTATTGATGTATATGCAGGTCCCACGGAGACGTAGAGGCCAACTCGCCAGGAATGTTGTAAAATATTAGTGCCGAGATCTTAGGTTGGGTTAGGTCAGGTAATATTATGTTATTGATGTATATGAAGGTCCCACGGAAACATCGAGGCCAACAAGACAGGAATGTTGTCAAATATTACCGCCGAGATGTTACGTTGGTTTAGGTTAGGTTAAATTACGTTATTGATGTATATGAAGGTCCCACTGAGAGGTAGAGGCCAACTCGCCAGGAATGTTGACAAATATTAGTGCCGAGATGTTAGGTTGGGTTAAGTTAGGTAATATTACGTTATTGATGTATGTGAAGGTCCCACGGTGACGTAGAGGCCAACTCGCCAGGAATGTTGTCAAATATTAGTGCCGGGAAGTTGGGTTGGGTTAGGTTAGGTTATATTATGTTATTGATGTATATAAAATTCCCACAAAGACGTAGAGGGCAACTCGCCAGGAATGTTGTAAAATATTAGTGCCGAGATCTTAGGTTGGGTTAGGTTAGGTTATATTACGTTATTGATGTATATGAAGGTCCCACGGTGATGTAGAGGCCAACTCGCCAGGAATGTTGTCAAATATTACCGCCGATGTGTTAGGTTGGGTTAGGTTAGGTTATACTACGTTATTGATGTATATGAAGGCCCCACGGAGACGTAGAGGCCAACTCGCCAGGAATGTTGTCAAATATTACCGCCGAGATGATAGGTTGGGTTAGGTTAGGTTATATTACGTTATGGATGTATATGAAGGTCCCACGGAGAAGTAGAGGCCAACTAGCCAGGAATGTTGTCAAATATTAGTGCCGAGAAGTTAGGTTGGATTAGGTTATGTTAAATTACGTTATTGATGTATATGAAGGTCCCACTGAGAGGTAGAGGCCAACTCGCCAGGAATGTTGTCAAATATTAGTGCCGAGATGTTAGGTTGGGTTATGTTAGGTAATATTACGTTATTGATGTATATAAAATTCCCACGGAGACATAGAGGCCAACTCGCCAGGAATGTTGTAAAATATTAGTGCCGAGATTTTAGGTTGGGTTAGGTTAGGTTATATTACGTTATTGATGTATATGAAGGTCCCACGGAGACGTAGAGGCCAACTAGCCAGGAATGTTGTCAAATATTAGTGCCGAGATCTTAGGTTGGGTTAGGTCAGGTAATAATATGTTATTGATGTATATGAAGGTCCCACGGAAACATGGAGGCCAACAAGACAGGAATGTTGTCAAATATTACCGCCGAGATGTTACGTTGGTTTAGGTTAGGTTAAATTACGTTATTGATGTATATGAAGGTCCCACGGAGAGGTAGAGGCCAACTCGCCAGGAATGTTGTCAAATATTTGTGCCGGGAAGTTGGGTTGGGTTAGGTTAGGTTATATTACGTTATTGATGTATATGAAGGTCCCACGGAGACGTAGAGGCCAACTCGCCAGGAATGTTGTCAAATATTAGTGCCGAGATCTTAGGTTGGGATAGGTCGGGTAATATTATGTTATTGATGTATATGAAAGTCCCACGGAAACATGGAGGCCAACAAGACAGGAATGTTGTCAAATATTACCGCCGAGATGTTACGTTGGGTTAGGTTAGGTTATATTACGTTATTGATGTATATGAAGGTCCCACCGAGACGTAGAGGCCAACTCGCCAGGAATGTTGTCAAATATTAGTGCCGAGATCTTAGGTTGGGTTAGGACAGGTAATATTATGTTATTGATGTATACGAAGGTCCCACGGAAACATGGAGGCCAACAAGACAGGAATGTTGTCAAATATTACCGCCGAGATGTTACGTTGGTTTAGGTTAGGTTAAATTACGTTATTGATGTATATGAAGGTCCCACTGAGAGGTAGAGGCCAACTCGCCAGGAATGTTGTCAAATATTAGTGCCGAGATCTTAGGTTGGGTTAGGTTAGGTTATATTACGTTATTGATGTATATGAAGGTCCCACGGAGACGTAGAGTCCAACTCGCCAGGAATGTTGTCAAATATTAGTGCCGAGATCTTAGGTTGGGTTAGGTCAGGTAATATTATGTTATTGATGTATATGAAGGTCCCACGGAAACATGGAGGCCAACAAGACAGGAATGTTGTCAAATATTACCGCCGAGATGTTACGTTGGTTTATGTTAGGTTACATTACGTTATTGATGTATATGACGGACCTACGGAGAGGTAGAGGCCAACTCGCCAGGAATGTTGTCAAATATTAGTGCCGAGATCTTAGGTTGGGTTAGGTCAGGTAATATTATGTTATTGATGTATATGAAGGTCCCACGGAAACATGGAGGCCAACAAGACAGGAAGGTTGTCAAATATTACCGCCGAGATGTTACGTTGGGTTAGGTTAGGTTATATTACGTTATTGATGTATATGAAGGTCCCACCGAGACGTAGAGGCCAACTCGCCAGGAATGTTGTCAAATATTAGTGCCGAGATGTTGGGTTGGGTTAGGTTAGGTTATATTACGTTATTGATGTATATGAAGGTCCCACGGAGAAGTAGAGTCCAACTCGCAGGGAATGTTGTCAAATATTAGTGCCGTGATCTTAGGTTGGGTTAGGTCAGGTAATATTATGTTATTGATGTATATGAAGGTCCCACGGAAACATGGAGGCCAACAAGACAGGAATGTTGTCAAATATTACCGCCGAGATGTTACGTTGGTTTAGGTTAGGTTAAATTACGTTATTGATGTATATGAAGGTCCCACTGAGAGGTAGAGGCCAACTCGCCAGGAATGTTGTCAAATATTAGTGCCGAGATGTTAGGTTGGATTAAGTTATGTAATATTACGTTATTGATGTATGTGAAGGTCCCACGGTGACGTAGAGGCCAACTCGCCAGGAATGTTGTCAAATATTACCGCCGATGTGTTAGGTTGGGTTAGGTTAGGTTATACTACGTTATTGATGTATATGAAGGCCCCACGGAGACGTAGAGGCCAACTCGCCAGAAATGTTGTCAAATATTACCGCCGAGATGATAGGTTGGGTTAGGTTAGGTTATATTACGTTATTGATGTATATAAAATTCCCACGGAGACGTAGAGGCCAACTAGCCAGGATCGTTGTCAAATATTAGTGCCGAGATGTTAGGTTAGATTAGGTTAGGTTATATTACGTTATTGATGTATATAAAAGCCCCACGGAGACGTAGAGGCCAACTCGCCAGGAATGTTGTCAAATATTCCCGCCGAGATGATAGGTTGGGCTAGGTTAGGTTATATTACGTTATTGATGTATATACAGGTCCCACGGAAACATAGAGGCCAGCAAGCCAGGAATGTTGTCAAATACTACCGCCGAGATGATAGGTTGGGTTAGGTTAGGTTAAATTACGTTATTGATGTATATGAAGGTCCCACGGAGAGGTAGAGGCCAACTCGCCAGGAATGTTGTCAAATATTTGTGCCGGGAAGTTGGGTTGGGTTAGGTTAGGTTATATTACGTTATTGATGTATATGAAGGTCCCACGGAGACGTAGAGGCCAACTCGCCAGGAATGTTGTCAAATATTAGTGCCGAGATCTTAGGTTGGGATAGGTCGGGTAATATTATGTTATTGATGTATATGAAAGTCCCACGGAAACATGGAGGCCAACAAGACAGGAATGTTGTCAAATATTACCGCCGAGATGTTACGTTGGGTTAGGTTAGGTTATATTACGTTATTGATGTATATGAAGGTCCCACCGAGACGTAGAGGCCAACTCGCCAGGAATGTTGTCAAATATTAGTGCCGAGATCTTAGGTTGGGTTAGGACAGGTAATATTATGTTATTGATGTATACGAAGGTCCCACGGAAACATGGAGGCCAACAAGACAGGAATGTTGTCAAATATTACCGCCGAGATGTTACGTTGGTTTAGGTTAGGTTAAATTACGTTATTGATGTATATGAAGGTCCCACTGAGAGGTAGAGGCCAACTCGCCAGGAATGTTGTCAAATATTAGTGCCGAGATCTTAGGTTGGGTTAGGTTAGGTTATATTACGTTATTGATGTATATGAAGGTCCCACGGAGACGTAGAGTCCAACTCGCCAGGAATGTTGTCAAATATTAGTGCCGAGATCTTAGGTTGGGTTAGGTCAGGTAATATTATGTTATTGATGTATATGAAGGTCCCACGGAAACATGGAGGCCAACAAGACAGGAATGTTGTCAAATATTACCGCCGAGATGTTACGTTGGTTTATGTTAGGTTACATTACGTTATTGATGTATATGACGGACCTACGGAGAGGTAGAGGCCAACTCGCCAGGAATGTTGTCAAATATTAGTGCCGAGATCTTAGGTTGGGTTAGGTCAGGTAATATTATGTTATTGATGTATATGAAGGTCCCACGGAAACATGGAGGCCAACAAGACAGGAAGGTTGTCAAATATTACCGCCGAGATGTTACGTTGGGTTAGGTTAGGTTATATTACGTTATTGATGTATATGAAGGTCCCACCGAGACGTAGAGGCCAACTCGCCAGGAATGTTGTCAAATATTAGTGCCGAGATGTTGGGTTGGGTTAGGTTAGGTTATATTACGTTATTGATGTATATGAAGGTCCCACGGAGAAGTAGAGTCCAACTCGCAGGGAATGTTGTCAAATATTAGTGCCGTGATCTTAGGTTGGGTTAGGTCAGGTAATATTATGTTATTGATGTATATGAAGGTCCCACGGAAACATGGAGGCCAACAAGACAGGAATGTTGTCAAATATTACCGCCGAGATGTTACGTTGGTTTAGGTTAGGTTAAATTACGTTATTGATGTATATGAAGGTCCCACTGAGAGGTAGAGGCCAACTCGCCAGGAATGTTGTCAAATATTAGTGCCGAGATGTTAGGTTGGATTAAGTTATGTAATATTACGTTATTGATGTATGTGAAGGTCCCACGGTGACGTAGAGGCCAACTCGCCAGGAATGTTGTCAAATATTACCGCCGATGTGTTAGGTTGGGTTAGGTTAGGTTATACTACGTTATTGATGTATATGAAGGCCCCACGGAGACGTAGAGGCCAACTCGCCAGAAATGTTGTCAAATATTACCGCCGAGATGATAGGTTGGGTTAGGTTAGGTTATATTACGTTATTGATGTATATAAAATTCCCACGGAGACGTAGAGGCCAACTAGCCAGGATCGTTGTCAAATATTAGTGCCGAGATGTTAGGTTAGATTAGGTTAGGTTATATTACGTTATTGATGTATATAAAAGCCCCACGGAGACGTAGAGGCCAACTCGCCAGGAATGTTGTCAAATATTCCCGCCGAGATGATAGGTTGGGCTAGGTTAGGTTATATTACGTTATTGATGTATATACAGGTCCCACGGAAACATAGAGGCCAGCAAGCCAGGAATGTTGTCAAATACTACCGCCGAGATGATAGGTTGGGTTAGGTTAGGTTATATTACGTTATTGATGTATATGAAGGTCCCACGGAGACGTAGAGGCCAACTCGCCAGGAATGTTGTAAAATATTAGTGCCGAGATCTTAGGTTGGGTTAGGTCAGGTAATATTATGTTATTGATGTATATGAAGGTCCCACGGAAACATCGAGGCCAACAAGACAGGAATGTTGTCAAATATTACCGCCGAGATGTTACGTTGGTTTAGGTTAGGTTAAATTACGTTATTGATGTACATGAAGGTCCCACTGAGAGGTAGAGGCCAACTCGCCAGGAATGTTGACAAATATTAGTGCCGAGATGTTAGCTTAGGTTAAGTTAGGTAATATTACGTTATTGATGTAAGTGAAGGTCCCACGGTGACGTAGAGGCCAACTCGCCAGGAATGTTGTCAAATATTACCGCCGATGTGTTAGGTTGGATTAGGTTAGGTTATATTACGTTATTGATGTATATGAAGGCCCCACGGAGACGTAGAGGCCAACTCGCCAGGAATGTTGTCAAATATTAGTGCCGAGATCTTAGATTGGGTTAGGTCAGGTAATAATACGTTATTGATGTATATGAAGGTCCCACGGAAACATGGAGGCCAACAAGACAGGAATGTTGTCAAATATTACCGCCGATGTGTTAGGTTGGGTTAGGTTAGGTTATACTACGTTATTGATGTATATGAAGGCTCCACGGAGACGTAGAGGCCAACTCGCCAGGAATGTTGTCAAATATTAGTGCCCAGATGTGAGGTTGGGTTAGGTTAGGTTAAATTACGTTTTTGATGTATATGAAGGTCCCACGGAGACGTAGAGGCCAACTCGCCAGGAATGTTGTAAAATATTAGTGCCGAGATCTTAGGTTGGGTTAAGTTAGGTTATATTACGTTATTGATGTATATGAAGGTCCCACGGAGACGTAGAGGCCTACTCGCCAGGAATGTTGTCAAATATTAGTGCCGGGAAGTTGGGTTGGGTTAGGTTAGGTTATATTACGTTATTGATGTATATAAAATTCCCACGGAGACGTAGAGGCCAACTCGCCAGGAATGTTGTAAAATATTAGTGCCGAGATCTTAGGTTGGGTTAGGTTAGGTTATACTACGTTATTGATGTATATGAAGGCCCCACGGAGACGTAGAGGCCAACTCGCCAGGAATGTTGTCAAATATTACCGCCGATATGATAGGTTGGGCTAGGATAGGTTATATGACATTATTGATGTATATAAAGGTCCCACGGAAACATAGAGGCCAACAAGCCAGGAATGTTGTCAAATATTACCGCCGAGGTGTTACGTTGGTTTAGGTTAGGTTAAATTACGTTATTGATGTATATAAAAGTCCCACGGAGTCGTAGAGGTCAACTCGCCAGGAATGTTGTCAAATAATAGCGCCGAGATCTTGAGGTTGGGTTAGGTCAGGTAATATTATGTTATTAATGTATATGAAGGTCCCACGGAGACGTAGAGGCCAACTCCCCAGGAATGTTGTCAAATATTCCCGCCGACAGGATAGGTTGGGCTAGGTTAGGTTATATTACGTTATTGATGTATATAAAGGTCCCACGGAAACATAGAGGCCAACAAGCCAGGAATGTTGTCAAATACTACCGCCGAGATGTTACGTTGGTTTAGGTTAGGTTAAATTAAGATATTGATGTATATGAAGGTCCCACGAAGAGGTAGAGGCCAACTCGCCAGGAATGCTGTCAAATATTAGTGCCGGGAAGTTGGGTTGGGTTAGGTTAGGTTATATTACGTTATTGATGTATATAAAATTCCCACGGAGACGTAGAGGCCAACTCGCCAGGAATGTTGTAAAATATTAGTGCCGAGATCTTAGGTTGGGTTAGGTTAGGTTATATTACGTTATTGATGTATATGGAGGTCCCAAGGTGACGTAGAGGCCAACTCGCCAGGAATGTTGTCAAATATTAGTGCCGAGATGTTAGGTTGGGTTAGGTTAGGTTATATTACGTTACTGATGTATATGAAGGCCCCACGGAGACGTAGAGGCCAACTCGCCAGGAATGTTGTCAAATATTTGTGCCGGGAAGTTGGGTTGGGTTAGGTTAGGTTATATTATGTTATTGATGTATATAAAATTCCCACGGAGACGTAGAGGCCAACTCGCCAGGAATGTTGTCAAATATTAGTGCCGAGATCTTAGGTTGGGTTAGGTCAGGTAATATTATGTTATTAATGTATATGAAAGTCCCACGGAAACATGGAGGCCAACAAGACAGGAAGGTTGTCAAATATTACCGCCGAGGTGTTACGTTGGTTTAGGTTAGGTTAAATTACGTTATTGATGTATATAAAAGTCCCACGGAGTCGTAGAGGTCAACTCGCCAGGAATGTTGTCAAATAATAGCGCCGAGATCTTGAGGTTGGGTTAGGTCAGGTAATATTATGTTATTAATGTATATGAAGGTCCCACGGAGACGTAGAGGCCAACTCCCCAGGAATGTTGTCAAATATTCCCGCCGACAGGATAGGTTGGGATAGGTTAGGTTATATTACGTTATTGATGTATATAAAGGTCCCACGGAAACATAGAGGCCAACAAGCCAGGAATGTTGTCAAATACTACCGCCGAGATGTTACGTTGGTTTAGGTTAGGTTAAATTAAGATATTGATGTATTTGAAGGTCCCACGAAGAGGTAGAGGCCAACTCGCCAGGAATGCTGTCAAATATTAGTGCCGGGAAGTTGGGTTGGGTTAGGTTAGGTTATATTACGTTATTGATGTATATAAAATTCCCACGGAGACGTAGAGGCCAACTCGCCAGGAATGTTGTAAAATATTAGTGCCGAGATCTTAGGTTGGGTTAGGTTAGGTTATATTACGTTATTGATGTATATGAAGGTCCCAAGGTGACGTAGAGGCCAACTCGCCAGGAATGTTGTCAAATATTAGTGCCGAGATGTTAGGTTGGGTTAGGTTAGGTTATATTACGTTACTGATGTATATGAAGGCCCCACGGAGACGTAGAGGCCAACTCGCCAGGAATGTTGTCAAATATTTGTGCCGGGAAGTTGGGTTGGGTTAGGTTAGGTTATATTATGTTATTGATGTATATAAAATTCCCACGGAGACGTAGAGGCCAACTCGCCAGGAATGTTGTCAAATATTAGTGCCGAGATCTTAGGTTGGGTTAGGTCAGGTAATATTATGTTATTAATGTATACGAAAGTCCCACGGAAACATGGAGGCCAACAAGACAGGAAGGTTGTCAAATATTACCGCCGAGATGTTACGTTGGGTTAGGTTAGGTTATATTACGTTATTGATGTATATGAAGGTCCCACCGAGACGTAGAGGCCAACTCGCCAGGAATGTTGTCAAATATTAGTGCCGAGATCTTAGGTTGGGTTAGGACAGGTAATATTATGTTATTGATGTATACGAAGGTCCCACGGAAACATGGAGGCCAACAAGACAGGAATGTTGTCAAATATTACCGCCGAGATGTTACGTTGGTTTAGGTTAGGTTAAATTACGTTATTGATGTATATGAAGGTCCCACTGAGAGGTAAAGGCCAACTCGCCAGGAATGTTGTCAAATATTAGTGCCGAGATGTTAGGTTGGATTAAGTTATGTAATATAACGTTATTGATGTATGTGAAGGTCCCACGGTGACGTAGAGGCCAACTCGCCAGGAATATTGTCAAATATTACCGCCGATGTGTTAGGTTGGGTTAGGTTAGGTTATACTACGTTATTGATGTATATGAAGGCCCCACGGAGACGTAGAGGCCAACTCGCCAGAAATGTTGTCAAATATTACCGCCGAGATGATAGGTTGGGTTAGGTTAGGTTATATTACGTTATTGATGTATATAAAATTCCCACGGAGACGTAGAGGCCAACTAGCCAGGAACGTTGTCAAATATTAGTGCCGAGATGTTAGGTTAGATTAGGTTAGGTTATATTACGTTATTGATGTATATAAAAGCCCCACGGAGACGTAGAGGCCAACTCGCCAGGAATGTTGTCAAATATTCCCGCCGAGATGATAGGTTGGGCTAGGTTAGGTTATATTACGTTATTGATGTATATGAAGGTCCCACGGAGACGCAGAGGCCAACTCGCCAGGAATGTTGTAAAATATTAGTGCCGAGATCTTAGGTTGGGTTAGGTCAGGTAATATTATGTTATTGATGTATATGAAGGTCCCACGGAAACATGGAGGCCAACAAGACAGGAATGTTGTCAAATATTACCGCCGAGATGTTACGTTGGTTTAGGTTAGGTTAAATTACGTTATTGATGTATATGAAGGTCCCACTGAGAGGTAGAGTCCAACTCGCCAGGAATGTTGACAAATATTAGTGCCGAGATGTTAGGTTGGGTTAAGTTAGGTAATATTACGTTATTGATGTAAATGAAGGTCCCACGGTGACGTAGAGGCCAACTCGCCAGGAATGTTGTCAAATATTACCGCCGATGTGTTAGTTTGGATTAGGTTAGGTTATATTACGTTATTGATGTATATGAAGGCCCCACGGAGACGTAGAGGCCAACTCGCCAGGAATGTTGTCAAATATTACCGCCGAGATGTTAGGTTGGGTTAGGTTAGGTTATATTACGTTATTGATGTATATGAAGGCCCCACGGAGACGTAGAGGCCAACTGGCCAGGAATGTTGTCAAATATTACCGCCGAGATGATAGGTTGGGTTAGGTTAGATTATATTACGTTATTGATGTATATGAAGGCCGCACGGAGAGGTAGAGGCCAACTCGCCAGGAATGTTGTCAAATATTAGTGCCGAGATGTTAGGTTGGGTTAGGTTAGGTAATATTACGTTATTGATGTATATGAAGGTCCCACGGAGACGTAGAGGCCAACTCGCCAGGAATGTTGTCAAATATTACCGCCGATATGATAGGTTGGGCTAGGTGAGGTTATATGACGTTATTGATGTATATAAAGGTCCCACGGAAACATAGAGGCCAACAAGCCAGGAATGTTGTCAAATATTACCGCCGAGGTGTTACGTTGGTTTAGGTTAGGTTAAATTACGTTATTGATGTATATAAAAGTCCCACGGAGTCGTAGAGGTCAACTCGCCAGGAATGTTGTCAAATAATAGCGCCGAGATGTGAGGTTGGGTTAGGTTAGGTTATATTACGTTATTGATGTATATGAAGGTCCCACCGAGACGTAGAGGCCAACTCGCCAGGAATGTTGTCAAATATTAGTGCCGAGATCTTAGGTTGGGTTAGGACAGGTAATATTATGTTATTGATGTATACGAAGGTCCCACGGAAACATGGAGGCCAACAAGACAGGAATGTTGTCAAATATTACCGCCGAGATGTTACGTTGGTTTAGGTTAGGTTAAATTACGTTATTGATGTATATGAAGGTCCCACTGAGAAGTAGAGGCCAACTCGCCAGGAATGTTGTCAAATATTAGTGCCGAGATCTTAGGTTGGGTTAGGACAGGTAATATTATGTTATTGATGTATACGAAGGTCCCACGGAAACATGGAGGCCAACAAGACAGGAATGTTGTCAAATATTACCGCCGAGATGTTACGTTGGTTTAGGTTAGGTTAAATTACGTTATTGATGTATATGAAGGTCCCACTGAGAGGTAGAGGCCAACTCGCCAGGAATGTTGTCAAATATTAGTGCCGAGATGTTAGGTTGGATTAAGTTATGTAATATTACGTTATTGATGTATGTGAAGGTCCCACGGTGACGTAGAGGCCAACTCGCCAGGAATATTGTCAAATATTACCGCCGATGTGTTAGGTTGGGTTAGGTTAGGTTATACTACGTTATTGATGTATATGAAGGCCCCACGGAGACGTAGAGGCCAACTCGCCAGAAATGTTGTCAAATATTACCGCCGAGATGATAGGTTGGGTTAGGTTAGGTTATATTACGTTATTGATGTATATAAAATTCCCACGGAGACGTAGAGGCCAACTAGCCAGGAACGTTGTCAAATATTAGTGCCGAGATGTTAGGTTAGATTAGGTTAGGTTATATTACGTTATTGATGTATATAAAAGCCCCACGGAGACGTAGAGGCCAACTCGCCAGGAATGTTGTCAAATATTCCCGCCGAGATGATAGGTTGGGCTAGGTTAGGTTATATTACGTTATTGATGTATATGAAGGTCCCACGGAGACGCAGAGGCCAACTCGCCAGGAATGTTGTAAAATATTAGTGCCGAGATCTTAGGTTGGGTTAGGTCAGGTAATATTATGTTATTGATGTATATGAAGGTCCCACGGAAACATAGAGGCCAACAAGCCAGGAATGTTGTCAAATATTACCGCCGAGGTGTTACGTTGGTTTAGGTTAGGTTAAATTACGTTATTGATGTATATAAAAGTCCCACGGAGTCGTAGAGGTCAACTCGCCAGGAATGTTGTCAAATAATAGCGCCGAGATGTGAGGTTGGGTTAGGTTAGGTTAAATTACGTTATTGATGTATATGAAGGTCCCACGGAGAGGTAGAGGGCAACTCGCCAGGAATGTTGTCAAATATTAGTGCCGGGAAGTTGGGTTGGGTTAGGTTAGGTTATATTACGTTATTGATGTATATAAAATACCCACGGAGACGTAGAGGCCAACTCGCCAGGAATGTTGTAAAATATTAGTGCCGAGATCTTAGGTTGGGTTAGGTTAGGTAATATTACGTTGGAGTCTCGTTCGAGCAGCCGTAGAGAGCAGACGTGTTTCGCTGTGCTCCGCTACCTAAGTTGATCGGCGCGACTTTTTCGGAGAAAAGGATATAAACTCTTGTTTATATCCTTCCAAGGCGGTTTGTGAACACTTCCAGTGTAAAAACTGGAAGTTAGTAACAATATTTGCGGAAATAAAGGGAGAATACGCTTTGCGCTTCCCTTTGTTCGCGCGGGTGAAGTGGAGCTGGCTTCGAGTCGACGTTTTCGGTCGTAGAAGCTGGAAAGTTGTGTGGAACACTTCCCAGTGCTCCGGGTTTACGCGCGCCAACATCTGTGTAAAGCTTGTGGCGGAAAAGTGCAAGTGAAGTGTGAAAACGAGTGAAAATCGACGGAAGGAAAAAAGACGTTACCGCCGACATATTGCCACGTAGCCGTGGCACGTACGCAATATATCGCGATTTGGCCGTTTCTTCACGCGATAATCGCTTGTTCGCACACCTAGAGTGCCCTTTGCGACTAAAATTTTAGTGCGGAAGTGCCAGCAGTTACGGTTGCTACAGGAAAAGTACGAAAATAAGCGATAAAAGCACCGAGAGAAGACGAGGCGTCGCCGCCGCCATTTTGAAAGTCGGGCGTGGCACGTACGCCACGTTGATACGACTGACGAGAATTAGAGTATTCTCTCGGCCTTTTTCGCGTATTTGCGCACTTTTGGCGCTTGCGGACAATAAGTGCAAATTCGGTGGAAAAAGTGCAAGAACACTGACAATCAAAGGGACGCTTGTCAACGACATTTAGAGCTGACAGCGTGAAATTCTGCAGCCTAACGCGGGATTTTGTTGGAGAAAGCAGGTAGCGGCCTTCTTCGCGGAGGAAAAACGCGGGAAAAGAGCGGCGGCCATCTCCCACGCGGAAATCCAGCGGGTAGAAACAGCAATACGATAAGCAATCAATTTCGGATTATAGCGGGAGATTGCGACAAGGAAGACGACAAAGGTATGTGTATAGAGACTTTAATACGCGAACCTTTGAACTTTTGCGCTGCTTCGTGGACTCACGTGGGAGTGAGAGAGAGACTCTTTAAGAGATAAGGACTGAAGGACGGTTGGACTGTGTAAGCGGGAGAGAGATAGGCAACCGGCCTGCACTAAAACGTGGAAAGTGCGGGCGTTCCCACGCGGAAGGACAAGTGAAGTGCGCGGAGTTATTTTCTCCACGGGGAGAAAATCGTGTGCCAGACCGACCCGTCGATCAAGTTAATAAATCGTGCGAAGCCCTGCTTGGGCAACCAAGCATGGCGGCGCGCGATTACGCGACCGCGACGAGTGGGGGAGAGGGGGCCGGCCCGAGCGGCCTTTCTGATTTTAGTTGTGGCGGAGAGAAGCCGGTGATTATGGATGACAGGATCCTGCCGGAAGCACCGAGGAAGATTACGCGCCAGCGTAAAAGCATAAAGCGAGCCAAGGAGGAAACCTCCGAGTACGACTCGGATACGTCGTTGGCTTCATTACTCTCGACGACACCGTCAGAGCCAACGAAGCCTCTCAAGAAGAGGGGACGCCCCCCCACAGCGGGTGAATACGTCAAGCTGGCGGAAGCCAAACTCGCAGACAAGAAATCTGCAGCGAAGGACGCAGAGGACGCTCTAGAGCGAGAGCTCCTCTCCGGTGAATGCATGCCGCCGCCTCCGGCAAGGTCGTCAAATCCCATCCCGGATCAAGAAGTTTTCGACGAGGAGGCAAGGAAAATGCCAATTCAGGATTTGGCAGCCTGGGCTCTCGAATCGGCGGCGAAGATTGAGTACGCAGCTGCGAAGTCATCGCAGCTAAAAGGTTCAATAAAAAGAACGATGCGAGTAAGCGTAAGGATCCTGCGAGCGGCTACGACGGAAGCCGTACTGCGCGCCAGCCGCGCCATCGCAGGATCCGCAGAGGATCCCGAATTCGGCCTTATTAAAGCGAAGGCCGAAAAGTTAGAGAAGGAGAACGCCCTTCTAAAGGAGAGGCTGACCGCCCTGGAAAACAGGGAAAGCAGCCATTTACCGCCGGCGATTGAACGCATGGAAATCGCCAAGCGCAGCGAGGGGAAATCGCGACGACAATCGCTCGCACCGACGACGGAAGAAACCAGCATCCCCGATGGCGGTCTCGTTCTGCTGATGGAGCAGATCGGGGCAATCATAAATGAAAGACTCTCGAGCTTTTGGGAGAAGGCGGAGAAACGCTTCGCTCCCAAGGAGGAGCGTCCGCGATCGGCGGCAAGAAACTCGGCGCGACGGGAGGACCCTGCGAAAGCGGAAACAAACGCCGAACCGATGAAGAAGGAAAAGTCCGGTGGAGAGAGAGAGGCGTTGCACCCTCCACCGGTGAAGAAAGCCGCGAAAGCGGAAGAAAAAAAGAAGTCTCCCGTCCAGAAGAGGATGGAAGAAATACAAAAAGAGCAGGTGCGTAAGGAGAATGATAAGAAATCTCCTGCAGCAACCACAACTGCTGTGCCGAGTGCGAATAAGATGGAAACGCCGTGGACGAAAGTCCTCGGTAGAAAAATAAAGAAAGAGACAGTGACCGCGGCAAGCAAACCCGCGAGCGCAGGAAAAAAGGCACCGTCGCAGGTAGTAACTGCGAAGCCGGTGCCAAAGGAGAAGCCGAAACTGGCTAAAAACCCGAGCATGGCCGCTATCGTCATTACGATAGGCAGGGATAGCCGTATGACTTACGCCGAGCTGATGACGACAGCTCGGCAGCATATAAAGTTGTCAGAACTGGGTATAGAAGAAGTAAGGCCCAGAAAGGCGCTAACCGGCGCACTTATTTTGGAAATAAGCGGCGGCGGTAAGGAGGAAAAAGCGGATAAGCTCGCGCTAAGACTGAGCCAATTATTCGCGACGACGTGCGGCGTGAAAGTCACGCGCCCATGCAAACGGGCGGCCTTGAGAGTTTTCCGAATGGAAGACTCTCTAACGGTCGACGAAATCGTCGAGGCAGTCGCCGCGCAAGGCGGCTGCACTACCTATGACGTAAAAGTCGGCCCGAGAAGGATAGCAAATAATGGCATGGGCACAATGCTCATGCAATGTCCGATCGCCGCCGCGAGAAAAGTAACGGAGAGCGGCAAGGTTAAAGTCGGCTGGACGTCTGTCCGAGTCGAACATATAGAGGAAAGGCAGTTAATCTGCTTCAAATGCTGGGCGATCGGCCACGTAATCGCTAAATGCACAGCGAACGTGGACCGCACCGAAGCCTGCTACAGGTGCGGCGAAAAGGGACATCGTGCGACAAATTGCAAAGAGAAGTCGCCGACGTGCCCGGTTTGCAAATCGGCGGGCCGCCCGCACGGACATAGAGCAGGTAGTAAGGCCTGCTCTGCTTCGCCGCCGGCGACGAAAGAGAGAGCGACCGCCGCTAAATCCGGCGCGAAATCGACAGGTGTACCTGCACAGAAGAAGGAAGAGGCCGCAACAGCAGCCAAATCAATACCTGCAGTGGAGAAAGCGCGTGAATCTCCGAAGGCGTCCATTAGCCACGAGGAGAAAATGGAAATCGCGTAATACTCAACGCGAAATCACAAATACTGCAAACTAATTTGAATCACGCCGCGAGAGCACAAGATCTGATGCTCGAAAGCTTACACAGCGGCGTAGTCGAATTAGTCGTTGCAGCGGAGCCGTATTCTATCCACGACAAGCCGTCGTGGATAGCAAACAAAGAGAAGACAGTGGCAATTATTCAGACGACGCCGACACGCATCCGTCCGATCACGCTCATCGCGCAAGGGCGTGGTTACGTAGCCGTATCGTGGTCGGACTGCGTCGTCATCGGAATATACGCTCCGCCGAGCTGGTCACTGGAAGATTACGACCGGCTCTTAGATGAAGTGGAAGGGGTAGTGCGAAGCCACGCCCCCCGTCCAACATTCGTTCTGGGAGATTTTAATGCTCACGCAACTATGTGGCACTCCTCCAGAACGAACCAGCGCGGACACTCGACGATGGATTGGGCAGCATCCGCGAATCTCAGGCTGCTGAATCAAGGATCTGCCAGTACGTGCGTACGTCAGCAGGGCGAGAGCACGGTCGACCTCTCGTTCGCGAAAGACGCAGCATCCCGAAGAGTCACCGGCTGGAAAGTTGACACGACCGAAACATTATCTGATCATCTCTACATAAGGATCGACGTGTCAACCATGCAAAGAAGAAAAACTACGACTGGAAAACAAAATAAATGGTCGTTGCGAAAGTTGGACGAGGATATGTTTATGGCGGCTACCCTCGTCGCTACCTGGCCGAGCGAGGCGACCGAAACGGCCGTAGTCGAGCGAGAAGCCGAATGGTTTACAAGGACGTTGACCTCGGTATGCAATGCAAGCATGCCGAAAATAAAGTCAAATCCTCCGCGTAAACCTTTGTACTGGTGGAGCAATGAGATCGCTCATCTCCGTGCGGAGAGCACGACCGCGCGGAGACAGTACACGAGATGCCGGAAACGGAGGGATCCCGATCCGGAAAGGAAGGCGCAACTCTATGAAGTTTACAAGGAGAAGAAAATAGAGCTGCAAGCCGCCATAAAAACGTCAAAGGCACGAGCATGGGACGGGCTGCTGGAAACGCTGCGTGACGATCCGTGGGGGCGGCCGTATAAGATAGTAATGAATAAATTACGACCGTGGGCGCCCCCGTTAACGGAGACGATGGAGACGCCTTTCTTGAGGCGAGTCGTTGACGCGCTCTTCCCACCGGGAGAATCTGCTTCGGCGAGCAACTCGCAAATTTCAGAACACATCGACCCGATCATCTGGTCGCAGGACAACGACGTCAGCGAGGAGGAAATGGCTCGCGCCATAAAGCGCATGACAAAGAAGAACACCGCGCCCGGACCGGATGGAATTCCCGGCCGTGCCTGGTTGATGGCACTCAGTGTCCTGAATTCAAGATTGCGGAAGTTATTTACAGCATGCTTGAAGACGGGCACGTTGCCAGCAAAATGGAAAACTGGCAGATTAGTGTTGCTCCGAAAGCCGGGAAAACCGGAGGATTCACCGGCCGCGTACAGGCCGATAGTTTTGCTCGACGAGATCGGAAAATTATTTGAAAGAATAATCCACAACCGCCTCGTCGAGCACCTGTCGCGAACCGGGCCGAACTTAGCCGAGAACCAGTTCGGTTTCCGAGAAGGGCGATCGACGATTGACGCGATTCGACAAGTGAAGAGTTTCGCCGAAAACGCGATCGCTGCCGGGGGAGTCGTAATCGCGATATCTTTAGATATTAAGAATGCGTTCAACTCCCTCGAATGGAGTACGATACGTAGAGCGCTTGAAAAGCACGGGTTTCCGCGATACCTGCGAAGGGTCGTGGAAAATTACCTGAGCGACCGCGCGATTCTCTACGATAGCCGGCACGGAATCGAGAAGAAGAAGATTGATCGCGGCGTTCCCCAGGGATCGGTCCTCGGACCGCTTCTCTGGAATCTCGGGTACGACGCGGTCCTGAAGCTGCCAATGCCGTCCGGCGTGCATCTCACATGCTACGCGGATGACACGATGGTGTTGGCAGTCGACACGTGCCGGCAACGCGCAATTTGCCGGGCCGAAATGGCAGTTGCGGTCGTGGCTAATGCCATCAAGAAGATGGGGCTCCAGATGGCACCGGAGAAATCTGAAATCCTGTGCTTCAAGGGACGAAGAAGAGACCCGCGAGGAGGAAACGAAGTGGTCAACATCGGACCAGCCAAAGTTACAGTGGGGAGCGAGATGAAGTATCTTGGACTGCTCCTTGATGATAAATGGAACTTTGGTCTCCACTTCGCTCGTCAGGCCGTTCGACTGGATGCTGCGGCGAATTACCTAAGCCGCATCATGCCGAATCTGCACGGACCGGACGAGAAAGTAAGGAAACTTTATGCCGGGGTGATAAGAAGCATCGCGCTTTACGGAGCCCCGGTATGGAGCGACGCGCTCAACAAAGGAGGCAGAAAGCTGCAGCTGCTGCGAAGCGCGTGGCGAAGAATAGCCATTCGGATCGTAAGAGGATATCGCACGATTTCTTGCGATGCGGCAACAATGCTGGCGGGTCTCACACCACTGGAATACCTGGCGCAGGAAGATCTGATAGTGTACGAAACCCTTCGTACAATGCGCCAGGTACAAGAAGAAGGTGCACCCGCTCCGACGAAGGACGAGATTAGAAGAGAAGCGAGACGCTTCACTTTCTCTAAATGGAAGGAGAAACTCGCACCTGCGACCAATCACAGGATCGTCGGAGCGATTCTACCCATCTTGGAAAAATGGGTAGAAAACAGGATAGGGCAGCTCAACTTCAGAGTGACGCAGATGCTGACTGGACACGGTTGCTTCGGTCAGTACCTGTGCAAGATCGGAAAAGAAGCCACGGCTGAATGTCACCATTGCGGAGACGGAGACGACTCTGCGCAGCACACGCTGGAACACTGTCCGGCATGGCAAACGCTGCGCCACGCTCTCGTGGCAGAGATCGGACCGGATCTCTCGCCGACCAGCATCCTGCCGAAGATGCTGGAAGGGGAGAGATATTGGCGAGCCGTTACATTGTTTTGCGACAAAGTGATGGCTGCGAAGGAAGCCGCCGAGCGCGAAAGGGAGCGCACGCTCTCTGCTCGACGAGTCTTATGTGGTCGGCGTCGTAGACGTTTGCCACGTTCCACTCCAAGGTAGGGGACTCTCGTCCATCACGGCTCGAGAGTCGCTTCAAAGTACCCACCGGGGAGTGGAGCTTCGCCGCTGCCGTCCATCTCGAAATGCCGCAAGCAGGAGAAGAGGAAGACGACGTAGAAGGAAGGAGGCAGAAAAATTAAATTAGAAAAAGAGAAAGAGCCGCCGAGCGCCGGATAGACAGGATTTGGGTCACGTCTCTCCGGCACGCGCTCGACCGAGGAGAGGGCAGCGACCTCGGTGGTTGCGGTCGCTGCCTGTTTAAATAATGAACTCACGAACGAGCTGTGTGCAGAGAGTTCAACGAACTCAGACACGAGGCCGGATGCTGGATGCGTTCGAAAGAGTTCCCGGCTACCCGCTACAAGTGTAGGAAGACCACCGCAGGGTTTTAGTCGGTAAGAGTCCGACATAACCGCGGATTTCCCAAAAATCCACGGTATCCATGAGGATTTCCCTGCGACAAAAAAAAAAAAAAAAAAAAAAGGTAATATTACGTTATTGATGTATATGAAGGTCCCACGGAGACGTAGAGGCCAACTCGCCAGGAATGTTGTCAAATATTAGTGCCGAGATCTTAGGTTGGGTTAGGTCAGGTAATATTATGTTATTGATGTATATGAAGGTCCCACGGAAACATGGAGGCCAACTCGCCAGGAATGTTGTAAAATATTAGTGCCGAGATCTTAGGTTGGGTTAGGTCAGGTAATATTATGTTATTGATGTATATGAAGGTCCCACGGAAACATGGAGGCCAACAAGACAGGAATGTTGTCAAATATTACCGCCGAGATGTTACGTTGGTTTAGGTTAGGTTAAATTACGTTATTGATGTATATGAAGGTCCCACGGAGAGGTAGAGGCCAACTCGCCAGGAATGTTGTCAAATATTAGTGCCGAGATGATAGGTTGGGTTAGGTTAGGTTATATTACGTTATTGATGTATATAAAATTCCCACGGAGACGTAGAGGCCAACTAGCCAGGAACGTTGTCAAATATTAGTGCCGAGATGTTAGGTTGGATTAGGTTAGGTTATATTACGTTATTGATGTATATAAAAGCCCCACGGAGACGTAGAGGCCAACTCGCCAGGAATGTTGTCAAATATTAGTTCCGAGAGATTGGGTTGGGTTAGGTTAGGTTATATTACGTTATTGATGTATATAAAGGCCCCGCGGAGACGTAGAGGCCAACCCCCCAGGAATGTTGTCAAATAATAGCGCCGAAAGGTTAGGTTGGGTTAGTTTAGGTTATATTACGTTATTGATATATGTGAAGGTCCCACGGAGACGTAGAGGCCAACTCGCCAGGAATGTTGTTACATAATAGCGCCGAGTGGTTAGGTCGGGTTATATTAGGTTATATTACGTTATTGATGGATATGAAGGTCTCACGGAGACGTAGAGGCCAACTCGCCAGGAATGTTGTCAAATATTAACGCCGAGATGATAGGTTGGGTTAGGTTAGGTTACATTACGTTATTGATGTATATGAAGGCACCACGGAGACGTAGAGGCCAACTCGCCAGGAATGTTGTCAAATATTACCGCCGAGATGATAGGTTGGGTTAGGTTAGGTTATATTACGTTATTGATGTATATGAAGGTCCCACGGAAACATAGAGGCCAACAAGCCAGGAATGTTGTCAAATACTACCGCCGAGATGTTACGTTGGTTTAGGTTAGGTTAAATTAAGATATTGATGTATATGAAGGTCCCACGGAGAGGTAGAGGCCAACTCGCCAGGAATGTTGTCAAATATTACCGCCGAGATGATAGGTTGGGTTAGGTTAGGTTATATTACGTTATTGATGTGTATGAAGGTCCCACGGAGACGTAGAGGCCAACTCGCCAGGAATGTTGTCAAATATTAGTGCCGAGATCTTAGGTTGGGTTAGGTCAGGTAATATTATGTTATTGATGTATATGAAAGTCCCACGGAAACATGGAGGCCAACAAGACAGGAATGTTGTCAAATATTACCGCCGAGGTGTTACGTTGGTTTAGGTTAGGTTAAATTACGTTATTGATGTATATGAAGGTCCCACTGAGAGGTAGAGGCCAAGTCGCCAGGAATGTTGTCAAATATTACCGCCGATGTGTTAGGTTGGGTTAGGTTAGGTTATACTACGTTATTGATGTATATGAAGGCCCCACGGAGACGTAGAGGCCAACTCGGCAGAAATGTTGTCAAATATTACCGCCGAGATGATAGGTTGGGTTAGGTTAGGTTATATTACGTTATTGATGTATATAAAATTCCCACGGAGACGTAGAGGCCAACTCGCCAGGAATGTTGTCAAATATTAGTGCCGAGATGTTAGGTTGGATTAGGTTAGGTTATATTACGTTATTGATGTATATAAAAGCCCCACGGAGACTTTGAGGCCAACTCGCCAGGAATGCTGTCAAATATTAATTCCGAGACATTGGGTTGGGTTAGGTTAGGTTATATTACGTTATTGATGTATATGAAGTTCCACGGAGACGTAGAGGCCAGCTCGCCAGGAATGTTGTCAAATAATAGCGCAGAAAGGTTAGGTTGGGTTAGTGTAGGTTATATTACGTTATTGATATATGTGAAGGTCCCACGGAAACGTAGATGCCAACACGCCAGGAATGTTGTCACATAATAGCGCCGAGTGGTTAGGTTGGGTTAGGTTAGTTTATATTACGCTATTGATGTATATCAAAGTCCCACGGAAACCATAATGCCAATAAACCAGGAATGTCGTCAAATAATAGCGCCGAAAGGTTAGGCTGGGTCATGTAATGTTATATTACGTTATTGATGTATATGAAGGTCCCACGGAGAAGTAGAGGCCAACTCGCCAGGAATGTTGTCAAATATTACCGCCGAGAATTGATAGGTTGTGTTAGGTTAGGTTATATTACGTCATTCATGTATATGAAGGTCCCACTGAGAGGTAGAGGCCAACTCGCCAGGAATGTTGTCAAATATTAGTGCCGAGATGTTAGGTTGGGTTAAGTTAGGTAATATTACGTTATAGATGTATATAAAATTCCCACGGAGACGTAGACGCCAACTCGCCAGGAATGTTGTCAAATATTAGTGCCGAGATCTTAGGTTGGGTTAGGTCAGGTAATATTATGTTATTGATGTATATGAAGGTCCCACGGAAACATGGAGGCCAACAAGACAGGAATGTTGTCAAATATTACCGCCGAGATGTTACGTTGGTTTAGGTTAGGTTAAATTACGTTATTGATGTATATGAAGGTCCCACGGTGACGTAGAGGCCAACTCGCCAGGAATGTTGTCAAATATTACCGCCGATGTGTTAGGTTGGGTTAGGTTAGGTTATACTACGTTATTGATGTATATGAAGGCCCCACGGAGACGTAGAGGCCAACTCGCCAGAAATGTTGTCAAATATTACCGCCGAGATGATAGGTTGGGTTAGGTTAGGTTATATTACGTTATTGATGTATATAAAATTCCCACGGAGACGTAGAGGCCAACTAGCCACGAACGTTGTCAAATATTAGTGCCGAGATGTTAGGTTGGATTAGGTTAGGTTATATTACGTTATTGATGTATATAAAAGCCCCACGGAGACGTAGAGGCCAACTCGCCAGGAATGTTGTCAAATATTAGTTCCGAGAGATTGGGTTGGGTTAGGTTAGGTTATATTACGTTATTGATGTATATAAAGGCCCCGCGGAGACGTAAAGGCCAACCCCCCAGGAATGTTGTCAAATAATAGCGCCGAAAGGTTAGGTTGGGTTAGTTTAGGTTATATTACGTTATTGATGTATATGAAGGTCCCACGGTGACGTAGAGGCCAACTCGACAGGAATGTTTTCAAATATTACCGCCGATGAGTTAGGTTGGGTTAGGGTAGGTTATATTACGTTATTGATGTATATGAAGTTCCACGGAGACGTAGAGGCCAGCTCGCCAGGAATGTTGTAAAATATTAGTGCCGAGATCTTAGGTTGGGTTAGGTTAGGTTAAATTACGTTATTGATGTATATGAAGGTCCCACGGAGGGGTAGAGGCCAACTCGCCAGGAATGTTGTCAAATATTAGTGCCGGGAAGTTGGGTTGGGTTAGGTTAGGTTATATTACGTTATTGATGTGTATGAAGGACCCACGGAGACGTAGAGGCCAACTCGCCAGGAATGTTGTAAAATATTAGTGACGAGATCTTAGGTTGGGTTAGGTTAGGTTATATTACGTTATTGATGTATATGAAGGTCCCACGGTGACGTAGCGGCCAACTCGCCAGGAATGTTGTCAAATATTACCGCCGATGTGTTAGGTTGGGTTAGGTTAGGTTATACTACGTTATTGATGTATATGAAGGCCCCACGGAGACGTATAGGCCCACTCGCCAGGAATGTTGTCAAATATTAGTGCCGAGATGTGAGGTTGGGTTAGGTTAGGTTAAATTACGTTATTGATGTATATGAAGGTCCCACGGAGACGTAGAGGCCAACTCGCCAGGAATGTTGTAAAATATTAGTGCCGAGATCTTAGGTTGGGTTAGGTTAGGTTATATTACGTTATTGATGTATATGAAGGTCCCACGGAGACGTAGAGGCCAACTCGCCAGGAATGTTGTCAAATATTAGTGCCGAGATGATAGGTTGGGTTAGGTAAGGTTATATCACGTTATTGATGTATATAAAATTCCCACGGAGACGTAGAGGCCAACTAGCCAGGAACGTTGTCAAACATTAGTGCCGAGATGTTAGGTTGGATTAGGTTAGGTTATATTACGTTATTGATGTATATAAAAGCCCCACGGAGACGTAGAGGCCAACTCGCCAGGAATGTTGTCAAATATTAGTTCCGAGAGATTGGGTTGGGTTAGGTTAGGTTATATTACGTTATTGATGTATATAAAGGCCCCGCGGAGACGTAGAGGCCAACCCCCCAGGAATGTTGTCAAATAATAGCGCCGAAAGGTTAGGTTGGGTTAGTTTAGGTTATATTACGTTATTGATATATGTGAAGGTCCCACGGAGACGTAGAGGCCAACTCGCCAGGAATGTTGTTACATAATAGCGCCGAGTGGTTAGGTCGGGTTATATTAGGTTATATTACGTTATTGATGGATATGAAGGTCTCACGGAGACGTAGAGGCCAACTCGCCAGGAATGTTGTCAAATATTAACGCCGAGATGATAGGTTGGGTTAGGTTAGGTTACATTACGTTATGAATGTATATCAAGGCACCACGGAGACGTAGAGGCCAACTCGCCAGGAATGTTGTCAAATATTACCGCCGAGATGATAGGTTGGGTTAGGTTAGGTTATATTACGTTATTGATGTATATGAAGGTCCCACGGAAACATAGAGGCCAACAAGCCAGAAATGTTGTCAAATACTACCGCCGAGATGTTACGTTGGTTTAGGTTAGGTTAAATTACGTTATTGATGTATATGAAGGTCCCACTGAGAGGTAGAGGCCAAGTCGCCAGGAATGTTGTCAAATATTACCGCCGATGTGTTAGGTTGGGTTAGGTTAGGTTATACTACGTTATTGATGTATATGAAGGCCCCACGGAGACGTAGAGGCCAACTCGGCAGAAATGTTGTCAAATATTACCGCCGAGATGATAGGTTGGGTTAGGTTAGGTTATATTACGTTATTGATGTATATAAAATTCCCACGGAGACGTAGAGGCCAACTCGCCAGGAATGTTGTCAAATATTAGTGCCGAGATGTTAGGTTGGATTAGGTTAGGTTATATTACGTTATTGATGTATATAAAAGCCCCACGGAGACTTTGAGGCCAACTCGCCAGGAATGTTGTCAAATATTAATTCCGAGACATTGGGTTGGGTTAGGTTAGGTTATATTACGTTATTGATGTATATAAAGGCCCAGCGGAGACGTAGAGGCCAACCCGCCAGGAATGTTGTCAGATATTACCGCCGATATGATAGGTTGGGTTAGGTTAGGTTATATTACGTTATTGATGTATATGAAGGCCCCACGGAGACGGAGAGGCCAACTCGCCAGGAATGTTGTCAAATATTACCGCCGATATGATAGGTTGGGCTAGGTTAGGTTATATTACGTTATAGATGTATATGAAGTTCCACGGAGACGTAGAGGCCAGCTCGCCAGGAATGTTGTCAAATAATAACGCCGAAAGGTTAGGTTGGGTTATATTAGGTTATATTACGTTATTGATGGATATGAAGGTCTCACGGTGACGTAGAGGCCAACTCGCCAGGAATGTTGTTAAATATTACCGCCGAGTGGTTAGGTCGGGTTATATTAGGTTATATTACGTTACTGATGGATATGAAGGTCTCACGGAGACGTAGAGGCCAACTCGCCAGGAATGTTGTCAAATATTAGTACCGAGATGTTAGGTTGGGTTAGGTTAGGTTATATTACGCTATTGATGTATATAAAAGTCCCACGGAAACCATGAGGCCAATAAGCCAGGAATGTCGTCAAATATTACCGCTGTGATGTGAGATTGGGTTAGGTTAGGTTATATTACGTTATTGACGTATATAAAAGTCCCACGGAGACGTGGAGGCCAACCCGCCAGGAATGTTGTCAAATAATAGCGCAGAAAGGTTAGGTTGGGTTAGTGTAGGTTATATTACGTTATTGATATATGTGAAGGTCCCACGGAAACGTAGATGCCAACACGCCAGGAATGTTGTCACATAATAGCGCCGAGTGGTTAGGTTGGGTTAGGTTAGTTTATATTACGCTATTGATGTATATCAAAGTCCCACGGAAACCATAATGCCAATAAACCAGGAATGTCGTCAAATAATAGCGCCGAAAGGTTAGGCTGGGTCATGTAATGTTATATTACGTTATTGATGTATATGAAGGTCCCACGGAGAAGTAGAGGCCAACTCGCCAGGAATGTTGTCAAATATTACCGCCGAGAATTGATAGGTTGTGTTAGGTTAGGTTATATTACGTCATTCATGTATATGAAGGTCCCACTGAGAGGTAGAGGCCAACTCGCCAGGAATGTTGTCAAATATTAGTGCCGAGATGTTAGGTTGGGTTAAGTTAGGTAATATTACGTTATAGATGTATATAAAATTCCCACGGAGACGTAGACGCCAACTCGCCAGGAATGTTGTCAAATATTAGTGCCGAGATCTTAGGTTGGGTTAGGTCAGGTAATATTATGTTATTGATGTATATGAAGGTCCCACGGAAACATGGAGGCCAACAAGACAGGAATGTTGTCAAATATTACCGCCGAGATGTTACGTTGGTTTAGGTTAGGTTAAATTACGTTATTGATGTATATGAAGGTCCCACGGTGACGTAGAGGCCAACTCGCCAGGAATGTTGTCAAATATTACCGCCGATGTGTTAGGTTGGGTTAGGTTAGGTTATACTACGTTATTGATGTATATGAAGGCCCCACGGAGACGTAGAGGCCAACTCGCCAGAAATGTTGTCAAATATTACCGCCGAGATGATAGGTTGGGTTAGGTTAGGTTATATTACGTTATTGATGTATATAAAATTCCCACGGAGACGTAGAGGCCAACTAGCCACGAACGTTGTCAAATATTAGTGCCGAGATGTTAGGTTGGACTAGGTTAGGTTATATTACGTTATTGATGTATATAAAAGCCCCACGGAGACGTAGAGGCCAACTCGCCAGGAATGTTGTCAAATATTAGTTCCGAGAGATTGGGTTGGGTTAGGTTAGGTTATATTACGTTATTGATGTATATAAAGGCCCCGCGGAGACGTAAAGGCCAACCCCCCAGGAATGTTGTCAAATAATAGCGCCGAAAGGTTAGGTTGGGTTAGTTTAGGTTATATTACGTTATTGATGTATATGAAGGTCCCACGGTGACGTAGAGGCCAACTCGACAGGAATGTTTTCAAATATTACCGCCGATGAGTTAGGTTGGGTTAGGGTAGGTTATATTACGTTATTGATGTATATGAAGTTCCACGGAGACGTAGAGGCCAGCTCGCCAGGAATGTTGTAAAATATTAGTGCCGAGATCTTAGGTTGGGTTAGGTTAGGTTAAATTACGTTATTGATGTATATGAAGGTCCCACGGAGGGGTAGAGGCCAACTCGCCAGGAATGTTGTCAAATATTAGTGCCGGGAAGTTGGGTTGGGTTAGGTTAGGTTATATTACGTTATTGATGTGTATGAAGGACCCACGGAGACGTAGAGGCCAACTCGCCAGGAATGTTGTAAAATATTAGTGACGAGATCTTAGGTTGGGTTAGGTTAGGTTATATTACGTTATTGATGTATATGAAGGTCCCACGGTGACGTAGCGGCCAACTCGCCAGGAATGTTGTCAAATATTACCGCCGATGTGTTAGGTTGGGTTAGGTTAGGTTATACTACGTTATTGATGTATATGAAGGCCCCACGGAGACGTATAGGCCCACTCGCCAGGAATGTTGTCAAATATTAGTGCCGAGATGTGAGGTTGGGTTAGGTTAGGTTAAATTACGTTATTGATGTATATGAAGGTCCCACGGAGACGTAGAGGCCAACTCGCCAGGAATGTTGTAAAATATTAGTGCCGAGATCTTAGGTTGGGTTAGGTTAGGTTATATTACGTTATTGATGTATATGAAGGTCCCACGGAGACGTAGAGGCCAACTCGCCAGGAATGTTGTCAAATATTAGTGCCGAGATGATAGGTTGGGTTAGGTAAGGTTATATTACGTTATTGATGTATATAAAATTCCCACGGAGACGTAGAGGCCAACTAGCCAGGAACGTTGTCAAACATTAGTGCCGAGATGTTAGGTTGGATTAGGTTAGGTTATATTACGTTATTGATGTATATAAAAGCCCCACGGAGACGTAGAGGCCAACTCGCCAGGAATGTTGTCAAATATTAGTTCCGAGAGATTGGGTTGGGTTAGGTTAGGTTATATTACGTTATTGATGTATATAAAGGCCCCGCGGAGACGTAGAGGCCAACCCCCCAGGAATGTTGTCAAATAATAGCGCCGAAAGGTTAGGTTGGGTTAGTTTAGGTTATATTACGTTATTGATATATGTGAAGGTCCCACGGAGACGTAGAGGCCAACTCGCCAGGAATGTTGTCAAATATTACCGCCGAGATGATAGGTTGGGTTAGGTTAGGTTATATTACGTTATTGATGTATATGAAGGTCCCACGGAAACATAGAGGCCAACAAGCCAGAAATGTTGTCAAATACTACCGCCGAGATGTTACGTTGGTTTAGGTTAGGTTAAATTAAGATATTGATGTATATGAAGGTCCCACGGAGAGGTAGAGGCGAACTCGCCAGGAATGTTGTCAAATATTACCGCCGAGATGATAGGTTGGGTTAGGTTAGGTTATATTACGTTATTGATGTGTATGAAGGTCCCACGGAGACGTAGAGGCCAACTCGCCAGGAATGTTGTCAAATATTAGTGCCGAGATCTTAGGTTGGGTTAGGTCAGGTAATATTATGTTATTGATGTATATGAAGGTCCCACGGAAACATGGAGGCCAACAAGACAGGAATGTTGTCAAATATTACCGCCGAGGTGTTACGTTGGTTTAGGTTAGGTTAAATTACGTTATTGATGTATATGAAGGTCCCACTGAGAGGTAGAGGCCAAGTCGCCAGGAATGTTGTCAAATATTACCGCCGATGTGTTAGGTTGGGTTAGGTTAGGTTATACTACGTTATTGATGTATATGAAGGCCCCACGGAGACGTAGAGGCCAACTCGGCAGAAATGTTGTCAAATATTACCGCCGAGATGATAGGTTGGGTTAGGTTAGGTTATATTACGTTATTGATGTATATAAAATTCCCACGGAGACGTAGAGGCCAACTCGCCAGGAATGTTGTCAAATATTAGTGCCGAGATGTTAGGTTGGATTAGGTTAGGTTATATTACATTATTGATGTATATAAAAGCCCCACGGAGACTTTGAGGCCAACTCGCCAGGAATGTTGTCAAATATTAATTCCGAGACATTGGGTTGGGTTAGGTTAGGTTATATTACGTTATTGATGTATATAAAGGCCCAGCGGAGACGTAGAGGCCAACCCGCCAGGAATGTTGTCAGATATTACCGCCGATATGATAGGTTGGGTTAGGTTAGGTTATATTACGTTATTGATGTATATGAAGGCCCCACGGAGACGGAGAGGCCAACTCGCCAGGAATGTTGTCAAATATTACCGCCGATATGATAGGTTGGGCTAGGTTAGGTTATATTACGTTATTGATGTATATGAAGTTCCACGGAGACGTAGAGGCCAGCTCGCCAGGAATGTTGTCAAATAATAACGCCGAAAGGTTAGGTTGGGTTATATTAGGTTATATTACGTTATTGATGTATATAAAGGCCCCGCGGAGACGTAAAGGCCAACCCCCCAGAAATGTTGTCAAATAATAGCGCCGAAAGGTTAGGATGGGTTAGTTTAGGTTATATTACGTTATTGATGTATATGAAGGTCCCACGGTGACGTAGAGGCCAACTCGACAGGAATGTTTTCAAATATTACCGCCGATGAGTTAGGTTGGGTTAGGGTAGGTTATATTACGTTATTGATGTATATGAAGTTCCACGGAGACGTAGAGGCCAGCTCGCCAGGAATGTTGTCAAATAATAACGCCGAAAGGTTAGGTTGGGTTATATTAGGTTATATTACGTTATTGATGGATATGAAGGTCTCAAGGGAGACGTAGAGGCCAACTCGCCAGGAATGTTGTCAAATATTAGTACCGAGATGTTAGGTTGGGTTAGGTTAGGTTATATTACGCTATTGATGTATATAATAGTCCCACGGAAACCATGAGGCCAATAAGCCAGGAATGTCTTCAAATATTACCGCTGTGATGTGAGATTGGGTTAGGTTAGGTTATATTACGTTATTGACGTATATAAAAGTCCCGCGGAGACGTAGAGGCCAACCCGCCAGGAATGTTGTCAAATAATAGCGCAGAAAGGTTAGGTTGGGTTAGTGTAGGTTATATTACGTTATTGATATATGTGAAGGTCCCACGGAGACGTAGATGCCAACTCGCCAGGAATGTTGTCACATAATAGCGCCGAGTGGTTAGGTTGGGTCAGGTTAGGTTATATTACGCTATTGATGTATATCAAAGTCCCACGGAAACCATAATGCCAATAAGCCAGGAATGTCGTCAAATAATAGCGCCGAAAGGTTAGGCTGGGTCATGTAATGTTATATTACGTTATTGATGTATATGAAGGCCCCACGGAGACGTAGAGGCCAACTCGCCAGGAATGTTGTCAAATATTACCGCCGAGATGATAGGTTGGGTTAGGTTAGGTTATATTACGTTATTAATGTATGTGAAGGTCCCACGGAGAAGTAGAGGCCAACTCGCCAGGAATGTTGTCAAATATTAGTGCCGAGACCTTAGGTTGGATTAGGTCAGGTAATATTATGTTATTGATGTATATGAAGGTCCCACGGAAACATGGAGGCCAACAAGACAGGAATGTTGTCAAATATTACCGCCGAGATGTTACGTTGGTTTAGGTTAGGTTAAATTACGTTATTGATGTATATGAAGGTCCCACTGAGAGGTAGAGGCCAACTCGCCAGGAATGTTGTCAAATATTAGTGCCGAGATGTTAGGTTGGGTTAAGTTAGGTAATATTACGTTATTGATGTATATAAAATTCCCACGGAGACGTAGAGGCCAACTCGCCAGGAATGTTGTAAAATATTAGTGCCGAGATCTTAGGTTGGGTTAGGTTAGGTTATACTACGTTATTGATGTATATGAAGCTCCCACGGAGACGTAGAGGCCAACTCGCCAGGAATGTTGTCAAATATTAGTGCCGAGATCTTAGGTTGGGTTAGGTCAGGTAATATTATGTTATTGATGTATATGAATGTCCCACGGAAACATGGAGGCCAACAAGACAGGAATGTTGTCAAATATTACCGCTGAGATGTTACGTTGGTTTAGGTTAGGTTAAATTACGTTATTGATGTATATGAAGGTCCCACGGTGACGTAGAGGCCAACTCGCCAGGAATGTTGACAAATATTACCGCCGATGTGTTAGGTTGGGTTAGGTTAGGTTATACTACGTTATTGATGTATATGAAGGCCCCACGGAGACGTAGAGGCCAACTCGCCAGAAATGTTGTCAAATATTACCGCCGAGATGATAGGTTGGGTTAGGTTAGGTTATATTACGTTATTGATGTATATAAAATTCCCACGGAGACGTAGAGGCCAACTAGCCACGAACGTTGTCAAATATTAGTGCCGAGATGTTAGGTTGGATTAGGTTAGGTTATATTACGTTATTGACGTATATAAAGGTCCCACGGATACGTAGAGGCCAACCCGCCAGGAATGTTGTCAAATAATAGCGCAGAAAGGTTAGGTTGGGTTAGTGTAGGTTATATTACGTTATTGATATATGTCAAGGTCCCACGGAGACGTAGATGCCAACTCGCCAGGAATGTTGTCACATAATAGCGCCGAGTGGTTAGGTTGGGTTAGGTTAGGTTATATTACGCTATTGATGTATATCAAAGTCCCACGGAAACCATAATGCCAATAAGCCAGGAATGTCGTCAAATAATAGCGCCGAAAGGTTAGGCTGGGTCATGTAATGTTATATTACGTTATTGATGTATATGAAGGCCCCACGGAGACGTAGAGGCCAACTCGCCAGGAATGTTGTCAAATATTACCGCCGAGATGATAGGTTGGGTTAGGTTAGGTTATATTACGTTATTGATGTATATGAAGGTCCCACGGAAAGGTAGAGGCCAACTCGCCAGGAATGTTGTCAAATATTAGTGCCGAGATTTTAGGTTGGGTTAGGTCAGGTAATATTATGTTATTGATGTATATGAAGGTCCCACGGAAACATGGAGGCCAACAAGACAGGAATGTTGTCAAATATTACCGCCGAGGTGTTACGTTGGTTTAGGTTAGGTTAAATTACGTTATTGATGTATATGAAGGTCCCACTGAGAGGTAGAGGCCAACTCGCCAGGAATGTTGTCAAATATTAGTGCCGAGATGTTAGGTTGGGTTAAGTTAGGTAATATTACGTTATTGATGTATATGAAGGTCCCACGGTGACGTAGAGGCCAACTCGCCAGGAATGTTGTCAAATATTACCGCCGATGTGTTAGGTTGGGTTAGGTTAGGTTATACTACGTTATTGATGTATATGAAGGCCCCACGGAGACGTAGAGGCCAACTCGGCAGAAATGTTGTCAAATATTACCGCCGAGATGATATGTTGGGTTAGGTTAGGTTATATTACGTTATTGATGTATATAAAATTCCCACGGAGACGTAGAGGCCAACTCGCCAGGAATGTTGTCAAATATTAGTGCCGAGATGTTAGGTTGGATTAGGTTAGGTTATATTACGTTATTGATGTATATAAAAGCCCCACGGAGACTTTGAGGCCAACTCGCCAGGAATGTTGTCAAATATTAATTCCGAGACATTGGGTTGGGTTAGGTTAGGTTATATTACGTTATTGATGTATATAAAGGCCCCGCGGAGACGTAAAGGCCAACCCCCCAGGAATGTTGTCAAATATTAGTGCCGAGATGTTAGGTTGGATTAAGTTAGGTAATATTACGTTATTGATGTATATGAAGGTCCCACGGTGACGTAGAGGCCAACTCGCCAGGAATGTTGTCAAATATTACCGCCGATGTGTTAGGTTGGGTTAGGTTAGGTTATACTACGTTATTGATGTATATGAAGGCCCCACGGAGACGTAGAGGCCAACTCGGCAGAAATGTTGTCAAATATTACCGCCGAGATGATATGTTGGGTTAGGTTAGGTTATATTACGTTATTGATGTATATAAAATTCCCACGGAGACGTAGAGGCCAACTCGCCAGGAATGTTGTCAAATATTAGTGCCGAGATGTTAGGTTGGATTAGGTTAGGTTATATTACGTTATTGATGTATATAAAAGCCCCACGGAGACTTTGAGGCCAACTCGCCAGGAATGTTGTCAAATATTAATTCCGAGACATTGGGTTGGGTTAGGTTAGGTTATATTACGTTATTGATGTATATAAAGGCCCCGCGGAGACGTAAAGGCCAACCCCCCAGGAATGTTGTCAAATATTAGTGCCGAGATGTTAGGTTGGATTAAGTTAGGTAATATTACGTTATTGATGTATATGAAGGTCCCACGGTGACGTAGAGGCCAACTCGCCAGGAATGTTGTCAAATATTACCGCCGATGTGTTAGGTTGGGTTAGGTTAGGTTATACTACGTTATTGATGTATATGAAGGCCCCACGGAGACGTAGAGGCCAACTCGCCAGGAATGTTGTCAAATAATAGCGCAGAAAGGTTAGGTTGGGTTAGTGTAGGTTATATTACGTTATTGATATATGTGAAGGTCCCACGGAAACGTAGATGCCAACTCGCCAGGAATGTTGTCACATAATAGCGCCGAGTGGTTAGGTTGGGTTAGGTTAGTTTATATTACGCTATTGATGTATATCAAAGTCCCACGGAAACCATAATGCCAATAAACCAGGAATGTCGTCAAATAATAGCGCCGAAAGGTTAGGCTGGGTCATGTAATGTTATATTACGTTATTGATGTATATGAAGGTCCCACGGAGAAGTAGAGGCCAACTCGCCAGGAATGTTGTCAAATATTACCGCCGAGAATTGATAGGTTGTGTTAGGTTAGGTTATATTACGTCATTCATGTATATGAAGGTCCCACTGAGAGGTAGAGGCCAACTCGCCAGGAATGTTGTCAAATATTAGTGCCGAGATCTTAGGTTGGGTTAGGTCAGGTAATATTATGTTATTGATGTATATGAAGGTCCCACGGAAACATGGAGGCCAACAAGACAGGAATGTTGTCAAATATTACCGCCGAGATGTTACGTTGGTTTAGGTTAGGTTAAATTACGTTATTGATGTATATGAAGGTCCCACGGTGACGTACAGGCCAACTCGACAGGACTGTTGTCAAATATTACCGCCGAGATGATAGGTTGGGTTAGGTTAGGTTATATTACGTTATTGATGTGTATGAAGGTCCCACGGAGACGTAGAGGCCAACTCGCCAGGAATGTTGTCAAATATTAGTGCCGAGATCTTAGGTTGGGTTAGGTCAGGTAATATTATGTTATTGATGTATATGAAGGTCCCACGGAAACATGGAGGCCAACAAGACAGGAATGTTGTCAAATATTACCGCCGAGGTGTTACGTTGGTTTAGGTTAGGTTAAATTACGTTATTGATGTATATGAAGGTCCCACTGAGAGGTAGAGGCCAAGTCGCCAGGAATGTTGTCAAATATTACCGCCGATGTGTTAGGTTGGGTTAGGTTAGGTTATACTACGTTATTGATGTATATGAAGGCCCCACGGAGACGTAGAGGCCAACTCGGCAGAAATGTTGTCAAATATTACCGCCGAGATGATAGGTTGGGTTAGGTTAGGTTATATTACGTTATTGATGTATATAAAATTCCCACGGAGACGTAGAGGCCAACTCGCCAGGAATGTTGTCAAATATTAGTGCCGAGATGTTAGGTTGGATTAGGTTAGGTTATATTACATTATTGATGTATATAAAAGCCCCACGGAGACTTTGAGGCCAACTCGCCAGGAATGTTGTCAAATATTAATTCCGAGACATTGGGTTGGGTTAGGTTAGGTTATATTACGTTATTGATGTATATAAAGGCCCAGCGGAGACGTAGAGGCCAACCCGCCAGGAATGTTGTCAGATATTACCGCCGATATGATAGGTTGGGTTAGGTTAGGTTATATTACGTTATTGATGTATATGAAGGCCCCACGGAGACGGAGAGGCCAACTCGCCAGGAATGTTGTCAAATATTACCGCCGATATGATAGGTTGGGCTAGGTTAGGTTATATTACGTTATTGATGTATATGAAGTTCCACGGAGACGTAGAGGCCAGCTCGCCAGGAATGTTGTCAAATAATAACGCCGAAAGGTTAGGTTGGGTTATATTAGGTTATATTACGTTATTGATGGATATGAAGGTCTCACGGTGACGTAGAGGCCAACTCGCCAGGAATGTTGTCAAATATTACCGCCGATGTGTTAGGTTGGGTTAGGTTAGGTTATACTACGTTATTGATGTATATGAAGGCCCCACGGAGACGTAGAGGCCAACTCGCCAGAAATGTTGTCAAATATTACCGCCGAGATGATAGGTTGGGTTAGGTTAGGTTATATTACGTTATTGATGTATATAAAATTCCCACGGAGACGTAGAGGCCAACTAGCCACGAACGTTGTCAAATATTAGTGCCGAGATGTTAGGTTGGATTAGGTTAGGTTATATTACGTTATTGATGTATATAAAAGCCCCACGGAGACGTAGAGGCCAACTCGCCAGGAATGTTGTCAAATATTAGTTCCGAGAGATTGGGTTGGGTTAGGTTAGGTTATATTACGTTATTGATGTATATAAAGGCCCCGCGGAGACGTAAAGGCCAACCCCCCAGAAATGTTGTCAAATAATAGCGCCGAAAGGTTAGGATGGGTTAGTTTAGGTTATATTACGTTATTGATGTATATGAAGGTCCCACGGTGACGTAGAGGCCAACTCGACAGGAATGTTTTCAAATATTACCGCCGATGAGTTAGGTTGGGTTAGGGTAGGTTATATTACGTTATTGATGTATATGAAGTTCCACGGAGACGTAGAGGCCAGCTCGCCAGGAATGTTGTCAAATAATAACGCCGAAAGGTTAGGTTGGGTTATATTAGGTTATATTACGTTATTGATGGATATGAAGGTCTCAAGGGAGACGTAGAGGCCAACTCGCCAGGAATGTTGTCAAATATTAGTACCGAGATGTTAGGTTGGGTTAGGTTAGGTTATATTACGCTATTGATGTATATAATAGTCCCACGGAAACCATGAGGCCAATAAGCCAGGAATGTCTTCAAATATTACCGCTGTGATGTGAGATTGGGTTAGGTTAGGTTATATTACGTTATTGACGTATATAAAAGTCCCGCGGAGACGTAGAGGCCAACCCGCCAGGAATGTTGTCAAATAATAGCGCAGAAAGGTTAGGTTGGGTTAGTGTAGGTTATATTACGTTATTGATATATGTGAAGGTCCCACGGAGACGTAGATGCCAACTCGCCAGGAATGTTGTCACATAATAGCGCCGAGTGGTTAGGTTGGGTCAGGTTAGGTTATATTACGCTATTGATGTATATCAAAGTCCCACGGAAACCATAATGCCAATAAGCCAGGAATGTCGTCAAATAATAGCGCCGAAAGGTTAGGCTGGGTCATGTAATGTTATATTACGTTATTGATGTATATGAAGGCCCCACGGAGACGTAGAGGCCAACTCGCCAGGAATGTTGTCAAATATTACCGCCGAGATGATAGGTTGGGTTAGGTTAGGTTATATTACGTTATTAATGTATGTGAAGGTCCCACGGAGAAGTAGAGGCCAACTCGCCAGGAATGTTGTCAAATATTAGTGCCGAGACCTTAGGTTGGATTAGGTCAGGTAATATTATGTTATTGATGTATATGAAGGTCCCACGGAAACATGGAGGCCAACAAGACAGGAATGTTGTCAAATATTACCGCCGAGATGTTACGTTGGTTTAGGTTAGGTTAAATTACGTTATTGATGTATATGAAGGTCCCACTGAGAGGTAGAGGCCAACTCGCCAGGAATGTTGTCAAATATTAGTGCCGAGATGTTAGGTTGGGTTAAGTTAGGTAATATTACGTTATTGATGTATATAAAATTCCCACGGAGACGTAGAGGCCAACTCGCCAGGAATGTTGTAAAATATTAGTGCCGAGATCTTAGGTTGGGTTAGGTTAGGTTATACTACGTTATTGATGTATATGAAGCTCCCACGGAGACGTAGAGGCCAACTCGCCAGGAATGTTGTCAAATATTAGTGCCGAGATCTTAGGTTGGGTTAGGTCAGGTAATATTATGTTATTGATGTATATGAATGTCCCACGGAAACATGGAGGCCAACAAGACAGGAATGTTGTCAAATATTACCGCTGAGATGTTACGTTGGTTTAGGTTAGGTTAAATTACGTTATTGATGTATATGAAGGTCCCACGGTGACGTAGAGGCCAACTCGCCAGGAATGTTGACAAATATTACCGCCGATGTGTTAGGTTGGGTTAGGTTAGGTTATACTACGTTATTGATGTATATGAAGGCCCCACGGAGACGTAGAGGCCAACTCGCCAGAAATGTTGTCAAATATTACCGCCGAGATGATAGGTTGGGTTAGGTTAGGTTATATTACGTTATTGATGTATATAAAATTCCCACGGAGACGTAGAGGCCAACTAGCCACGAACGTTGTCAAATATTAGTGCCGAGATGTTAGGTTGGATTAGGTTAGGTTATATTACGTTATTGACGTATATAAAAGTCCCACGGATACGTAGAGGCCAACCCGCCAGGAATGTTGTCAAATAATAGCGCAGAAAGGTTAGGTTGGGTTAGTGTAGGTTATATTACGTTATTGATATATGTCAAGGTCCCACGGAGACGTAGATGCCAACTCGCCAGGAATGTTGTCACATAATAGCGCCGAGTGGTTAGGTTGGGTTAGGTTAGGTTATATTACGCTATTGATGTATATCAAAGTCCCACGGAAACCATAATGCCAATAAGCCAGGAATGTCGTCAAATAATAGCGCCGAAAGGTTAGGCTGGGTCATGTAATGTTATATTACGTTATTGATGTATATGAAGGCCCCACGGAGACGTAGAGGCCAACTCGCCAGGAATGTTGTCAAATATTACCGCCGAGATGATAGGTTGGGTTAGGTTAGGTTATATTACGTTATTGATGTATATGAAGGTCCCACGGAAAGGTAGAGGCCAACTCGCCAGGAATGTTGTCAAATATTAGTGCCGAGATTTTAGGTTGGGTTAGGTCAGGTAATATTATGTTATTGATGTATATGAAGGTCCCACGGAAACATGGAGGCCAACAAGACAGGAATGTTGTCAAATATTACCGCCGAGGTGTTACGTTGGTTTAGGTTAGGTTAAATTACGTTATTGATGTATATGAAGGTCCCACTGAGAGGTAGAGGCCAACTCGCCAGGAATGTTGTCAAATATTAGTGCCGAGATGTTAGGTTGGGTTAAGTTAGGTAATATTACGTTATTGATGTATATGAAGGTCCCACGGTGACGTAGAGGCCAACTCGCCAGGAATGTTGTCAAATATTACCGCCGATGTGTTAGGTTGGGTTAGGTTAGGTTATACTACGTTATTGATGTATATGAAGGCCCCACGGAGACGTAGAGGCCAACTCGGCAGAAATGTTGTCAAATATTACCGCCGAGATGATATGTTGGGTTAGGTTAGGTTATATTACGTTATTGATGTATATAAAATTCCCACGGAGACGTAGAGGCCAACTCGCCAGGAATGTTGTCAAATATTAGTGCCGAGATGTTAGGTTGGATTAGGTTAGGTTATATTACGTTATTGATGTATATAAAAGCCCCACGGAGACTTTGAGGCCAACTCGCCAGGAATGTTGTCAAATATTAATTCCGAGACATTGGGTTGGGTTAGGTTAGGTTATATTACGTTATTGATGTATATAAAGGCCCCGCGGAGACGTAAAGGCCAACCCCCCAGGAATGTTGTCAAATATTAGTGCCGAGATGTTAGGTTGGATTAAGTTAGGTAATATTACGTTATTGATGTATATGAAGGTCCCACGGTGACGTAGAGGCCAACTCGCCAGGAATGTTGTCAAATATTACCGCCGATGTGTTAGGTTGGGTTAGGTTAGGTTATACTACGTTATTGATGTATATGAAGGCCCCACGGAGACGTAGAGGCCAACTCGCCAGGAATGTTGTCAAATAATAGCGCAGAAAGGTTAGGTTGGGTTAGTGTAGGTTATATTACGTTATTGATATATGTGAAGGTCCCACGGAAACGTAGATGCCAACTCGCCAGGAATGTTGTCACATAATAGCGCCGAGTGGTTAGGTTGGGTTAGGTTAGTTTATATTACGCTATTGATGTATATCAAAGTCCCACGGAAACCATAATGCCAATAAACCAGGAATGTCGTCAAATAATAGCGCCGAAAGGTTAGGCTGGGTCATGTAATGTTATATTACGTTATTGATGTATATGAAGGTCCCACGGAGAAGTAGAGGCCAACTCGCCAGGAATGTTGTCAAATATTACCGCCGAGAATTGATAGGTTGTGTTAGGTTAGGTTATATTACGTCATTCATGTATATGAAGGTCCCACTGAGAGGTAGAGGCCAACTCGCCAGGAATGTTGTCAAATATTAGTGCCGAGATCTTAGGTTGGGTTAGGTCAGGTAATATTATGTTATTGATGTATATGAAGGTCCCATGGAAACATGGAGGCCAACAAGACAGGAATGTTGTCAAATATTACCGCCGAGATGTTACGTTGGTTTAGGTTAGGTTAAATTACGTTATTGATGTATATGAAGGTCCCACGGTGACGTACAGGCCAACTCGACAGGACTGTTGTCAAATATTACCGCCGATGAGTTAGGTTGGGTTAGGGTAGGTTATATTACGTTATTGATGTATATGAAGTTCCACGGAGACGTAGAGGCCAGCTCGCCAGGAATGTTGACAAATAATAACGCCGAAAGTTTAGGTTGGGTTATATTAGGTTATATTACGTTATTGATGGATATGAAGGTCTCACGGAGACGTAGAGGCCAACTCGCCAGGAATGTTGTCAAATATTACCGCCGAGTGGTTAGGTCGGGTTATATTAAGTTATATTACGTTACTGATGGATATGGAGGTCTCACGGAGACGTAGAGGCCAACTCGCCAGGAATGTTCTCAAATAATAGCGCAGAAAGGTTAGGTTGGGTTAGTGTAGGTTATATTACGTTATTGATATATGTGAAGGTCCCACGGAGACGTAGATGCCAACTCGCCAGGAATATTGTCACATAATAGCGCCGAGTGGTTAGGTTGGTTTAGGTTAGGTTATATTACGCTATTGATGTATATCAAAGTCCCACGGAAAGCATAATGCCAATAAGCCAGGAATGTCGTCAAATAATAGCGCCGAAAGGTTAGGCTGGGTCATGTAATGTTATATTACGTTATTCATGTATATGAAGGCCCCACGGAGACGTAGAGGCCAACTCGCCAGGAATGTTGTCAAATATTACCGCCGAGATGATAGGTTGGGTTAGGTTAGGTTATATTACGTTATTGATGTATATGAAGGTCCCACGGAGAAGTAGAGGCCAACTCGCCAGGAATGTTGTCAAATATTAGTGCCGAGATCTTAGGTTGGATTAGGTCAGGTAATATTATGTTATTGATGTATATGAAGGTCCCACGGAAACATGGAGGCCAACAAGACAGGAATGTTGTCAAATATTACCGCCGAGATGTTACGTTGGTTTAAGTTAGGTTAAATTACGTTATTGATGTATATGACGGTCCCACTGAGAGGTAGAGGCCAACTCGCCAGGAATGTTGTCAAATATTAGTGCCGAGATGTTAGGTTGGGTTAAGTTAGGTAATGTTACGTTATAGATGTATATAAAATTCCCACGGAGACGTAGAGGCCAACTCGCCAGGAATGTTGTCAAATATTAGTGCCGAGATGTTACGTTGGTTTAGGTTAGGTTAAATTACGTTATTGATGTATATGAAGGTCCCACTTAGAGGTAGAGGCCAACTCGCCAGGAATGTTGTCAAATATTAGTGCCGAGATGTTAGGTTGGGTTAAGTTAGGTAATATTACGTTATTGATGTGTATAAAATTCCCACGGAGACGTAGAGGCCAACTCGCCAGGAATGTTGTAAAATATTAGTGCCGAGATCTTAGGTTGGGTTAGGTTAGGTTATACTACGTGATTGATGTATATGAAGGTCCCACGGAGACGTAGAGGCCAACTCGCCAGGAATGTTGTCAAATATTAGTGCCGAGATCTTAGGTTGGGTTAGGTCAGGTAATATTATGTTATTGATGTATATGAAGGTCCCACGGAAACATGGAGGCCAACAAGACAGGAATGTTGTCAAATATTACCGCCGAGATGTTACGTTGGTTTAGGTTAGGTTAAATTACGTTATTGATGTATATGAAGGTCCCACGGTGTCGTAGAGGCCAACTCGCCAGGAATGTTGACAAATATTACCGCCGATGTGTTAGGTTGGGTTAGGTTAGGTTATACTACGTTATTGATGTATATGAAGGCCCCACGGGGAAGTAGAGGCCAACTCGCCAGAAATGTTGTCAAATATTACCGCCGAGATGATAGTTTGGGTTAGGTTAGGTTATATTACGTTATTGATGTATATAAAATTCCCACGGAGACGTAGAGGCCAACTAGCCAGGAACGTCGTCAAATATTAGTGCCGAGATGTTAGGTTGGATTAGGTTAGGCTATATTACGTTATTGATGTATATAAAAGCCCCACGGAGACGTAGAGGCCAACTCGCCAGGAATGTTGTCAAATATTAGTTCCGAGAGATTGGGTTGGGTTAGGTTAGGTTATATTACGTTATTGATGTATATAAAGGCCCCGCGGAGACGTAAAGGCCAACCCCCCAGGAATGTTGTCAAATAATAGCGCCGAAAGGTTAGGTTGGGTTAGTTTAGGTTATATTACGTTATTGATATATGTGAAGGTCCCACGGAGACGTAGAGGCCAACTCGCCAGGAATGTTGTTACATAATAGCGCCGAGTGGTTAGGTCGGGTTATATTTGGTTATATTACGTTATTGATGGATATGAAGGTCTCACGGTGACGTAGAGGCCAACTCGCCAGGAATGTTGTCAAATATTACCGCCGATGTGTTAGGTTGGGTTAGGTTAGGTTATACTACGTTATTGATGTATATGAAGGCCCCACGGAGACGTAGAGGCCAACTCGCCAGAAATGTTGTCAAATATTACCGCCGAGATGATAGGTTGGGTTAGGTTAGGTTATATTACGTTATTGATGTATATAAAATTCCCACGGAGACGTAGAGGCCAACTAGCCACGAACGTTGTCAAATATTAGTGCCGAGATGTTAGGTTGGATTAGGTTAGGTTATATTACGTTATTGATGTATATAAAAGCCCCACGGAGACGTAGAGGCCAACTCGCCAGGAATGTTGTCAAATATTAGTTCCGAGAGATTGGGTTGGGTTAGGTTAGGTTATATTACGTTATTGATGTATATAAAGGCCCCGCGGAGACGTAAAGGCCAACCCCCCAGAAATGTTGTCAAATAATAGCGCCGAAAGGTTAGGATGGGTTAGTTTAGGTTATATTACGTTATTGATGTATATGAAGGTCCCACGGTGACGTAGAGGCCAACTCGACAGGAATGTTTTCAAATATTACCGCCGATGAGTTAGGTTGGGTTAGGGTAGGTTATATTACGTTATTGATGTATATGAAGTTCCACGGAGACGTAGAGGCCAGCTCGCCAGGAATGTTGTCAAATAATAACGCCGAAAGGTTAGGTTGGGTTATATTAGGTTATATTACGTTATTGATGGATATGAAGGTCTCAAGGGAGACGTAGAGGCCAACTCGCCAGGAATGTTGTCAAATATTAGTACCGAGATGTTAGGTTGGGTTAGGTTAGGTTATATTACGCTATTGATGTATATAATAGTCCCACGGAAACCATGAGGCCAATAAGCCAGGAATGTCTTCAAATATTACCGCTGTGATGTGAGATTGGGTTAGGTTAGGTTATATTACGTTATTGACGTATATAAAAGTCCCGCGGAGACGTAGAGGCCAACCCGCCAGGAATGTTGTCAAATAATAGCGCAGAAAGGTTAGTTTGGGTTAGTGTAGGTTATATTACGTTATTGATATATGTGAAGGTCCCACGGAGACGTAGATGCCAACTCGCCAGGAATGTTGTCACATAATAGCGCCGAGTGGTTAGGTTGGGTTAGGTTAGGTTATATTACGCTATTGATGTATATCAAAGTCCCACGGAAACCATAATGCCAATAAGCCAGGAATGTCGTCAAATAATAGCGCCGAAAGGTTAGGCTGGGTCATGTAATGTTATATTACGTTATTGATGTATATGAAGGCCCCACGGAGACGTAGAGGCCAACTCGCCAGGAATGTTGTCAAATATTACCGCCGAGATGATAGGTTGGGTTAGGTTAGGTTATATTACGTTATTAATGTATGTGAAGGTCCCACGGAGAAGTAGAGGCCAACTCGCCAGGAATGTTGTCAAATATTAGTGCCGAGACCTTAGGTTGGATTAGGTCAGGTAATATTATGTTATTGATGTATATGAAGGTCCCACGGAAACATGGAGGCCAACAAGACAGGAATGTTGTCAAATATTACCGCCGAGATGTTACGTTGGTTTAGGTTAGGTTAAATTACGTTATTGATGTATATGAAGGTCCCACTGAGAGGTAGAGGCCAACTCGCCAGGAATGTTGTCAAATATTAGTGCCGAGATGTTAGGTTGGGTTAAGTTAGGTAATATTACGTTATTGATGTATATAAAATTCCCACGGAGACGTAGAGGCCAACTCGCCAGGAATGTTGTAAAATATTAGTGCCGAGATCTTAGGTTGGGTTAGGTTAGGTTATACTACGTTATTGATGTATATGAAGCTCCCACGGAGACGTAGAGGCCAACTCGCCAGGAATGTTGTCAAATATTAGTGCCGAGATCTTAGGTTGGGTTAGGTCAGGTAATATTATGTTATTGATGTATATGAATGTCCCACGGAAACATGGAGGCCAACAAGACAGGAATGTTGTCAAATATTACCGCTGAGATGTTACGTTGGTTTAGGTTAGGTTAAATTACGTTATTGATGTATATGAAGGTCCCACGGTGACGTAGAGGCCAACTCGCCAGGAATGTTGACAAATATTACCGCCGATGTGTTAGGTTGGGTTAGGTTAGGTTATACTACGTTATTGATGTATATGAAGGCCCCACGGAGACGTAGAGGCCAACTCGCCAGAAATGTTGTCAAATATTACCGCCGAGATGATAGGTTGGGTTAGGTTAGGTTATATTACGTTATTGATGTATATAAAATTCCCACGGAGACGTAGAGGCCAACTAGCCACGAACGTTGTCAAATATTAGTGCCGAGATGTTAGGTTGGATTAGGTTAGGTTATATTACGTTATTGACGTATATAAAAGTCCCACGGATACGTAGAGGCCAACCCGCCAGGAATGTTGTCAAATAATAGCGCAGAAAGGTTAGGTTGGGTTAGTGTAGGTTATATTACGTTATTGATATATGTGAAGGTCCCACGGAGACGTAGATGCCAACTCGCCAGGAATGTTGTCACATAATAGCGCCGAGTGGTTAGGTTGGGTTAGGTTAGGTTATATTACGCTATTGATGTATATCAAAGTCCCACGGAAACCATAATGCCAATAAGCCAGGAATGTCGTCAAATAATAGCGCCGAAAGGTTAGGCTGGGTCATGTAATGTTATATTACGTTATTGATGTATATGAAGGCCCCACGGAGACGTAGAGGCCAACTCGCCAGGAATGTTGTCAAATATTACCGCCGAGATGATAGGTTGGGTTAGGTTAGGTTATATTACGTTATTGATGTATATGAAGGTCCCACGGAAAGGTAGAGGCCAACTCGCCAGGAATGTTGTCAAATATTAGTGCCGAGATTTTAGGTTGGGTTAGGTCAGGTAATATTATGTTATTGATGTATATGAAGGTCCCACGGAAACATGGAGGCCAACAAGACAGGAATGTTGTCAAATATTACCGCCGAGATGATAGGTTGGGTTAGGTTAGGTTATATTACGTTATTGATGTATATAAAATTCCCACGGAGACGTAGAGGCCAACTCGCCAGGAATGTTGTCAAATATTAGTGCCGAGATGTTAGGTTGGATTAGGTTAGGTTATATTACGTTATTGATGTATATAAAAGCCCCACGGAGACTTTGAGGCCAACTCGCCAGGAATGTTGTCAAATATTAATTCCGAGACATTGGGTTGGGTTAGGTTAGGTTATATTACGTTATTGATGTATATAAAGGCCCCGCGGAGACGTAAAGGCCAACCCCCCAGGAATGTTGTCAAATATTAGTGCCGAGATGTTAGGTTGGATTAAGTTAGGTAATATTACGTTATTGATGTAAATGAAGGTCCCACGGTGACGTAGAGGCCAACTCGCCAGGAATGTTGTCAAATATTACCGCCGATGTGTTAGGTTGGGTTAGGTTAGGTTATACTACGTTATTGATGTATATGAAGGCCCCACGGAGACGTAGAGGCCAACTCGCCAGGAATGATGTCAAATAATAGCGCAGAAAGGTTAGGTTGGGTTAGTGTAGGTTATATTACGTTATTGATATATGTGAAGGTCCCACGGAAACGTAGATGCCAACTCGCCAGGAATGTTGTCACATAATAGCGCCGAGTGGTTAGGTTGGGTTAGGTTAGTTTATATTACGCTATTGATGTATATCAAAGTCCCACGGAAACCATAATGCCAATAAACCAGGAATGTCGTCAAATAATAGCGCCGAAAGGTTAGGCTGGGTCATGTAATGTTATATTACGTTATTGATGTATATGAAGGTCCCACGGAGAAGTAGAGGCCAACTCGCCAGGAATGTTGTCAAATATTACCGCCGAGAATTGATAGGTTGTGTTAGGTTAGGTTATATTACGTCATTCATGTATATGAAGGTCCCACTGAGAGGTAGAGGACAACTCGCCAGGAATGTTGTCAAATATTAGTGCCGAGATGTTAGGTTGGGTTAAGTTAGGTAATATTACGTTATAGATGTATATAAAATTCCCACGGAGACGTAGACGCCAACTCGCCAGGAATGTTGTAAAATATTAGTGCCGAGATCTTAGGTTGGGTTAGGTTAGGTTATATTACATTATTGATGTATATGAAGGTCCCACGGAGACGTAGAGGCCAACTCGCCAGGAATGTTGTCAAATATTAGTGCCGAGATCTTAGGTTGGGTTAGGTCAGGTAATATTATGTTATTGATGTATATGAAGGTCCCACGGAAACATGGAGGCCAACAAGACAGGAATGTTGTCAAATATTACCGCCGAGATGTTACGTTGGTTTAGGTTAGGTTAAATTACGTTATTGATGTATATGACGGTCCCACTGAGAGGTAGAGGCCAACTCGCCAGGAATGTTGTCAAATATTAGTCCCGAGATGTTAGGTTGGGTTAAGTTAGGTAATGTTACGTTATAGATGTATATAAAATTCCCACGGAGACGTAGAGGCCAACTCGCCAGGAATGTTGTCAAATATTAGTGCCGAGATGTTACGTTGGTTTAGGTTAGGTTAAATTACGTTATTGATGTATATGAAGGTCCCACTTAGAGGTAGAGGCCAACTCGCCAGGAATGTTGTCAAATATTAGTGCCGAGATGTTAGGTTGGGTTAAGTTAGGTAATATTACGTTATTGATGTATATAAAATTCCTACGGAGACGTAGAGGCCAACTCGCCAGGAATGTTGTAAAATATTAGTGCCGAGATCTTAGGTTGGGTTAGGTTAGGTTATACTACGTGATTGATGTATATGAAGGTCCCACGGAGACGTAGAGGCCAACTCGCCAGGAATGTTGTCAAATATTAGTGCCGAGATCTTAGGTTGGGTTAGGTCAGGTAATATTATGTTATTGATGTATATGAAGGTCCCACGGAAACATGGAGGCCAACAAGACAGGAATGTTGTCAAATATTACCGCCGAGATGTTACGTTGGTTTAGGTTAGGTTAAATTACGTTATTGATGTATATGAAGGTCCCACGGTGTCGTAGAGGCCAACTCGCCAGGAATGTTGACAAATATTACCGCCGATGTGTTAGGTTGGGTTAGGTTAGGTTATACTACGTTATTGATGTATATGAAGGCCCCACGGGGAAGTAGAGGCCAACTCGCCAGAAATGTTGTCAAATATTACCGCCGAGATGATAGTTTGGGTTAGGTTAGGTTATATTACGTTATTGATGTAAATAAAATTCCCACGGAGACGTAGAGGCCAACTAGCCAGGAACGTCGTCAAATATTAGTGCCGAGATGTTAGGTTGGATTAGGTTAGGTTATATTACGTTATTGATGTATATAAAAGCCCCACGGAGACGTAGAGGCCAACTCGCCAGGAATGTTGTCAAATATTAGTTCCGAGAGATTGGGTTGGGTTAGGTTAGGTTATATTACGTTATTGATGTATATAAAGGCCCCGCGGAGACGTAAAGGCCAACCCCCCAGGAATGTTGTCAAATAATAGCGCCGAAAGGTTAGGTTGGGTTAGTTTAGGTTATATTACGTTATTGATATATGTGAAGGTCCCACGGAGACGTAGAGGCCAACTCGCCAGGAATGTTGTTACATAATAGCGCCGAGTGGTTAGGTCGGGTTATATTTGGTTATATTACGTTACTGATGGATATGAAGGTCTCACGGAGACGTAGAGGCCAACTCGCCAGGAATGTTGTCAAATATTAACGCCGAGATGATAGGTTGGGTTAGGTTAGGTTATGTTACGTTATTGATGTATATGAAGGCCCCACGGAGACGTAGGGGCCAACTCGCCAGGAATGTTGTCAAATATTCCCGCCGAGATGATAGGTTGGGCTAGGTTAGGTTATATTACGTTATTGATGTATATAAAGGTCCCACGGAAACATAGAGGCCAACAAGCCAGGAATGTTGTCAAATACTACCGCCGAGATGATACGTTGGTTTAGGTTAGGTTAAATTAAGATATTGATGTATCTGAAGGTCCCACGGAGAGGTAGAGGCCAACTCGCCAGGAATGTGGTCAAATATTAGTGCCGAGATGTTAGGTTGGGTTAGGTTAGGTAATATTAAGTTCTTGATGTATATGAAGGTCCCACGGTGACGTAGAGGCCAACTCGGCAGGAATGTTGTCAAATATTACCGCCGATGAGTTAGGTTGGGTTAGGTTAGGTTATATTACGTTATTGATGTATATGAAGTTCCACGGAGACGTAGAGGCCAGCTCGCCAGGAATGTTGTCAAATAATAACGCCGAAAGGTTAGGTTGGGTTATATTAGGTTATATTACGTTATTGATGGATATGAAGGTCTCACGGAGACGTAGAGGCCAACTCGCCAGGAATGTTGTCAAATATTACCGCCGATTGGTTAGGTCGGGTTATATTAGGTTATATTACGTTACTGATGGATATGGAGGTCTCACGGAGACGTAGAGGCCAAATCGCCAGGAATGTTGTCACATAATAGCGCCGAGTGGTTAGGTTGGGTTAGGTTAGGTTATATTACGCTATTGATGTATATCAAAGTCCCACGGAAACCATAATGCCAACAAGCCAGGAATGTCGTCAAATAATAGCGCCGAAAGGTTAGGCTGGGTCATGTAATGTTATATTACGTTATTGATGTATATGAAGGCCCCACGGAGACGTAGAGGCCAACTCGCCAGGAATGTTGTCAAATATTACCGCCGAGATGATAGGTTGGGTTAGGTTAGGTTATATTACGTTATTGATGTATATGAAGGTCCCACGGAGAAGTAGAGGCCAACTCGCCAGGAATGTTGTCAAATATTAGTGCCGAGATCTTAGGTTGGATTAGGTCAGGTAATATTATGTTATTGATGTATATGAAGGTCCCACCGAGACGTAGAGGCCAACTCGCCAGGAATGTTGTCAAATATTAGTGCCGAGATCTTAGGTTGGGTTAGGTCAGGTAATATTATGTTATTGATGTACATGAAGGTCCCACGGAAACATGGAGGCCAACAAGACAGGAATGTTGTCAAATATTACCGCCGAGGTGTTACGTTGGTTTAGGTTAGGTTAAATTACGTTATTGAAGTATATGAAGGTCCCACTGAGAGGTAGAGGCCAACTCGCCAGGAATGTTGTCAAATATTAGTGCCGAGATGTTAGGTTGGGTTAAGTTAGGTAATATTACGTTATTGATGTATATGAAGGTCCCACGGTGACGTAGAGGCCAACTCGCCAGGAATGTTATCAAATATTACCGCCGATGTGTTAGGTTGGGTTAGGTTAGGTTATACTACGTTATTGATGTATATGAAGGCCCCACGGAGACGTAGAGGCCAACTCGGCAGAAATGTTGTCAAATATTACCGCCGAGATGATAGGTTGGGTTAGGTTAGGTTATATTACGTTATTGATGTATATAAAATTCCCACGGAGACGTAGAGGCCAACTCGCCAGGAATGTTGTCAAATATTAGTGCCGAGATGTTAGGTTGGATTAGGTTAGGTTATATTACGTTATTGATGTATATAAAAGCCCCACGGAGACATTGAGGCCAACTCGCCAGGAATGTTGTCAAATATTAATTCCGAGACATTAGGTTGGGTTAGGTTAGGTTATATTACGTTATTGATGTATATAAAGGCCCAGCGGAGACGTAGAGGCCAACCCGCCAGGAATGTTGTCAAATATTACCGCCGATATGATAGGTTGGGTTAGGTTAGGTTATATTACGTTATTGATGTATATGAAGGCCCCACGGAGACGGAGAGGCCAACTCGCCAGGAATGTTGTCAAATATTACCGCCGATATGATAGGTTGCGCTAGGATAGGTTATATTACGTTATTGATGTATATGAAGTTCCACGGAAACGTAGAGGCCAGCTCGCCAGGAATGTTGTCAAATAATAACGCCGAAAGGTTAGGTTGGGTTATATTAGGTTATATTACGTTATTGATGGATATGAAGGTCTCACGGAGACGTAGAGGCCAACTCGCCAGCAATGTTATTAAATATTACCGCCGAGTGGTTAGGTCGGGTTATATTAAGTTATATTACGTTACTGATGGATATGGAGGTCTCACGGAGACGTAGAGGCCAACTCGCCAGGAATGTTGTCAAATATTAGTACCGAGATGTTAGGTTGGGTTAGGTTAGGTTATATTACGCTATTGATGTATATAATAGTCCCACGGAAACCATGAGGCCAATAAGCCAGGAATGTCGTCAAATATTACCGCTGTGATGTGAGATTGGGTTAGGTTAGGTTATATTACGTTATTGACGTATATAAAAGTCCCACGGAGACGTAGAGGCCAACCCGACAGGAATGTTGTCAAATAATAGCGCAGAAAGGTTAGGTTGGGTTAGTGTAGGTTATATTACGTTATTGATATATGTGAAGGTCCCACGGAGACGTAGATGCCAACTCGCCAGGAATGTTGTCACATAATAGCGCCGAGTGGTTAGGTTGGGTTAGGTTAGGTTATATTACGCTATTGATGTATATCAAAGTCCCACGGAAACCATAATGCCAATAAGCCAGGAATGTCGTCAAATAATAGCGCCGAAAGGTTAGGCTGGGTCATGTAATGTTATATTACGTTATTGATGTATATGAAGGTCCCACGGAGAAGTAGAGGCCAACTCGCCAGGAATGTTGTCAAATATTAGTGCCGAGATCTTAGGTTGGATTAGGTCAGGTAATATTATGTTATTGATGTATTTGAAGGTCCCACGGAAACATGGAGGCCAACAAGACAGGAATGTTGTCAAATATTACCGCCGAGATGTTACGTTGGTTTAGGTTAGGTTAAATTACGTTATTGATGTATATGAAGGTCCCACTGAGAGGTAGAGGCCAACTCGCCAGGAATGTTGTCAAATATTAGTGCCGAGATGTTAGGTTGGGTTAAGTTAGGTAATATTACGTTATTGATGTATATAAAATTCCCACGGAGACGTAGAGGCCAACTCGCCAGGAATGTTGTAAAATATTAGTGCCGAGATCTTAGGTTGGGTTAGGTTAGGTTATACTACGTTATTGATGTATATGAAGCTCCCACGGAGACGTAGAGGCCAACTCGCCAGGAATGTTGTCAAATATTAGTGCCGAGATCTTAGGTTGGGTTAGGTCAGGTAATATTATGTTATTGATGTATATGAATGTCCCACGGAAACATGGAGGCCAACAAGACAGGAATGTTGTCAAATATTACCGCTGAGATGTTACGTTGGTTTAGGTTAGGTTAAATTACGTTATTGATGTATATGAAGGTCCCACGGTGACGTAGAGGCCAACTCGCCAGGAATGTTGACAAATATTACCGCCGATGTGTTAGGTTGGGTTAGGTTAGGTTATACTACGTTATTGATGTATATGAAGGCCCCACGGAGACGTAGAGGCCAACTCGCCAGAAATGTTGTCAAATATTACCGCCGAGATGATAGGTTGGGTTAGGTTAGGTTATATTACGTTATTGATGTATATAAAATTCCCACGGAGACGTAGAGGCCAACTAGCCACGAACGTTGTCAAATATTAGTGCCGAGATGTTAGGTTGGATTAGGTTAGGTTATATTACGTTATTGACGTATATAAAAGTCCCACGGATACGTAGAGGCCAACCCGCCAGGAATGTTGTCAAATAATAGCGCAGAAAGGTTAGGTTGGGTTAGTGTAGGTTATATTACGTTATTGATATATGTGAAGGTCCCACGGAGACGTAGATGCCAACTCGCCAGGAATGTTGTCACATAATAGCGCCGAGTGGTTAGGTTGGGTTAGGTTAGGTTATATTACGCTATTGATGTATATCAAAGTCCCACGGAAACCATAATGCCAATAAGCCAGGAATGTCGTCAAATAATAGCGCCGAAAGGTTAGGCTGGGTCATGTAATGTTATATTACGTTATTGATGTATATGAAGGCCCCACGGAGACGTAGAGGCCAACTCGCCAGGAATGTTGTCAAATATTACCGCCGAGATGATAGGTTGGGTTAGGTTAGGTTATATTACGTTATTGATGTATATGAAGGTCCCACGGAAAGGTAGAGGCCAACTCGCCAGGAATGTTGTCAAATATTAGTGCCGAGATTTTAGGTTGGGTTAGGTCAGGTAATATTATGTTATTGATGTATATGAAGGTCCCACGGAAACATGGAGGCCAACAAGACAGGAATGTTGTCAAATATTACCGCCGAGATGATAGGTTGGGTTAGGTTAGGTTATATTACGTTATTGATGTATATAAAATTCCCACGGAGACGTAGAGGCCAACTCGCCAGGAATGTTGTCAAATATTAGTGCCGAGATGTTAGGTTGGATTAGGTTAGGTTATATTACGTTATTGATGTATATAAAAGCCCCACGGAGACTTTGAGGCCAACTCGCCAGGAATGTTGTCAAATATTAATTCCGAGACATTGGGTTGGGTTAGGTTAGGTTATATTACGTTATTGATGTATATAAAGGCCCCGCGGAGACCTAAAGGCCAACCCCCCAGGAATGTTGTCAAATATTAGTGCCGAGATGTTAGGTTGGATTAAGTTAGGTAATATTACGTTATTGATGTAAATGAAGGTCCCACGGTGACGTAGAGGCCAACTCGCCAGGAATGTTGTCAAATATTACCGCCGATGTGTTAGGTTGGGTTAGGTTAGGTTATACTACGTTATTGATGTATATGAAGGCCCCACGGAGACGTAGAGGCCAACTCGCCAGGAATGATGTCAAATAATAGCGCAGAAAGGTTAGGTTGGGTTAGTGTAGGTTATATTACGTTATTGATATATGTGAAGGTCCCACGGAAACGTAGATGCCAACTCGCCAGGAATGTTGTCACATAATAGCGCCGAGTGGTTAGGTTGGGTTAGGTTAGTTTATATTACGCTATTGATGTATATCAAAGTCCCACGGAAACCATAATGCCAATAAACCAGGAATGTCGTCAAATAATAGCGCCGAAAGGTTAGGCTGGGTCATGTAATGTTATATTACGTTATTGATGTATATGAAGGTCCCACGGAGAAGTAGAGGCCAACTCGCCAGGAATGTTGTCAAATATTACCGCCGAGAATTGATAGGTTGTGTTAGGTTAGGTTATATTACGTCATTCATGTATATGAAGGTCCCACTGAGAGGTAGAGGCCAACTCGCCAGGAATGTTGTCAAATATTAGTGCCGAGATGTTAGGTTGGGTTAAGTTAGGTAATATTACGTTATAGATGTATATAAAATTCCCACGGAGACGTAGACGCCAACTCGCCAGGAATGTTGTAAAATATTAGTGCCGAGATCTTAGGTTGGGTTAGGTTAGGTTATATTACATTATTGATGTATATGAAGGTCCCACGGAGACGTAGAGGCCAACTCGCCAGGAATGTTGTCAAATATTAGTGCCGAGATCTTAGGTTGGGTTAGGTCAGGTAATATTATGTTATTGATGTATATGAAGGTCCCACGGAAACATGGAGGCCAACAAGACAGGAATGTTGTCAAATATTACCGCCGAGATGTTACGTTGGTTTAGGTTAGGTTAAATTACGTTATTGATGTATATGACGGTCCCACTGAGAGGTAGAGGCCAACTCGCCAGGAATGTTGTCAAATATTAGTCCCGAGATGTTAGGTTGGGTTAAGTTAGGTAATGTTACGTTATAGATGTATATAAAATTCCCACGGAGACGTAGAGGCCAACTCGCCAGGAATGTTGTCAAATATTAGTGCCGAGATGTTACGTTGGTTTAGGTTAGGTTAAATTACGTTATTGATGTATATGAAGGTCCCACTTAGAGGTAGAGGCCAACTCGCCAGGAATGTTGTCAAATATTAGTGCCGAGATGTTAGGTTGGGTTAAGTTAGGTAATATTACGTTATTGATGTATATAAAATTCCTACGGAGACGTAGAGGCCAACTCGCCAGGAATGTTGTAAAATATTAGTGCCGAGATCTTAGGTTGGGTTAGGTTAGGTTATACTACGTGATTGATGTATATGAAGGTCCCACGGAGACGTAGAGGCCAACTCGCCAGGAATGTTGTCAAATATTAGTGCCGAGATCTTAGGTTGGGTTAGGTCAGGTAATATTATGTTATTGATGTATATGAAGGTCCCACGGAAACATGGAGGCCAACAAGACAGGAATGTTGTCAAATATTACCGCCGAGATGTTACGTTGGTTTAGGTTAGGTTAAATTACGTTATTGATGTATATGAAGGTCCCACGGTGTCGTAGAGGCCAACTCGCCAGGAATGTTGACAAATATTACCGCCGATGTGTTAGGTTGGGTTAGGTTAGGTTATACTACGTTATTGATGTATATGAAGGCCCCACGGGGAAGTAGAGGCCAACTCGCCAGAAATGTTGTCAAATATTACCGCCGAGATGATAGTTTGGGTTAGGTTAGGTTATATTACGTTATTGATGTATATAAAATTCCCACGGAGACGTAGAGGCCAACTAGCCAGGAACGTCGTCAAATATTAGTGCCGAGATGTTAGGTTGGATTAGGTTAGGTTATATTACGTTATTGATGTATATAAAAGCCCCACGGAGACGTAGAGGCCAACTCGCCAGGAATGTTGTCAAATATTAGTTCCGAGAGATTGGGTTGGGTTAGGTTAGGTTATATTACGTTATTGATGTATATAAAGGCCCCGCGGAGACGTAAAGGCCAACCCCCCAGGAATGTTGTCAAATAATAGCGCCGAAAGGTTAGGTTGGGTTAGTTTAGGTTATATTACGTTATTGATATATGTGAAGGTCCCACGGAGACGTAGAGGCCAACTCGCCAGGAATGTTGTTACATAATAGCGCCGAGTGGTTAGGTCGGGTTATATTTGGTTATATTACGTTACTGATGGATATGAAGGTCTCACGGAGACGTAGAGGCCAACTCGCCAGGAATGTTGTCAAATATTAACGCCGAGATGATAGGTTGGGTTAGGTTAGGTTATGTTACGTTATTGATGTATATGAAGGCCCCACGGAGACGTAGGGGCCAACTCGCCAGGAATGTTGTCAAATATTCCCGCCGAGATGATAGGTTGGGCTAGGTTAGGTTATATTACGTTATTGATGTATATAAAGGTCCCACGGAAACATAGAGGCCAACAAGCCAGGAATGTTGTCAAATACTACCGCCGAGATGATACGTTGGTTTAGGTTAGGTTAAATTAAGATATTGATGTATCTGAAGGTCCCACGGAGAGGTAGAGGCCAACTCGCCAGGAATGTGGTCAAATATTAGTGCCGAGATGTTAGGTTGGGTTAGGTTAGGTAATATTAAGTTCTTGATGTATATGAAGGTCCCACGGTGACGTAGAGGCCAACTCGCCAGGAATGTTGTCAAATATTACCGCCGATGAGTTAGGTTGGGTTAGGTTAGGTTATATTACGTTATTGATGTATATGAAGTTCCACGGAGACGTAGAGGCCAGCTCGCCAGGAATGTTGTCAAATAATAACGCCGAAAGGTTAGGTTGGGTTATATTAGGTTATATTACGTTATTGATGGATATGAAGGTCTCACGGAGACGTAGAGGCCAACTCGCCAGGAATGTTGTCAAATATTACCGCCGATTGGTTAGGTCGGGTTATATTAGGTTATATTACGTTACTGATGGATATGGAGGTCTCACGGAGACGTAGAGGCCAAATCGCCAGGAATGTTGTCACATAATAGCGCCGAGTGGTTAGGTTGGGTTAGGTTAGGTTATATTACGCTATTGATGTATATCAAAGTCCCACGGAAACCATAATGCCAATAAGCCAGGAATGTCGTCAAATAATAGCGCCGAAAGGTTAGGCTGGGTCATGTAATGTTATATTACGTTATTGATGTATATGAAGGCCCCACGGAGACGTAGAGGCCAACTCGCCAGGAATGTTGTCAAATATTACCGCCGAGATGATAGGTTGGGTTAGGTTAGGTTATATTACGTTATTGATGTATATGAAGGTCCCACGGAGAAGTAGAGGCCAACTCGCCAGGAATGTTGTCAAATATTAGTGCCGAGATCTTAGGTTGGATTAGGTCAGGTAATATTATGTTATTGATGTATATGAAGGTCCCACCGAGACGTAGAGGCCAACTCGCCAGGAATGTTGTCAAATATTAGTGCCGAGATCTTAGGTTGGGTTAGGTCAGGTAATATTATGTTATTGATGTACATGAAGGTCCCACGGAAACATGGAGGCCAACAAGACAGGAATGTTGTCAAATATTACCGCCGAGGTGTTACGTTGGTTTAGGTTAGGTTAAATTACGTTATTGAAGTATATGAAGGTCCCACTGAGAGGTAGAGGCCAACTCGCCAGGAATGTTGTCAAATATTAGTGCCGAGATGTTAGGTTGGGTTAAGTTAGGTAATATTACGTTATTGATGTATATGAAGGTCCCACGGTGACGTAGAGGCCAACTCGCCAGGAATGTTATCAAATATTACCGCCGATGTGTTAGGTTGGGTTAGGTTAGGTTATACTACGTTATTGATGTATATGAAGGCCCCACGGAGACGTAGAGGCCAACTCGGCAGAAATGTTGTCAAATATTACCGCCGAGATGATAGGTTGGGTTAGGTTAGGTTATATTACGTTATTGATGTATATAAAATTCCCACGGAGACGTAGAGGCCAACTCGCCAGGAATGTTGTCAAATATTAGTGCCGAGATGTTAGGTTGGATTAGGTTAGGTTATATTACGTTATTGATGTATATAAAAGCCCCACGGAGACATTGAGGCCAACTCGCCAGGAATGTTGTCAAATATTAATTCCGAGACATTAGGTTGGGTTAGGTTAGGTTATATTACGTTATTGATGTATATAAAGGCCCAGCGGAGACGTAGAGGCCAACCCGCCAGGAATGTTGTCAAATATTACCGCCGATATGATAGGTTGGGTTAGGTTAGGTTATATTACGTTATTGATGTATATGAAGGCCCCACGGAGACGGAGAGGCCAACTCGCCAGGAATGTTGTCAAATATTACCGCCGATATGATAGGTTGCGCTAGGATAGGTTATATTACGTTATTGATGTATATGAAGTTCCACGGAAACGTAGAGGCCAGCTCGCCAGGAATGTTGTCAAATAATAACGCCGAAAGGTTAGGTTGGGTTATATTAGGTTATATTACGTTATTGATGGATATGAAGGTCTCACGGAGACGTAGAGGCCAACTCGCCAGCAATGTTATTAAATATTACCGCCGAGTGGTTAGGTCGGGTTATATTAAGTTATATTACGTTACTGATGGATATGGAGGTCTCACGGAGACGTAGAGGCCAACTCGCCAGGAATGTTGTCAAATATTAGTACCGAGATGTTAGGTTGGGTTAGGTTAGGTTATATTACGCTATTGATGTATATAATAGTCCCACGGAAACCATGAGGCCAATAAGCCAGGAATGTCGTCAAATATTACCGCTGTGATGTGAGATTGGGTTAGGTTAGGTTATATTACGTTATTGACGTATATAAAAGTCCCACGGAGACGTAGAGGCCAACCCGACAGGAATGTTGTCAAATAATAGCGCAGAAAGGTTAGGTTGGGTTAGTGTAGGTTATATTACGTTATTGATATATGTGAAGGTCCCACGGAGACGTAGATGCCAACTCGCCAGGAATGTTGTCACATAATAGCGCCGAGTGGTTAGGTTGGGTTAGGTTAGGTTATATTACGCTATTGATGTATATCAAAGTCCCACGGAAACCATAATGCCAATAAGCCAGGAATGTCGTTAAATAATAGCGCCGAAAGGTTAGGCTGGGTCATGTAATGTTATATTACGTTATTGATGTATATGAAGGTCCCACGGAGAAGTAGAGGCCAACTCGCCAGGAATGTTGTCAAATATTAGTGCCGAGATCTTAGGTTGGATTAGGTCAGGTAATATTATGTTATTGATGTATATGAAGGTCCCACCGAGACGTAGAGGCCAACTCGCCAGGAATGTTGTCAAATATTAGTGCCGAGATCTTAGGTTGGGTTAGGTCAGGTAATATTATGTTATTGATGTACATGAAGGTCCCACGGAAACATGGAGGCCAACAAGACAGGAATGTTGTCAAATATTACCGCCGAGGTGTTACGTTGGTTTAGGTTAGGTTAAATTACGTTATTGAAGTATATGAAGGTCCCACTGAGAGGTAGAGGCCAACTCGCCAGGAATGTTGTCAAATATTAGTGCCGAGATGTTAGGTTGGGTTAAGTTAGGTAATATTACGTTATTGATGTATATGAAGGTCCCACGGTGACGTAGAGGCCAACTCGCCAGGAATGTTATCAAATATTACCGCCGATGTGTTAGGTTGGGTTAGGTTAGGTTATACTACGTTATTGATGTATATGAAGGCCCCACGGAGACGTAGAGGCCAACTCGGCAGAAATGTTGTCAAATATTACCGCCGAGATGATAGGTTGGGTTAGGTTAGGTTATATTACGTTATTGATGTATATAAAATTCCCACGGAGACGTAGAGGCCAACTCGCCAGGAATGTTGTCAAATATTAGTGCCGAGATGTTAGGTTGGATTAGGTTAGGTTATATTACGTTATTGATGTATATAAAAGCCCCACGGAGACATTGAGGCCAACTCGCCAGGAATGTTGTCAAATATTAATTCCGAGACATTAGGTTGGGTTAGGTTAGGTTATATTACGTTATTGATGTATATAAAGGCCCAGCGGAGACGTAGAGGCCAACCCGCCAGGAATGTTGTCAAATATTACCGCCGATATGATAGGTTGGGTTAGGTTAGGTTATATTACGTTATTGATGTATATGAAGGCCCCACGGAGACGGAGAGGCCAACTCGCCAGGAATGTTGTCAAATATTACCGCCGATATGATAGGTTGCGCTAGGATAGGTTATATTACGTTATTGATGTATATGAAGTTCCACGGAAACGTAGAGGCCAGCTCGCCAGGAATGTTGTCAAATAATAACGCCGAAAGGTTAGGTTGGGTTATATTAGGTTATATTACGTTATTGATGGATATGAAGGTCTCACGGAGACGTAGAGGCCAACTCGCCAGCAATGTTATTAAATATTACCGCCGAGTGGTTAGGTCGGGTTATATTAAGTTATATTACGTTACTGATGGATATGGAGGTCTCACGGAGACGTAGAGGCCAACTCGCCAGGAATGTTGTCAAATATTAGTACCGAGATGTTAGGTTGGGTTAGGTTAGGTTATATTACGCTATTGATGTATATAATAGTCCCACGGAAACCATGAGGCCAATAAGCCAGGAATGTCGTCAAATATTACCGCTGTGATGTGAGATTGGGTTAGGTTAGGTTATATTACGTTATTGACGTATATAAAAGTCCCACGGAGACGTAGAGGCCAACCCGACAGGAATGTTGTCAAATAATAGCGCAGAAATGTTAGGTTGGGTTAGTGTAGGTTATATTACGTTATTGATATATGTGAAGGTCCCACGGAGACGTAGATGCCAACTCGCCAGGAATGTTGTCACATAATAGCGCCGAGTGGTTAGGTTGGGTTAGGTTAGGTTATATTACGCTATTGATGTATATCAAAGTCCCACGGAAACCATAATGCCAATAAGCCAGGAATGTCGTCAAATAATAGCGCCGAAAGGTTAGGCTGGGTCATGTAATGTTATATTACGTTATTGATGTATATGAAGGTCCCACGGAGAAGTAGAGGCCAACTCGCCAGGAATGTTGTCAAATATTAGTGCCGAGATCTTAGGTTGGATTAGGTCAGGTAATATTATGTTATTGATGTATTTGAAGGTCCCACGGAAACATGGAGGCCAACAAGACAGGAATGTTGTCAAATATTACCGCCGAGATGTTACGTTGGTTTAGGTTAGGTTAAATTACGTTATTGATGTATATGAAGGTCCCCTGAGAGGTAGAGGCCAACTCGCCAGGAATGTTGTCAAATATTAGTGCCGAGATGTTAGGTTGGGTTAAGTTAGGTAATATTACGTTATTGATGTATATAAAATTCCCACGGAGACGTAGAGGCCAACTCGCCAGGAATGTTGTAAAATATTAGTGCCGAGATCTTAGGTTGGGTTAGGTTAGGTTATACTACGTTATTGATGTATATGAAGCTCCCACGGAGACGTAGAGGCCAACTCGCCAGGAATGTTGTCAAATATTAGTGCCGAGATCTTAGGTTGGGTTAGGTCAGGTAATATTATGTTATTGATGTATATGAATGTCCCACGGAAACATGGAGGCCAACAAGACAGGAATGTTGTCAAATATTACCGCTGAGATGTTACGTTGGTTTAGGTTAGGTTAAATTACGTTATTGATGTATATGAAGGTCCCACGGTGACGTAGAGGCCAACTCGCCAGGAATGTTGACAAATATTACCGCCGATGTGTTAGGTTGGGTTAGGTTAGGTTATACTACGTTATTGATGTATATGAAGGCCCCACGGAGACGTAGAGGCCAACTCGCCAGAAATGTTGTCAAATATTACCGCCGAGATGATAGGTTGGGTTAGGTTAGGTTATATTACGTTATTGATGTATATAAAATTCCCACGGAGACGTAGAGGCCAACTAGCCACGAACGTTGTCAAATATTAGTGCCGAGATGTTAGGTTGGATTAGGTTAGGTTATATTACGTTATTGACGTATATAAAAGTCCCACGGATACGTAGAGGCCAACCCGCCAGGAATGTTGTCAAATAATAGCGCAGAAAGGTTAGGTTGGGTTAGTGTAGGTTATATTACGTTATTGATATATGTGAAGGTCCCACGGAGACGTAGATGCCAACTCGCCAGGAATGTTGTCACATAATAGCGCCGAGTGGTTAGGTTGGGTTAGGTTAGGTTATATTACGCTATTGATGTATATCAAAGTCCCACGGAAACCATAATGCCAATAAGCCAGGAATGTCGTCAAATAATAGCGCCGAAAGGTTAGGCTGGGTCATGTAATGTTATATTACGTTATTGATGTATATGAAGGCCCCACGGAGACGTAGAGGCCAACTCGCCAGGAATGTTGTCAAATATTACCGCCGAGATGATAGGTTGGGTTAGGTTAGGTTATATTACGTTATTGATGTATATGAAGGTCCCACGGAAAGGTAGAGGCCAACTCGCCAGGAATGTTGTCAAATATTAGTGCCGAGATGTTAGGTTGGATTAGGTTAGGTTATATTACGTTATTGATGTATATAAAAGCCCCACGGAGACTTTGAGGCCAACTCGCCAGGAATGTTGTCAAATATTAATTCCGAGACATTGGGTTGGGTTAGGTTAGGTTATATTACGTTATTGATGTATATAAAGGCCCCGCGGAGACGTAAAGGCCAACCCCCCAGGAATGTTGTCAAATATTAGTGCCGAGATGTTAGGTTGGATTAAGTTAGGTAATATTACGTTATTGATGTAAATGAAGGTCCCACGGTGACGTAGAGGCCAACTCGCCAGGAATGTTGTCAAATATTACCGCCGATGTGTTAGGTTGGGTTAGGTTAGGTTATACTACGTTATTGATGTATATGAAGGCCCCACGGAGACGTAGAGGCCAACTCGCCAGGAATGATGTCAAATAATAGCGCAGAAAGGTTAGGTTGGGTTAGTGTAGGTTATATTACGTTATTGATATATGTGAAGGTCCCACGGAAACGTAGATGCCAACTCGCCAGGAATGTTGTCACATAATAGCGCCGAGTGGTTAGGTTGGGTTAGGTTAGTTTATATTACGCTATTGATGTATATCAAAGTCCCACGGAAACCATAATGCCAATAAACCAGGAATGTCGTCAAATAATAGCGCCGAAAGGTTAGGCTGGGTCATGTAATGTTATATTACGTTATTGATGTATATGAAGGTCCCACGGAGAAGTAGAGGCCAACTCGCCAGGAATGTTGTCAAATATTACCGCCGAGAATTGATAGGTTGTGTTAGGTTAGGTTATATTACGTCATTCATGTATATGAAGGTCCCACTGAGAGGTAGAGGCCAACTCGCCAGGAATGTTGTCAAATATTAGTGCCGAGATGTTAGGTTGGGTTAAGTTAGGTAATATTACGTTATAGATGTATATAAAATTCCCACGGAGACGTAGACGCCAACTCGCCAGGAATGTTGTAAAATATTAGTGCCGAGATCTTAGGTTGGGTTAGGTTAGGTTATATTACATTATTGATGTATATGAAGGTCCCACGGAGACGTAGAGGCCAACTCGCCAGGAATGTTGTCAAATATTAGTGCCGAGATCTTAGGTTGGGTTAGGTCAGGTAATATTATGTTATTGATGTATATGAAGGTCCCACGGAAACATGGAGGCCAACAAGACAGGAATGTTGTCAAATATTACCGCCGAGATGTTACGTTGGTTTAGGTTAGGTTAAATTACGTTATTGATGTATATGACGGTCCCACTGAGAGGTAGAGGCCAACTCGCCAGGAATGTTGTCAAATATTAGTCCCGAGATGTTAGGTTGGGTTAAGTTAGGTAATGTTACGTTATAGATGTATATAAAATTCCCACGGAGACGTAGAGGCCAACTCGCCAGGAATGTTGTCAAATATTAGTGCCGAGATGTTACGTTGGTTTAGGTTAGGTTAAATTACGTTATTGATGTATATGAAGGTCCCACGGTGTCGTAGAGGCCAACTCGCCAGGAATGTTGTCAAATATTAGTGCCGAGATCTTAGGTTGGGTTAGGTCAGGTAATATTATGTTATTGATGTATATGAAGGTCCCACGGAAACATGGAGGCCAACAAGACAGGAATGTTGTCAAATATTACCGCCGAGATGTTACGTTGGTTTAGGTTAGGTTAAATTACGTTATTGATGTATATGAAGGTCCCACGGTGTCGTAGAGGCCAACTCGCCAGGAATGTTGACAAATATTACCGCCGATGTGTTAGGTTGGGTTAGGTTAGGTTATACTACGTTATTGATGTATATGAAGGCCCCACGGGGAAGTAGAGGCCAACTCGCCAGAAATGTTGTCAAATATTACCGCCGAGATGATAGTTTGGGTTAGGTTAGGTTATATTACGTTATTGATGTATATAAAATTCCCACGGAGACGTAGAGGCCAACTAGCCAGGAACGTCGTCAAATATTAGTGCCGAGATGTTAGGTTGGATTAGGTTAGGTTATATTACGTTATTGATGTATATAAAAGCCCCACGGAGACGTAGAGGCCAACTCGCCAGGAATGTTGTCAAATATTAGTTCCGAGAGATTGGGTTGGGTTAGGTTAGGTTATATTACGTTATTGATGTATATAAAGGCCCCGCGGAGACGTAAAGGCCAACCCCCCAGGAATGTTGTCAAATAATAGCGCCGAAAGGTTAGGTTGGGTTAGTTTAGGTTATATTACGTTATTGATATATGTGAAGGTCCCACGGAGACGTAGAGGCCAACTCGCCAGGAATGTTGTTACATAATAGCGCCGAGTGGTTAGGTCGGGTTATATTTGGTTATATTACGTTACTGATGGATATGAAGGTCTCACGGAGACGTAGAGGCCAACTCGCCAGGAATGTTGTCAAATATTAACGCCGAGATGATAGGTTGGGTTAGGTTAGGTTATGTTACGTTATTGATGTATATGAAGGCCCCACGGAGACGTAGGGGCCAACTCGCCAGGAATGTTGTCAAATATTCCCGCCGAGATGATAGGTTGGGCTAGGTTAGGTTATATTACGTTATTGATGTATATAAAGGTCCCACGGAAACATAGAGGCCAACAAGCCAGGAATGTTGTCAAATACTACCGCCGAGATGATACGTTGGTTTAGGTTAGGTTAAATTAAGATATTGATGTATCTGAAGGTCCCACGGAGAGGTAGAGGCCAACTCGCCAGGAATGTGGTCAAATATTAGTGCCGAGATGTTAGGTTGGGTTAGGTTAGGTAATATTAAGTTCTTGATGTATATGAAGGTCCCACGGTGACGTAGAGGCCAACTCGCCAGGAATGTTGTCAAATATTACCGCCGATGAGTTAGGTTGGGTTAGGTTAGGTTATATTACGTTATTGATGTATATGAAGTTCCACGGAGACGTAGAGGCCAGCTCGCCAGGAATGTTGTCAAATAATAACGCCGAAAGGTTAGGTTGGGTTATATTAGGTTATATTACGTTATTGATGGATATGAAGGTCTCACGGAGACGTAGAGGCCAACTCGCCAGGAATGTTGTCAAATATTACCGCCGATTGGTTAGGTCGGGTTATATTAGGTTATATTACGTTACTGATGGATATGGAGGTCTCACGGAGACGTAGAGGCCAAATCGCCAGGAATGTTGTCACATAATAGCGCCGAGTGGTTAGGTTGGGTTAGGTTAGGTTATATTACGCTATTGATGTATATCAAAGTCCCACGGAAACCATAATGCCAATAAGCCAGGAATGTCGTCAAATAATAGCGCCGAAAGGTTAGGCTGGGTCATGTAATGTTATATTACGTTATTGATGTATATGAAGGCCCCACGGAGACGTAGAGGCCAACTCGCCAGGAATGTTGTCAAATATTACCGCCGAGATGATAGGTTGGGTTAGGTTAGGTTATATTACGTTATTGATGTATATGAAGGTCCCACGGAGAAGTAGAGGCCAACTCGCCAGGAATGTTGTCAAATATTAGTGCCGAGATCTTAGGTTGGATTAGGTCAGGTAATATTATGTTATTGATGTATATGAAGGTCCCACCGAGACGTAGAGGCCAACTCGCCAGGAATGTTGTCAAATATTAGTGCCGAGATCTTAGGTTGGGTTAGGTCAGGTAATATTATGTTATTGATGTACATGAAGGTCCCACGGAAACATGGAGGCCAACAAGACAGGAATGTTGTCAAATATTACCGCCGAGGTGTTACGTTGGTTTAGGTTAGGTTAAATTACGTTATTGAAGTATATGAAGGTCCCACTGAGAGGTAGAGGCCAACTCGCCAGGAATGTTGTCAAATATTAGTGCCGAGATGTTAGGTTGGGTTAAGTTAGGTAATATTACGTTATTGATGTATATGAAGGTCCCACGGTGACGTAGAGGCCAACTCGCCAGGAATGTTATCAAATATTACCGCCGATGTGTTAGGTTGGGTTAGGTTAGGTTATACTACGTTATTGATGTATATGAAGGCCCCACGGAGACGTAGAGGCCAACTCGGCAGAAATGTTGTCAAATATTACCGCCGAGATGATAGGTTGGGTTAGGTTAGGTTATATTACGTTATTGATGTATATAAAATTCCCACGGAGACGTAGAGGCCAACTCGCCAGGAATGTTGTCAAATATTAGTGCCGAGATGTTAGGTTGGATTAGGTTAGGTTATATTACGTTATTGATGTATATAAAAGCCCCACGGAGACATTGAGGCCAACTCGCCAGGAATGTTGTCAAATATTAATTCCGAGACATTAGGTTGGGTTAGGTTAGGTTATATTACGTTATTGATGTATATAAAGGCCCAGCGGAGACGTAGAGGCCAACCCGCCAGGAATGTTGTCAAATATTACCGCCGATATGATAGGTTGGGTTAGGTTAGGTTATATTACGTTATTGATGTATATGAAGGCCCCACGGAGACGGAGAGGCCAACTCGCCAGGAATGTTGTCAAATATTACCGCCGATATGATAGGTTGGGCTAGGATAGGTTATATTACGTTATTGATGTATATGAAGTTCCACGGAAACGTAGAGGCCAGCTCGCCAGGAATGTTGTCAAATAATAACGCCGAAAGGTTAGGTTGGGTTATATTAGGTTATATTACGTTATTGATGAATATGAAGGTCTCACGGAGACGTAGAGGCCAACTCGCCAGCAATGTTATTAAATATTACCGCCGAGTGGTTAGGTCGGGTTATATTAAGTTATATTACGTTACTGATGGATATGGAGGTCTCACGGAGACGTAGAGGCCAACTCGCCAGGAATGTTGTCAAATATTAGTACCGAGATGTTAGGTTGGGTTAGGTTAGGTTATATTACGCTATTGATGTATATAATAGTCCCACGGAAACCATGAGGCCAATAAGCCAGGAATGTCGTCAAATATTACCGCTGTGATGTGAGATTGGGTTAGGTTAGGTTATATTACGTTATTGACGTATATAAAAGTCCCACGGAGACGTAGAGGCCAACCCGACAGGAATGTTGTCAAATAATAGCGCAGAAAGGTTAGGTTGGGTTAGTGTAGGTTATATTACGTTATTGATATATGTGAAGGTCCCACGGAGACGTAGATGCCAACTCGCCAGGAATGTTGTCACATAATAGCGCCGAGTGGTTAGGTTGGGTTAGGTTAGGTTATATTACGCTATTGATGTATATCAAAGTCCCACGGAAACCATAATGCCAATAAGCCAGGAATGTCGTCAAATAATAGCGCCGAAAGGTTAGGCTGGGTCATGTAATGTTATATTACGTTATTGATGTATATGAAGGTCCCACGGAGAAGTAGAGGCCAACTCGCCAGGAATGTTGTCAAATATTAGTGCCGAGATCTTAGGTTGGATTAGGTCAGGTAATATTATGTTATTGATGTATTTGAAGGTCCCACGGAAACATGGAGGCCAACAAGACAGGAATGTTGTCAAATATTACCGCCGAGATGTTACGTTGGTTTAAGTTAGGTTAAATTACGTTATTGATGTATATGAAGGTCCCACTGAGAGGTAGAGGAAAACTCGCCAGGAATGTTGTCAAATATTAGTGCCGAGATGTTAGGTTGGGTTAAGTTAGGTAATATTACGTTATAGATGTATATAAAATTCCCACGGAGACGTAGAGGCCAACTCGCCAGGAATGTTGTCAAATATTAGTGCCGAGATGTTAGGTTGGATTAAGTTAAGTAATATTACGTTATTGATGTATATGAAGGCCCCACGGAGACGGAGAGGCCAACTCGCCAGGAATGTTGTCAAATATTACCGCCGATATGATAGGTTGGGCTAGGATAGGTTATATTACGTTATTGATGTATATGAAGTTCCACGGAAACGTAGAGGCCAGCTCGCCAGGAATGTTGTCAAATAATAACGCCGAAAGGTTAGGTTGGGTTATATTAGGTTATATTACGTTATTGATGGATATGAAGGTCTCACGGAGACGTAGAGGCCAACTCGCCAGCAATGTTATTAAATATTACCGCCGAGTGGTTAGGTCGGGTTATATTAAGTTATATTACGTTACTGATGGATATGGAGGTCTCACGGAGACGTAGAGGCCAACTCGCCAGGAATGTTGTCAAATATTAGTACCGAGATGTGAGGTTGGGTTAGGTTAGGTTATATTACGCTATTGATGTATATAATAGTCCCACGGAAACCATGAGGCCAATAAGCCAGGAATGTCGTCAAATATTACCGCTGTGATGTGAGATTGGGTTAGGTTAGGTTATATTACGTTATTGACGTATATAAAAGTCCCACGGAGACGTAGAGGCCAACCCGACAGGAATGTTGTCAAATAATAGCGCAGAAAGGTTAGGTTGGGTTAGTGTAGGTTATATTACGTTATTGATATATGTGAAGGTCCCACGGAGACGTAGATGCCAACTCGCCAGGAATGTTGTCACATAATAGCGCCGAGTGGTTAGGTTGGGTTAGGTTAGGTTATATTACGCTATTGATGTATATCAAAGTCCCACGGAAAGCATAATGCCAATAAGCCAGGAATGTCGTCAAATAATAGCGCCGAAAGGTTAGGCTGGGTCATGTAATGTTATATTACGTTATTCATGTATATGAAGGCCCCACGGAGACGTAGAGGCCAACTCGCCAGGAATGTTGTCAAATATTACCGCCGAGATGATAGGTTGGGTTAGGTTAGGTTATATTACGTTATTGATGTATATGAAGGTCCCACGGAGAAGTAGAGGCCAACTCGCCAGGAATGTTGTCAAATATTAGTGCCGAGATCTTAGGTTGGATTAGGTCAGGTAATATTATGTTATTGATGTATTTGAAGGTCCCACGGAAACATGGAGGCCAACAAGACAGGAATGTTGTCAAATATTACCGCCGAGATGTTACGTTGGTTTAAGTTAGGTTAAATTACGTTATTGATGTATATGACGGTACCACTGAGAGGTAGAGGCCAACTCGCCAGGAATGTTGTCAAATATTAGTCCCGAGATGTTAGGTTGGGTTAAGTTAGGTAATGTTACGTTATAGATGTATATAAAATTCCCACGGAGACGTAGAGGCCAACTCGCCAGGAATGTTGTCAAATATTAGTGCCGAGATGTTACGTTGGTTTAGGTTAGGTTAAATTACGTTATTGATGTATATGAAGGTCCCACTTAGAGGTAGAGGCCAACTCGCCAGGAATGTTGTCAAATATTAGTGCCGAGATGTTAGGTTGGGTTAAGTTAGGTAATATTACGTTATTGATGTATATAAAATTCCCACGGAGACGTAGAGGCCAACTCGCCAGGAATGTTGTAAAATATTAGTGCCGAGATCTTAGGTTGGGTTAGGTTAGGTTATACTACGTGATTGGTGTATATGAAGGTCCCACGGAGACGTAGAGGCCAACTCGCCAGGAATGTTGTCAAATATTAGTGCCGAGATCTTAGGTTGGGTTAGGTCAGGTAATATTATGTTATTGATGTATATGAAGGTCCCACGGAAACATGGAGGCCAACAAGACAGGAATGTTGTCAAATATTACCGCCGAGATGTTACGTTGGTTTAGGTTAGGTTAAATTACGTTATTGATGTATATGAAGGTCCCACGGTGTCGTAGAGGCCAACTCGCCAGGAATGTTGACAAATATTACCGCCGATGTGTTAGGTTGGGTTAGGTTAGGTTATACTACGTTATTGATGTATATGAAGGCCCCACGGGGAAGTAGAGGCCAACTCGCCAGAAATGTTGTCAAATATTACCGCCGAGATGATAGTTTGGGTTAGGTTAGGTTATATTACGTTATTGATGTATATAAAATTCCCACGGAGACGTAGAGGCCAACTAGCCAGGAACGTCGTCAAATATTAGTGCCGAGATGTTAGGTTGGATTAGGTTAGGTTATATTACGTTATTGATGTATATAAAAGCCCCACGGAGACGTAGAGGCCAACTCGCCAGGAATGTTGTCAAATATTAGTTCCGAGAGATTGGGTTGGGTTAGGTTAGGTTATATTACGTTATTGATGTATATAAAGGCCCCGCGGAGACGTAAAGGCCAACCCCCCAGGAATGTTGTCAAATAATAGCGCCGAAAGGTTAGGTTGGGTTAGTTTAGGTTATATTACGTTATTGATATATGTGAAGGTCCCACGGAGACGTAGAGGCCAACTCGCCAGGAATGTTGTTACATAATAGCGCCGAGTGGTTAGGTCGGGTTATATTTGGTTATATTACGTTATTGATGGATATGAAGGTCTCACGGAGACGTAGAGGCCAACTCGCCAGGAATGTTGTCAAATATTAACGCCGAGATGATAGGTTGGGTTAGGTTAGGTTATGTTACGTTATTGATGTATATGAAGGCCCCACGGATACGTAGAGGCCAACTCGCCAGGAATGTTGTCAAATATTCCCGCCGAGATGATAGGTTGGGCTAGGTTAGGTTATATTACGTTATTGATGTATATAAAGGTCCCACGGAAACATAGAGGCCAACAAGCCAGGAATGTTGTCAAATACTACCGCCGAGATGATACGTTGGTTTAGGTTAGGTTAAATTAAGATATTGATGTATCTGAAGGTCCCACGGAGAGGTAGAGGCCAACTCGCCAGGAATGTGGTCAAATATTAGTGCCGAGATGTTAGGTTGGGTTAGGTTAGGTAATATTAAGTTCTTGATGTATATGAAGGTCCCACGGTGACGTAGAGGCCAACTCGCCAGGAATGTTGTCAAATATTACCGCCGATGAGTTAGGTTGGGTTAGGTTAGGTTATATTACGTTATTGATGTATATGAAGTTCCACGGAGACGTAGAGGCCAGCTCGCCAGGAATGTTGTCAAATAATAACGCCGAAAGGTTAGGTTGGGTTATATTAGGTTATATTACGTTATTGATGGATACGAAGGTCTCACGGAGACGTAGAGGCCAACTCGCCAGGAATGTTGTCAAATATTACCGCCGATTGGTTAGGTCGGGTTATATTAGGTTATATTACGTTACTGATGGATATGGAGGTCTCACGGAGACGTAGAGGCCAAATCGCCAGGAATGTTGTCACATAATAGCGCCGAGTGGTTAGGTTGGGTTAGGTTAGGTTATATTACGCTATTGATGTATATCAAAGTCCCACGGAAACCATAATGCCAATAAGCCAGGAATGTCGTCAAATAATAGCGCCGAAAGGTTAGGCTGGGTCATGTAATGTTATATTACGTTATTGATGTATATGAAGGCCCCACGGAGACGTAGAGGCCAACTCGCCAGGAATGTTGTCAAATATTACCGCCGAGATGATAGGTTGGGTTAGGTTAGGTTATATTACGTTATTGATGTATATGAAGGTCCCACGGAGAAGTAGAGGCCAACTCGCCAGGAATGTTGTCAAATATTAGTGCCGAGATCTTAGGTTGGATTAGGTCAGGTAATATTATGTTATTGATGTATATGAAGGTCCCACGGTGACGTAGAGGCCAACTCGCCAGGAATGTTATCAAATATTACCGCCGATGTGTTAGGTTGGGTTAGGTTAGGTTATACTACGTTATTGATGTATATGAAGGCCCCACGGAGACGTAGAGGCCAACTCGGCAGAAATGTTGTCCAATATTACCGCCGAGATGATAGGTTGGGCTAGGATAGGTTATATTACGTTATTGATGTATATGAAGTTCCACGGAAACGTAGAGGCCAGCTCGCCAGGAATGTTGTCAAATAATAACGCCGAAAGGTTAGGTTGGGTTATATTAGGTTATATTACGTTATTGATGGATATGAAGGTCTCACGGAGACGTAGAGGCCAACTCGCCAGCAATGTTATTAAATATTACCGCCGAGTGGTTAGGTCGGGTTATATTAAGTTATATTACGTTACTGATGGATATGGAGGTCTCACGGAGACGTAGAGGCCAACTCGCCAGGAATGTTGTCAAATATTAGTACCGAGATGTTAGGTTGGGTTAGGTTAGGTTATATTACGCTATTGATGTATATAATAGTCCCACGGAAACCATGAGGCCAATAAGCCAGGAATGTCGTCAAATATTACCGCTGTGATGTGACATTGGGTTAGGTTAGGTTATATTACGTTATTGACGTATATAAAAGTCCCACGGAGACGTAGAGGCCAACCCGACAGGAATGTTGTCAAATAATAGCGCAGAAAGGTTAGGTTGGGTTAGTGTAGGTTATATTACGTTATTGATATATGTGAAGGTCCCACGGAGACGTAGATGCCAACTCGCCAGGAATGTTGTCACATAATAGCGCCGAGTGGTTAGGTTGGGTTAGGTTAGGTTATATTACGCTATTGATGTATATCAAAGTCCCACGGAAACCATAATGCCAATAAGCCAGGAATGTCGTCAAATAATAGCGCCGAAAGGTTAGGCTGGGTCATGTAATGTTATATTACGTTATTGATGTATATGAAGGTCCCACGGAGAAGTAGAGGCCAACTCGCCAGGAATGTTGTCAAATATTAGTGCCGAGATCTTAGGTTGGATTAGGTCAGGTAATATTATGTTATTGATGTATTTGAAGGTCCCACGGAAACATGGAGGCCAACAAGACAGGAATGTTGTCAAATATTACCGCCGAGATGTTACGTTGGTTTAAGTTAGGTTAAATTACGTTATTGATGTATATGACGGTACCACTGAGAGGTAGAGGCCAACTCGCCAGGAATGTTGTCAAATATTAGTCCCGAGATGTTAGGTTGGGTTAAGTTAGGTAATGTTACGTTATAGATGTATATAAAATTCCCACGGAGACGTAGAGGCCAACTCGCCAGGAATGTTGTCAAATATTAGTGCCGAGATGTTACGTTGGTTTAGGTTAGGTTAAATTACGTTATTGATGTATATGAAGGTCCCACTTAGAGGTAGAGGCCAACTCGCCAGGAATGTTGTCAAATATTAGTGCCGAGATGTTAGGTTGGGTTAAGTTAGGTAATATTACGTTATTGATGTATATAAAATTCCCACGGAGACGTAGAGGCCAACTCGCCAGGAATGTTGTAAAATATTAGTGCCGAGATCTTAGGTTGGGTTAGGTTAGGTTATACTACGTGATTGATGTATATGAAGGTCCCACGGAGACGTAGAGGCCAACTCGCCAGGAATGTTGTCAAATATTAGTGCCGAGATCTTAGGTTGGGTTAGGTCAGGTAATATTATGTTATTGATGTATATGAAGGTCCCACGGAAACATGGAGGCCAACAAGACAGGAATGTTGTCAAATATTACCGCCGAGATGTTATGTTGGTTTAGGTTAGGTTAAATTACGTTATTGATGTATATGAAGGTCCCACGGTGTCGTAGAGGCCAACTCGCCAGGAATGTTGACAAATATTACCGCCGATGTGTTAGGTTGGGTTAGGTTAGGTTATACTACGTTATTGATGTATATGAAGGCCCCACGGGGAAGTAGAGGCCAACTCGCCAGAAATGTTGTCAAATATTACCGCCGAGATGATAGTTTGGGTTAGGTTAGGTTATATTACGTTATTGATGTATATAAAATTCCCACGGAGACGTAGAGGCCAACTAGCCAGGAACGTCGTCAAATATTAGTGCCGAGATGTTAGGTTGGATTAGGTTAGGTTATATTACGTTATTGATGTATATAAAAGCCCCACGGAGACGTAGAGGCCAACTCGCCAGGAATGTTGTCAAATATTAGTTCCGAGAGATTGGGTTGGGTTAGGTTAGGTTATATTACGTTATTGATGTATATAAAGGCCCCGCGGAGACGTAAAGGCCAACCCCCCAGGAATGTTGTCAAATAATAGCGCCGAAAGGTTAGGTTGGGTTAGTTTAGGTTATATTACGTTATTGATATATGTGAAGGTCCCACGGAGACGTAGAGGCCAACTCGCCAGGAATGTTGTTACATAATAGCGCCGAGTGGTTAGGTCGGGTTATATTTGGTTATATTACGTTATTGATGGATATGAAGGTCTCACGGAGACGTAGAGGCCAACTCGCCAGGAATGTTGTCAAATATTAACGCCGAGATGATAGGTTGGGTTAGGTTAGGTTATGTTACGTTATTGATGTATATGAAGGCCCCACGGATACGTAGAGGCCAACTCGCCAGGAATGTTGTCAAATATTCCCGCCGAGATGATAGGTTGGGCTAGGTTAGGTTATATTACGTTATTGATGTATATAAAGGTCCCACGGAAACATAGAGGCCAACAAGCCAGGAATGTTGTCAAATACTACCGCCGAGATGATACGTTGGTTTAGGTTAGGTTAAATTAAGATATTGATGTATCTGAAGGTCCCACGGAGAGGTAGAGGCCAACTCGCCAGGAATGTGGTCAAATATTAGTGCCGAGATGTTAGGTTGGGTTAGGTTAGGTAATATTAAGTTCTTGATGTATATGAAGGTCCCACGGTGACGTAGAGGCCAACTCGCCAGGAATGTTGTCAAATATTACCGCCGATGAGTTAGGTTGGGTTAGGTTAGGTTATATTACGTTATTGATGTATATGAAGTTCCACGGAGACGTAGAGGCCAGCTCGCCAGGAATGTTGTCAAATAATAACGCCGAAAGGTTAGGTTGGGTTATATTAGGTTATATTACGTTATTGATGGATACGAAGGTCTCACGGAGACGTAGAGGCCAACTCGCCAGGAATGTTGTCAAATATTACCGCCGATTGGTTAGGTCGGGTTATATTAGGTTATATTACGTTACTGATGGATATGGAGGTCTCACGGAGACGTAGAGGCCAAATCGCCAGGAATGTTGTCACATAATAGCGCCGAGTGGTTAGGTTGGGTTAGGTTAGGTTATATTACGCTATTGATGTATATCAAAGTCCCACGGAAACCATAATGCCAATAAGCCAGGAATGTCGTCAAATAATAGCGCCGAAAGGTTAGGCTGGGTCATGTAATGTTATATTACGTTATTGATGTATATGAAGGCCCCACGGAGACGTAGAGGCCAACTCGCCAGGAATGTTGTCAAATATTACCGCCGAGATGATAGGTTGGGTTAGGTTAGGTTATATTACGTTATTGATGTATATGAAGGTCCCACGGAGAAGTAGAGGCCAACTCGCCAGGAATGTTGTCAAATATTAGTGCCGAGATCTTAGGTTGGATTAGGTCAGGTAATATTATGTTATTGATGTATATGAAGGTCCCACGGTGACGTAGAGGCCAACTCGCCAGGAATGTTATCAAATATTACCGCCGATGTGTTAGGTTGGGTTAGGTTAGGTTATACTACGTTATTGATGTATATGAAGGCCCCACGGAGACGTAGAGGCCAACTCGGCAGAAATGTTGTCCAATATTACCGCCGAGATGATAGGTTGGGCTAGGATAGGTTATATTACGTTATTGATGTATATGAAGTTCCACGGAAACGTAGAGGCCAGCTCGCCAGGAATGTTGTCAAATAATAACGCCGAAAGGTTAGGTTGGGTTATATTAGGTTATATTACGTTATTGATGGATATGAAGGTCTCACGGAGACGTAGAGGCCAACTCGCCAGCAATGTTATTAAATATTACCGCCGAGTGGTTAGGTCGGGTTATATTAAGTTATATTACGTTACTGATGGATATGGAGGTCTCACGGAGACGTAGAGGCCAACTCGCCAGGAATGTTGTCAAATATTAGTACCGAGATGTTAGGTTGGGTTAGGTTAGGTTATATTACGCTATTGATGTATATAATAGTCCCACGGAAACCATGAGGCCAATAAGCCAGGAATGTCGTCAAATATTACCGCTGTGATGTGACATTGGGTTAGGTTAGGTTATATTACGTTATTGACGTATATAAAAGTCCCACGGAGACGTAGAGGCCAACCCGACAGGAATGTTGTCAAATAATAGCGCAGAAAGGTTAGGTTGGGTTAGTGTAGGTTATATTACGTTATTGATATATGTGAAGGTCCCACGGAGACGTAGATGCCAACTCGCCAGGAATGTTGTCACATAATAGCGCCGAGTGGTTAGGTTGGGTTAGGTTAGGTTATATTACGCTATTGATGTATATCAAAGTCCCACGGAAACCATAATGCCAATAAGCCAGGAATGTCGTCAAATAATAGCGCCGAAAGGTTAGGCTGGGTCATGTAATGTTATATTACGTTATTGATGTATATGAAGGTCCCACGGAGAAGTAGAGGCCAACTCGCCAGGAATGTTGTCAAATATTAGTGCCGAGATCTTAGGTTGGATTAGGTCAGGTAATATTATGTTATTGATGTATTTGAAGGTCCCACGGAAACATGGAGGCCAACAAGACAGGAATGTTGTCAAATATTACCGCCGAGATGTTACGTTGGTTTAAGTTAGGTTAAATTACGTTATTGATGTATATGAAGGTCCCACTGAGAGGTAGAGGAAAACTCGCCAGGAATGTTGTCAAATATTAGTGCCGAGATGTTAGGTTGGGTTAAGTTAGGTAATATTACGTTATAGATGTATATAAAATTCCCACGGAGACGTAGAGGCCAACTCGCCAGGAATGTTGTCAAATATTAGTGCCGAGATGTTAGGTTGGATTAAGTTAAGTAATATTACGTTATTGATGTATATGAAGGTCCCACGGTGACGTAGAGGCCAACTCGCCAGGAATGTTGACAAATATTACCGCCGATGTGTTAGGTTGGGTTAGGTTAGGTTATATTACGTTATTGATGTATATGAAGGCCCCACGGAGACGCAGAGGCCAACTCGCCAGAAATGTTGTCAAATATTACCGCCGAGATGATAGGTTGGGTTAGGTTAGGTTATATTACGTTATTGATGTATATAAAATTCCCACGGAGACGTAGAGGCCAACTAGCCAGGAACGTTGTCAAATATTAGTGCCGAGATGTTAGGTTGGATTAGGTTAGGTTATATTACGTTATTGATGTATATAAAAGCCCCACGGAGACGTAGAGGCCAACTCGCCAGGAATGTTGTCAAATATTAGTTCCGAGAGATTGGGTTGGGTTAGGTTAGGTTATATTACGTTATTGATGTATATAAAGGCCCCGCGGAGACGTAAAGGCCAACCCCCCAGGAATGTTGTCAAATAATAGCGCCGAAAGGTTAGGTTGGGTTAGTTTAGGTTATATTACGTTATTGATGTATATAAAAGCCCCACGGAGACATTGAGGCCAACTCGCCAGGAATGTTGTCAAATATTAATTCCGAGACATTGGGTTGGGTTAGGTTAGGTTATATTACGTTATTGATGTATATAAAGGACCAGCGGAGACGTAGAGGCCAACCCGCCAGGAATGTTGTCAAATATTACCGCCGATATGATAGGTTGGGTTAGGTTAGGTTATATTACGTTATTGATGTATATGAAGGTCCCACGGTGACGTAGAGGCCAACTCGCCAGGAATGTTGACAAATATTACCGCCGATATGTTAGGTTGGGTTAGGTTAGGTTATATTACGTTATTGATGTATATGAAGGCCCCACGGAGACGCAGAGGCCAACTCGCCAGAAATGTTGTCAAATATTACCGCCGAGATGATAGGTTGGGTTAGGTTAGGTTATATTACGTTATTGATGTATATAAAATTCCCACGGAGACGTAGAGGCCAACTAGCCAGGAACGTTGTCAAATATTAGTGCCGAGATGTTAGGTTGGATTAGGTTAGGTTATATTACGTTATTGATGTATATAAAAGCCCCACGGAGACGTAGAGGCCAACTCGCCAGGAATGTTGTCAAATATTAGTTCCGAGAGATTGGGTTGGGTTAGGTTAGGTTATATTACGTTATTGATGTATATAAAGGCCCCGCGGAGACGTAAAGGCCAACCCCCCAGGAATGTTGTCAAATAATAGCGCCGAAAGGTTAGGTTGGGTTAGTTTAGGTTATATTACGTTATTGATGTATATAAAAGCCCCACGGAGACATTGAGGCCAACTCGCCAGGAATGTTGTCAAATATTAATTCCGAGACATTGGGTTGGGTTAGGTTAGGTTATATTACGTTATTGATGTATATAAAGGACCAGCGGAGACGTAGAGGCCAACCCGCCAGGAATGTTTTCAAATATTACCGCCGATATGATAGGTTGGGTTAGGTTAGGTTATATTACGTTATTGATGTATATGAAGGCCCCACGGAGACGGAGAGGCCAACTCGCCAGGAATGTTGTCAAATATTACCGCCGATATGATAGGTTGGGCTAGGTTAGGTTATATTACGTTATTGATGTATATGAAGTTCCACGGAGACGTAGAGGCCAGCTCGCCAGGAATGTTGTCAAATAATAACGCCGAAAGGTTAGGTTGGGTTATATTAGGTTATATTACGTTATTGATGGATATGAAGGTCTCACGGAGACGTAGAGGCCAACTCGCCAGGAATGTTGTCAAATATTACCGCCGAGTGGTTAGGTCGGGTTATATTAGGTTATATTACGTTACTGATGGATATGGAGGTCTCACGGAGACGTAGAGGCCAACTCGCCAGGAATGTTGTCACATAATAGCGCCGAGTGGTTAGGTTGGGTTAGGTTAGGTTATATTACGCTATTGATGTATATCAAAGTCCCACGGAAACCATAATGCCAATAAGCCAGGAATGTCGTCAAATAATAGCGCCGAAAGGTTAGGCTGGGTCATGTAATGTTATATTACGTTATTGATGTATATGAAGGTCCCACGGAGAAGTAGAGGCCAACTCGCCAGGAATGTTGTCAAATATTAGTGCCGAGATCTTAGGTTGGATTAGGTCAGGTAATATTATGTTATTGATGTATATGAAGGTCCCACGGAAACATGGAGGCCAACAAGACAGGAATGTTGTCAAATATTACCGCCGAGATGTTACGTTGGTTTAAGTTAGGTTAAATTACGTTATTGATGTATATGAAGGTCCCACTGAGAGGTAGAGGAAAACTCGCCAGGAATGTTGTCAAATATTAGTGCCGAGATGTTAGGTTGGGTTAAGTTAGGTAATATTACGTTATAGATGTATATAAAATTCCCACGGAGACGTAGAGGCCAACTCGCCAGGAATGTTGTCAAATATTAGTGCCGAGATGTTAGGTTGGATTAAGTTAAGTAATATTACGTTATTAATGTATATGAAGGTCCCACGGTGACGTAGAGGCCAACTCGCCAGGAATGTTGACAAATATTACCGCCGATGTGTTAGGTTGGGTTAGGTTAGGTTATACTACGTTATTGATGTATATGAAGGCCCCACGGAGACGTAGAGGCCAACTCGCCAGAAATGTTGTCAAATATTACCGCCGAGATGATAGGTTGGGTTAGGTTAGGTTATATTACGTTATTGATGTATATAAAATTCCCACGGAGACGTAGAGGCCAACTAGCCAGGAACGTAGTCAAATATTATTGCCGAGATGTTAGGTTGGATTAGGTTAGGTTATATTACGTTATTGATGTATATAAAAGCCCCACGGAGACGTAGAGGCCAACTCGCCAGGAATGTTGTCAAATATTAGTTCCGAGAGATTGGGTTGGGTTAGGTTAGGTTATATTACGTTATTGATGTATATAAAGGCCCCGCGGAGACGTAAAGGCCAACCCCCCAGGAATGTTGTCAAATAATAGCGCCGAAAGGTTAGGTTGGGTTAGTTTAGGTTATATTACGTTATTGATGTATATAAAAGCCCCACGGAGACATTGAGGCCAACTCGCCAGGAATGTTGTCAAATATTAATTCCGAGACATTGGGTTGGGTTAGGTTAGGTTATATTACGTTATTGATGTATATAAAGGCCCAGCGGAGACGTAGAGGCCAACTCGCCAGGAATGTTGTCAAATATTACCGCCGATATGATAGGTTGGGTTAGGTTAGGTTATATTACGTTATTGATGTATATGAAGGCCCCACGGAGACGGAGAGGCCAACTCGCCAGGAATGTTGTCAAATATTAGTGCCGAGATGTTAGGTTGGATTAAGTTAAGTAATATTACGTTATTGATGTATATGAAGGTCCCACGGTGACGTAGAGGCCAACTCGCCAGGAATGTTGACAAATATTACCGCCGATGTGTTAGGTTGGGTTAGGTTAGGTTATATTACGTTATTGATGTATATGAAGGCCCCACGGAGACGCAGAGGCCAACTCGCCAGAAATGTTGTCAAATATTACCGCCGAGATGATAGGTTGGGTTAGGTTAGGTTATATTACGTTATTGATGTATATAAAATTCCCACGGAGACGTAGAGGCCAACTAGCCAGGAACGTTGTCAAATATTAGTGCCGAGATGTTAGGTTGGATTAGGTTAGGTTATATTACGTTATTGATGTATATAAAAGCCCCACGGAGACTTAGAGGCCAACTCGCCAGGAATGTTGTCAAATATTAGTTCCGAGAGATTGGGTTGGGTTAGGTTAGGTTATATTACGTTATTGATGTATATAAAGGCCCCGCGGAGACGTAAAGGCCAACCCCCCAGGAATGTTGTCAAATAATAGCGCCGAAAGGTTAGGTTGGGTTAGTTTAGGTTATATTACGTTATTGATGTATATAAAAGCCCCACGGAGACATTGAGGCCAACTCGCCAGGAATGTTGTCAAATATTAATTCCGAGACATTGGGTTGGGTTAGGTTAGGTTATATTACGTTATTGATGTATATAAAGGACCAGCGGAGACGTAGAGGCCAACCCGCCAGGAATGTTGTCAAATATTACCGCCGATATGATAGGTTGGGTTAGGTTAGGTTATATTACGTTATTGATGTATATGAAGGCCCCACGGAGACGGAGAGGCCAACTCGCCAGGAATGTTGTCAAATATTACCGCCGATATGATAGGTTGGGCTAGGTTAGGTTATATTACGTTATTGATGGATATGAAGGTCTCACGGAGACGTAGAGGCCAACTCGCCAGGAATGTTGTCAAATATTACCGCCGAGTGGTTAGGTTGGGTTAGGTTAGGTTATATTACGCTATTGATGTATATCAAAGTCCCACGGAAACCATAATGCCAATAAGCCAGGAATGGCGTCAAATAATAGCGCCGAAAGGTTAGGCTGGGTCATGTAATGTTATATTACGTTATTGATGTATATGAAGGCCCCACGGAGACGTAGAGGCCAACTCGCCAGGAATGTTGTCAAATATTACCGCCGAGATGATAGGTTGGGTTAGGTTAGGTTATATTACGTTATTGATGTATATGAAGGTCCCACGGAGAAGTAGAGGCCAACTCGCCAGGAATGTTGTCAAATATTAGTGCCGAGATCTTAGGTTGGATTAGGTCAGGTAATATTATGTTATTGATGTATATGAAGGTCCCACCGAGACGTAGAGGCCAACTCGCCAGGAATGTTGTCAAATATTAGTGCCGAGATCTTAGGTTGGGTTAGGTCAGGTAATATTATGTTATTGATGTACATGAAGGTCCCACGGAAACATGGAGGCCAACAAGACAGGAATGTTGTCAAATATTACCGCCGAGGTGTTACGTTGGTTTAGGTTAGGTTAAATTACGTTATTGAAGTATATGAAGGTCCCACTGAGAGGTAGAGGCCAACTCGCCAGGAATGTTGTCAAATATTAGTGCCGAGATGTTAGGTTGGGTTAAGTTAGGTAATATTACGTTATTGATGTATATGAAGGTCCCACGGTGACGTAGAGGCCAACTCGCCAGGAATGTTATCAAATATTACCGCCGATGTGTTAGGTTGGGTTAGGTTAGGTTATACTACGTTATTGATGTATATGAAGGCCCCACGGAGACGTAGAGGCCAACTCGGCAGAAATGTTGTCAAATATTACCGCCGAGATGATAGGTTGGGTTAGGTTAGGTTATATTACGTTATTGATGTATATAAAATTCCCACGGAGACGTAGAGGCCAACTCGCCAGGAATGTTGTCAAATATTAGTGCCGAGATGTTAGGTTGGATTAGGTTAGGTTATATTACGTTATTGATGTATATAAAAGCCCCACGGAGACATTGAGGCCAACTCGCCAGGAATGTTGTCAAATATTAATTCCGAGACATTAGGTTGGGTTAGGTTAGGTTATATTACGTTATTGATGTATATAAAGGCCCAGCGGAGACGTAGAGGCCAACCCGCCAGGAATGTTGTCAAATATTACCGCCGATATGATAGGTTGGGTTAGGTTAGGTTATATTACGTTATTGATGTATATGAAGGCCCCACGGAGACGGAGAGGCCAACTCGCCAGGAATGTTGTCAAATATTACCGCCGATATGATAGGTTGGGCTAGGATAGGTTATATTACGTTATTGATGTATATGAAGTTCCACGGAAACGTAGAGGCCAGCTCGCCAGGAATGTTGTCAAATAATAACGCCGAAAGGTTAGGTTGGGTTATATTAGGTTATATTACGTTATTGATGGATATAAAGGTCTCACGGAGACGTAGAGGCCAACTCGCCAGCAATGTTATTAAATATTACCGCCGAGTGGTTAGGTCGGGTTATATTAAGTTATATTACGTTACTGATGGATATGGAGGTCTCACGGAGACGTAGAGGCCAACTCGCCAGGAATGTTGTCAAATATTAGTACCGAGATGTTAGGTTGGGTTAGGTTAGGTTATATTACGCTATTGATGTATATAATAGTCCCACGGAAACCATGAGGCCAATAAGCCAGGAATGTCGTCAAATATTACCGCTGTGATGTGAGATTGGGTTAGGTTAGGTTATATTACGTTATTGACGTATATAAAAGTCCCACGGAGACGTAGAGGCCAACCCGACAGGAATGTTGTCAAATAATAACGCAGAAAGGTTAGGTTGGGTTAGTGTAGGTTATATTACGTTATTGATATATGTGAAGGTCCCACGGAGACGTAGATGCCAACTCACCAGGAATGTTGTCACATAATAGCGCCGAGTGGTTAGGTTGGGTTAGGTTAGGTTATATTACGCTATTGATGTATATCAAAGTCCCACGGAAACCATAATGCCAATAAGCCAGGAATGTCGTCAAATAATAGCGCCGAAAGGTTAGGCTGGGTCATGTAATGTTATATTACGTTATTGATGTATATGAAGGTCCCACGGAGAAGTAGAGGCCAACTCGCCAGGAATGTTGTCAAATATTAGTGCCGAGATCTTAGGTTGGATTAGGTCAGGTAATATTATGTTATTGATGTATATGAAGGTCCCACGGAAACATGGAGGCCAACAAGACAGGAATGTTGTCAAATATTACCGCCGAGATGTTACGTTGGTTTAAGTTAGGTTAAATTACGTTATTGATGTATATGAAGGTCCCACTGAGAGGTAGAGGAAAACTCGCCAGGAATGTTGTCAAATATTAGTGCCGAGATGTTAGGTTGGGTTAAGTTAGGTAATATTACGTTATAGATGTATATAAAATTCCCACGGAGACGTAGAGGCCAACTAGCCAGGAACGTTGTCAAATATTAGTGCCGAGATGTTAGGTTGGATTAGGTTAGGTTATATTACGTTATTGATGTATATAAAAGCCCCACGGAGACGTAGAGGCCAACTCGCCAGGAATGTTGTCAAATATTAGTTCCGAGAGATTGGGTTGGGTTAGGTTAGGTTATATTACGTTATTGATGTATATAAAGGCCCCGCGGAGACGTAAAGGCCAACCCCCCAGGAATGTTGTCAAATAATAGCGCCGAAAGGTTAGGTTGGGTTAGTTTAGGTTATATTACGTTATTGATGTATATAAAAGCCCCACGGAGACATTGAGGCCAACTCGCCAGGAATGTTGTCAAATATTAATTCCGAGACATTGGGTTGGGTTAGGTTAGGTTATATTACGTTATTGATGTATATAAAGGACCAGCGGAGACGTAGAGGCCAACCCGCCAGGAATGTTGTCAAATATTACCGCCGATATGATAGGTTGGGTTAGGTTAGGTTATATTACGTTATTGATGTATATGAAGGTCCCACGGTGACGTAGAGGCCAACTCGCCAGGAATGTTGACAAATATTACCGCCGATATGTTAGGTTGGGTTAGGTTAGGTTATATTACGTTATTGATGTATATGAAGGCCCCACGGAGACGCAGAGGCCAACTCGCCAGAAATGTTGTCAAATATTACCGCCGAGATGATAGGTTGGGTTAGGTTAGGTTATATTACGTTATTGATGTATATAAAATTCCCACGGAGACGTAGAGGCCAACTAGCCAGGAACGTTGTCAAATATTAGTGCCGAGATGTTAGGTTGGATTAGGTTAGGTTATATTACGTTATTGATGTATATAAAAGCCCCACGGAGACGTAGAGGCCAACTCGCCAGGAATGTTGTCAAATATTAGTTCCGAGAGATTGGGTTGGGTTAGGTTAGGTTATATTACGTTATTGATGTATATAAAGGCCCCGCGGAGACGTAAAGGCCAACCCCCCAGGAATGTTGTCAAATAATAGCGCCGAAAGGTTAGGTTGGGTTAGTTTAGGTTATATTACGTTATTGATGTATATAAAAGCCCCACGGAGACATTGAGGCCAACTCGCCAGGAATGTTGTCAAATATTAATTCCGAGACATTGGGTTGGGTTAGGTTAGGTTATATTACGTTATTGATGTATATAAAGGACCAGCGGAGACGTAGAGGCCAACCCGCCAGGAATGTTTTCAAATATTACCGCCGATATGATAGGTTGGGTTAGGTTAGGTTATATTACGTTATTGATGTATATGAAGGCCCCACGGAGACGGAGAGGCCAACTCGCCAGGAATGTTGTCAAATATTACCGCCGATATGATAGGTTGGGCTAGGTTAGGTTATATTACGTTATTGATGTATATGAAGTTCCACGGAGACGTAGAGGCCAGCTCGCCAGGAATGTTGTCAAATAATAACGCCGAAAGGTTAGGTTGGGTTATATTAGGTTATATTACGTTATTGATGGATATGAAGGTCTCACGGAGACGTAGAGGCCAACTCGCCAGGAATGTTGTCAAATATTACCGCCGAGTGGTTAGGTCGGGTTATATTAGGTTATATTACGTTACTGATGGATATGGAGGTCTCACGGAGACGTAGAGGCCAACTCGCCAGGAATGTTGTCACATAATAGCGCCGAGTGGTTAGGTTGGGTTAGGTTAGGTTATATTACGCTATTGATGTATATCAAAGTCCCACGGAAACCATAATGCCAATAAGCCAGGAATGTCGTCAAATAATAGCGCCGAAAGGTTAGGCTGGGTCATGTAATGTTATATTACGTTATTGATGTATATGAAGGTCCCACGGAGAAGTAGAGGCCAACTCGCCAGGAATGTTGTCAAATATTAGTGCCGAGATCTTAGGTTGGATTAGGTCAGGTAATATTATGTTATTGATGTATATGAAGGTCCCACGGAAACATGGAGGCCAACAAGACAGGAATGTTGTCAAATATTACCGCCGAGATGTTACGTTGGTTTAAGTTAGGTTAAATTACGTTATTGATGTATATGAAGGTCCCACTGAGAGGTAGAGGAAAACTCGCCAGGAATGTTGTCAAATATTAGTGCCGAGATGTTAGGTTGGGTTAAGTTAGGTAATATTACGTTATAGATGTATATAAAATTCCCACGGAGACGTAGAGGCCAACTCGCCAGGAATGTTGTCAAATATTAGTGCCGAGATGTTAGGTTGGATTAAGTTAAGTAATATTACGTTATTAATGTATATGAAGGTCCCACGGTGACGTAGAGGCCAACTCGCCAGGAATGTTGACAAATATTACCGCCGATGTGTTAGGTTGGGTTAGGTTAGGTTATACTACGTTATTGATGTATATGAAGGCCCCACGGAGACGTAGAGGCCAACTCGCCAGAAATGTTGTCAAATATTACCGCCGAGATGATAGGTTGGGTTAGGTTAGGTTATATTACGTTATTGATGTATATAAAATTCCCACGGAGACGTAGAGGCCAACTAGCCAGGAACGTAGTCAAATATTATTGCCGAGATGTTAGGTTGGATTAGGTTAGGTTATATTACGTTATTGATGTATATAAAAGCCCCACGGAGACGTAGAGGCCAACTCGCCAGGAATGTTGTCAAATATTAGTTCCGAGAGATTGGGTTGGGTTAGGTTAGGTTATATTACGTTATTGATGTATATAAAGGCCCCGCGGAGACGTAAAGGCCAACCCCCCAGGAATGTTGTCAAATAATAGCGCCGAAAGGTTAGGTTGGGTTAGTTTAGGTTATATTACGTTATTGATGTATATAAAAGCCCCACGGAGACATTGAGGCCAACTCGCCAGGAATGTTGTCAAATATTAATTCCGAGACATTGGGTTGGGTTAGGTTAGGTTATATTACGTTATTGATGTATATAAAGGCCCAGCGGAGACGTAGAGGCCAACTCGCCAGGAATGTTGTCAAATATTACCGCCGATATGATAGGTTGGGTTAGGTTAGGTTATATTACGTTATTGATGTATATGAAGGCCCCACGGAGACGGAGAGGCCAACTCGCCAGGAATGTTGTCAAATATTACCGCCGATATGATAGGTTGGGCTAGGTTAGGTTATAATACGTTATTGATGTATATGAAGTTCCACGGAGACGTAGAGGCCAGCTCGCCAGGAATGTTGTCAAATAATAACGCCGAAAGGTTAGGTTGGGTTATATTAGGTTATATTACGTTATTGATGGATATGAAGGTCTCGCGGAAACGTAGAGGCCAACTCGCCAGGAATGTTGTTAAATATTACCGCCGAGTGGTTAGGTCGGGTTATATTAGGTTATATTACGTTACTGATGGATATGAAGGTCTCACGGTGACGTAGAGGCCAACTCGCCAGGAATGTTGTCAAATATTAGTACCGAGATGTTAGGTTGGGTTAGGTTAGGTTATATTACGCTATTGATGTATATAAAAGTCCCACGGAAACCATGAGGCCAATAAGCCAGGAATGTCGTCAAATATTACCGCTGTGATGTGAGATTGGGTTAGGTTAGGTTATATTACGTTATTGACGTATATGAAAGTCCCACGGAGACGTAGAGGCCAACCCGCCAGGAATGTTGTCAAATAATAGCGCAGAAAGGTTAGGTTGGGTTAGTTTAGGTTATATTACGTTATTGATATATGTGAAGGTCCCACGGAGACGTAGAGGTCAACTCGCCAGGAATGTTGTCAAATATTACCGCCGAGAATTGATAGGTTGGGTTAGGTTAGGTTATATTACGTCAATGATGTATATGAAGGTCCCACTGAGAGATAGAGGCCAACTCGCCAGGAATGTTGTCAAATATTAGTGCCGAGATGTTAGGTTGGGTTAGGTTAGGTTATATTACGCTATTGATGTATATAATAGTCCCACGGAAACCATGAGGCCAATAAGCCAGGAATGTCGTCAAATATTACCGCTGTGATGTGAGATTGGGTTAGGTTAGGTTATATTACGTTATTGACGTATATAAAAGTCCCACGGAGACGTAGAGGCCAACCCGCCAGGAATGTTGTCAAATAATAGCGCAGAAAGGTTAGGTTGGGTTAGTGTAGGTTATATTACGTTATTGATATATGTGAAGGTCCCACGGAGACGTAGATGCCAACTCGCCAGGAATGTTGTCACATAATAGCGCCGAGTGGTTAGGTTGGGTTAGGTTAGGTTATATTACGCTATTGATGTATATCAAAGTCCCACGGAAACCATAATGCCAATAAGCCAGGAATGTCGTCAAATAATAGCGCCGAAAGGTTAGGCTGGGTCATGTAATGTTATATTACGTTATTGATGTATATGAAGGCCCCACGGAGACGTAGAGGCCAACTCGCCAGGAATGTTGTCAAATATTACCGCCGAGATGTTACGTTGGTTTAAGTTAGGTTAAATTACGTTATTGATGTATATGAAGGTCCCACTAAGAGGTAGAGGCCAACTCGCCAGGAATGTTGTCAAATATTAGTGCCGAGATGTTAGGTTGGGTTAAGTTAGGTAATATTACGTTATAGATGTATATAAAATTCCCACGGAGACGTAGAGGCCAACTCGCCAGGAATGTTGTCAAATATTAGTGCCGAGATGTTAGGTTGGATTAAGTTAAGTAATATTACGTTATTGATGTATATGAAGGTCCCACGGTGACGTAGAGGCCAACTCGCCAGGAATGTTGACAAATATTACCGCCGATGTGTTAGGTTGGGTTAGGTTAGGTTATACTACGTTATTGATGTATATGAAGGCCCCACGGAGACGTAGAGGCCAACTCGCCAGGAATGTTGTCAAATATTAGTGCCGAGATGTTAGGTTGGGTTAGGTTAGGTTATATTACGTTATTGATGTATATAAAATTCCCACGGAGACGTAGAGGCCAACTAGCCAGGAACGTTGTCAAATATTAGTGCCGAGATGTTAGGTTGGATTAGGTTAGGTTATATTAGGTTATTGATGTATATAAAAGCCCCACGGAGACGTAGAGGCCAACTCGCCAGGAATGTTGTCAAATATTAGTTCCGAGAGATTGGGTTGGGTTAGGTTAGGTTATATTACGTTATTGATGTATATAAAGGCCTCGCGGAGACGTAAAGGCCAACCCCCCAGGAATGTTGTCAAATAATAGCGCCGAAAGGTTAGGTTGGGTTAGTTTAGGTTATATTACGTTATTGATATATGTGAAGGTCCCACGGAGACGTAGAGGCCAACTCGCCAGGAATGTTGTCAAATATTACCGCCGAGATTTGATAGGTTGGGTTAGGTTAGGTTATATTACGTCAATGATGTATATGAAGGTCCCACTGAGAGGTAGAGGCCAACTCGCCAGGAATGTTGTCAAATATTAGTGCCGAGATGTTAGGTTGGGTTAAGTTAGGTAATATTACGTTATTGATGTATATAAAGGCCCCGCGGAGACGTAAAGGCCAACCCCCCAGGAATGTTGTCAAATAATAGCGCCGAAAGGTTAGGTTGGGTTAGTTTAGTTTATATTACGTTATTGATGTATATAAAGGTCCCACGGAAACATAGAGGCCAACAAGCCAGGAATGTTGTCAAATACTACCGCCGAGATGTTACGTTGGTTTAGGTTAGGTTAAATTAAGATATTGATGTATATGAAGGTCCCACGGAGAGGTAGAGGCCAACTTGCCAGGAATGTGGTCAAATATTAGTGCCGAGATGTTAGGTTGGGTTAGGTTAGGTAATATTAAGTTATTGATGTATATGAAGGTCCCACGGTGACGTAGAGGCCAACTCGCCAGGAATGTTGTCGAATATTACCGCCGATGAGTTAGGTTGGGTTAGGTTAGGTTATATTACGTTATTGATGTATATGAAGGTCCCACTGAGAGGTAGAGGCCAACTCGCCAGGAATGTTGTCAAATATTAGTGCCGAGATGTTAGGTTGGATTAAGTTAGGTAATATTACGTTATTGATGTATATGAAGGTCCCACGGTGACGTAGAGGCCAACTCGCCAGGAATGTTGTCAAATATTACCGCCGATGTGTTAGGTTGGGTTATGTTAGGTTATACTACGTTATTGATGTATATGAAGGCCCCACGGAGACGTAGAGGCCAACTCGCCAGAAATGTTGTCAAATATTACCGCCGAGATGATAGGTTGGGTTAGGTTAGGTTATATTACGTTATTGATGTATATAAAATTCCCACGGAGACGTAGAGGCCAACTAGCCAGGAACGTTGTCAAATATTAGTGCCGAGATGTTAGGTTGGATTAGGTTAGGTTATATTACGTTATTGATGTATATAAAAGCCCCACGGAGACGTAGAGGCCAACTCGCCAGGAATGTTGTCAAATATTAGTTCCGAGAGATTGGGTTGGGTTAGGTTAGGTTATATTACGTTATTGATGTATATAAAGGCCCCGCGGAGACGTAAAGGCCAACCCCCCAGGAATGTTGTCAAATAATAGCGCCGAAAGGTTAGGTTTGGTTAGTTTAGGTTATATTACGTTATTGATATATGTGAAGGTCCCACGGAGACGTAGAGGCCAACTCGCCAGGAATGTTGTCAAATATTACCGCCGAGAATTGATAGGTTGGGTTAGGTTAGGTTATATTACGTCAATGATGTATATGAAGGTCCCACTGAGAGGTAGAGGCCAACTCGCCAGGAATGTTGTCAAATATTACCGCCGAGATGTTACGTTGGTTTAGGTTAGGTTAAATTACGTTATTGATGTATATGAAGGTCCCACTGAGAGGTAGAGGCCAACTCGCCAGGAATGTTGTCAAATATTAGTGCCGAGATGTTAGGTTGGGTTAAGTTAGGTAATATTACGTTATAGATGTATATAAAATTCCCACGGAGACGTAGAGGCCAACTCGCCAGGAATGTTGTAAAATATTAGTGCCGAGATCTTAGTTTGGTTTAGGTTAGGTTATATTACGTTATTGATGTATATGAAGGTCCCACCGAGACGTAGAGGCCAACTCGCCAGGAATGTTGTCAAATATTAGTGCCGAGATGTTAGGTTGGGTTAAGTTAGGTAATATTACGTTATTGATGTATATGAAGGTCCCACGGTGACGTAGAGGCCAACTCGCCAGGAATGTTGTCAAATATTACCGCCGATGTGTTAGGTTGGGTTAGGTTAGGTTATACTACGTTATTGATGTATATGAAGGCCCCACGGAGACGTAGAGGCCAACTCGGCAGAAATGTTGTCAAATATTACCGCCGAGATGATAGGTTGGGTTAGGTTAGGTTATATTACGTTATTGATGTATATAAAATTCCCACGGAGACGTAGAGGCCAACTCGCCAGGAATGTTGTCAAATATTAGTGCCGAGATGTTAGGTTGGATTAGGTTAGGTTATATTACGTTATTGATGTATATAAAAGCCCCACGGAGACATTGAGGCCAACTCGCCAGGAATGTTGTCAAATATTAATTCCGAGACATTGGGTTGGGTTAGGTTAGGTTATATTACGTTATTGATGTATATAAAGGCCCAGCGGAGACGTAGAGGCCAACCCGCCAGGAATGTTGTCAAATATTACCGCCGATATGATAGGTTGGGTTAGGTTAGGTTATATTACGTTATTGATGTATATGAAGGCCCCACGGAGACGGAGAGGCCAACTCGCCAGGAATGTTGTCAAATATTACCGCCGATATGATAGGTTGGGCTAGGTTAGGTTATATTACGTTATTGATGTATATGAAGTTCCACGGAGACGTAGAGGCCAGCTCGCCAGGAATGTTGTCAAATAATAACGCCGAAAGGTTAGGTTGGGTTATATTAGTTTATATTACGTTATTGATGGATATGAAGGTCTCACGGAGACGTAGAGACCAACTCGCCAGGAATGTTGCCAAATATTACCGCCGAGTGGTTAGGTCGGGTTATATTAGGTTATATTACGTTACTGATGGATATGGAGGTCTCACGGAGACGTAGAGGCCAACTCGCCAGGAATGTTGTCAAATATTAGTACCGAGATGTTAGGTTGGGTCAGGTTAGGTTATATTACGCTATTGATGTATATAATAGTCCCACGGAAACCATGAGGCCAATAAGCCAGGAATGTCGTCAAATATTACCGCTGTGATGTGAGATTGGGTTAGGATAGGTTATATTACGTTATTGACGTATATAAAAGTCCCACGGAGACGTAGAGGCCAACCCGCCAGGAATGTTGTCAAATAATAGCGCAGAAAGGTTAGGTTGGGTTAGTGTAGGTTATATTACGTTATTGATATATGTGAAGGTCCCACGGAGACGTAGATGCCAACTCGCCAGGAATGTTGTCACATAATAGCGCCGAGTGGTTAGGTTGGGTTAGGTTAGGTTATATTACGCTATTGATGTATATCAAAGTCCCACGGAAACCATAATGCCAATAAGCCAGGAATGTCGTCAAATAATAGCGCCGAAAGGTTAGGCTGGGTCATGTAATGTTATATTACGTTATTGATGTATATGAAGGCCCCACGGAGACGTAGAGGCCAACTCGCCAGGAATGTTGTCAAATATTACCGCCGAGATGATAGGTTGGGTTAGGTTAGGTTATATTACGTTATTGATGTATATGAAGGTCCCACGGAGAAGTAGAGGCCAACTCGCCAGGAATGTTGTCAAATATTAGTACCGAGATGTTAGGTTGGGTCAGGTTAGGTTATATTACGCTATTGATGTATATAATAGTCCCACGGAAACCATGAGGCCAATAAGCCAGGAATGTCGTCAAATATTACCGCTGTGATGTGAGATTGGGTTAGGATAGGTTATATTACGTTATTGACGTATATAAAAGTCCCACGGAGACGTAGAGGCCAACCCGCCAGGAATGTTGTCAAATAATAGCGCAGAAAGGTTAGGTTGGGTTAGTGTAGGTTATATTACGTTATTGATATATGTGAAGGTCCCACGGAGACGTAGATGCCAACTCGCCAGGAATGTTGTCACATAATAGCGCCGAGTGGTTAGGTTGGGTTAGGTTAGGTTATATTACGCTATTGATGTATATCAAAGTCCCACGGAAACCATAATGCCAATAAGCCAGGAATGTCGTCAAATAATAGCGCCGAAAGGTTAGGCTGGGTCATGTAATGTTATATTACGTTATTGATGTATATGAAGGCCCCACGGAGACGTAGAGGCCAACTCGCCAGGAATGTTGTCAAATATTACCGCCGAGATGATAGGTTGGGTTAGGTTAGGTTAAATTACGTTACTGATGTATATGAAGGTCCCACTGAGAGGTAGAGGCCAACTCGCCAGGAATGTTGTCAAATATTAGTGCCGAGATGTTAGGTTGGTTTAGGTTAGGTTAAATTACGTTATTGATGTATATGAAGGCCCCACGGAGACGTAGAGGCCAACTCGCCAGGAATGTTGTCAAATATTAGTGCCGAGATGTTAGGTTGGATTAGGTTAGGTTATATTACGTTATTGATGTATATAAAAGCCCCACGGAGACATTGAGGCCAACTCGCCAGGAATGTTGTCAAATATTAATTCCGAGACATTGGGTTGGGTTAGGTTAGGTTATATTACGTTATTGATGTATATAAAGGCCCAGGGGAGACGTAGAGGCCAACCCGCCAGGAATGTTGTCAAATATTACCGCCGATATGATAGGTTGGGTTAGGTTAGGTTATATTACGTTATTGATGTATATGAAGGCCCCACGGAGACGGAGAGGCCAACTCGCCAGGAATGTTGTCAAATATTACCGCCGAGATGATAGGTTGGGTTAGGTTAGGTTATATTACGTTATTGATGTATATGAAGGTCCCACGGAGAAGTAGAGGCCAACTCGCCAGGAATGTTGTCAAATATTAGTACCGAGATGTTAGGTTGGGTCAGGTTAGGTTATATTACGCTATTGATGTATATAATAGTCCCACGGAAACCATGAGGCCAATAAGCCAGGAATGTCGTCAAATATTACCGCTGTGATGTGAGATTGGGTTAGGATAGGTTATATTACGTTATTGACGTATATAAAAGTCCCACGGAGACGTAGAGGCCAACCCGCCAGGAATGTTGTCAAATAATAGCGCAGAAAGGTTAGGTTGGGTTAGTGTAGGTTATATTACGTTATTGATATATGTGAAGGTCCCACGGAGACGTAGATGCCAACTCGCCAGGAATGTTGTCACATAATAGCGCCGAGTGGTTAGGTTGGGTTAGGTTAGGTTATATTACGCTATTGATGTATATCAAAGTCCCACGGAAACCATAATGCCAATAAGCCAGGAATGTCGTCAAATAATAGCGCCGAAAGGTTAGGCTGGGTCATGTAATGTTATATTACGTTATTGATGTATATGAAGGCCCCACGGAGACGTAGAGGCCAACTCGCCAGGAATGTTGTCAAATATTACCGCCGAGATGATAGGTTGGGTTAGGTTAGGTTAAATTACGTTACTGATGTATATGAAGGTCCCACTGAGAGGTAGAGGCCAACTCGCCAGGAATGTTGTCAAATATTAGTGCCGAGATGTTAGGTTGGTTTAGGTTAGGTTAAATTACGTTATTGATGTATATGAAGGCCCCACGGAGACGTAGAGGCCAACTCGCCAGGAATGTTGTCAAATATTAGTGCCGAGATGTTAGGTTGGATTAGGTTAGGTTATATTACGTTATTGATGTATATAAAAGCCCCACGGAGACATTGAGGCCAACTCGCCAGGAATGTTGTCAAATATTAATTCCGAGACATTGGGTTGGGTTAGGTTAGGTTATATTACGTTATTGATGTATATAAAGGCCCAGGGGAGACGTAGAGGCCAACCCGCCAGGAATGTTGTCAAATATTACCGCCGATATGATAGGTTGGGTTAGGTTAGGTTATATTACGTTATTGATGTATATGAAGGCCCCACGGAGACGGAGAGGCCAACTCGCCAGGAATGTTGTCAAATATTAGTGCCGAGATCTTAGGTTGGGTTAGGTCAGGTAATATTATGTTATTGATGTATATGAAGGTCCCACGGAAACATGGAGGCCAACAAGACAGGAATGTTGTCAAATATTACCGCCGAGGTGTTACGTTGGTTTAGGTTAGGTTAAATTACGTTATTGATGTATATGAAGGTCCCACTGAGAGGTAGAGGCCAACTCGCCAGGAATGTTGTCAAATATTACCGCCGAGATGTTACGTTGGTTTAGGTTAGGTTAAATTACGTTATTGATGTATATGAAGGTCCCACTGAGAGGTAGAGGCCAACTCGCCAGGAATGTTGTCAAATATTAGTGCCGAGATGTTAGGTTGGGTTAAGTTAGGTAATATTACGTTATAGATGTATATAAAATTCCCACGGAGACGTAGAGGCCAACTCGCCAGGAATGTTGTAAAATATTAGTGCCGAGATCTTAGTTTGGTTTAGGTTAGGTTATATTACGTTATTGATGTATATGAAGGTCCCACGGAAACATGGAGGCCAACAAGACAGGAATGTTGTCAAATATTAGTGCCGAGATGTTACGTTGGTTTAGGTTAGGTTAAATTATGTTATTGATGTATATGAAGGCCCCACGGAGACGTAGAGGCCAACTCGCCAGGAATGTTGTCAAATATTAGTGCCGAGGTGTTACGTTGGTTTAGGTTAGGTTAAATTACGTTATTGATGTATATGAAGGTCCCACTGAGAGGTAGAGGCCAACTCGCCAGGAATGTTGTCAAATATTAGTGCCGAGATGTTAGGTTGGGTTAAGTTAGGTAATATTACGTTATTGATGTATATGAAGGTCCCACGATGATGTAGAGGCCAACTCGCCAGGAATGTTGTCAAATATTACCGCCGATGTGTTAGGTTGGGTTAGGTTAGGTTATACTACGTTATTGATGTATATGAAGGCCCCACGGAGACGTAGAGGCCAACTCGGCAGAAATGTTGTCAAATATTACCGCCGAGATGATAGGTTGGGTTAGGTTAGGTTATATTACGTTATTGATGTATATAAAATTCCCACGGAGACGTAGAGGCCAACTCGCCAGGAATGTTGTCAAATATTAGTGCCGAGGTGTTAGGTTGGATTAGGTTAGGTTATATTACGTTATTGATGTATATAAAAGCCCCACGGAGACATTGAGGCCAACTCGCCAGGAATGTTGTCAAATATTAATTCCGAGACATTGGGTTGGGTTAGGTAAGGTTATATTACGTTATTGATGTATATAAAGGCCCAGCGGAGACGTAGAGGCCAACCCGCCAGGAATGTTGTCAAATATTACCGCCGATATGATAGGTTGGGTTAGGTTAGGTTATATTACGTTATTGATGTATATGAAGGCCCCACGGAGACGGAGAGGCCAACTCGCCAGGAATGTTGTCAAATATTACCGCCGATGTGTTAGGTTGGGTTAGGTTAGGTTATACTACGTTATTGATGTATATGAAGGCCCCACGGAGATGTAGAGGCCAACTCGCCAGGAATGTTGTCAAATATTACCGCCGAGATGATAGGTTAGGTTAGGTTAGGTTATATTACGTTATTGATGTATATGAAGGTCCCACGGAGACGTAGAGGCCAACTCGCCAGGAATGTTGTCAAATATCAGTGCCGAGATCTTAGGTTGGGTTAGGTCAGGTAATATTATGTTATTGATGTATATGAAGGTCCCACGGAAACATGGAGGCCAACAAGACAGGAATGTTGTCAAATATTACCGCCGAGATGTTACGTTGGTTTAGGTTAGGTTAAATTACGTTATTGATGTATATGAAGGTCCCACTGAGAGGTAGAGGCCAACTCGCCAGGAATGTTGTCAAATATTAGTGCCGAGATGTTAGGTTGGGTTAAGTTAGGTAATATTACGTTATTGATGTATATGAAGGTCCCACGGTGACGTAGAGGCCAACTCGCCAGGAATGTTGTCAAATATTACCGCCGATGTGTTAGGTTGGGTTAGGTTAGGTTATACTACGTTATTGATGTATATGAAGGCCCCACGGAGACGTAGAGGCCAAATCGGCAGAAATGTTGTCAAATATTACCGCCGAGATGATAGGTTGGGTTAGGTTAGGTTATATTACGTTATTGATGTGTATAAAATTCCCACGGAGACGTAGAGGCCAACTCGCCAGGAATGTTGTCAAATAATAGCGCCGAGACCTTAGGTTGGGTTAGGTCAGGTAATATTATGTTATTGATGTATATGAAGGTCCCACGGAGACGTAGAGGCCAACTCGCCAGGAATGTTGTCAAATATTCCCGCCGAGATGGTAGGTTGGGCTAGGTTAGGTTATATTACGTTATTGATGTATATAAACGTCCCACGGAAACATAGAGGCCAACAAGCCAGGAATTTTGTCAAATACTACCGCCGAGATGTTACGTTGGTTTAGGTTAGGTTAAATTAAGATTTTGATGTATATGAAGGTCCCACGGTGACGTAGAGGCCAACTCGCCAGGAATGTTGTCAAATATTACCGCCGATGTGTTAGGTTGGGTTAGGTTAGGTTATATTACGTTATTGACGTATATGAAGGCCCCACGGAGATGTAGAGGCTAAACTCGCCAGGAATGTTGTCAAATATTACCGCCGAGATGATAGGTTGGGTTAGGTTAGGTTATATTACGTTATTGATGTGTGTGAAGGTCCCACGGAGACGTAGAGGCCAACTCGCCAGGAATGTTGTCAAATATTAGTGCCGAGATCTTAGGTTGGGTTAGGTCAGGTAATATTATGATATTGATGTATATGAAGGTCCCACGGAAACATGGAGGCCAACAAGACAGGAATGTTGTCAAATATTACCGCCGAGGTGTTACGTTGGTTTAGGTTAGGTTAAATTACGTTATTGATGTATATGAAGGTCCCACTGAGAGGTAGAGGCCAACTCGCCAGGAATGTTGTCAAATATTAGTGCCGAGATGTTAGGTTGGGTTAAGTTAGGTAATATTACGTCATTGATGTATATGAAGGTCCCACGGTGACGTAGGGGCCAACTCGCCAGGAATGTTGTCAAATATTACCGCCGATGTGTTAGGTTGGGTTAGGTTAGGTTATACTACGTTATTGATGTATATGAAGGCCCTACGGAGACGTGGAGGCCAACTCGGCAGAAATGTTGTCAAATATTACCGCCGAGATGATAGGTTGGGTTAGGTTAGGTTATATTACGTTATTGATGTATATAAAATTCCCACGGAGACGTAGAGGCCAGCTCGCCAGGATTGTTGTCAAATAATAACGCCGAAAGGTTAGGTTGGGTTATATTAGGTTATATTACGGTATTGATGGATATGAAGGTCTCACGGAGACGTAGAGGCCAACTCGCCAGGAATGTTGTTAAATATTACCGCCGAGTGGTTAGGTCGGGTTATATTATGTTATATTACGTTACTGATGGATATGAAGGTCTCACGGAGACGTAGAGGCCAACTCGCCAGGAATGTTGTCAAATATTAGTACCGAGATGTTAGGTTGGGTTAGGTTAGGTTATATTACGCTATTGATGTATATAAAAGTCCCAAGGAAACCATGAGGCCAATAAGCCAGGAATGTCGTCAAATATTACCGCTGTGATGTGAGATTGGGTTAGGTTAGGTTATATTACGTTATTGACGTATATAAAAGTCCCACGGAGACGTAGAGGCCAACCCGCCAGGAATGTTGTCAAATAATAGCGCAGAAAGGTTAGGTTGGGTTAGTGTAGGTTATATTACGTTATTGATATATGTGAAGGTCCCACGGAAACGTAGATGCCAACTCGCCAGGAATGTTGTCACATAATAGCGCCGAGTGGTTAGGTTGGATTAGGTTAGTTTATATTACGCTATTGATGTATATCAAAGTCCCACGGAAACCATAATGCCAATAAACCAGGAATGTCGTCAAATAATAGCGCCGAAAGGTTAGGCTGGGTCATGTAATGTTATATTACGTTATTGATGTATATGAAGGTCCCACGGAGACGTAGAGGCCAACTCGCCAGGAATGTTGTCAAATATTAGCGCCGAGATGATAGGTTGGGTTAGGTTAGGTTATATTACGTTATTGATGTATATGAAGGCCGCACGGAGAGGTAGAGGCCAACTCGCCATGAATGTTGTCAAATATTAGTGCCGAGATGTTAGGTTGGGTTAAGTTAGGTAGTATTACGTTATTGATGTATATGAAGGACCCACGGTGACGTAGAGGCCAACTCGCCAGGAATGTTGTCAAATATTACCGCCGATGTGTTAGGTTGGGTTAGGTTAGGTTATACTACGTTATTGATGTATATGAAGGCCCCACGGAGATGTAGAGGCCAACTCGCCAGGAATGTTGTCAAATATTACCGCCGAGATGATAGGTTAGGTTAGGTTAGGTTATATTACGTTATTGATGTATATAAAATTCCCACGGAGACGTAGAGGCCAACTCGCCAGGAATGTTGTCAAATATTAGTGCCGAGATGTTAGGTTGGATTAGGTTAGGTTATATTACGTTATTGATGTATATAAAAGCCCCACGGAGACATTGAGGCCAACTCGCCAGGAATGTTGTCAAATATTAATTCCGAGACATTGGGTTGGGTTAGGTTAGGTTATATTACGTTATTGATGTATATAAAGGCCCAGCGGAGACGTAGAGGCCAACCCGCCAGGAATGTTGTCAAATATTACCGCCGATATGATAGGTTGGGTTAGGTTAGGTTATATTACGTTATTGATGTATATGAAGGCCCCACGGAGACGGAGAGGCCAACTCGCCAGGAATGTTGTCAAATATTACCGCCGATATGATAGGTTGGGCTAGGTTAGGTTATATTACGTTATTGATGTATATGAAGTTCCACGGAGACGTAGAGGCCAGCTCGCCAGGAATGTTGTCAAATAATAACGCCGAAAGGTTAGGTTGGGTTATATTAGTTTATATTACGTTATTGATGGATATGAAGGTCTCACGGAGACGTAGAGGCCAACTCGCCAGGAATGTTGCCAAATATTACCGCCGAGTGGTTAGGTCGGGTTATATTAGGTTATATTACGTTACTGATGGATATGGAGGTCTCACGGAGACGTAGAGGCCAACTCGCCAGGAATGTTGTCAAATATTAGTACCGAGATGTTAGGTTGGGTCAGGTTAGGTTATATTACGCTATTGATGTATATAATAGTCCCACGGAAACCATGAGGCCAATAAGCCAGGAATGTCGTCAAATATTACCGCTGTGATGTGAGATTGGGTTAGGATAGGTTATATTACGTTATTGACGTATATAAAAGTCCCACGGAGACGTAGAGGCCAACCCGCCAGGAATGTTGTCAAATAATAGCGCAGAAAGGTTAGGTTGGGTTAGTGTAGGTTATATTACGTTATTGATATATGTGAAGGTCCCACGGAGACGTAGATGCCAACTCGCCAGGAATGTTGTCACATAATAGCGCCGAGTGGTTAGGTTGGGTTAGGTTAGGTTATATTACGCTATTGATGTATATCAAAGTCCCACGGAAACCATAATGCCAATAAGCCAGGAATGTCGTCAAATAATAGCGCCGAAAGGTTAGGCTGGGTCATGTAATGTTATATTACGTTATTGATGTATATGAAGGCCCCACGGAGACGTAGAGGCCAACTCGCCAGGAATGTTGTCAAATATTACCGCCGAGATGATAGGTTGGGTTAGGTTAGGTTATATTACGTTATTGATGTATATGAAGGTCCCACGGAGAAGTAGAGGCCAACTCGCCAGGAATGTTGTCAAATATTAGTACCGAGATGTTAGGTTGGGTCAGGTTAGGTTATATTACGCTATTGATGTATATAATAGTCCCACGGAAACCATGAGGCCAATAAGCCAGGAATGTCGTCAAATATTACCGCTGTGATGTGAGATTGGGTTAGGATAGGTTATATTACGTTATTGACGTATATAAAAGTCCCACGGAGACGTAGAGGCCAACCCGCCAGGAATGTTGTCAAATAATAGCGCAGAAAGGTTAGGTTGGGTTAGTGTAGGTTATATTACGTTATTGATATATGTGAAGGTCCCACGGAGACGTAGATGCCAACTCGCCAGGAATGTTGTCACATAATAGCGCCGAGTGGTTAGGTTGGGTTAGGTTAGGTTATATTACGCTATTGATGTATATCAAAGTCCCACGGAAACCATAATGCCAATAAGCCAGGAATGTCGTCAAATAATAGCGCCGAAAGGTTAGGCTGGGTCATGTAATGTTATATTACGTTATTGATGTATATGAAGGCCCCACGGAGACGTAGAGGCCAACTCGCCAGGAATGTTGTCAAATATTACCGCCGAGATGATAGGTTGGGTTAGGTTAGGTTAAATTACGTTACTGATGTATATGAAGGTCCCACTGAGAGGTAGAGGCCAACTCGCCAGGAATGTTGTCAAATATTAGTGCCGAGATGTTAGGTTGGTTTAGGTTAGGTTAAATTACGTTATTGATGTATATGAAGGCCCCACGGAGACGTAGAGGCCAACTCGCCAGGAATGTTGTCAAATATTAGTGCCGAGATGTTAGGTTGGATTAGGTTAGGTTATATTACGTTATTGATGTATATAAAAGCCCCACGGAGACATTGAGGCCAACTCGCCAGGAATGTTGTCAAATATTAATTCCGAGACATTGGGTTGGGTTAGGTTAGGTTATATTACGTTATTGATGTATATAAAGGCCCAGGGGAGACGTAGAGGCCAACCCGCCAGGAATGTTGTCAAATATTACCGCCGATATGATAGGTTGGGTTAGGTTAGGTTATATTACGTTATTGATGTATATGAAGGCCCCACGGAGACGGAGAGGCCAACTCGCCAGGAATGTTGTCAAATATTAGTGCCGAGATCTTAGGTTGGGTTAGGTCAGGTAATATTATGTTATTGATGTATATGAAGGTCCCACGGAAACATGGAGGCCAACAAGACAGGAATGTTGTCAAATATTACCGCCGAGGTGTTACGTTGGTTTAGGTTAGGTTAAATTACGTTATTGATGTATATGAAGGTCCCACTGAGAGGTAGAGGCCAACTCGCCAGGAATGTTGTCAAATATTACCGCCGAGATGTTACGTTGGTTTAGGTTAGGTTAAATTACGTTATTGATGTATATGAAGGTCCCACTGAGAGGTAGAGGCCAACTCGCCAGGAATGTTGTCAAATATTAGTGCCGAGATGTTAGGTTGGGTTAAGTTAGGTAATATTACGTTATAGATGTATATAAAATTCCCACGGAGACGTAGAGGCCAACTCGCCAGGAATGTTGTAAAATATTAGTGCCGAGATCTTAGTTTGGTTTAGGTTAGGTTATATTACGTTATTGATGTATATGAAGGTCCCACGGAAACATGGAGGCCAACAAGACAGGAATGTTGTCAAATATTACCGCCGAGATGTTACGTTGGTTTAGGTTAGGTTAAATTATGTTATTGATGTATATGAAGGTCCCACTGAGAGGTAGAGGCCAACTCGCCAGGAATGTTGTCAAATATTAGTGCCGAGATGTTAGGTTGGTTTAGGTTAGGTTAAATTACGTTATTGATGTATATGAAGGCCCCACGGAGACGTAGAGGCCAACTCGCCAGGAATGTTGTCAAATATTAGTGCCGAGGTGTTACGTTGGTTTAGGTTAGGTTAAATTACGTTATTGATGTATATGAAGGTCCCACTGAGAGGTAGAGGCCAACTCGCCAGGAATGTTGTCAAATATTAGTGCCGAGATGTTAGGTTGGGTTAAGTTAGGTAATATTACGTTATTGATGTATATGAAGGTCCCACGATGATGTAGAGGCCAACTCGCCAGGAATGTTGTCAAATATTACCGCCGATGTGTTAGGTTGGGTTAGGTTAGGTTATACTACGTTATTGATGTATATGAAGGCCCCACGGAGACGTAGAGGCCAACTCGGCAGAAATGTTGTCAAATATTACCGCCGAGATGATAGGTTGGGTTAGGTTAGGTTATATTACGTTATTGATGTGTATAAAATTCCCACGGAGACGTAGAGGCCAACTCGCCAGGAATGTTGTCAAATAATAGCGCCGAGACCTTAGGTTGGGTTAGGTCAGGTAATATTATGTTATTGATGTATATGAAGGTCCCACGGAGACGTAGAGGCCAACTCGCCAGGAATGTTGTCAAATATTCCCGCCGAGATGGTAGGTTGGGCTAGGTTAGGTTATATTACGTTATTGATGTATATAAACGTCCCACGGAAACATAGAGGCCAACAAGCCAGGAATTTTGTCAAATACTACCGCCGAGATGTTACGTTGGTTTAGGTTAGGTTAAATTAAGATTTTGATGTATATGAAGGTCCCACGGTGACGTAGAGGCCAACTCGCCAGGAATGTTGTCAAATATTACCGCCGATGTGTTAGGTTGGGTTAGGTTAGGTTATATTACGTTATTGACGTATATGAAGGCCCCACGGAGATGTAGAGGCTAAACTCGCCAGGAATGTTGTCAAATATTACCGCCGAGATGATAGGTTGGGTTAGGTTAGGTTATATTACGTTATTGATGTGTGTGAAGGTCCCACGGAGACGTAGAGGCCAACTCGCCAGGAATGTTGTCAAATATTAGTGCCGAGATCTTAGGTTGGGTTAGGTCAGGTAATATTATGATATTGATGTATATGAAGGTCCCACGGAAACATGGAGGCCAACAAGACAGGAATGTTGTCAAATATTACCGCCGAGGTGTTACGTTGGTTTAGGTTAGGTTAAATTACGTTATTGATGTATATGAAGGTCCCACTGAGAGGTAGAGGCCAACTCGCCAGGAATGTTGTCAAATATTAGTGCCGAGATGTTAGGTTGGGTTAAGTTAGGTAATATTACGTCATTGATGTATATGAAGGTCCCACGGTGACGTAGGGGCCAACTCGCCAGGAATGTTGTCAAATATTACCGCCGATGTGTTAGGTTGGGTTAGGTTAGGTTATACTACGTTATTGATGTATATGAAGGCCCTACGGAGACGTGGAGGCCAACTCGGCAGAAATGTTGTCAAATATTACCGCCGAGATGATAGGTTGGGTTAGGTTAGGTTATATTACGTTATTGATGTATATAAAATTCCCACGGAGACGTAGAGGCCAGCTCGCCAGGATTGTTGTCAAATAATAACGCCGAAAGGTTAGGTTGGGTTATATTAGGTTATATTACGGTATTGATGGATATGAAGGTCTCACGGAGACGTAGAGGCCAACTCGCCAGGAATGTTGTTAAATATTACCGCCGAGTGGTTAGGTCGGGTTATATTAGGTTATATTACGTTACTGATGGATATGAAGGTCTCACGGAGACGTAGAGGCCAACTCGCCAGGAATGTTGTCAAATATTAGTACCGAGATGTTAGGTTGGGTTAGGTTAGGTTATATTACGCTATTGATGTATATAAAAGTCCCAAGGAAACCATGAGGCCAATAAGCCAGGAATGTCGTCAAATATTACCGCTGTGATGTGAGATTGGGTTAGGTTAGGTTATATTACGTTATTGACGTATATAAAAGTCCCACGGAGACGTAGAGGCCAACCCGCCAGGAATGTTGTCAAATAATAGCGCAGAAAGGTTAGGTTGGGTTAGTGTAGGTTATATTACGTTATTGATATATGTGAAGGTCCCACGGAAACGTAGATGCCAACTCGCCAGGAATGTTGTCACATAATAGCGCCGAGTGGTTAGGTTGGATTAGGTTAGTTTATATTACGCTATTGATGTATATCAAAGTCCCACGGAAACCATAATGCCAATAAACCAGGAATGTCGTCAAATAATAGCGCCGAAAGGTTAGGCTGGGTCATGTAATGTTATATTACGTTATTGATGTATATGAAGGTCCCACGGAGACGTAGAGGCCAACTCGCCAGGAATGTTGTCAAATATTAGCGCCGAGATGATAGGTTGGGTTAGGTTAGGTTATATTACGTTATTGATGTATATGAAGGCCGCACGGAGAGGTAGAGGCCAACTCGCCATGAATGTTGTCAAATATTAGTGCCGAGATGTTAGGTTGGGTTAAGTTAGGTAGTATTACGTTATTGATGTATATGAAGGACCCACGGTGACGTAGAGGCCAACTCGCCAGGAATGTTGTCAAATATTACCGCCGATGTGTTAGGTTGGGTTAGGTTAGGTTATACTACGTTATTGATGTATATGAAGGCCCCACGGAGATGTAGAGGCCAACTCGCCAGGAATGTTGTCAAATATTACCGCCGAGATGATAGGTTAGGTTAGGTCAGGTAATATTATGTTATTGATGTATATGAAGGTCCCACGGAAACATGGAGGCCAACAAGACAGGAATGTTGTCAAATATTACCGCCGAGATGTTACGTTGGTTTAGGTTAGGTTAAATTACGATATTGATGTATATGAAGGTCCCACTGAGAGGTAGAGACCAACTCGCCAGGAATGTTGTCAAATATTAGTGCCGAGATGTTAGGTTGGGATAAGTTAGGTAATATTACGTTATTGATGTATATGAAGGTCCCACGGTGACGTAGAGGACAACTCGCCAGGAATGTTGTCAAATATTACCGCCGATGTGTTAGGTTGGGTTAGGTTAGGTTATACTACGTTATTGATGTATATGAAGGCCCCACGGAGACGTAGAGGCCAACTCGGCAGAAATGTTGTCAAATATTACCGCCGAGATGATAGGTTGGGTTAGGTTAGGTTATATTACGTTATTGATGTATATAAAATTCCCACGGAGACGTAGAGGCCAACTCGCCAGGAATGTTGTCAAATAATAGCGCCGAGACCTTAGGTTGGGTTAGGTCAGGTAATATTATGTTATTGATGTATATGAAGGTCCCACGGAGACGTAGAGGCCAACTCGCCAGGAATGTTGTCAAATATTCCCGCCGAGATGGTAGGTTGGGCTAGGTTAGGTTATATTACGTTATTGATGTATATAAACGTCCCACGGAAACATACAGGCCAACTAGCCAGGAATTTTGTCAAATACTACCGCCGAGATGTTACGTTGGTTTAGGTTAGGTTAAATTAAGATATTGATGTATATGAAGTTCCCACGGAGAGGTAGAGGCCAACTCGCCAGGAATGTTGTCAAATATTAGTGCCGAGATGTTAGGTTGGGTTAGGTTAGGTAATATTAAGTTATTGATGTATATGAAGGTCCCACGGTGACGTAGAGGCCAACTCGCCAGGAATGTTGTCAAATATTAGTGCCGAGATGTTAGGTTGGGTTAGGTTAGGTTATATTACGTTATTGATGTATATGAAGGCCCCACGGAGACGTAGAGGCCAACTGGCCAGGAATGTTGTCAAATATTAGTGCCGATATTTTAGGTTGGTTTAGGTTAGGTTAAATTACGTTATTGATGTATATGAAGGTCCCACTGAGAGGTAGAGGCCAACTCGCCAGGAATGTTGTCAAATATTAGTGCCGAGATGTTAGGTTGGGTTAAGTTAGGTAATATTACGTTATTGATGTATATGAAGGTCCCACGGTGACGTAGAGGCCAACTCGCCAGGAATGTTGTCAAATATTACCGCCGATGTGTTAGGTTGGGTTAGGTTAGGTTATACTACGTTATTGATGTATATGAAGGCCCCACGGAGACGTAGAGGCCAACTCGGCAGAAATGTTGTCAAATATTACCGCCGAGATGATAGGTTGGGTTAGGTTAGGTTATATTACGTTATTGATGTATATAAAATTCCCACGGAGACGTAGAGGCCAACTCGCCACGAATGTTGTCAAATATTAGTGCCGAGATGTTAGGTTGGGTTAAGTTAGGTAATATTACGTTATTGATGTATATGAAGGTCCCACGGTGACGTAGAGGCCAACTCGCCAGGAATGTTGTCAAATATTACCGCCGATGTGTTAGGTTGGGGTAGGTTAGGTTATACTACGTTATTGATGTATATGAAGGCCCCACGGAGACGTAGAGGCCAACTCGGCAGAAATGTTGTCAAATATTACCGCCGGGATGATAGGTTGGGTTAGGTTAGGTTATATTACGTTATTGATGTATATAAAATTCCCACGGAGACGTAGAGGCCAACTCGCCAGGAATGTTGTCAAATATTCCCGCCGAAATGGTAGGTTGGGCTAGGTTAGGTTATATTACGTTATTGATGTATATAAACGTCCCACGGAAACATAGAGGCCAACAAGCCAGGAATTTTGTCAAATACTACCGCCGAGACGTTACGTTGGTTTAGGTTAGGTTAAATTAAGATATTGATGTATATGAAGGTCCCACGGTGACGTAGAGGCCAAATCGCCAGGAATGTTGTCAAATATTAGTGCCGAGATGTTAGGTTGGGTTAAGTTAGGTAATATTACGTTATTGATGTATATGAAGGTCCCACGGTGACGTAGAGGCCAACTCGCCAGGAATGTTGTCAAATATTACCGCCGATGTGTTAGGTTGGGTTAGGTTAGGTTATACTACGTTATTGATGTATATGAAGGCCCCACGGAGACGTAGAGGCCAACTCGCCAGGAATGTTGTCAAATATTAGTGCCGAGATCTTAGGTTGGGTTAGGTCAGGTAATATTATGATATTGATGTATATGAAGGTCCCACGGAAACATGGAGGCCAACAAGACAGGAATGTTGTCAAATATTACCGCCGAGGTGTTACGTTGGTTTAGGTTAGGTTAAATTACGTTATTGATGTATATGAAGGTCCCACTGAGAGGTAGAGGCCAACTCGCCAGGAATGTTGTCAAATATTAGTGCCGAGATGTTAGGTTGGATTAGGTCAGGTTATATTACGTTATTGATGTATATAAAAGCCCCACGGAGACGTTGAGGCCAACTCGCCAGGAATTTTGTCAAATATTAGTTCCGAGACATTGGGTTGGGTGAGGTTAGGTTATATTACGTTATTGATGTATATAAAGGCCCCGCGGAGACGTAGAGGCCAACCCGCCAGGAATGTTGTCAAATAATAGCGCCGAAAGGTTAGGTTGGGTTAGTTTAGGTTATATTATGTTATTGATATATGTGAAGGTCCCACGGATACGTAGAGGCCAACTCGCCAGGAATGTTGTCAAATATTACCGCCGAGATGTTAGGTTGGGTTAGGTTAGGTTATATTACGTTATTGATGTATATAAAAGCCCCACGGAGACGTTGAGGCCAACTCGCCAGGAATTTTGTCAAATATTAGTTCCGAGACATTGGGTTGGGTTAAGTTAGGTAATATTACGTTATTGATGTATATGAAGGTCCCACGGTGACGTAGAGGCCAACTCGCCAGGAATGTTGTCAAATATTACCGCCCATGTGTTAGGTTGGGTTAGGTTAGGTTATACTACGTTATTGATGTATATGAAGGCCCCACGGAGACGTAGAGGCCAACTCGGCAGAAATGTTGTCAAATATTACCGCCGAGATGATAGGTTGGGTTAGGTTAGGTTATATTACGTTATTGATGTATATAAAATTCCCACGGAGACGTAGAGGCCAGCTCGCCAGGAATGTTGTCAAATAATAACGCCGAAAGGTTAGGTTGGGTTATATTAGGTTATATTACTTTATTGATGGATATGAAGGTCTCACGGAGACGTAGAGGCCAACTCGCCAGGAATGTTGTTAAATATTACCGCCGAGTGGTTAGGTCGGGTTATATTAGGTTATATTACGTTACTGATGGATATGAAGGTCTCACGGAGACGTAGAGGCCAACTCGCCAGGAATGTTGTCAAATATTAGTACCGAGATGTTAGGTTGGGTTAGGTTAGGTTATATTACGCTATTGATGTATATAAAAGTCCCACGGAAACCATGAGGCCAATAAGCCAGGAATGTCGTGAAATATTACCGCTGTGATGTGAGATTGGGTTAGGTTAGGTTATATTACGTTATTGACGTATATAAAAGTCCCACGGAGACGTAGAGGCCAACCCGCCAGGAATGTTGTCAAATAATAGCGCAGAAAGGTTAGGTTGGGTTAGTGTAGGTTATATTACGTTATTGATATATGTGAAGGTCCCACGGAAACGTAGATGCCAACACGCCAGGAATGTTGTCACATAATAGCGCCGAGTGGTTAGGTTGGATTAGGTTAGTTTATATTACGCTATTGATGTATATCAAAGTCCCACGGAAACCATAATGCCAATAAACCAGGAATGTCGTCAAATAATAGCGCCGAAAGGTTAGGCTGGGTCATGTAATGTTATATTACGTTATTGATGTATATGAAGGTCCCACGGAGACGTAGAGGCCAACTCGCCAGGAATGTTGTCAAATATTACCGCCGAGATGATAGGTTGGGTTAGGTTAGGTTATATTACGTTATTGATGTATATGAAGGCCGCACGGAGAGGTAGAGGCCAACTCGCCATGAATGTTGTCAAATATTTATGCCGAGATGTTAGGTTGGGTTAAGTTAGGTAGTATTACGTTATTGATGTATATGAAGGACCCACGGTGACGTAGAGGCCAACTCGCCAGGAATGTTGTCAAATATTACCGCCGATGTGTTAGGTTGGGTTAGGTTAGGTTATACTACGTTATTGATGTATATGAAGGCCCCACGGAGATGTAGAGGCCAACTCGCCAGGAATGTTGTCAAATATTACCGCCGAGATGATAGGTTAGGTTAGGTTAGGTTATATTACGTTACTGATGTATATGAAGGTCCCACGGAGACGTAGAGGCCAACTCGCCAGGAATGTTGTCAAATATTAGTGCCGAGATCTTAGGTTGGGTTAGGTCAGGTAATATTATGTTATTGATGTATATGAAGGTCCCACGGAAACATGGAGGCCAACTCGCCAGGAATGTTGTCAAATATTCCCGCCGAGATGGTAGGTTGGGCTAGGTTAGGTTATATTACGTTATTGATGTATATAAACGTCCCACGGAAACATAGAGGCCAACAAGCCAGGAATTTTGTCAAATACTACCGCCGAGATGTTACGTTGGTTTAGGTTAGGTTAAATTAAGATATTGATGTATATGAAGGTCCCACGGAGAGGTAGAGGCCAACTCGCCAGGAATGTTGTCAAATATTAGTGCCGAGATGTTAGGTTGGGTTAGGTTAGGTAATATTAAGTTATTGATGTATATGAAGGTCCCACGGTGACGTAGAGGCCAACTCGCCAGGAATGTTGTCAAATATTAGTGCCGAGATGTTAGGTTGGATTAGGTTAGGTTATATTACGTTATTGATGTATATAAAAGCCCCACGGAGACGTTGAGGCCAACTCGCCAGGAATTTTGTCAAATATTAGTTCCGAGACATTGGGTTGGGTGAGGTTAGGTTATATTACGTTATTGATGTATATAAAGGCCCCGCGGAGACGTAGAGGCCAACCCGCCAGGAATGTTGTCAAATAATAGCGCCGAAAGGTTAGGTTGGGTTAGTTTAGGTTATATTATGTTATTGATATATGTGAAGGTCCCACGGATACGTAGAGGCCAACTCGCCAGGAATGTTGTCAAATATTACCGCCGAGATGTTAGGTTGGGTTAGGATAGGTTATATTACGTTATTGATGTATATAAAAGCCCCACGGAGACGTTGAGGCCAACTCGCCAGGAATTTTGTCAAATATTAGTTCCGAGACATTGGGTTGGGTTAAGTTAGGTAATATTACGTTATTGATGTATATGAAGGTCCCACGGTGACGTAGAGGCCAACTCGCCAGGAATGTTGTCAAATATTACCGCCCATGTGTTAGGTTGGGTTAGGTTAGGTTATACTACGTTATTGATGTATATGAAGGCCCCACGGAGACGTAGAGGCCAACTCGGCAGAAATGTTGTCAAATATTACCGCCGAGATGATAGGTTGGGTTAGGTTAGGTTATATTACGTTATTGATGTATATAAAATTCCCACGGAGACGTAGGGGCCAACTCGCCAGGAATGTTGTAAAATATTAGTGCCGAGATCTTAGTTTGGTTTAGGTTAGGTTATATTACGTTATTGATGTATATGAAGGTCCCACCGAGACGTAGAGGCCAACTCGCCAGGAATGTTGTCAAATATTAGTGCCGAGATCTTAGGTTGGGTTAGGACAGGTAATATTATGTTATTGATGTATATGAAGGTCCCACGGAAACATGGAGGCCAACAAGACAGGAATGTTGTCAAATATTACCGCCGAGATGTTACGTTGGTTTAGGTTAGGTTAAATTATGTTATTGATGTATATGAAGGTCCCACTGAGAGGTAGAGGCCAACTCGCCAGGAATGTTGTCAAATATTAGTGCCGAGATGTTAGGTTGGTTTAGGTTAGGTTAAATTACGTTATTGATGTATATGAAGGCCCCACGGAGACGTAGAGGCCAACTCGCCAGGAATGTTGTCAAATATTAGTGCCGAGATGTTAGGTTGGGTTAGGTTAGGTTATATTACGTTATTGATGTATATAAAATTCCCACGGAGACGTAGAGGCCAACTCGCCAGGAATGTTGTCAAATATTACCGCCGATATGATAGGTTGGGTTAGGTTAGGTTATATTACGTTATTGATGTATATGAAGGCCCCACGGAGATGTAGAGGCTAAACTCGCCAGGAATGTTGTCAAATATTACCGCCGAGATGATAGGTTGGGTTAGGTTAGGTTATATTACGTTATTGATGTGTATGAAGATCCCACGGAGACGTAGAGGCCAACTCGCCAGGAATGTTGTCAAATATTAGTGCCGAGATCTTAGGTTGGGTTAGGTCAGGTAATATTATGTTATTGATGTATATGAAGGTCCCACGGAAACATGGAGGCCAACAAGACAGGAATGTTGTCAAATATTACCGCCGAGGTGTTACGTTGGTTTAGGTTAGGTTAAATTACGTTATTGATGTATATGAAGGTCCCACTGAGAGGTAGAGGCCAACTCGCCAGGAATGTTGTCAAATATTAGTGCCGAGATGTTAGGTTGGGTTAAGTTAGGTAATATTACGTTATTGATGTATATGAAGGTCCCACGGTGACGTAGAGGCCAACTCGACAGGAATGTTGTCAAATATTAGTACCGAGATGTTAGGTTGGGTTAGGTTAGGTTATATTACGCTATTGATGTATATAAAAGTCCCACGGAAACCATGAGGCCAATAAGCCAGGAATGTCGTGAAATATTACCGCTGTGATGTGAGATTGGGTTAGGTTAGGTTATATTACGTTATTGACGTATATAAGAGTCCCACGGAAACGTAGAGGCCAACCCGCCAGGAATGTTGTCAAATAATAGCGCAGAAAGGTTAGGTTGGGTTAGTGTAGGTTATATTACGTTATTGATATATGTGAAGGTCCCACGGAAACGTAGATGCCAACTCGCCAGGAATGTTGTCACATAATAGCGCCGAGTGGTTAGGTTGGATTAGGTTAGTTTATATTACGCTATTGATGTATATCAAAGTCCCACGGAAACCATAATGCCAATAAACCAGGAATGTCGTCAAATAATAGCGCCGAAAGGTTAGGCTGGGTCATGTAATGTTATATTACGTTATTGATGTATATGAAGGTCCCACAGGGACGTAGAGGCCAACTCGCCAGGAATGTTGTCAAATATTACCGCTGAGATGATAGGTTGGGTTAGGTTAGGTTATATTACGTTATTGATGTATATGAAGGCCGCACGGAGAGGTAGAGGCCAACTCGCCATGAATGTTGTCAAATATTAGTGCCGAGATGTTAGGTTGGGTTAAGTTAGGTAGTATTACGTTATTGATGTATATGAAGGACCCACGGTGACGTAGAGGCCAACTCGCCAGGAATGTTGTCAAATATTACCGCCGATGTGTTAGGTTGGGTTAGGTTAGGTTATACTACGTTATTGATGTATATGAAGGCCCCACGGAGATGTAGAGGCCAACTCGCCAGGAATGTTGTCAAATATTACCGCCGAGATGATAGGTTAGGTTAGGTTATGTTATATTACGTTATTGATGTATATGAAGGTCCCACGGAGACGTAGAGGCCAACTCGCCAGGAATGTTGTCAAATATTACCGCCGATGTGTTAGGTTGGGTTAGGTTAGGTTATATTACGTTATTGATGTATATAAAATTCCCACGGAGACGTAGAGGCCAACTCGCCAGGAATGTTGTCAAATAATAGCGCCGAGACCTTAGGTTGGGTTAGGTCAGGTAATATTATGTTATTGATGTATATGAAGGTCCCACGGAGACGTAGAGGCCAACTCGCCAGGAATGTTGTCAAATATTCCCGCCGAGATGGTAGGTTGGGCTAGGTTAGGTTATATTACGTTATTGATGTATATAAACGTCCCACGGAAACATAGAGGCCAACAAGCCAGGAATTTTGTCAAATACTACCGCCGAGATGTTACGTTGGTTTAGGTTAGGTTAAATTAAGATATTGATGTATATGAAGGTCCCACGGAGAGGTAGAGGCCAACTCGCCAGGAATGTTGTCAAATATTAGTGCCGAGATGTTAGGTTGGGTTAGGTTAGGTAATATTAAGTTATTGGTGTATATGAAGGTCCCACGGTGACGTAGAGGCCAACTCGCCAGGAATGTTGTCAAATATTAGTGCCGAGATGTTAGGTTGGATTAGGTTAGGTTATATTACGTTATTGATGTATATAAAAGCCCCACGGAGACGTTGAGGCCAACTCGCCAGGAATTTTGTCAAATGTTAGTTCCGAGACATTGGGTTGGGTGAGGTTAGGTTATATTACGTTATTGATGTATATAAAGGCCCCGCGGAGACGTAGAGGCCAACCCGCCAGGAATGTTGTCAAATAATAGCGCCGAAAGGTTAGGTTGGGTTAGTTTAGGTTATATTATGTTATTGATATATGTGAAGGTCCCACGGATACGTAGAGGCCAACTCGCCAGGAATGTTGTCAAATATTACCGCCGAGATGTTAGGTTGGGTTAGGTTAGGTTATATTAGGTTATTGATGTATATGAAGGCCCCACGGAGACGTAGAGGCCACCTGGCCAGGAATGTTGTCAAATATTACCGCCGAGATGATAGGTTGGGTTAGGTTAGATTATATTTCGTTATTGATGTATATGAAGGCCGCACGTAGAGGTAGAGGCCAACTCGCCAGGAATGTTGTCAAATATTAGTGCCGAGATGTTAGTTTGGGTTAGGTTAGGTAATATTACGTTATTGATGTATATGAAGGTCCCACGGAGACGTAGAGGCCAACTCGCCAGGAATGTTGTCAAATAATAGCGCCGAGATCTTAGGTTGGGTTAAGTTAGGTAATATTACGTTATTGATGTATATGAAGGTCCCACGGTGACGTAGAGGCCAACTCGCCAGGAATGTTGTCAAATATTACCGCCGATGTGTTAGGTTGGGTTAGGTTAGGTTATACGACGTTATTGATGTATATGAAGGCCCCACGGAGACGTAGAGGCCAACTCAGCAGAAATGTTGTCAAATATTACCGCCGAGATGATAGGTTGGGTTAGGTTAGGTTATATTACGTTATTGATGTATATAAAATTCCCACGGAGACGTAGAGGCCAACTCGCCAGGAATGTTGTCAAATAATAGCGCCGAGATCTTAGGTTGGGTTAGGTCAGGTAATATTATGTTATTGATGTATATGAAGGTCCCACGGAGACGTAGAGGCCAACTCGCCAGGAATGTTGTCAAATATTCCCGCCGAGATGGTAGGTTGGGCTAGGTTAGGTTATTTTACGTTATTGATGTATATAAACGTCTCACGGAAACATAGAGGCCAACAAGCCAGGAATGTTGTCAAATACTACCGCCGAGATGTTACGTTGGTTTAGGTTAGGTTAAATTAAGATATTGATGTATATGAAGGTCCCACGGAGAGGTAGAGGCCAACTCGCCAGGAATGTTGTCAAATATTAGTTCCGAGAGTTTGGGTTGGGTTAGGTTAGGTTATATTACGTTATTGATGTATATAAAGGCCCCGCGGAGACGTAGAGGCCAACCGGCCAGGAATGTTGTCAAATAATAGCGCCGAAAGGTTAGGTTGGGTTAGTTTAGGTTATATTACGTTATTGATGTATATGAAGGTCCCACGGAGAGGTAGAGGTCAACTCGCCAGGAATGTTGTCAAATATTAGTGCCGAGATGTTAGGTTGGTTTAGGTTAGGCTAAATTACGTTATTGATGTATATGAAGGCCCCACGGAGACGTAGAGGCCAACTCGCCAGGAATGTTGTCAAATATTAGTGCCGAGATGTTAGGTTGGGTTAGGTTAGGTTATATTACGTTATTGATGTATATAAAATTCCCACGGAGACGTAGAGGCCAACTCGCCAGGAATGTTGTCAAATATTACCGCCGATATGATAGGTTGGGTTAGGTTAGGTTATATTACGTTATTGATGTATATGAAGGCCCCACGGAGATGTAGAGGCTAAACTCGCCAGGAATGTTGTCAAATATTACCGCCGAGATGATAGGTTGGGTTAGGTTAGGTTATATTACGTTATTGATGTGTATGAAGGTCCCACGGAGACGTAGAGGCCAACTCGCCAGGAATGTTGTCAAATATTAGTGCCGAGACCTTAGGTTGGGTTAGGTCAGGTAATATTATGTTATTGATGTATATGAAGGTCCCACGGAAACATGGAGGCCAACAAGACAGGAATGTTGTCAAATATTACCGCCGAGGTGTTACGTTGGTTTAGGTTAGGTTAAATTACGTTATTGATGTATATGAAGGTCCCACTGAGAGGTAGAGGCCAACTCGCCAGGAATGTTGTCAAATATTAGTGCCGAGATGTTAGGTTGGGTTAAGTTAGGTAATATTACGTTATTGATGTATATGAAGGTCCCACGGTGACGTAGAAGCCAACTCGCCAGGAATGTTGTCAAATATTACCGCCGATGTGTTAGGTTGGGTTAGGTTAGGTTATACTACGTTATTGATGTATATGAAGGCCCCACGGAGACGTAGAGGCCAACTCGGCAGAAATGTTGTCAAATATTACCGTCGAGATGATAGGTTGGGTTAGGTTAGGTTATATTACGTTATTGATGTATATAAAATTCCCACGGAGACGTAGAGGCCAACTCGCCAGGAATGTTGTCAAATATTACCGCCGATGTGTTAGGTTGGGTTAGGTTAGGTTATACTACGTTATTGATGTATATGAAGGCCCCACGGAGATGTAGAGGCCAACTCGCCAGGAATGTTGTCAAATATTACCGCCGAGATGATAGGTTAGGTTAGGTTAGGTTATATTACGTTATTGATGTATATGAAGGTCCCACGGAGACGTAGAGGCCAACTCGCCAGGAATGTTGTCAAATATTAGTGCCGAGATCTTAGGTTGGGTTAGGTCAGGTAATATTATGTTATTGATGTATATGAAGGTCCCACGGAAACATGGAGGCCAACAAGACAGGAATGTTGTCAAATATTACCGCCGAGATGTTACGTTGGTTTAGGTTAGGTTAAATTACGTTATTGATGTATATGAAGGTCCCACTGAGAGGTAGGGGCCAACTCGCCAGGAATGTTGTCAAATATTAGTGCCGAGATGTTAGGTTGGGTTAAGTTAGGTAATATTACGTTATTGATGTATATGAAGGTCCCACGGTGACGTAGAGGCCAACTCGCCAGGAATGTTGTCAAATATTACCGCCGATGTGTTAGGTTGGGTTAGGTTAGGTTATACTACGTTATTGATGTATATGAAGGCCCCACGGAGACGTAGAGGCCAACTCGGCAGAAATGTTGTCAAATATTACCGCCGAGATGATAGGTTGGGTTAGGTTAGGTTATATTACGTTATTGATGTATATAAAATTCCCACGGAGACGTAGAGGCCAACTCGCCAGGAATGTTGTCAAATAATAGCGCCGAGACCTTAGGTTGGGTTAGGTCAGGTAATATTATGTTATTGATGTATATGAAGGTCCCACGGAGACGTAGAGGCCAACTCGCCAGGAATGTTGTCAAATATTAGTGCCGAGATGTTAGGTTGGATTAGGTTAGGTAATATTAAGTTATTGATGTATATGAAGGTCCCACGGTGACGTAGAGGCCAACTCGCCAGGAATGTTGTCAAATATTAGTGCCGAGATGTTAGGTTGGATTAGGTTAGGTTATATTACGTTATTGATGTATATAAAAGCCCCACGGAGACGTTGAGGCCAACTCGCCAGGAATTTTGTCAAATATTAGTTCCGAGACATTGGGTTGGGTGAGGTTAGGTTATATTACGTTATTGATGTATATAAAGGCCCCGCGGAGACGTAGAGGCCAACCCGCCAGGAATGTTGTCAAATAATAGCGCCGAAAGGTTAGGTTGGGTTAGTTTAGGTTATATTATGTTATTGATATATGTGAAGGTCCCACGGATACGTAGAGGCCAACTCGCCAGGAATGTTGTCAAATATTACCGCCGAGATGTTAGGTTGGGTTAGGTTAGGTTATATTACGTTATTGATGTATATGAAGGCCCCACGGAGACGTAGAGGCCAACTGGCCAGGAATGTTGTCAAATATTAGTGCCGAGATTTTAGGTTGGTTTAGGTTAGGTTAAATTACGTTATTGATGTATATGAAGGCCCCACTGAGAGGTAGAGGCCAACTCGACAGGAATGTTGTCAAATATTAGTGCCGAGATGTTAGGTTGGGTTAAGTTAGGTCATATTACGTTATTGATGTATATGAAGGTCCCACGGTGACGTAGAGGCCAACTCGCCAGGAATTTTGTCAAATATTACCGCCGATGTGTTAGGTTGGGTTAGGTTAGGTTATACTACGTTATTGATGTATATGAAGGCCCCACGGAGACGTAGAGGCCAACTCGGCAGAAATGTTGTCAAATATTACCGCCGAGATGATAGGTTGGGTTAGGTTAGGTTATATTACGTTATTGATGTATATAAAATTCCCACGGAGACGTAGAGGCCAACTCGCCAGGAATGTTGTAAAATATTAGTGCCGAGATCTTAGTTTGGTTTAGGTTAGGTTATATTACGTTATTGATGTATATGAAGGTCCCACCGAGACGTAGAGGCCAACTCGCCAGGAATGTTGTCAAATATTAGTGCCGAGATCTTAGGTTGGGTTAGGACAGGTAATATTATGTTATTGATGTATATGAAGGTCCCACGGAAACATGGAGGCCAACAAGACAGGAATGTTGTCAAATATTACCGCCGAGATGTTACGTTGGTTTAGGTTAGGTTAAATTATGTTATTGATGTATATGAAGGTCCCACTGAGAGGTAGAGGCCAACTCGCCAGGAATGTTGTCAAATATTAGTGCCGAGATGTTAGGTTGGTTTAGGTTAGGTTAAATTACGTTATTGATGTATATGAAGGCCCCACGGAGACGTAGAGGCCAACTCGCCAGGAATGTTGTCAAATACTAGTGCCGAGATGTTAGGTTGGGTTAGGTTAGGTTATATTACGTTATTGATGTATATAAAATTCCCACGGAGACGTAGAGGCCAACTCGCCAGGAATGTTGTCAAATATTACCGCCGATATGATAGGTTGGGTTAGGTTAGGTTATATTACGTTATTGATGTATATGAAGGCCCCACGGAGATGTAGAGGCTAAACTCGCCAGGAATGTTGTCAAATATTACCGCCGAGATGATAGGTTGGGTTAGGTTAGGTTATATTACGTTATTGATGTGTATGAAGGTCCCACGGAGACGTAGAGGCCAACTCGTCAGGAATGTTGTCAAATATTAGTGCCGAGATCTTAGGTTGGGTTAGGTCAGGTAATATTATGTTATTGATGTATATGAAGGTCCCACGGAAACATGGAGGCCAACAAGACAGGAATGTTGTCAAATATTACCGCCGAGGTGTTACGTTGGTTTAGGTTAGGTTAAATTACGTTATTGATGTATATGAAGGTCCCACTGAGAGGAAGAGGCCAACTCGCCAGGAATGTTGTCAAATATTAGTGCCGAGATGTTAGGTTGGGTTAAGTTAGGTAATATTACGTTATTGATGTATATGAAGGTCCCACGGTGACGTAGAAGCCAACTCGCCAGGAATGTTGTCAAATATTACCGCCCATGTGTTAGGTTGGGTTAGGTTAGGTTATACTACGTTATTGATGTATATGAAGGCCCTACGGAGACGTAGAGGCCAACTCGGCAGAAATGTTGTCAAATATTACCGCCGAGATGATAGGTTGGGTTAGGTTAGGTTATATTACGTTATTGATGTATATAAAATTCCCACGGAGACGTAGAGGCCAACTCGCCAGGAATGTTGTCAAATATTACCGCCGATATGATAGGTTGGGTTAGGTTAGGTTATATTACGTTATTGATGTTTATGAAGGCCGCACGGAGAGGTAGAGGCCAACTCGCCATGAATGTTGTCAAATATTAGTGCCGAGATGTTAGGTTGGGTTAAGTTAGGTAGTATTACGTTATTGATGTATATGAAGGACCCACGGTGACGTAGAGGCCAACTCGCCAGGAATGTTGTCAAATATTACCGCCGATGTGTTAGGTTGGGTTAGGTTAGGTTATACTACGTTATTGATGTATATGAAGGCCCCACGGAGATGTAGAGGCCAACTCGCCAGGAATGTTGTCAAATATTACCGGCGAGATGATAGGTTAGGTTAGGTTAGGTTATATTACGTTATTGATGTATATGAAGGTCCCACGGAGACGTAGAGGCCAACTCGCCAGGAATGTTGTCAAATATTAGTGCCGAGATCTTAGGTTGGGTTAGGTCAGGTAATATTATGTTATTGATGTATATGAAGGTCCCACGGTGACGTAGAGGCCAACTCGCCAGGAATGTTGTCAAATATTACCGCCGATGTGTTAGGTTGGGTTAGGTTAGGTTATACTACGTTATTGATGTATATGAAGGCCCCACGGAGACGTAGAGGCCAACTCGGCAGAAATGTTGTCAAATATTACCGCCGAGATGATAGGTTGGGTTAGGTTAGGTTATATTACGTTATTGATGTATATAAAATTCCCACGGAGACGTAGAGGCCAACTCGCCAGGAATGTTGTCAAATAATAGCGCCGAGACCTTAGGTTGGGTTAGGTCAGGTAATATTATGTTATTGATGTATATGAAGGTCCCACGGAGACGTAGAGGCCAACTCGCCAGGAATGTTGTCAAATATTCCCGCCGAGATGGTAGGTTGGGCTAGGTTAGGTTATATTACGTTATTGATGTATATAAAAGCCCCACGGAGACGTTGAGGCCAACTCGCCAGGAATTTTGTCAAATATTAGTTCCGAGACATTGGGTTGGGTGAGGTTAGGTTATATTACGTTATTGATGTATATAAAGGCCCCGCGGAGACGTAGAGGCCAACCCGCCAGGAATGTTGTCAAATAATAGCGCCGAAAGGTTAGGTTGGGTTAGTTTAGGTTATATTATGTTATTGATATATGTGAAGGTCCCACGGATACGTAGAGGCCAACTCGCCAGGAATGTTGTCAAATATTACCGCCGAGATGTTAGGTTGGGTTAGGTTAGGTTATATTACGTTATTGATGTATATAAAAACCCCACGGAGACGTTGAGGCCAACTCGCCAGGAATTTTGTCAAATATTAGTTCCGAGACATTGGGTTGGGTTAAGTTAGGTAATATTACGTTATTGATGTATATGAAGGTCCCACGGTGACGTAGAGGCCAACTCGCCAGGAATGTTGTCAAATATTACCGCCGATGTGTTAGGTTGGGTTAGGTTAGGTTATACTACGTTATTGATGTATATGAAGGCCCCACGGAGACGTAGAGGCCAACTCGGCAGAAATGTTGTCAAATATTACCGCCGAGATGATAGGTTGGGTTAGGTTAGGTTATATTACGTTATTGATGTATATAAAATTCCCACGGAGACGTAGAGGCCAACTCGCCAGGAATGTTGTCAAATAATAGCGCCGAGACCTTAGGTTGGGTTAGGTCAGGTAATATTATGTTATTGATGTATATGAAGGTCCCACGGAGACGTAGAGGCCAACTCGCCAGGAATGTTGTCAAATATTACCGCCGAGATGTTAGGTTGGGTTAGGTTAGGTTATATTACGTTATTGATGTATATGAAGGCCCCACGGAGACGTAGAGGCCAACTCGCCAGGAATGTTGTCAAATAATAGCGCCGAGATTTTAGGTTGGGTTAAGTTAGGTAATATTACGTTATTGATGTATATGAAGGTCCCACGGTGACGTAGAGGCCAACTCGCCAGGAATGTTGTCAAATATTACCGCCGATGTGTTAGGTTGGGTTAGGTTAGGTTATACGACGTTATTGATGTATATGAAGGCCCCACGGAGACGTAGAGGCCAACTCAGCAGAAATGTTGTCAAATATTACCGCCGAGATGATAGGTTGGGTTAGGTTAGGTTATATTACGTTATTGATGTATATAAAATTCCCACGGAGACGTAGAGGCCAACTCGCCAGGAATGTTGTCAAATAATAGCGCCGAGATCTTAGGTTGGTTAGGTCAGGTAATATTATGTTATTGATGTATATGAAGGTCCCACGGAGACGTAGAGGCCAACTCGCCAGGAATGTTGTCAAATATTCCCGCCGAGATGGTAGGTTGGGCTAGGTTAGGTTATTTTACGTTATTGATGTATATAAACGTCCCACGGAAACATAGAGGCCAACAAGCCAGGAATGTTGTCAAATACTACCGCCGAGATGTTACGTTGGTTTAGGTTAGGTTAAATTAAGATATTGATGTATATGAAGGTCCCACGGAGAGGTAGAGGCCAACTCGCCAGGAATGTTGTTAAATATTAGTGCCGAGATGTTAGGTTGGATTAGGTTAGGTTATATTACGTTATTGATGTATATAAAAGCCCCACGGAGACGTAGAGGCCAACTCGCCAGGAATGTTGTCAAATATTAGTTCCGAGAGATTGGGTTGGGTTAGGTTAGGTTATATTACGTTATTGATGTATATAAAGGCCCCGCGGAGATGTAGAGGCCAACCCGCCAGGAATGTTGTCAAATAATAGCGCCGAAAGGTTAGGCTGGGTTAGTTTAGGTTATATTACGTTATTGATGTATATGAAGGTCCCACGGAGAGGTAGAGGTCAACTCGCCAGGAATGTTGTCAAATATTAGTGCCGAGATGTTAGGTTGGTTTAGGTTAGGTTAAATTACGTTATTGATGTATATGAAGGTCCCACGGAGAGGTAGAGGTCAACTCGCCAGGAATGTTGTCAAATATTAGTGCCGAGATGTTAGGTTGGTTTAGGTTAGGTTAAATTACGTCATTGATGTATATGAAAGCCCCACGGAGACGTAGAGGCCAACTCGCCAGGAATGTTGTCAAATATTAGTGCCGAGATGTTAGGTTGGGTTAGGTTAGGTTATATTACGTTATTGATGTATATAAAATTCCCACGGAGACGTAGAGGCCAACTCGCCAGGAATGTTGTCAAATATTACCGCCGATATGATAGGTTGGGTTAGGTTAGGTTATATTACGTTATTGATGTATATGAAGGCCCCACGGAGATGTAGAGGCTAAACTCGCCAGGAATGTTGTCAAATATTACCGCCGAGATGATAGGTTGGGTTAGGTTAGGTTATATTACGTTATTGATGTGTATGAAGGTCCCACGGAGACGTAGAGGCCAACTCGCCAGGAATGTTGTCAAATATTAGTGCCGAGATCTTAGGTTGGGTTAGGTTAGGTTATACTACGTTATTGATGTATATGAAGGTCCCACGGAAACATGGAGGCCAACAAGACAGGAATGTTGTCAAATATTACCGCCGAGATGTTACGTTGGTTTAGGTTAGGTTAAATTACGTTATTGATGTATATGAAGGTCCCACGGAGACGTAGAGGCCAACTCGCCAGGAATGTTGTCAAATAATAGCGCCGAGATCTTAGGTTGGGTTAAGTTAGGTAATATTACGTTATTGATGTATATGAAGGTCCCACGGTGACGTAGAGGCCAACTCGCCAGGAATGTTGTCAAATATTACCGCCGATGTGTTAGGTTGGATTAGGTTAGGTTATATTACGTTATTGATGTATATAAAAGCCCCACGGAGACGTTGAGGCCAACTCGCCAGGAATGTTGTCAAATAATAGTTCCGAGAGATTGGGTTGGGTTAGGTTAGGATATATTACGTTATTGATGTATATAAAGGCCCCGCGGAGACGTAGAGGCCAACCCGCCAGGAATGTTGTCGAATAATAGCGCCGAAAGGTTAGGTTGGGTTAGTTTAGGTTATATTATGTTATTGATATATGTGAAGGTCCCACGGAGACGTAGAGGCCAACACGCGAGGAATGTTGTCACATAATAGCGCCGAAAGGTTAGGTTGGGTTAGTTTAGGTTATATTATGTTATTGATATATGTGAAGGTCCCACGGAGACGTAGAGGCCAACACGCGAGGAATGTTGTCACATAATAGCGCCGAGTGGTTAGGTCGGGTTATATTAGGTTATATTACGTTATTGATGGATATGAAGGTCTCACGGAGACGTAGAGGCCAACTCGCCAGGAATGTTGTCAAATATTACCGCCGAGATGATAGGTTGGGTTAGGTTAGGTTATACTACGTTATTGATGTATATGAAGGCCCCACGGAGACGTAGAGGCCAACTCGCCAGGAATGTTGTCAAATATTAGTGCCGAGATCTTAGGTTGGGTTAGGTTAGGTTATACTACGTTATTGATGTATATGAAGGTCCCACGGAAACATGGAGGCCAACAAGACAGGAATGTTGTCAAATATTACCGCCGAGATGTTACGTTGGTTTAGGTTAGGTTAAATTACGTTATTGATGTATATGAAGGTCCCACGGAGACGTAGAGGCCAACTCGCCAGGAATGTTGTCAAATAATAGCGCCGAGATCTTAGGTTGGGTTAAGTTAGGTAATATTACGTTATTGATGTATATGAAGGTCCCACGGTGACGTAGAGGCCAACTCGCCAGGAATGTTGTCAAATATTACCGCCGATGTGTTAGGTTGGATTAGGTTAGGTTATATTACGTTATTGATGTATATAAAAGCCCCACGGAGACGTTGAGGCCAACTCGCCAGGAATGTTGTCAAATAATAGTTCCGAGAGATTGGGTTGGGTTAGGTTAGGATATATTACGTTATTGATGTATATAAAGGCCCCGCGGAGACGTAGAGGCCAACCCGCCAGGAATGTTGTCAAATAATAGCGCCGAAAGGTTAGGTTGGGTTAGTTTAGGTTATATTATGTTATTGATATATGTGAAGGTCCCACGGAGACGTAGAGGCCAACACGCGAGGAATGTTGTCACATAATAGCGCCGAAAGGTTAGGTTGGGTTAGTTTAGGTTATATTATGTTATTGATATATGTGAAGGTCCCACGGAGACGTAGAGGCCAACACGCGAGGAATGTTGTCACATAATAGCGCCGAGTGGTTAGGTCGGGTTATATTAGGTTATATTACGTTATTGATGGATATGAAGGTCTCACGGAGACGTAGAGGCCAACTCGCCAGGAATGTTGTCAAATATTACCGCCGAGATGATAGGTTGGGTTAGGTTAGGTTATACTACGTTATTGATGTATATGAAGGCCCCACGGAGACGTAGAGGCCAACTCGCCAGGAATGTTGTCAAATATTACCGCCGATGTGTTAGGTTGGATTAGGTTAGGTTATATTACGTTATTGACGTATATAAAAGTCCCACGGAGACGTAGAGACCAACCCGCCAGGAATGTCGTCAAATAATAGCGCCGAAAGGTTAGGCTGGGTCATGTAATGTTATATTACGTTATTGATGTATATGAAGGTCCCACGGAGACGTAGAGGCCAACTCGCCAGGAATGTTGTCAAATATTAGTGCCGAGATCTTAGGTTGGGTTAGGTCAGGTAATATTATGTTATTGATGTATATGAAGGTCCCACGGAAACATGGAGGCCAACAAGACAGGAATGTTGTCAAATATTACCGCCGAGGTGTTACGTTGGTTTAGGTTAGGTTAAATTACGTTATTGATGTATATGAAGGTCCCACTGAGAGGTAGAGGCCAACTCGCCAGGAATGTTGTCAAATATTAGTGCCGAGATGTTAGGTTGGGTTAAGTTAGGTAATATTACGTTATTGATGTATATGAAGGTCCCACGGTGACGTAGAAGCCAACTCGCCAGGAATGTTGTCAAATATTACCGCCCATGTGTTAGGTTGGGTTAGGTTAGGTTATACTACGTTATTGATGTATATGAAGGCCCTACGGAGACGTAGAGGCCAACTCGGCAGAAATGTTGTCAAATATTACCGCCGAGATGATAGGTTGGGTTAGGTTAGGTTATATTACGTTATTGATGTATATAAAATTCCCACGGAGACGTAGAGGCCAACTCGCCAGGAATGTTGTCAAATATTACCGCCGATGTGTTAGGTTGGGTTAGGTTAGGTTATACTACGTTATTGATGTATATGAAGGCCCCACGGAGATGTAGAGGCCAACTCGCCAGGAATGTTGTCAAATATTACCGGCGAGATGATAGGTTAGGTTAGGTTAGGTTATATTACGTTATTGATGTATATGAAGGTCCCACGGAGACGTAGAGGCCAACTCGCCAGGAATGTTGTCAAATATTAGTGCCGAGATCTTAGGTTGGGTTAGGTCAGGTAATATTATGTTATTGATGTATATGAAGGTCCCACGGTGACGTAGAGGCCAACTCGCCAGGAATGTTGTCAAATATTACCGCCGATGTGTTAGGTTGGGTTAGGTTAGGTTATACTACGTTATTGATGTATATGAAGGCCCCACGGAGACGTAGAGGCCAACTCGGCAGAAATGTTGTCAAATATTACCGCCGAGATGATAGGTTGGGTTAGGTTAGGTTATATTACGTTATTGATGTATATAAAATTCCCACGGAGACGTAGAGGCCAACTCGCCAGGAATGTTGTCAAATAATAGCGCCGAGACCTTAGGTTGGGTTAGGTCAGGTAATATTATGTTATTGATGTATATGAAGGTCCCACGGAGACGTAGAGGCCAACTCGCCAGGAATGTTGTCAAATATTCCCGCCGAGATGGTAGGTTGGGCTAGGTTAGGTTATATTACGTTACTGATGTATATAAAAGCCCCACGGAGACGTTGAGGCCAACTCGCCAGGAATTTTGTCAAATATTAGTTCCGAGACATTGGGTTGGGTGAGGTTAGGTTATATTACGTTATTGATGTATATAAAGGCCCCGCGGAGACGTAGAGGCCAACCCGCCAGGAATGTTGTCAAATAATAGCGCCGAAAGGTTAGGTTGGGTTAGTTTAGGTTATATTATGTTATTGATATATGTGAAGGTCCCACGGATACGTAGAGGCCAACTCGCCAGGAATGTTGTCAAATATTACCGCCGAGATGTTAGGTTGGGTTAGGTTAGGTTATATTACGTTATTGATGTATATAAAAACCCCACGGAGACGTTGAGGCCAACTCGCCAGGAATTTTGTCAAATATTAGTTCCGAGACATTGGGTTGGGTTAAGTTAGGTAATATTACGTTATTGATGTATATGAAGGTCCCACGGTGACGTAGAGGCCAACTCGCCAGGAATGTTGTCAAATATTACCGCCGATGTGTTAGGTTGGGTTAGGTTAGGTTATACTACGTTATTGATGTATATGAAGGCCCCACGGAGACGTAGAGGCCAACTCGGCAGAAATGTTGTCAAATATTACCGCCGAGATGATAGGTTGGGTTAGGTTAGGTTATATTACGTTATTGATGAATATAAAATTCCCACGGAGACGTAGAGGCCAACTCGCCAGGAATGTTGTCAAATAATAGCGCCGAGACCTTAGGTTGGGTTAGGTCAGGTAATATTATGTTATTGATGTATATGAAGGTCCCACGGAGACGTAGAGGCCAACTCGCCAGGAATGTTGTCAAATATTACCGCCGAGATGTTAGGTTGGGTTAGGTTAGGTTATATTACGTTATTGATGTATATGAAGGCCCCACGGAGACGTAGAGGCCAACTCGCCAGGAATGTTGTCAAATAATAGCGCCGAGATCTTAGGTTGGGTTAAGTTAGGTAATATTACGTTATTGATGTATATGAAGGTCCCACGGTGACGTAGAGGCCAACTCGCCAGGAATGTTGTCAAATATTACCGCCGATGTGTTAGGTTGGGTTAGGTTAGGTTATACGACGTTATTGATGTATATGAAGGCCCCACGGAGACGTAGAGGCCAACTCAGCAGAAATGTTGTCAAATATTACCGCCGAGATGATAGGTTGGGTTAGGTTAGGTTATATTACGTTATTGATGTATATAAAATTCCCACGGAGACGTAGAGGCCAACTCGCCAGGAATGTTGTCAAATAATAGCGCCGAGATCTTAGGTTGGTTAGGTCAGGTAATATTATGTTATTGATGTATATGAAGGTCCCACGGAGACGTAGAGGCCAACTCGCCAGGAATGTTGTCAAATATTCCCGCCGAGATGGTAGGTTGGGCTAGGTTAGGTTATTTTACGTTATCGATGTATATAAACGTCCCACGGAAACATAGAGGCCAACAAGCCAGGAATGTTGTCAAATACTACCGCCGAGATGTTACGTTGGTTTAGGTTAGGTTAAATTAAGATATTGATGTATATGAAGGTCCCACGGAGAGGTAGAGGCCAACTCGCCAGGAATGTTGTTAAATATTAGTGCCGAGATGTTAGGTTGGATTAGGTTAGGTTATATTACGTTATTGATGTATATAAAAGCCCCACGGAGACGTAGAGGCCAACTCGCCAGGAATGTTGTCAAATATTAGTTCCCAGAGATTGGGTTGGGTTAGGTTAGGTTATATTACGTTATTGATGTATATAAAGGCCCCGCGGAGACGTAGAGGCCAACCCGCCAGGAATGTTGTCAAATAATAGCGCCGAAAGGTTAGGCTGGGTTAGTTTAGGTTATATTACGTTATTGATGTATATGAAGGTCCCACGGAGAGGTAGAGGTCAACTCGCCAGGAATGTTGTCAAATATTAGTGCCGAGATGTTAGGTTGGTTTAGGTTAGGTTAAATTACGTTATTGATGTATATGAAGGTCCCACGGAGAGGTAGAGGTCAACTCGCCAGGAATGTTGTCAAATATTAGTGCCGAGATGTTAGGTTGGTTTAGGTTAGGTTAAATTACGTCATTGATGTATATGAAAGCCCCACGGAGACGTAGAGGCCAACTCGCCAGGAATGTTGTCAAATATTAGTGCCGAGATGTTAGGTTGGGTTAGGTTAGGTTATATTACGTTATTGATGTATATAAAATTCCCACGGAGACGTAGAGGCCAACTCGCCAGGAATGTTGTCAAATATTACCGCCGATATGATAGGTTGGGTTAGGTTAGGTTATATTACGTTATTGATGTATATGAAGGCCCCACGGAGATGTAGAGGCTAAACTCGCCAGGAATGTTGTCAAATATTACCGCCGAGATGATAGGTTGGGTTAGGTTAGGTTATATTACGTTATTGATGTGTATGAAGGTCCCACGGAGACGTAGAGGCCAACTCGCCAGGAATGTTGTCAAATATTAGTGCCGAGATCTTAGGTTGGGTTAGGTTAGGTTATACTACGTTATTGATGTATATGAAGGTCCCACGGAAACATGGAGGCCAACAAGACAGGAATGTTGTCAAATATTACCGCCGAGATGTTACGTTGGTTTAGGTTAGGTTAAATTACGTTATTGATGTATATGAAGGTCCCACGGAGACGTAGAGGCCAACTCGCCAGGAATGTTGTCAAATAATAGCGCCGAGATCTTAGGTTGGGTTAAGTTAGGTAATATTACGTTATTGATGTATATGAAGGTCCCACGGTGACGTAGAGGCCAACTCGCCAGGAATGTTGTCAAATATTACCGCCGATGTGTTAGGTTGGATTAGGTTAGGTTATATTACGTTATTGATGTATATAAAAGCCCCACGGAGACGTTGAGGCCAACTCGCCAGGAATGTTGTCAAATAATAGTTCCGAGAGATTGGGTTGGGTTAGGTTAGGATATATTACGTTATTGATGTATATAAAGGCCCCGCGGAGACGTAGAGGCCAACCCGCCAGGAATGTTGTCGAATACTAGCGCCGAAAGGTTAGGTTGGGTTAGTTTAGGTTATATTATGTTATTGATATATGTGAAGGTCCCACGGAGACGTAGAGGCCAACACGCGAGGAATGTTGTCACATAATAGCGCCGAAAGGTTAGGTTGGGTTAGTTTAGGTTATATTATGTTATTGATATATGTGAAGGTCCCACGGAGACGTAGAGGCCAACACGCGAGGAATGTTGTCACATAATAGCGCCGAGTGGTTAGGTCGGGTTATATTAGGTTATATTACGTTATTGATGGATATGAAGGTCTCACGGAGACGTAGAGGCCAACTCGCCAGGAATGTTGTCAAATATTACCGCCGAGATGATAGGTTGGGTTAGGTTAGGTTATACTACGTTATTGATGTATATGAAGGCCCCACGGAGACGTAGAGGCCAACTCGCCAGGAATGTTGTCAAATATTAGTGCCGAGATCTTAGGTTGGGTTAGGTTAGGTTATACTACGTTATTGATGTATATGAAGGTCCCACGGAAACATGGAGGCCAACAAGACAGGAATGTTGTCAAATATTACCGCCGAGATGTTACGTTGGTTTAGGTTAGGTTAAATTACGTTATTGATGTATATGAAGGTCCCACGGAGACGTAGAGGCCAACTCGCCAGGAATGTTGTCAAATAATAGCGCCGAGATCTTAGGTTGGGTTAAGTTAGGTAATATTACGTTATTGATGTATATGAAGGTCCCACGGTGACGTAGAGGCCAACTCGCCAGGAATGTTGTCAAATATTACCGCCGATGTGTTAGGTTGGATTAGGTTAGGTTATATTACGTTATTGATGTATATAAAAGCCCCACGGAGACGTTGAGGCCAACTCGCCAGGAATGTTGTCAAATAATAGTTCCGAGAGATTGGGTTGGGTTAGGTTAGGATATATTACGTTATTGATGTATATAAAGGCCCCGCGGAGACGTAGAGGCCAACCCGCCAGGAATGTTGTCAAATAATAGCGCCGAAAGGTTAGGTTGGGTTAGTTTAGGTTATATTATGTTATTGATATATGTGAAGGTCCCACGGAGACGTAGAGGCCAACACGCGAGGAATGTTGTCACATAATAGCGCCGAAAGGTTAGGTTGGGTTAGTTTAGGTTATATTATGTTATTGATATATGTGAAGGTCCCGCGGAGACGTAGAGGCCAACACGCGAGGAATGTTGTCACATAATAGCGCCGAGTGGTTAGGTCGGGTTATATTAGGTTATATTACGTTATTGATGGATATGAAGGTCTCACGGAGACGTAGAGGCCAACTCGCCAGGAATGTTGTCAAATATTACCGCCGAGATGATAGGTTGGGTTAGGTTAGGTTATACTACGTTATTGATGTATATGAAGGCCCCACGGAGACGTAGAGGCCAACTCGCCAGGAATGTTGTCAAATATTAGTGCCGAGATGTTAGGTTGGGTTAGGTCAGGTAATATTATGTTATTGATGTATATGAAGGTCCCACGGAGACGTAGAGGCCAACTCGCCAGGAATGTTGTCAAATATTCCCGCCGAGATGGTAGGTTGGGCTAGGTTAGGTTATATTACGTTATTGATGTATATAAACGTCCCACGGAAACATAGAGGCCAACAAGCCAGGAATGTTGTCAAATACTACCGCCGAGATGTTACGTTGGTTTAGGTTAGGTTAAATTAAGATATTGATGTATATGAAGGTCCCACGGAGACGTAGAGGCCAACTCGCCAGGAATGTTGTCAAATATTAGTACCGAGATGTTAGGTTGGGTTAGGTTAGGTTATATTACGCTATTGATGTATATAAAAGTCCCACGGAAACCATGAGGCCAATAAGCCAGGAATGTCGTCAAATATTACCACTGTGATGTGAGATTGGGTTAGGTTAGGTTATATTACGTTATTGACGTATATAAAAGTCCCACGGAGACGTAGAGACCAACCCGCCAGGAATGTCGTCAAATAATAGCGCCGAAAGGTTAGGCTGGGTCATGTAATGTTATATTACGTTATTGATGTATATGAAGGTCCCACGGAGACGTAGAGGCCAACTCGCCAGGGATGTTGTCAAATATTACCGCCGAGATGATAGGTTGGGTTAGGTTAGGTTATATTACGTTATTGATGTATATGAAGGCCGCACGGAGAGGTAGAGGCCAACTCGCCATGAATGTTGTCAAATATTAGTGCCGAGATGTTAGGTTGGGTTAAGTTAGGTAGTATTACGTTATTGATGTATATGAAGGACCCACGGTGACGTAGAGGCCAACTCGCCAGGAATGTTGTCAAATATTACCGCCGATGTGTTAGGTTGGGTTAGGTTAGGTTATACTACGTTATTGATTTATATGAAGGCCCCACGGAGATGTAGAGGCCAACTCGCCAGGAATGTTGTCAAATATTACCGCCGAGATGATATGTTAGGTTAGGTTAGGTTATATTACGTTATTGATGTATATGAAGGTCCCACGGAGACGTAGAGGCCAACTCGCCAGGAATGTTGTCAAATATTAGTGCCGAGATCTTCGGTTGGGTTAGGTCAGGTAATATTATGTTATTGATGTATATGAAGGTCCCACGGAAACATGGAGGCCAACAAGACAGGAATGTTGTCAAATATTACCGCCGAGATGTTACGTTGGTTTAGGTTAGGTTAAATTACGTTATTGATGTATATGAAGGTCCCACGGAGACGTAGAGGCCAACTCGCCAGGAATGTTGTCAAATAATAGCGCCGAGATCTTAGGTTGGGTTAAGTTAGGTAATATTACGTTATTGATGTATATGAAGGTCCCACGGTGACGTAGAGGCCAACTCGCCAGGAATGTTGTCAAATATTACCGCCGATGTGTTAGGTTGGATTAGGTTAGGTTATATTACGTTATTGATGTATATAAAAGCCCCACGGAGACGTTGAGGCCAACTCGCCAGGAATGTTGTCAAATAATAGTTCCGAGAGATTGGGTTGGGTTAGGTTAGGATATATTACGTTATTGATGTATATAAAGGCCCCGCGGAGACGTAGAGGCCAACCCGCCAGGAATGTTGTCAAATAATAGCGCCGAAAGGTTAGGTTGGGTTAGTTTAGGTTATATTATGTTATTGATATATGTGAAGGTCCCACGGAGACGTAGAGGCCAACACGCGAGGAATGTTGTCACATAATAGCGCCGAGTGGTTATGTCGGGTTATATTAGGTTATATTACGTTATTGATGGATATGAAGGTCTCACGGAGACGTAGAGGCCAACTCGCCAGGAATGTTGTCAAATATTACCGCCGAGATGATAGGTTGGGTTAGGTTAGGTTATATTACGTTATTGATGTATATGAAGGCCCCACGGAGACGTAGAGGCCAACTCGCCAGGAATGTTGTCAAATATTACCGCCGAGATGTTAGGTTGGGTTAGGTTAGGTTATATTACGTTATTGATGTATATGAAGGCCCCACGGAGACGTAGAGGCCAACTCGCCAGGAATGTTGTCAAATATTACCGCCGAGATGTTAGGTTGGGTTAGGTTAGGTTATATTACGTTATTGATGTATATGAAGGTCCCACGGAGACGTAGAGGCCAACTCGCCAGGGATGTTGTCAAATATTAGTGCCGAGATGTTAGGATGGATTAGGTTAGGTTATATTACGTTATTGATGTATATAAAGGCCCCGCGGAGACGTAGAGGCCAACCCGCCAGGAATGTTGTCAAATAATAGCGCCGAAAGGTTAGGTTGGGTTAGTTTAGGTTATATTATGTTATTGATATATGTGAAGGTCCCACGGAGACGTAGAGGCCAACTCGCGAGGAATGTTGTCACATAATAGCGCCGAGATCTTAGGTTGGGTTAGGTCAGGTAATATTATGTTATTGGTGTATATGAAGGTCCCACGGAGACGTAGATGCCAACTCGCCAGGAATGATGTCAAATATTCCCGCCGAGATGGTAGGTTGGGTTAGGTTAGGTTATATTACGTTATTGATGTATATGAAGGCCGCACGTAGAGGTAGAGGCCAACTCGCCAGGAATGTTGTCAAATATTAGTGCCGAGATGTTAGGTTGGGTTAGGTTAGGTAATATTACGTTATTGATGTATATGAAGGTCCCACGGAGACATAGAGGCCAACTCGCCAGGAATGTTGTCAAATAATAGCGCCGAGATCTTAGGTTGGGTTAAGTTAGGTAATATTACGTTATTGATGTATATGAAGGTCCCACGGTGACGTAGAGGCCAACTCGCCAGGAATGTTGTCAAATATTACCGCCGATGTGTTAGGTTGGGTTAGGTTAGGTTATACGACGTTATTGATGTATATGAAGGCCCCACGGAGACATAGAGGCCAACTCGGCAGAAATGTTGTCAAATATTACCGCCCAGATGATAGGTTGGGTTAGGTTAGGTTATATTACGTTATTGATGTATATAAAATTCCCACGGAGACGTAGAGGCCAACTCGCCAGGAATGTTGTCAAATAATAGCGCAGAGATCTTAGGTTGGGTTAGGTCAGGTAATATTATGTTATTGATGTATATGAAGGTCCCACGGAGACGTAGAGGCCAACTCGCCAGGAATGTTGTCAAATATTCCCGCCGAGATGGTAGGTTGGGCTAGGTTAGGTTATATTACGTTATTGATGTATATAAACGTCCCACGGAAACATAGAGGCCAACAAGCCAGGAATGTTGTCAAATACTACCGCCGAGATGTTACGTTGGTTTAGGTTAGGTTAAATTAAGATATTGATGTATATGAAGGTCCCACGGAGAGGTAGTGGCCAACTCGCCAGGAATGTTGTCAAATATTAGTGCCGAGATGTTAGGTTGGGTTAGGTTAGGTAATATTAATTTATTGATGTATATGAAGGTCCCACGGAGAGGTAGAGGCCAACTCGCCAGGAATGTTGTCTAATATTAGTGCCGAGATTTTAGGTTGGTTTAGGTTAGGTTAAATTACGTTATTGATGTATATGAAGGTCCCACTGAGAGGTAGAGGCCAACTCGCCAGGAATGTTGTGAAATATTAGTGCCGAGATGTTAGGTTGGGTTAAGTTAGGTAATATTACGTTATTGATGTATATGAAGGTCCCACGGTGACGTAGAGGCCAACTCGCCAGGAATGTTGTCAAATATTACCGCCGATGTGTTAGGTTGGGTTAGGTTAGGTTATACTACGTTATTGATGTATATGAAGGCCCCACGGAGACGTAGAGGCCAACTCGGCAGAAATGTTGTCAAATATTACCGCCGAGATGATAGGTTGGGTTAGGTTAGGTTATATTACGTTATTGATGTATATAAAATTCCCACGGAGAAGTAGAGGCCAACTCGCCAGGGATGTTGTCAAATATTAGTGCCGAGATGTTAGGTTGGATTAGGTTAGGTTATATTACGTTATTGATGTATATGAAGGTCCCACGGAGAAGTAGAGGCCAACTCGCCAGGAATGTTGTCAAATATTCCCGCCGAGATGATAGGTTGGGCTAGGTTAGGTTATATTACGTTATTGATGTATATAAAGGTCCCACGGAAACATAGAGGCCAACAAGCCAGGAATGTTGTCAAATACTACCGCCGAGTTGTTACGTTGGTTTAGGTTAGGTTAAATTAAGATTTTGATGTATATGAAGGTCCCACGGAGAGGTAGAGGCCAACGCGCCAGGAATGTTGTCAAATATTAGTGCCGAGATGTTAGGTTGGGTTAGGTTAGGTAATATTAAGTTATTGATGTATATGAAGGTCCCACGGTGACGTAGAGGCCAACTCGCCAGGAATGTTGTCAAATATTAGTGCCGAGATGTTAGGTTGGATTAGGTTAGGTTATATTACGTTATTGATGTATATAAAAGCCCCACGGAGACGTAGAGGCCAACTCGCCAGGAATGTTGTCAAATATTAGTTCCGTGAGATTGGGTTGGGTTAGGTTAGGTTATATTACGTTATTGATGTATATAAAGGCCCCGCGGAGACGTAGAGGCCAACCCGCCAGGAATGTTGTCAAATAATAGCGCCGAAATGTTAGGTTGGGTTAGTTTAGGTTATATTACGTTATTGATGTATATGAAGGTCCCACGGAGAGGTAGAGGCCAACTCGCCAGGAATGTTGTCAAATATTAGTGCCGAGATTTTAGGTTGGTTTAGGTTAGGTTAAATTACGTTATTGATGTATATGAAGGTCCCACTGAGAGGTAGAGGCCAACTCGCCAGGAATGTTGTCAAATATTAGTGCCGAGATGTTAGGTTGGGTTAAGTTAGGTAAAGTTACGTTATTGATGTATATGAAGGTCCCACGGTGACGTAGTGGCCAACTCGCCAGGAATGTTGTCAAATATTACCGCCGATGTGTTAGGTTGGGTTAGGTTAGGTTATACTACGTTATTGATGTATATGAAGGCCCCACGGAGACGTAGAGGCCAACTCGACAGAAATGTTGTCAAATATTACCGCCGAGATGATAGGTTGGGTTAGGTTAGGTTATATTACGTTATTGATGTATATGAAGGCCCCACGTAGACGTAGAGGCCAACTCGCCAGGAATGTTGTCAAATATTAGTGCCGAGATGTTAGGTTGGGTTAGGTTAGGTAATATTACGTTATTGATGTATATGAAGGTCCCACGGAGACGTAGAGGCCAACTCGCCAGGAATGTTGTCAAATAATAGCGCCGAGATCTTAGATTGGGTTAGGTCAGGTAATATTATGTTATTGGTGTATATGAAGGTCCCACGGAGACGTAGAGGCCAACTCGCCAGGAATGTTGTCAAATATTCCCGCCGAGATGGTAGGTTGGGCTAGGTTAGGTTATATTACGTTATTGATGTATATAAAGGTCCCACGGAAACATAGAGGCCAACAAGCCAGGAATGTTGTCAAATACTACCGCCGAGTTGTTTCGTTGGTTTAGGTTAGGTTAAATTAAGATTTTGAGGTATATGAAGGTCCCACGGAGAGGTGGAGGCCAACTCGCCAGGAATGTTGTCAAATATTAGTGCCGACATGTTAGGTTGGGTTAGGTTAGGTTATATTACGTTATTGATGTATATAAAATTCCCACGGAGACGTAGAGGCCAACTCGCCAGGAATGTTGTCAAATAATAGCGCCGAGACCTTAGGTTGGGTTAGGTCAGGTACTATTATGTTATTGATGTATATGAAGGTCCCACGGAGACGTAGAGGCCAACTCGCCAGGAATGTTGTCAAATATTCCCGCCGAGATGTTAGGTTGGGTTAGGTTAGGTAATATTACGTTATTGATGTATATGAAGGTCCCACGGAGACGTAGAGGCCAACTCGCCAGGAATGTTGTCAAATAATAGCGCCGAGATCTTAGGTTGGGTTAGGTCAGGTAATATTATGTTATTGATGTATATGAAGGTCCCACGGAGACGTAGAGGCCAACTCGCCAGGAATGTTGTCAAATAATAGCGCCGAAAGGCTAGGTTGGGTTAGTTTAGGTTATATTATGTTATTGATATATGTGAAGGTCCCACGGAGACGTAGAGGCCAACTCGCGAGGAATGTTGTCACATAATAGCGCCGAGATCTTAGGTTGGGTTAGGTCAGGTAATATTATGTTATTGATGTATATGAAGGTCCCACGGAGACGTAGATGCCAACTCGCTAGGAATGATGTCAAATATTCCCGCCGAGATGGTAGGTTGGGTTAGGTTAGGTTATATTACGTTATTGATGTATATGAAGGCCGCACGTAGAGGTAGAGGCCAACTCGCCAGGAATGTTGTCAAATATTAGTGCCGAGATGTTAGGTTGGGTTAGGTTAGGTAATATTACGTTATTGATGTATATGAAGGTCCCACGGAGACATAGAGGCCAACTCGCCAGGAATGTTGTCAAATAATAGCGCCGAGATCTTAGGTTGGGTTAAGTTAGGTAATATTACGTTATTGATGTATATGAAGGTCCCACGGTGACGTAGAGGCCAACTCGCCAGGAATGTTGTCAAATATTACCGCCGATGTGTTAGGTTGGGTTAGGTTAGGTTATACGACGTTATTGATGTGTATGAAGGCCCCACGGAGACATAGAGGCCAACTCGGCAGAAATGTTGTCAAATATTACCGCCCAGATGATAGGTTGGGTTAGGTTAGGTTATATTACGTTATTGATGTATATAAAATTCCCACGGAGACGTAGAGGCCAACTCGCCAGGAATGTTGTCAAATAATAGCGCAGAGATCTTAGGTTGGGTTAGGTCAGGTAATATTATGTTATTGATGTATATGAAGGTCCCACGGAGACGTAGAGGCCAACTCGCCAGGAATGTTGTCAAATATTCCCGCCGAGATGGTAGGTTGGGCTAGGTTAGGTTATATTACGTTATTGATGTATATAAACGTCCCACGGAAACATAGAGGCCAACAAGCCAGGAATGTTGTCAAATACTACCGCCGAGATGTTACGTTGGTTTAGGTTAGGTTAAATTAAGATATTGATGTATATGAAGGTCCCACGGAGAGGTAGTGGCCAACTCGCCAGGAATGTTGTCAAATATTAGTGCCGAGATGTTAGGTTGGGTTAGGTTAGGTAATATTAATTTATTGATGTATATGAAGGTCCCACGGAGAGGTAGAGGCCAACTCGCCAGGAATGTTGTCAAATATTACCGCCGATGTGTTAGGTTGGGTTAGGTTAGGTTATACTACGTTATTGATGTATATGAAGGCCCCACGGAGACGTAGAGGCCAACTCGGCAGAAATGTTGTCAAATATTACCGCCGAGATGATAGGTTGGGTTAGGTTAGGTTATATTACGTTATTGATGTATATAAAATTCCCACGGAGACGTAGAGGCCAACTCGCCAGGAATGTTGTCAAATAATAGCGCCGAGACCTTAGGTTGGGTTAGGTCAGGTACTATTATGTTATTGATGTATATGAAGGTCCCACGGAGACGTAGAGGCCAACTCGCCAGGAATGTTGTCAAATATTCCCGCCGAGATGTTAGGTTGGGTTAGGTTAGGTAATATTACGTTATTGATGTATATGAAGGTCCCACGGAGACGTAGAGGCCAACTCGCCAGGAATGTTGTCAAATAATAGCGCCGAGATCTTAGGTTGGGTTAGGTCAGGTAATATTATGTTATTGATGTATATGAAGGTCCCACGGAGACGTAGAGGCCAACTCGCCAGGAATGTTGTCAAATAATAGCGCCGAAAGGCTAGGTTGGGTTAGTTTAGGTTATATTATGTTATTGATATATGTGAAGGTCCCACGGAGACGTAGAGGCCAACTCGCGAGGAATGTTGTCACATAATAGCGCCGAGATCTTAGGTTGGGTTAGGTCAGGTAATATTATGTTATTGATGTATATGAAGGTCCCACGGAGACGTAGATGCCAACTCGCCAGGAATGATGTCAAATATTCCCGCCGAGATGGTAGGTTGGGTTAGGTTAGGTTATATTACGTTATTGATGTATATGAAGGCCGCACGTAGAGGTAGAGGCCAACTCGCCAGGAATGTTGTCAAATATTAGTGCCGAGATGTTAGGTTGGGTTAGGTTAGGTAATATTACGTTATTGATGTATATGAAGGTCCCACGGAGACATAGAGGCCAACTCGCCAGGAATGTTGTCAAATAATAGCGCCGAGATCTTAGGTTGGGTTAAGTTAGGTAATATTACGTTATTGATGTATATGAAGGTCCCACGGTGACGTAGAGGCCAACTCGCCAGGAATGTTGTCAAATATTACCGCCGATGTGTTAGGTTGGGTTAGGTTAGGTTATACGACGTTATTGATGTATATGAAGGCCCCACGGAGACATAGAGGCCAACTCGGCAGAAATGTTGTCAAATATTACCGCCCAGATGATAGGTTGGGTTAGGTTAGGTTATATTACGTTATTGATGTATATAAAATTCCCACGGAGACGTAGAGGCCAACTCGCCAGGAATGTTGTCAAATAATAGCGCAGAGATCTTAGGTTGGGTTAGGTCAGGTAATATTATGTTATTGATGTATATGAAGGTCCCACGGAGACGTAGAGGCCAACTCGCCAGGAATGTTGTCAAATATTCCCGCCGAGATGGTAGGTTGGGCTAGGTTAGGTTATATTACGTTATTGATGTATATAAACGTCCCACGGAAACATAGAGGCCAACAAGCCAGGAATGTTGTCAAATACTACCGCCGAGATGTTACGTTGGTTTAGGTTAGGTTAAATTAAGATATTGATGTATATGAAGGTCCCACGGAGAGGTAGTGGCCAACTCGCCAGGAATGTTGTCAAATATTAGTGCCGAGATGTTAGGTTGGGTTAGGTTAGGTAATATTAATTTATTGATGTATATGAAGGTCCCACGGAGAGGTAGAGGCCAACTCGCCAGGAATGTTGTCTAATATTAGTGCCGAGATTTTAGGTTGGTTTAGGTTAGGTTAAATTACGTTATTGATGTATATGAAGGTCCCACTGAGAGGTAGAGGCCAACTCGCCAGGAATGTTGTGAAATATTAGTGCCGAGATGTTAGGTTGGGTTAAGTTAGGTAATATTACGTTATTGATGTATATGAAGGTCCCACGGTGACGTAGAGGCCAACTCGCCAGGAATGTTGTCAAATATTACCGCCGATGTGTTAGGTTGGGTTAGGTTAGGTTATACTACGTTATTGATGTATATGAAGGCCCCACGGAGACGTAGAGGCCAACTCGGCAGAAATGTTGTCAAATATTACCGCCGAGATGATAGGTTGGGTTAGGTTAGGTTATATTACGTTATTGATGTATATAAAATTCCCACGGAGAAGTAGAGGCCAACTCGCCAGGGATGTTGTCAAATATTAGTGCCGAGATGTTAGGTTGGATTAGGTTAGGTTATATTACGTTATTGATGTATATGAAGGTCCCACGGAGAAGTAGAGGCCAACTCGCCAGGAATGTTGTCAAATATTCCCGCCGAGATGATAGGTTGGGCTAGGTTAGGTTATATTACGTTATTGATGTATATAAAGGTCCCACGGAAACATAGAGGCCAACAAGCCAGGAATGTTGTCAAATACTACCGCCGAGTTGTTACGTTGGTTTAGGTTAGGTTAAATTAAGATTTTGATGTATATGAAGGTCCCACGGAGAGGTAGAGGCCAACGCGCCAGGAATGTTGTCAAATATTAGTGCCGAGATGTTAGGTTGGGTTAGGTTAGGTAATATTAAGTTATTGATGTATATGAAGGTCCCACGGTGACGTAGAGGCCAACTCGCCAGGAATGTTGTCAAATATTAGTGCCGAGATGTTAGGTTGGATTAGGTTAGGTTATATTACGTTATTGATGTATATAAAAGCCCCACGGAGACGTAGAGGCCAACTCGCCAGGAATGTTGTCAAATATTAGTTCCGTGAGATTGGGTTGGGTTAGGTTAGGTTATATTACGTTATTGATGTATATAAAGGCCCCGCGGAGACGTAGAGGCCAACCCGCCAGGAATGTTGTCAAATAATAGCGCCGAAATGTTAGGTTGGGTTAGTTTAGGTTATATTACGGTATTGATGTATATGAAGGTCCCACGGAGAGGTAGAGGCCAACTCGCCAGGAATGTTGTCAAATATTAGTGCCGAGATTTTAGGTTGGTTTAGGTTAGGTTAAATTACGTTATTGATGTATATGAAGGTCCCACTGAGAGGTAGAGGCCAACTCGCCAGGAATGTTGTCAAATATTAGTGCCGAGATGTTAGGTTGGGTTAAGTTAGGTAAAGTTACGTTATTGATGTATATGAAGGTCCCACGGTGACGTAGTGGCCAACTCGCCAGGAATGTTGTCAAATATTACCGCCGATGTGTTAGGTTGGGTTAGCTTAGGTTATACTACGTTATTGATGTATATGAAGGCCCCACGGAGACGTAGAGGCCAACTCGACAGAAATGTTGTCAAATATTACCGCCGAGATGATAGGTTGGGTTAGGTTAGGTTATATTACGTTATTGATGTATATGAAGGCCCCACGTAGACGTAGAGGCCAACTCGCCAGGAATGTTGTCAAATATTAGTGCCGAGATGTTAGGTTGGGTTAGGTTAGGTAATATTACGTTATTGATGTATATGAAGGTCCCACGGAGACGTAGAGGCCAACTCGCCAGGAATGTTGTCAAATAATAGCGCCGAGATCTTAGGTTGGGTTAAGTTAGGTAATATTACGTTATTGATGTATATGAAGGTCCCACGGTGACGTAGAGGCCAACTCGCCAGGAATGTTGTCAAATATTACCGCCGATGTGTTAGGTTGGGTTAGGTTAGGTTATACGACGTTATTGATGTATATGAAGGCCCCACGGAGACATAGAGGCCAACTCGGCAGAAATGTTGTCAAATATTACCGCCCAGATGATAGGTTGGGTTAGGTTAGGTTATATTACGTTATTGATGTATATAAAATTCCCACGGAGACGTAGAGGCCAACTCGCCAGGAATGTTGTCAAATAATAGCGCAGAGATCTTAGGTTGGGTTAGGTCAGGTAATATTATGTTATTGATGTATATGAAGGTCCCACGGAGACGTAGAGGCCAACTCGCCAGGAATGTTGTCAAATATTCCCGCCGAGATGGTAGGTTGGGCTAGGTTAGGTTATATTACGTTATTGATGTATATAAACGTCCCACGGAAACATAGAGGTCAACAAGCCAGGAATGTTGTCAAATACTACCGCCGAGATGTTACGTTGGTTTAGGTTAGGTTAAATTAAGATATTGATGTATATGAAGGTCCCACGGAGAGGTAGTGGCCAACTCGCCAGGAATGTTGTCAAATATTAGTGCCGAGATGTTAGGTTGGGTTAGGTTAGGTAATATTAATTTATTGATGTATATGAAGGTCCCACGGAGAGGTAGAGGCCAACTCGCCAGGAATGTTGTCTAATATTAGTGCCGAGATTTTAGGTTGGTTTAGGTTAGGTTAAATTACGTTATTGATGTATATGAAGGTCCCACTGAGAGGTAGAGGCCAACTCGCCAGGAATGTTGTGAAATATTAGTGCCGAGATGTTAGGTTGGGTTAAGTTAGGTAATATTACGTTATTGATGTATATGAAGGTCCCACGGTGACGTAGAGGCCAACTCGCCAGGAATGTTGTCAAATATTACCGCCGATGTGTTAGGTTGGGTTAGGTTAGGTTATACTACGTTATTGATGTATATGAAGGCCCCACGGAGACGTAGAGGCCAACTCGGCAGAAATGTTGTCAAATATTACCGCCGAGATGATAGGTTGGGTTAGGTTAGGTTATATTACGTTATTGATGTATATAAAATTCCCACGGAGAAGTAGAGGCCAACTCGCCAGGGATGTTGTCAAATATTAGTGCCGAGATGTTAGGTTGGATTAGGTTAGGTTATATTACGTTATTGATGTATATGAAGGTCCCACGGAGAAGTAGAGGCCAACTCGCCAGGAATGTTGTCAAATATTCCCGCCGAGATGATAGGTTGGGCTAGGTTAGGTTATATTACGTTATTGATGTATATAAAGGTCCCACGGAAACATAGAGGCCAACAAGCCAGGAATGTTGTCAAATACTACCGCCGAGTTGTTACGTTGGTTTAGGTTAGGTTAAATTAAGATTTTGATGTATATGAAGGTCCCACGGAGAGGTAGAGGCCAACGCGCCAGGAATGTTGTCAAATATTAGTGCCGAGATGTTAGGTTGGGTTAGGTTAGGTAATATTAAGTTATTGATGTATATGAAGGTCCCACGGAGACGTAGAGGCCAACTCGCCAGGAATGTTGTCAAATATTCCCGCCGAGATGTTAGGTTGGGTTAGGTTAGGTAATATTACGTTATTGATGTATATGAAGGTCCCACGGAGACGTAGAGGCCAACTCGCCAGGAATGTTGTCAAATAATAGCGCCGAGATCTTAGGTTGGGTTAGGTCAGGTAATATTATGTTATTGATGTATATGAAGGTCCCACGGAGACGTAGAGGCCAACTCGCCAGGAATGTTGTCAAATAATAGCGCCGAAAGGCTAGGTTGGGTTAGTTTAGGTTATATTATGTTATTGATATATGTGAAGGTCCCACGGAGACGTAGAGGCCAACTCGCGAGGAATGTTGTCACATAATAGCGCCGAGATCTTAGGTTGGGTTAGGTCAGGTAATATTATGTTATTGATGTATATGAAGGTCCCACGGAGACGTAGATGCCAACTCGCCAGGAATGATGTCAAATATTCCCGCCGAGATGGTAGGTTGGGTTAGGTTAGGTTATATTACGTTATTGATGTATATGAAGGCCGCACGTAGAGGTAGAGGCCAACTCGCCAGGAATGTTGTCAAATATTAGTGCCGAGATGTTAGGTTGGGTTAGGTTAGGTAATATTACGTTATTGATGTATATGAAGGTCCCACGGAGACATAGAGGCCAACTCGCCAGGAATGTTGTCAAATAATAGCGCCGAGATCTTAGGTTGGGTTAAGTTAGGTAATATTACGTTATTGATGTATATGAAGGTCCCACGGTGACGTAGAGGCCAACTCGCCAGGAATGTTGTCAAATATTACCGCCGATGTGTTAGGTTGGGTTAGGTTAGGTTATACGACGTTATTGATGTATATGAAGGCCCCACGGAGACATAGAGGCCAACTCGGCAGAAATGTTGTCAAATATTACCGCCCAGATGATAGGTTGGGTTAGGTTAGGTTATATTACGTTATTGATGTATATAAAATTCCCACGGAGACGTAGAGGCCAACTCGCCAGGAATGTTGTCAAATAATAGCGCAGAGATCTTAGGTTGGGTTAGGTCAGGTAATATTATGTTATTGATGTATATGAAGGTCCCACGGAGACGTAGAGGCCAACTCGCCAGGAATGTTGTCAAATATTCCCGCCGAGATGGTAGGTTGGGCTAGGTTAGGTTATATTACGTTATTGATGTATATAAACGTCCCACGGAAACATAGAGGCCAACAAGCCAGGAATGTTGTCAAATACTACCGCCGAGATGTTACGTTGGTTTAGGTTAGGTTAAATTAAGATATTGATGTATATGAAGGTCCCACGGAGAGGTAGTGGCCAACTCGCCAGGAATGTTGTCAAATATTAGTGCCGAGATGTTAGGTTGGGTTAGGTTAGGTAATATTAATTTATTGATGTATATGAAGGTCCCACGGAGAGGTAGAGGCCAACTCGCCAGGAATGTTGTCTAATATTAGTGCCGAGATTTTAGGTTGGTTTAGGTTAGGTTAAATTACGTTATTGATGTATATGAAGGTCCCACTGAGAGGTAGAGGCCAACTCGCCAGGAATGTTGTGAAATATTAGTGCCGAGATGTTAGGTTGGGTTAAGTTAGGTAATATTACGTTATTGATGTATATGAAGGTCCCACGGTGACGTAGAGGCCAACTCGCCAGGAATGTTGTCAAATATTACCGCCGATGTGTTAGGTTGGGTTAGGTTAGGTTATACTACGTTATTGATGTATATGAAGGCCCCACGGAGACGTAGAGGCCAACTCGGCAGAAATGTTGTCAAATATTACCGCCGAGATGATAGGTTGGGTTAGGTTAGGTTATATTACGTTATTGATGTATATAAAATTCCCACGGAGAAGTAGAGGCCAACTCGCCAGGGATGTTGTCAAATATTAGTGCCGAGATGTTAGGTTGGATTAGGTTAGGTTATATTACGTTATTGATGTATATGAAGGTCCCACGGAGAAGTAGAGGCCAACTCGCCAGGAATGTTGTCAAATATTCCCGCCGAGATGATAGGTTGGGCTAGGTTAGGTTATATTACGTTATTGATGTATATAAAGGTCCCACGGAAACATAGAGGCCAACAAGCCAGGAATGTTGTCAAATACTACCGCCGAGTTGTTACGTTGGTTTAGGTTAGGTTAAATTAAGATTTTGATGTATATGAAGGTCCCACGGAGAGGTAGAGGCCAACGCGCCAGGAATGTTGTCAAATATTAGTGCCGAGATGTTAGGTTGGGTTAGGTTAGGTAATATTAAGTTATTGATGTATATGAAGGTCCCACGGTGACGTAGAGGCCAACTCGCCAGGAATGTTGTCAAATATTAGTGCCGAGATGTTAGGTTGGATTAGGTTAGGTTATATTACGTTATTGATGTATATAAAAGCCCCACGGAGACGTAGAGGCCAACTCGCCAGGAATGTTGTCAAATATTAGTTCCGTGAGATTGGGTTGGGTTAGGTTAGGTTATATTACGTTATTGATGTATATAAAGGCCCCGCGGAGACGTAGAGGCCAACCCGCCAGGAATGTTGTCAAATAATAGCGCCGAAATGTTAGGTTGGGTTAGTTTAGGTTATATTACGTTATTGATGTATATGAAGGTCCCACGGAGAGGTAGAGGCCAACTCGCCAGGAATGTTGTCAAATATTAGTGCCGAGATTTTAGGTTGGTTTAGGTTAGGTTAAATTACGTTATTGATGTATATGAAGGTCCCACTGAGAGGTAGAGGCCAACTCGCCAGGAATGTTGTCAAATATTAGTGCCGAGATGTTAGGTTGGGTTAAGTTAGGTAAAGTTACGTTATTGATGTATATGAAGGTCCCACGGTGACGTAGTGGCCAACTCGCCAGGAATGTTGTCAAATATTACCGCCGATGTGTTAGGTTGGGTTAGCTTAGGTTATACTACGTTATTGATGTATATGAAGGCCCCACGGAGACGTAGAGGCCAACTCGACAGAAATGTTGTCAAATATTACCGCCGAGATGATAGGTTGGGTTAGGTTAGGTTATATTACGTTATTGATGTATATGAAGGCCCCACGTAGACGTAGAGGCCAACTCGCCAGGAATGTTGTCAAATATTAGTGCCGAGATGTTAGGTTGGGTTAGGTTAGGTAATATTACGTTATTGATGTATATGAAGGTCCCACGGAGACGTAGAGGCCAACTCGCCAGGAATGTTGTCAAATAATAGCGCCGAGATCTTAGGTTGGGTTAAGTTAGGTAATATTACGTTATTGATGTATATGAAGGTCCCACGGTGACGTAGAGGCCAACTCGCCAGGAATGTTGTCAAATATTACCGCCGATGTGTTAGGTTGGGTTAGGTTAGGTTATACGACGTTATTGATGTATATGAAGGCCCCACGGAGACATAGAGGCCAACTCGGCAGAAATGTTGTCAAATATTACCGCCCAGATGATAGGTTGGGTTAGGTTAGGTTATATTACGTTATTGATGTATATAAAATTCCCACGGAGACGTAGAGGCCAACTCGCCAGGAATGTTGTCAAATAATAGCGCAGAGATCTTAGGTTGGGTTAGGTCAGGTAATATTATGTTATTGATGTATATGAAGGTCCCACGGAGACGTAGAGGCCAACTCGCCAGGAATGTTGTCAAATATTCCCGCCGAGATGGTAGGTTGGGCTAGGTTAGGTTATATTACGTTATTGATGTATATAAACGTCCCACGGAAACATAGAGGTCAACAAGCCAGGAATGTTGTCAAATACTACCGCCGAGATGTTACGTTGGTTTAGGTTAGGTTAAATTAAGATATTGATGTATATGAAGGTCCCACGGAGAGGTAGTGGCCAACTCGCCAGGAATGTTGTCAAATATTAGTGCCGAGATGTTAGGTTGGGTTAGGTTAGGTAATATTAATTTATTGATGTATATGAAGGTCCCACGGAGAGGTAGAGGCCAACTCGCCAGGAATGTTGTCTAATATTAGTGCCGAGATTTTAGGTTGGTTTAGGTTAGGTTAAATTACGTTATTGATGTATATGAAGGTCCCACTGAGAGGTAGAGGCCAACTCGCCAGGAATGTTGTGAAATATTAGTGCCGAGATGTTAGGTTGGGTTAAGTTAGGTAATATTACGTTATTGATGTATATGAAGGTCCCACGGTGACGTAGAGGCCAACTCGCCAGGAATGTTGTCAAATATTACCGCCGATGTGTTAGGTTGGGTTAGGTTAGGTTATACTACGTTATTGATGTATATGAAGGCCCCACGGAGACGTAGAGGCCAACTCGGCAGAAATGTTGTCAAATATTACCGCCGAGATGATAGGTTGGGTTAGGTTAGGTTATATTACGTTATTGATGTATATAAAATTCCCACGGAGAAGTAGAGGCCAACTCGCCAGGGATGTTGTCAAATATTAGTGCCGAGATGTTAGGTTGGATTAGGTTAGGTTATATTACGTTATTGATGTATATGAAGGTCCCACGGAGAAGTAGAGGCCAACTCGCCAGGAATGTTGTCAAATATTCCCGCCGAGATGATAGGTTGGGCTAGGTTAGGTTATATTACGTTATTGATGTATATAAAGGTCCCACGGAAACATAGAGGCCAACAAGCCAGGAATGTTGTCAAATACTACCGCCGAGTTGTTACGTTGGTTTAGGTTAGGTTAAATTAAGATTTTGATGTATATGAAGGTCCCACGGAGAGGTAGAGGCCAACGCGCCAGGAATGTTGTCAAATATTAGTGCCGAGATGTTAGGTTGGGTTAGGTTAGGTAATATTAAGTTATTGATGTATATGAAGGTCCCACGGAGACGTAGAGGCCAACTCGCCAGGAATGTTGTCAAATATTCCCGCCGAGATGTTAGGTTGGGTTAGGTTAGGTAATATTACGTTATTGATGTATATGAAGGTCCCACGGAGACGTAGAGGCCAACTCGCCAGGAATGTTGTCAAATAATAGCGCCGAGATCTTAGGTTGGGTTAGGTCAGGTAATATTATGTTATTGATGTATATGAAGGTCCCACGGAGACGTAGAGGCCAACTCGCCAGGAATGTTGTCAAATAATAGCGCCGAAAGGCTAGGTTGGGTTAGTTTAGGTTATATTATGTTATTGATATATGTGAAGGTCCCACGGAGACGTAGAGGCCAACTCGCGAGGAATGTTGTCACATAATAGCGCCGAGATCTTAGGTTGGGTTAGGTCAGGTAATATTATGTTATTGATGTATATGAAGGTCCCACGGAGACGTAGATGCCAACTCGCCAGGAATGATGTCAAATATTCCCGCCGAGATGGTAGGTTGGGTTAGGTTAGGTTATATTACGTTATTGATGTATATGAAGGCCGCACGTAGAGGTAGAGGCCAACTCGCCAGGAATGTTGTCAAATATTAGTGCCGAGATGTTAGGTTGGGTTAGGTTAGGTAATATTACGTTATTGATGTATATGAAGGTCCCACGGAGACATAGAGGCCAACTCGCCAGGAATGTTGTCAAATAATAGCGCCGAGATCTTAGGTTGGGTTAAGTTAGGTAATATTACGTTATTGATGTATATGAAGGTCCCACGGTGACGTAGAGGCCAACTCGCCAGGAATGTTGTCAAATATTACCGCCGATGTGTTAGGTTGGGTTAGGTTAGGTTATACGACGTTATTGATGTATATGAAGGCCCCACGGAGACATAGAGGCCAACTCGGCAGAAATGTTGTCAAATATTACCGCCCAGATGATAGGTTGGGTTAGGTTAGGTTATATTACGTTATTGATGTATATAAAATTCCCACGGAGACGTAGAGGCCAACTCGCCAGGAATGTTGTCAAATAATAGCGCAGAGATCTTAGGTTGGGTTAGGTCAGGTAATATTATGTTATTGATGTATATGAAGGTCCCACGGAGACGTAGAGGCCAACTCGCCAGGAATGTTGTCAAATATTCCCGCCGAGATGGTAGGTTGGGCTAGGTTAGGTTATATTACGTTATTGATGTATATAAACGTCCCACGGAAACATAGAGGCCAACAAGCCAGGAATGTTGTCAAATACTACCGCCGAGATGTTACGTTGGTTTAGGTTAGGTTAAATTAAGATATTGATGTATATGAAGGTCCCACGGAGAGGTAGTGGCCAACTCGCCAGGAATGTTGTCAAATATTAGTGCCGAGATGTTAGGTTGGGTTAGGTTAGGTAATATTAATTTATTGATGTATATGAAGGTCCCACGGAGAGGTAGAGGCCAACTCGCCAGGAATGTTGTCTAATATTAGTGCCGAGATTTTAGGTTGGTTTAGGTTAGGTTAAATTACGTTATTGATGTATATGAAGGTCCCACTGAGAGGTAGAGGCCAACTCGCCAGGAATGTTGTGAAATATTAGTGCCGAGATGTTAGGTTGGGTTAAGTTAGGTAATATTACGTTATTGATGTATATGAAGGTCCCACGGTGACGTAGAGGCCAACTCGCCAGGAATGTTGTCAAATATTACCGCCGATGTGTTAGGTTGGGTTAGGTTAGGTTATACTACGTTATTGATGTATATGAAGGCCCCACGGAGACGTAGAGGCCAACTCGGCAGAAATGTTGTCAAATATTACCGCCGAGATGATAGGTTGGGTTAGGTTAGGTTATATTACGTTATTGATGTATATAAAATTCCCACGGAGAAGTAGAGGCCAACTCGCCAGGGATGTTGTCAAATATTAGTGCCGAGATGTTAGGTTGGATTAGGTTAGGTTATATTACGTTATTGATGTATATGAAGGTCCCACGGAGAAGTAGAGGCCAACTCGCCAGGAATGTTGTCAAATATTCCCGCCGAGATGATAGGTTGGGCTAGGTTAGGTTATATTACGTTATTGATGTATATAAAGGTCCCACGGAAACATAGAGGCCAACAAGCCAGGAATGTTGTCAAATACTACCGCCGAGTTGTTACGTTGGTTTAGGTTAGGTTAAATTAAGATTTTGATGTATATGAAGGTCCCACGGAGAGGTAGAGGCCAACGCGCCAGGAATGTTGTCAAATATTAGTGCCGAGATGTTAGGTTGGGTTAGGTTAGGTAATATTAAGTTATTGATGTATATGAAGGTCCCACGGTGACGTAGAGGCCAACTCGCCAGGAATGTTGTCAAATATTAGTGCCGAGATGTTAGGTTGGATTAGGTTAGGTTATATTACGTTATTGATGTATATAAAAGCCCCACGGAGACGTAGAGGCCAACTCGCCAGGAATGTTGTCAAATATTAGTTCCGTGAGATTGGGTTGGGTTAGGTTAGGTTATATTACGTTATTGATGTATATAAAGGCCCCGCGGAGACGTAGAGGCCAACCCGCCAGGAATGTTGTCAAATAATAGCGCCGAAATGTTAGGTTGGGTTAGTTTAGGTTATATTACGTTATTGATGTATATGAAGGTCCCACGGAGAGGTAGAGGCCAACTCGCCAGGAATGTTGTCAAATATTAGTGCCGAGATTTTAGGTTGGTTTAGGTTAGGTTAAATTACGTTATTGATGTATATGAAGGTCCCACTGAGAGGTAGAGGCCAACTCGCCAGGAATGTTGTCAAATATTAGTGCCGAGATGTTAGGTTGGGTTAAGTTAGGTAAAGTTACGTTATTGATGTATATGAAGGTCCCACGGTGACGTAGTGGCCAACTCGCCAGGAATGTTGTCAAATATTACCGCCGATGTGTTAGGTTGGGTTAGCTTAGGTTATACTACGTTATTGATGTATATGAAGGCCCCACGGAGACGTAGAGGCCAACTCGACAGAAATGTTGTCAAATATTACCGCCGAGATGATAGGTTGGGTTAGGTTAGGTTATATTACGTTATTGATGTATATGAAGGCCCCACGTAGACGTAGAGGCCAACTCGCCAGGAATGTTGTCAAATATTAGTGCCGAGATGTTAGGTTGGGTTAGGTTAGGTAATATTACGTTATTGATGTATATGAAGGTCCCACGGAGACGTAGAGGCCAACTCGCCAGGAATGTTGTCAAATAATAGCGCCGAGATCTTAGGTTGGGTTAAGTTAGGTAATATTACGTTATTGATGTATATGAAGGTCCCACGGTGACGTAGAGGCCAACTCGCCAGGAATGTTGTCAAATATTACCGCCGATGTGTTAGGTTGGGTTAGGTTAGGTTATACGACGTTATTGATGTATATGAAGGCCCCACGGAGACATAGAGGCCAACTCGGCAGAAATGTTGTCAAATATTACCGCCCAGATGATAGGTTGGGTTAGGTTAGGTTATATTACGTTATTGATGTATATAAAATTCCCACGGAGACGTAGAGGCCAACTCGCCAGGAATGTTGTCAAATAATAGCGCAGAGATCTTAGGTTGGGTTAGGTCAGGTAATATTATGTTATTGATGTATATGAAGGTCCCACGGAGACGTAGAGGCCAACTCGCCAGGAATGTTGTCAAATATTCCCGCCGAGATGGTAGGTTGGGCTAGGTTAGGTTATATTACGTTATTGATGTATATAAACGTCCCACGGAAACATAGAGGTCAACAAGCCAGGAATGTTGTCAAATACTACCGCCGAGATGTTACGTTGGTTTAGGTTAGGTTAAATTAAGATATTGATGTATATGAAGGTCCCACGGAGAGGTAGTGGCCAACTCGCCAGGAATGTTGTCAAATATTAGTGCCGAGATGTTAGGTTGGGTTAGGTTAGGTAATATTAATTTATTGATGTATATGAAGGTCCCACGGAGAGGTAGAGGCCAACTCGCCAGGAATGTTGTCTAATATTAGTGCCGAGATTTTAGGTTGGTTTAGGTTAGGTTAAATTACGTTATTGATGTATATGAAGGTCCCACTGAGAGGTAGAGGCCAACTCGCCAGGAATGTTGTGAAATATTAGTGCCGAGATGTTAGGTTGGGTTAAGTTAGGTAATATTACGTTATTGATGTATATGAAGGTCCCACGGTGACGTAGAGGCCAACTCGCCAGGAATGTTGTCAAATATTACCGCCGATGTGTTAGGTTGGGTTAGGTTAGGTTATACTACGTTATTGATGTATATGAAGGCCCCACGGAGACGTAGAGGCCAACTCGGCAGAAATGTTGTCAAATATTACCGCCGAGATGATAGGTTGGGTTAGGTTAGGTTATATTACGTTATTGATGTATATAAAATTCCCACGGAGAAGTAGAGGCCAACTCGCCAGGGATGTTGTCAAATATTAGTGCCGAGATGTTAGGTTGGATTAGGTTAGGTTATATTACGTTATTGATGTATATGAAGGTCCCACGGAGAAGTAGAGGCCAACTCGCCAGGAATGTTGTCAAATATTCCCGCCGAGATGATAGGTTGGGCTAGGTTAGGTTATATTACGTTATTGATGTATATAAAGGTCCCACGGAAACATAGAGGCCAACAAGCCAGGAATGTTGTCAAATACTACCGCCGAGTTGTTACGTTGGTTTAGGTTAGGTTAAATTAAGATTTTGATGTATATGAAGGTCCCACGGAGAGGTAGAGGCCAACGCGCCAGGAATGTTGTCAAATATTAGTGCCGAGATGTTAGGTTGGGTTAGGTTAGGTAATATTAAGTTATTGATGTATATGAAGGTCCCACGGTGACGTAGAGGCCAACTCGCCAGGAATGTTGTCAAATATTAGTGCCGAGATGTTAGGTTGGATTAGGTTAGGTTATATTACGTTATTGATGTATATAAAAGCCCCACGGAGACGTAGAGGCCAACTCGCCAGGAATGTTGTCAAATATTAGTTCCGTGAGATTGGGTTGGGTTAGGTTAGGTTATATTACGTTATTGATGTATATAAAGGCCCCGCGGAGACGTAGAGGCCAACCCGCCAGGAATGTTGTCAAATAATAGCGCCGAAATGTTAGGTTGGGTTAGTTTAGGTTATATTACGTTATTGATGTATATGAAGGTCCCACGGAGAGGTAGAGGCCAACTCGCCAGGAATGTTGTCAAATATTAGTGCCGAGATTTTAGGTTGGTTTAGGTTAGGTTAAATTACGTTATTGATGTATATGAAGGTCCCACTGAGAGGTAGAGGCCAACTCGCCAGGAATGTTGTCAAATATTAGTGCCGAGATGTTAGGTTGGGTTAAGTTAGGTAAAGTTACGTTATTGATGTATATGAAGGTCCCACGGTGACGTAGTGGCCAACTCGCCAGGAATGTTGTCAAATATTACCGCCGATGTGTTAGGTTGGGTTAGGTTAGGTTATACTACGTTATTGATGTATATGAAGGCCCCACGGAGACGTAGAGGCCAACTCGACAGAAATGTTGTCAAATATTACCGCCGAGATGATAGGTTGGGTTAGGTTAGGTTATATTACGTTATTGATGTATATGAAGGCCCCACGTAGACGTAGAGGCCAACTCGCCAGGAATGTTGTCAAATATTAGTGCCGAGATGTTAGGTTGGGTTAGGTTAGGTAATATTACGTTATTGATGTATATGAAGGTCCCACGGAGACGTAGAGGCCAACTCGCCAGGAATGTTGTCAAATAATAGCGCCGAGATCTTAGATTGGGTTAGGTCAGGTAATATTATGTTATTGATGTATATGAAGGTCCCACGGAGACGTAGAGGCCAACTCGCCAGGAATGTTGTCAAATATTCCCGCCGAGATGGTAGGTTGGGCTAGGTTAGGTTATATTACGTTATTGATGTATATAAAGGTCCCACGGAAACATAGAGGCCAACAAGCCAGGAATGTTGTCAAATACTACCGCCGAGTTGTTTCGTTGGTTTAGGTTAGGTTAAATTAAGATTTTGATGTATATGAAGGTCCCACGGAGAGGTAGAGGCCAACTCGCCAGGAATGTTGTCAAATATTAGTGCCGACATGTTAGGTTGGGTTAGGTTAGGTTATATTACGTTATTGATGTATATAAAATTCCCACGGAGACGTAGAGGCCAACTCGCCAGGAATGTTGTCAAATAATAGCGCCGAGACCTTAGGTTGGGTTAGGTCAGGTACTATTATGTTATTGATGTATATGAAGGTCCCACGGAGACGTAGAGGCCAACTCGCCAGGAATGTTGTCAAATATTCCCGCCGAGATGTTAGGTTGGGTTAGGTTAGGTAATATTACGTTATTGATGTATATGAAGGTCCCACGGAGACGTAGAGGCCAACTCGCCAGGAATGTTGTCAAATAATAGCGCCGAGATCTTAGGTTGGGTTAGGTCAGGTAATATTATGTTATTGATGTATATGAAGGTCCCACGGAGACGTAGAGGCCAACTCGCCAGGAATGTTGTCAAATATTCCCGCCGAGATGATAGGTTGGGCTACGTTAGGTTATATTACGTTATTGATGTATATAAAGGTCCCACGGAAACATAGAGGCCAACAAGCTAGGAATGTTGTCAAATACTACCGCCGAGTTGTTACGTTGGTTTAGGTTAGGTTAAATTAAGATTTTGATGTATATGAAGGTCCCACGGAGAGGTAGAGGCCAACTCGCCAGGAATGTTGTCAAATATTAGTGTCGAGATGTTAGGTTGGGTTAGGTTAGGTAATATTAAGTTATTGATGTATATGAAGGTCCCACGGTGACGTAGAGGCCAACTCGCCAGGAATGTTGTCAAATATTAGTGCCGAGATGTTAGGTTGGATTAGGTTAGGTTATATTACGTTATTGATGTATATAAAAGCCCCACGGAGACGTAGAGGCCAACTCGCCAGGAATGTTGTCAAATATTAGTTCCGAGATGTTAGGTTGGATTAGGTTACGTTATATTACGTTATTGATGTATATAAAAGCCCCACGGAGACGTTGAGGCCAACTCGCCAGGAATGTTGTCAAATATTAGTTCCGAGAGATTGGGTTGGGTTAGGTTAGGATATATTACGTTATTGATGTATATAAAGGCCCCGCGGAGACGTAGAGGCCAACCCGCCAGGAATGTTGTCAAATAATAGCGCCGAAAGGTTAGGTTGGCTTAGTTTAGGTTATATTATGTTATTGATATATGTGAAGGTCCCACGGAGACGTAGAGGCCAACTCGCGAGCAATGTTGTCACATAATAGCGCCGAGTGGTTAGGTCGGGTTATATTAGGTTATATTACGTTATTGATGGATATGAAGGTCTCACGGAGACGTAGAGGCCAACTCGCCAGGAATGTTGTCAAATATTCCCGCCGAGATGGCAGGTTGGGCTAGGTTAGGTTATCTTACGTTATTGATGTATATAAACGTCCCACGGAAACATAGAGGCCAACAAGCCAGGAATGTTGTCAAATACTACCGCCGAGATGTTACGTTGGTTTAGGTTAGGTTAAATTAAGATATTGATGTATATGAAGGCCCCACGGAGACGTAGAGGCCAACTCGCCAGGAATATTGTCAAATATTACCGCCGAGATGTTAGGTTGGGTTAGGTTAGGTTATATTACGTTATTGATGTATATGAAGGTCCCACGGAGAAGTAGAGGCCAACTCGCCAGGAATGTTGTCAAATATTCCCGCCGAGATGATAGGTTGGGCTAGGTTAGGTTATATTACGTTATTGATGTATATAAAGGTCCCACGGAAACATAGAGGCCAACAAGCCAGGAATGTTGTCAAATACTACCGCCGAGTTGTTACGTTGGTTTAGGTTAGGTTAAATTATGATTTTGATGTATATGAAGGTCCCACGGAGAGGTAGAGGCCAACGCGCCAGGAATGTTGTCAAATATTAGTGCCGAGATGTTAGGTTGGGTTAGGTTAGGTAATATTAAGTTATTGATGTATATGAAGGTCCCACGGTGACGTAGAGGCCAACTCGCCAGGAATGTTGTCAAATATTAGTGCCGAGATGTTAGGTTGGATTAGGTTAGGTTATATTACGTTATTGATGTATATAAAAGCCCCACGGAGACGTAGAGGCCAACTCGCCAGGAATGTTGTCAAATATTAGTTCCGTGAGATTGGGTTGAGTTAGGTTAGGTTATATTACGTTATTGATGTATATAAAGGCCCCGCGGAGACGTAGAGGCCAACCCGCCAGGAATGTTGTCAAATAATAGCGCCGAAATGTTAGGTTGGGTTAGTTTAGGTTATATTACGTTATTGATGTATATAAAAGCCGCACGGAGACGTAGAGGCCAACTCGCCAGGAATGTTGTCAAATATTAGTTCCGTGAGATTGGGTTGAGTTAGGTTAGGTTATATTACGTTATTGATGTATATAAAGGCCCCGCGGAGACGTAGAGGCCAACCCGCCAGGAATGTTGTCAAATAATAGCGCCGAAATGTTAGGTTGGGTTAGTTTAGGTTATATTACGTTATTGATGTATATGAAGGTCCCACGAAGAGGTAGAGGCCAACTCGCCAGGAATGTTGTCAAATATTAGTGCCGAGATTTTAGGTTGGTTTAGGTTAGGTTAAATTACGTTATTGATGTATATGTAGGTCCCACTGAGAGGTAGAGGCCAACTCGCCAGGAATGTTGTCAAATATTAGTGCCGAGATGTTAGGTTGGGTTAAGTTAGGTAAAGTTACGTTATTGATGTATATGAAGGCCCCACGGAGACGTAGAGGCCAACTCGGCAGAAATGTTGTCAAATATTACCGCCGAGATGATAGGTTGGGTTAGGTTAGGTTATATTACGTTATTGATGTATATAAAATTCCCACGGAGACGTAGAGGCCAACTCGCCAGGAATGTTGTCAAATATTAGTGCCGAGATGTTAGGTTGGATTAGGTTAGGTTATATTACGTTATTGATGTATATAAAGGCCCCGCGGAGACGTAGAGGCCAACCTGCCAGGAATGTTGTCAAATAATAGCGCCGAAAGGTTAGGTTGGGTTAGTTTAGGTTATATTATGTTATTGATATATGTGAAGGTCCCACGGAGACGTAGAGGCCAACTCGCGAGGAATGTTGTCACATAATAGCGCCGAGTGGTTAGGTCGGGTTATATTAGGTTATATTACGTTATTGATGGATATGAAGGTCTCACGGAGACGTAGAGGCCAACTCGCCAGGAATGTTGTCAAATATTACCGCCGAGATGATAGGTTGGGTTAGGTTAGGTTATATTACGTTATTGATGTATATGAAGGCCCCACGGAGACGTAGAGGCCAACTCGCCAGGAATGTTGTCAAATATTCCCGCCGAGATGGTAGGTTGGGCTAGGTTAGGTTATATTACGTTATTGATGTATATAAACGTCCCACGGAAACATAGAGGCCAACAAGCCAGGAATGTTGTCAAATACTACCGCCGAGATGTTACGTTGGTTTAGGTTAGGTTAAATTAAGATATTGATGTATATGAAGGTCCCACGGAGAGGTAGTGGCCAACTCGCCAGGAATGTTGTCAAATATTAGTGCCGAGATGTTAGGTTGGGTTAGGTTAGGTAATATTAATTTATTGATGTATATGAAGGTCCCACGGAGAGGTAGAGGCCAACTCGCCAGGAATGTTGTCTAATATTAGTGCCGAGATTTTAGGTTGGTTTAGGTTAGGTTAAATTACGTTATTGATGTATATGAAGGTCCCACTGAGAGGTAGAGGCCAACTCGCCAGGAATGTTGTGAAATATTAGTGCCGAGATGTTAGGTTGGGTTAAGTTAGGTAATATTACGTTATTGATGTATATGAAGGTCCCACGGTGACGTAGAGGCCAACTCGCCAGGAATGTTGTCAAATATTACCGCCGATGTGTTAGGTTGGGTTAGGTTAGGTTATACTACGTTATTGATGTATATGAAGGCCCCACGGAGACGTAGAGGCCAACTCGGCAGAAATGTTGTCAAATATTACCGCCGAGATGATAGGTTGGGTTAGGTTAGGTTATATTACGTTATTGATGTATATAAAATTCCCACGGAGAAGTAGAGGCCAACTCGCCAGGGATGTTGTCAAATATTAGTGCCGAGATGTTAGGTTGGATTAGGTTAGGTTATATTACGTTATTGATGTATATGAAGGTCCCACGGAGAAGTAGAGGCCAACTCGCCAGGAATGTTGTCAAATATTCCCGCCGAGATGATAGGTTGGGCTAGGTTAGGTTATATTACGTTATTGATGTATATAAAGGTCCCACGGAAACATAGAGGCCAACAAGCCAGGAATGTTGTCAAATACTACCGCCGAGTTGTTACGTTGGTTTAGGTTAGGTTAAATTAAGATTTTGATGTATATGAAGGTCCCACGGAGAGGTAGAGGCCAACGCGCCAGGAATGTTGTCAAATATTAGTGCCGAGATGTTAGGTTGGGTTAGGTTAGGTAATATTAAGTTATTGATGTATATGAAGGTCCCACGGTGACGTAGAGGCCAACTCGCCAGGAATGTTGTCAAATATTAGTGCCGAGATGTTAGGTTGGATTAGGTTAGGTTATATTACGTTATTGATGTATATAAAAGCCCCACGGAGACGTAGAGGCCAACTCGCCAGGAATGTTATCAAATATTAGTTCCGAGATGTTAGGTTGGATTAGGTTAGGTTATATTACGTTATTGATGTATATAAAGGCCCCACGGAGACGTTGAGGCCAACTCGCCAGGAATGTTGTCAAATATTAGTTCCGAGAGATTGGGTTGGGTTAGGTTAGGATATATTACGTTATTGATGTATATAAAGGCTCCGCGGAGACGTAGAGGCCAACCCGCCAGGAATGTTGTCAAATAATAGCGCCGAAAGGTTAGGTTGGCTTAGTTTAGGTTATATTATGTTATTGATATATGTGAAGGTCCCACGGAGACGTAGAGGCCAACTCGCGAGCAATGTTGTCACATAATAGCGCCGAGTGGTTAGGTCGGGTTATATTAGGTTATATTACGTTATTGATGGATATGAAGGTCTCACGGAGACGTAGAGGCCAACTCGCCAGGAATGTTGTCAAATATTCCCGCCGAGATGGTAGGTTGGGCTAGGTTAGGTTATCTTACGTTATTGATGTATATAAACGTCCCACGGAAACATAGAGGCCAACAAGCCAGGAATGTTGTCAAATACTACCGCCGAGATGTTACGTTGGTTTAGGTTAGGTTAAATTAAGATATTGATGTATATGAAGGCCCCACGGAGACGTAGAGGCCAACTCGCCAGGAATATTGTCAAATATTACCGCCGAGATGTTAGGTTGGGTTAGGTTAGGTTATATTACGTTATTGATGTATATGAAGGTCCCACGGAGAAGTAGAGGCCAACTCGCCAGGAATGTTGTCAAATATTCCCGCCGAGATGATAGGTTGGGCTAGGTTAGGTTATATTACGTTATTGATGTATATAAAGGTCCCACGGAAACATAGAGGCCAACAAGCCAGGAATGTTGTCAAATACTACCGCCGAGTTGTTACGTTGGTTTAGGTTAGGTTAAATTATGATTTTGATGTATATGAAGGTCCCACGGAGAGGTAGAGGCCAACGCGCCAGGAATGTTGTCAAATATTAGTGCCGAGATGTTAGGTTGGGTTAGGTTAGGTAATATTAAGTTATTGATGTATATGAAGGTCCCACGGTGACGTAGAGGCCAACTCGCCAGGAATGTTGTCAAATATTAGTGCCGAGATGTTAGGTTGGATTAGGTTAGGTTATATTACGTTATTGATGTATATGAAGGCCCCACGTAGACGTAGAGGCCAACTCGCCAGGAATGTTGTCAAATATTAGTGCCGAGATGTTAGTTTGGGTTAGGTTAGGTAATATTACGTTATTGATGTATATGAAGGTCCCACGGAGACGTAGAGGCCAACTCGCCAGGAATGTTCTCAAATAATAGCGCCGAGATCTTAGATTGGGTTAGGTCAGGTAATATTATGTTATTGATGTATATGAAGGTCCCACGGAGACGTAGAGGCCAACTCGCCAGGAATGTTGTCAAATATTCCCGCCGAGATGGTAGGTTGGGCTAGGTTAGGTTATATTACGTTATTGATGTATATAACGGTCCCACGGAAACATAGAGGCCAACAAGCCAGGAATGTTGTCAAATACTACCGCCGAGTTGTTTCGTTGGCTTAGGTTAGGTTAAATTAAGATTTTGATGTATATGAAGGTCCCACGGAGAGGTAGAGGCCAACTCGCCAGGAATGTTGTCAAATATTAGTGCCGACATGTTAGGTTGGGTTAGGTTAGGTTATATTACGTTATTGATGTATATAAAATTCCCACGGAGACGTAGAGGCCAACTCGCCAGGAATGTTGTCAAATAATAGCGCCGAGACCTTAGGTTGGGTTAGGTCAGGTAATATTATGTTATTGATGTATATGAAGGTCCCACGGAGACGTAGAGGCCAACTCGCCAGGAATGTTGTCAAATATTCCCGCCGAGATGTTAGGTTGGGTTAGGTTAGGTAATATTACGTTATTGATGTATATGAAGGTCCCACGGAGACGTAGAGGCCAACTCGCCAGGAATGTTGTCAAATAATAGCGCCGAGATCTTAGGTTGGGTTAGGTCAGGTAATATTATGTTATTGATGTATATGAAGGTCCCACGGAGACGTAGAGGCCAACTCGCCAGGAATGTTGTCAAATATTCCCGCCGAGATGATAGGTTGGGCTACGTTAGGTTATATTACGTTATTGATGTATATAAAGGTCCCACGGAAACATAGAGGCCAACAAGCCAGGAATGTTGTCAAATACTACCGCCGAGTTGTTACGTTGGTTTAGGTTAGGTTAAATTAAGATTTTGATGTATATGAAGGTCCCACGGAGAGGTAGAGGCCAACTCGCCAGGAATGTTGTCAAATATTAGTGTCGAGATGTTAGGTTGGGTTAGGTTAGGTAATATTAAGTTATTGATGTATATGAAGGTCCCACGGTGACGTAGAGGCCAACTCGCCAGGAATGTTGTCAAATATTAGTTCCGAGAGATTGGGTTGGGTTAGGTTAGGATATATTACGTTATTGATGTATATAAAGGCTCCGCGGAGACGTAGAGGCCAACCCGCCAGGAATGTTGTCAAATAATAGCGCCGAAAGGTTAGGTTGGCTTAGTTTAGGTTATATTATGTTATTGATATATGTGAAGGTCCCACGGAGACGTAGAGGCCAACTCGCGAGCAATGTTGTCACATAATAGCGCCGAGTGGTTAGGTCGGGTTATATTAGGTTATATTACGTTATTGATGGATATGAAGGTCTCACGGAGACGTAGAGGCCAACTCGCCAGGAATGTTGTCAAATATTCCCGCCGAGATGGTAGGTTGGGCTAGGTTAGGTTATCTTACGTTATTGATGTATATAAACGTCCCACGGAAACATAGAGGCCAACAAGCCAGGAATGTTGTCAAATACTACCGCCGAGATGTTACGTTGGTTTAGGTTAGGTTAAATTAAGATATTGATGTATATGAAGGCCCCACGGAGACGTAGAGGCCAACTCGCCAGGAATATTGTCAAATATTACCGCCGAGATGTTAGGTTGGGTTAGGTTAGGTTATATTACGTTATTGATGTATATGAAGGTCCCACGGAGAAGTAGAGGCCAACTCGCCAGGAATGTTGTCAAATATTCCCGCCGAGATGATAGGTTGGATTAGGTTAGGTTATATTACGTTATTGATGTATATAAAAGCCCCACGGAGACGTAGAGGCCAACTCGCCAGGAATGTTGTCAAATATTAGTTCCGTGAGATTGGGTTGAGTTAGGTTAGGTTATATTACGTTATTGATGTATATAAAGGCCCCGCGGAGACGTAGAGGCCAACCCGCCAGGAATGTTGTCAAATAATAGCGCCGAAATGTTAGGTTGGGTTAGTTTAGGTTATATTACGTTATTGATGTATATAAAAGCCGCACGGAGACGTAGAGGCCAACTCGCCAGGAATGTTGTCAAATATTAGTTCCGTGAGATTGGGTTGAGTTAGGTTAGGTTATATTACGTTATTGATGTATATAAAGGCCCCGCGGAGACGTAGAGGCCAACCCGCCAGGAATGTTGTCAAATAATAGCGCCGAAATGTTAGGTTGGGTTAGTTTAGGTTATATTACGTTATTGATGTATATGAAGGTCCCACGGAGAGGTAGAGGCCAACTCGCCAGGAATGTTGTCAAATATTAGTGCCGAGATTTTAGGTTGGTTTAGGTTAGGTTAAATTACGTTATTGATGTATATGTAGGTCCCACTGAGAGGTAGAGGCCAACTCGCCAGGAATGTTGTCAAATATTAGTGCCGAGATGTTAGGTTGGGTTAAGTTAGGTAAAGTTACGTTATTGATGTATATGAAGGTCCCACGGTGACGTAGTGGCCAACTCGCCAGGAATGTTGTCAAATAATAGCGCCGAAATGTTAGGTTGCGTTAGGTTAGGTTATATTACGTTATTGATGTATATAAAGATCGCACGGAGACGTAGAGGCCAACAAGCCAGGAATGTGGTCAAATATTACCGCCGAGATGTTAGATTGGGTTAGGCTAGCTTACATTATGTTATTGATGTATATAAAGGTCCCACGGAGACGTAGAGGCCAACAAGCCAGGAATGTGGTCAAATTTTACCGCCGAGGTGCTAGATTGAGTTAGGTTAGGTTATATTACGTTATTGATGTATGTGAAGGCCCCACGTAGACGTAGAGGCCAACTCGCCAGGAATGTTGTCAAATATTAGTGCCGAGATGTTAGTTTGGGTTAGGTTAGGTAATATTACGTTATTGATGTATATGAAGGTCCCACGGAGACGTAGAGGCCAACTCGCCAGGAATGTTCTCAAATAATAGCGCCGAGATCTTAGATTGGGTTAGGTCAGGTAATATTATGTTATTGATGTATATGAAGGTCCCACGGAGACGTAGAGGCCAACTCGCCAGGAATGTTGTCAAATATTCCCGCCGAGATGGTAGGTTGGGCTAGGTTAGGTTATATTACGTTATTGATGTATATAAAGGTCCCACGGAAACATAGAGGCCAACAAGCCAGGAATGTTGTCAAATACTACCGCCGAGTTGTTTCGTTGGCTTAGGTTAGGTTAAATTAAGATTTTGATGTATATGAAGGTCCCACGGAGAGGTAGAGGCCAACTCGCCAGGAATGTTGTCAAATATTAGTGCCGACATGTTAGGTTGGGTTAGGTTAGGTTATATTACGTTATTGATGTATATAAAATTCCCACGGAGACGTAGAGGCCAACTCGCCAGGAATGTTGTCAAATAATAGCGCCGAGACCTTAGGTTGGGTTAGGTCAGGTAATATTATGTTATTGATGTATATGAAGGTCCCACGGAGACGTAGAGGCCAACTCGCCAGGAATGTTGTCAAATATTCCCGCCGAGATGTTAGGTTGGGTTAGGTTAGGTAATATTACGTTATTGATGTATATGAAGGTCCCACGGAGACGTAGAGGCCAACTCGCCAGGAATGTTGTCAAATAATAGCGCCGAGATCTTAGGTTGGGTTAGGTCAGGTAATATTATGTTATTGATGTATATGAAGGTCCCACGGAGACGTAGAGGCCAACTCGCCAGGAATGTTGTCAAATATTCCCGCCGAGATGATAGGTTGGGCTACGTTAGGTTATATTACGTTATTGATGTATATAAAGGTCCCACGGAAACATAGAGGCCAACAAGCCAGGAATGTTGTCAAATACTACCGCCGAGTTGTTACGTTGGTTTAGGTTAGGTTAAATTAAGATTTTGATGTATATGAAGGTCCCACGGAGAGGTAGAGGCCAACTCGCCAGGAATGTTGTCAAATATTAGTGTCGAGATGTTAGGTTGGGTTAGGTTAGGTAATATTAAGTTATTGATGTATATGAAGGTCCCACGGTGACGTAGAGGCCAACTCGCCAGGAATGTTGTCAAATATTAGTGCCGAGATGTTAGGTTGGATTAGGTTAGGTTATATTACGTTATTGATGTATATAAAAGCCCCACGGAGACGTAGAGGCCAACTCGCCAGGAATGTTGTCAAATATTAGTTCCGAGATGTTAGGTTGGATTAGGTTAGGTTATATTACGTTATTGATGTATATAAAAGCCCCACGGAGACGTTGAGGCCAACTCGCCAGGAATGTTGTCAAATATTAGTTCCGAGAGATTGGGTTGGGTTAGGTTAGGATATATTACGTTATTGATGTATATAAAGGCCCCGCGGAGACGTAGAGGCCAACCCGCCAGGAATGTTGTCAAATAATAGCGCCGAAAGGTTAGGTTGGCTTAGTTTAGGTTATATTATGTTATTGATATATGTGAAGGTCCCACGGAGACGTAGAGGCCAACTCGCGAGCAATGTTGTCACATAATAGCGCCGAGTGGTTAGGTCGGGTTATATTAGGTTATATTACGTTATTGATGGATATGAAGGTCTCACGGAGACGTAGAGGCCAACTCGCCAGGAATGTTGTCAAATATTCCCGCCGAGATGGTAGGTTGGGCTAGGTTAGGTTATCTTACGTTATTGATGTATATAAACGTCCCACGGAAACATAGAGGCCAACAAGCCAGGAATGTTGTCAAATACTACCGCCGAGATGTTACGTTGGTTTAGGTTAGGTTAAATTAAGATATTGATGAATATGAAGGCCCCACGGAGACGTAGAGGCCAACTCGCCAGGAATATTGTCAAATATTACCGCCGAGATGTTAGGTTGGGTTAGGTTAGGTTATATTACGTTATTGATGTATATGAAGGTCCCACGGAGAAGTAGAGGCCAACTCGCCAGGAATGTTGTCAAATATTAGTGCCGAGATGTTAGGTTGGATTAGGTTAGGTTATATTACGTTATTGATGTATATAAAAGCCCCACGGAGACGTAGAGGCCAACTCGCCAGGAATGTTGTCAAATATTAGTTCCGTGAGATTGGGTTGAGTTAGGTTAGGTTATATTACGTTATTGATGTATATAAAGGCCCCGCGGAGACGTAGAGGCCAACCCGCCAGGAATGTTGTCAAATAATAGCGCCGAAATGTTAGGTTGGGTTAGTTTAGGTTATATTACGTTATTGATGTATATAAAAGCCGCACGGAGACGTAGAGGCCAACTCGCCAGGAATGTTGTCAAATATTAGTTCCGTGAGATTGGGTTGAGTTAGGTTAGGTTATATTACGTTATTGATGTATATAAAGGCCCCGCGGAGACGTAGAGGCCAACCCGCCAGGAATGTTGTCAAATAATAGCGCCGAAATGTTAGGTTGGGTTAGTTTAGGTTATATTACGTTATTGATGTATATGAAGGTCCCACGGAGAGGTAGAGGCCAACTCGCCAGGAATGTTGTCAAATATTAGTGCCGAGATTTTAGGTTGGTTTAGGTTAGGTTAAATTACGTTATTGATGTATATGTAGGTCCCACTGAGAGGTAGAGGCCAACTCGCCAGGAATGTTGTCAAATATTAGTGCCGAGATGTTAGGTTGGGTTAAGTTAGGTAAAGTTACGTTATTGATGTATATGAAGGTCCCACGGTGACGTAGTGGCCAACTCGCCAGGAATGTTGTCAAATAATAGCGCCGAAAGGTTAGGTTGGGTTAGTTTAGGTTATATTATGTTATTGATATATGTGAAGGTCCCACGGAGACGTAGAGGCCAACTCGCGAGGAATGTTGTCACATAATAGCGCCGAGTGGTTAGGTCGGGTTATATTAGGTTATATTACGTTATTGATGGATATGAAGGTCTCACGGAGACGTAGAGGCCAACTCGCCAGGAATGTTGTCAAATATTACCGCCGAGATGATAGGTTGGGTTAGGTTAGGTTATATTACGTTATTGATGTATATGAAGGCCCCACGGAGACGTAGAGGCCAACTCGCCAGGAATGTTGTCAAATATTACCGCCGAGATGTTACGTTGGGTTAGGTTAGGTTATATTACGTTATTGATGTATATAAAATTCCCACGGAGACGTAGAGGCCAACTCGCCAGGAATGTTGTCAAATATTAGTGCCGAGATGTTAGGTTGGATTAGGTTAGGTTATATTACGTTATTGATGTATATAAAGGCCCCGCGGAGACGTAGAGGCCAACCCGCCAGGAATGTTGTCAAATAATAGCGCCGAAAGGTTAGGTTGGGTTAGTTTAGGTTATATTATGTTATTGATATATGTGAAGGTCCCACGGAGACGTAGAGGCCAACTCGCGAGGAATGTTGTCACATAATAGCGCCGAGTGGTTAGGTCGGGTTATATTAGGTTATATTACGTTATTGATGGATATGAAGGTCTCACGGAGACGTAGAGGCCAACTCGCCAGGAATGTTGTCAAATATTACCGCCGAGATGATAGGTTGGGTTAGGTTAGGTTATATTACGTTATTGATGTATATGAAGGCCCCACGGAGACGTAGAGGCCAACTCGCCAGGAATGTTGTCAAATATTACCGCCGAGATGTTACGTTGGGTTAGGTTAGGTTATATTACGTTATTGATGTATATGAAGGCCCCACGGAGACGTAGAGGCCAACTCGCCAGGAATGTTGTCAAATATTACCGCCGAGATGTTAGGTTGGGTTAGGTTAGGTTATATTAAGTTATTGATGTATATGAAGGTCCCACGGTGACGTAGAGGCCAACTCGCCAGGAATGTTGTCAAATATTAGTGCCGAGATGTTAGGATGGATTAGGTTAGGTTATATTACGTTATTGATGTATATAAAAGCCCCACGGAGACGTAGAGGCCAACTCGCCAGGAATGTTGTCAAATATTAGTTCCGAGAGATTGGGTTGGGTTAGGTTAGGTTATATTACGTTATTGATGTATATAAAGGCCCCGCGGAGACGTAGAGGCCAACCCGCCAGGAATGTTGTCAAATAATAGCGCCGAAAGGTTAGGTTGGGTTAGTTTAGGTTATATTACGTTATTGAGATATATGAAGGTCCCGCGGAGAGGTAGAGGCCAACTCGCCAGGAATGTTGTCTAATATTAGTGCCGAGATTTTAGGTTGGTTTAGGTTAGGTTAAATTACGTTATTGATGTATATGAAGGTCCCACTGAGAGGTAGAGGCCAACTCGCCAGGAATGTTGTCAAATATTAGTGCCGTGATGTTAGGTTGGGTTAAGTTAGGTAAAGTTACGTTATTGATGTATATGAAGGTCCCACGGTGACGTAGTGGCCAACTCGCCAGGAATGTTGTCAAATATTACCGCCGATGTGTTAGGTTGGGTTAGGTTAGGTTATACTACGTTATTGATGTATATGAAGGCCCCACGGAGACGTAGAGGCCAACTCGGCAGAAATGTTGTCAAATATTACCGCCGAGATGGTAGGTTGGGCTAGGTTAGGTTATATTACGTTATTGATGTATATAAAGGTCCCACGGAAACATAGAGGCCAACAAGCCAGGAATGTTGTCAAATACTACCGCCGAGTTGTTTCGTTGGTTTAGGTTAGGTTAAATTAAGATTTTGATGTATATGAAGGTCCCACGGAGAGGTAGAGGCCAACTCGCCAGGAATGTTGTCAAATATTAGTGCCGACATGTTAGGTTGGGTTAGGTTCGGTAATATTAAGTTATTGATGTATATGAAGGTTCCACGGAGACGTAGGTGCCAAATCGCCAGGAATGTTGTCAAATATTACCGCCGAGATGTTAGGTTGGGTTAGGTTAGGTAATATTACGTTATTGATGTATATGAAGGTCCCACGGAGACGTAGAGGCCAACTCGCCAGGAATGTTGTCAAATATTAGTGCCGAGATGTTAGGTTGGGTTAGGTTAGGTAATATTACGTTATTGATGTATATGAAGGTCCCACGGAGACGTAAAGGCCAACTCGCCAGGAATGTTGTCAAATAATAGCGCCGAGATCTTAGGTTGGGTTAGGTCAGGTAATATTATGTTATTGATGTATATGAAGGTCCCACGGAGACGTAGAGGCCAACTCGCCAGGAATGTTGTCAAATATTAGTTCCGAGAGATTGGGTTGGGTTAGGTTAGGTTATATTACGTTATTGATGTATATAAAGGCCCCGCGGAGACGTACAGGCCAACCCGCCAGGAATGTTGTCAAATAATAGCGCCGAAAGGTAAGGTTGGGTTAGTTTATGTTATATTACGTTATTGATGTATATGAAGGTCCCACGGAGAGGTAGAGGTCAACTCGCCAGGAATGTTGTCAAATATTAGTGCCGAGATGTTAGGTTGGGTTAGGTTAGGTAATATTACGTTATTGATGTATATGAAGGCCCCACGGAGACGTAGAGGCCAACTCGCCAGGAATGTTGTCAAATATTACCGCCGAGATGTTACGTTGGGTTAGGTTAGGTTATATTACGTTATTGATGTATATGAAGGCCCCACGGAGACGTAGAGGCCAACTCGCCAGGAATGTTGTCAAATATTACCGCCGAGATGTTAGGTTGGGTTAGGTTAGGTTATATTACGTTATTGATGTATATGAAGGCCCCACGGAGACGTAGAGGCCAACTGGCCAGGAATGTTGTCAAATATTACCGCCGAGATGATAGGTTGGGTTAGGTTAGATTATATTACGTTATTGATGTATATGAAGGCCGCACGGAGAGGTAGAGGCCAACTCGCCAGGAATGTTGTCAAATATTAGTGCCGAGATGTTAGGTTGGGTTAGGTTAGGTAATATTACGTTATTGATGTATATGAAGGTCCCACGGAGACGTAGAGGCCAACTCGCCAGGAATGTTGTCAAATAATAGCGCCGAGATCTTAGGTTGGGTTAGGTCAGGTAATATTATGTTATTGATGTATATGAAGGTCCCACGGAGACGTAGAGGCCAACTCGCCAGGAATGTTGTCAAATATTCCCGCCGAGATGATAGATTGGGCTAGGTTAGGTTATATTACGTTATTGATGTATATAAATGTCCCACGGAAACATAGAGGCCAACAAGCCAGGAATGTTGTCAAATACTACCGCCGAGTTGTTTCGTTGGTTTAGGTTATGTTAAATTAAGATTTTGATGTATATGAAGGTCCCACGGAGAGGTAGAGGCCAACTCGCCAGGAATGTTGTCAAATATTAGTGCCGACATGTTAGGTTGGGTTAGGTTAGGTAATATTAAGTTATTGATGCATATGAAGGTTCCACGGAGACGTAGGTGCCAACTCGCCAGGAATGTTGTCAAATATTAGTGCCGAGATGTTAGGTTGGGTTAGGTTAGGTAATATTACGTTATTGATGTATATGAAGGTCCCACGGAGACGCAGAGGCCAACTCGCCAGGAATGTTGTCAAATAATAGCGCCGAGATCTTAGGTTGGGTTAGGTCAGGTAATATTATGTTATTGATGTATATGAAGGTCCCACGGAGACGTAGAGGCCAACTCGCCAGGAATGTTGTCAAATATTCCCGCCGAGATGATAGGTTGGGCTAGGTTAGGTTATATTACGTTATTGATGTATATAAAGGCCCCGCGGAGACGTAGAGGCCAACCCGCCAGGAATGTTGTCAAATAATAGCGCCGAAATGTTAGGTTGGGTTAGTTTAGGTTATATTACGTTATTGATGTATATAAAAGCCGCACGGAGACGTAGAGGCCAACTCGCCAGGAATGTTGTCAAATATTAGTTCCGTGAGATTGGGTTGAGTTAGGTTAGGTTATATTACGTTATTGATGTATATAAAGGCCCCGCGGAGACGTAGAGGCCAACCCGCCAGGAATGTTGTCAAATAATAGCGCCGAAATGTTAGGTTGGGTTAGTTTAGGTTATATTACGTTATTGATGTATATGAAGGTCCCACGGAGAGGTAGAGGCCAACTCGCCAGGAATGTTGTCAAATATTAGTGCCGAGATTTTAGGTTGGTTTAGGTTAGGTTAAATTACGTTATTGATGTATATGTAGGTCCCACTGAGAGGTAGAGGCCAACTCGCCAGGAATGTTGTCAAATATTAGTGCCGAGATGTTAGGTTGGGTTAAGTTAGGTAAAGTTACGTTATTGATGTATATGAAGGTCCCACGGTGACGTAGTGGCCAACTCGCCAGGAATGTTGTCAAATAATAGCGCCGAAAGGTTAGGTTGGGTTAGTTTAGGTTATATTATGTTATTGATATATGTGAAGGTCCCACGGAGACGTAGAGGCCAACTCGCGAGGAATGTTGTCACATAATAGCGCCGAGTGGTTAGGTCGGGTTATATTAGGTTATATTACGTTATTGATGGATATGAAGGTCTCACGGAGACGTAGAGGCCAACTCGCCAGGAATGTTGTCAAATATTACCGCCGAGATGATAGGTTGGGTTAGGTTAGGTTATATTACGTTATTGATGTATATGAAGGCCCCACGGAGACGTAGAGGCCAACTCGCCAGGAATGTTGTCAAATATTACCGCCGAGATGTTACGTTGGGTTAGGTTAGGTTATATTACGTTATTGATGTATATAAAATTCCCACGGAGACGTAGAGGCCAACTCGCCAGGAATGTTGTCAAATATTAGTGCCGAGATGTTAGGTTGGATTAGGTTAGGTTATATTACGTTATTGATGTATATAAAGGCCCCGCGGAGACGTAGAGGCCAACCCGCCAGGAATGTTGTCAAATAATAGCGCCGAAAGGTTAGGTTGGGTTAGTTTAGGTTATATTATGTTATTGATATATGTGAAGGTCCCACGGAGACGTAGAGGCCAACTCGCGAGGAATGTTGTCACATAATAGCGCCGAGTGGTTAGGTCGGGTTATATTAGGTTATATTACGTTATTGATGGATATGAAGGTCTCACGGAGACGTAGAGGCCAACTCGCCAGGAATGTTGTCAAATATTACCGCCGAGATGATAGGTTGGGTGAGGTTAGGTTATATTACGTTATTGATGTATATGAAGGCCCCACGGAGACGTAGAGGCCAACTCGCCAGGAATGTTGTCAGATATTAGTGCCGAGATGTTACGTTGGGTTAGGTTAGGTTATATTACGTTATTGATGTATATGAAGGCCCCACGGAGACGTAGAGGCCAACTCGCCAGGAATGTTGTCAAATATTACCGCCGAGATGTTAGGTTGGGTTAGGTTAGGTTATATTAAGTTATTGATGTATATGAAGGTCCCACGGTGACGTAGAGGCCAACTCGCCAGGAATGTTGTCAAATATTAGTGCCGAGATGTTAGGATGGATTAGGTTAGGTTATATTACGTTATTGATGTATATAAAAGCCCCACGGAGACGTAGAGGCCAACTCGCCAGGAATGTTGTCAAATATTAGTTCCGAGAGATTGGGTTGGGTTAGGTTAGGTTATATTACGTTATTGATGTATATAAAGGCCCCGCGGAGACGTAGAGGCCAACCCGCCAGGAATGTTGTCAAATAATAGCGCCGAAAGGTTAGGTTGGGTTAGTTTAGGTTATATTACGTTATTGAGATATATGAAGGTCCCGCGGAGAGGTAGAGGCCAACTCGCCAGGAATGTTGTCTAATATTAGTGCCGAGATTTTAGGTTGGTTTAGGTTAGGTTAAATTACGTTATTGATGTATATGAAGGTCCCACTGAGAGGTAGAGGCCAACTCGCCAGGAATGTTGTCAAATATTAGTGCCGTGATGTTAGGTTGGGTTAAGTTAGGTAAAGTTACGTTATTGATGTATATGAAGGTCCCACGGTGACGTAGTGGCCAACTCGCCAGGAATGTTGTCAAATATTACCGCCGATGTGTTAGGTTGGGTTAGGTTAGGTTATACTACGTTATTGATGTATATGAAGGCCCCACGGAGACGTAGAGGCCAACTCGGCAGAAATGTTGTCAAATATTACCGCCGAGATGGTAGGTTGGGCTAGGTTAGGTTATATTACGTTATTGATGTATATAAAGGTCCCACGGAAACATAGAGGCCAACAAGCCAGGAATGTTGTCAAATACTACCGCCGAGTTGTTTCGTTGGTTTAGGTTAGGTTAAATTAAGATTTTGATGTATATGAAGGTCCCACGGAGAGGTAGAGGCCAACTCGCCAGGAATGTTGTCAAATATTAGTGCCGACATGTTAGGTTGGGTTAGGTTCGGTAATATTAAGTTATTGATGTATATGAAGGTTCCACGGAGACGTAGGTGCCAACTCGCCAGGAATGTTGTCAAATATTACCGCCGAGATGTTAGGTTGGGTTAGGTTAGGTAATATTACGTTATTGATGTATATGAAGGTCCCACGGAGACGTAGAGGCCAACTCGCCAGGAATGTTGTCAAATATTAGTGCCGAGATGTTAGGTTGGGTTAGGTTAGGTAATATTACGTTATTGATGTATATGAAGGTCCCACGGAGACGTAAAGGCCAACTCGCCAGGAATGTTGTCAAATAATAGCGCCGAGATCTTAGGTTGGGTTAGGTCAGGTAATATTATGTTATTGATGTATATGAAGGTCCCACGGAGACGTAGAGGCCAACTCGCCAGGAATGTTGTCAAATATTAGTTCCGAGAGATTGGGTTGGGTTAGGTTAGGTTATATTACGTTATTGATGTATATAAAGGCCCCGCGGAGACGTACAGGCCAACCCGCCAGGAATGTTGTCAAATAATAGCGCCGAAAGGTAAGGTTGGGTTAGTTTATGTTATATTACGTTATTGATGTATATGAAGGTCCCACGGAGAGGTAGAGGTCAACTCGCCAGGAATGTTGTCAAATATTAGTGCCGAGATGTTAGGTTGGGTTAGGTTAGGTAATATTACGTTATTGATGTATATGAAGGCCCCACGGAGACGTAGAGGCCAACTCGCCAGGAATGTTGTCAAATATTACCGCCGAGATGTTACGTTGGGTTAGGTTAGGTTATATTACGTTATTGATGTATATGAAGGCCCCACGGAGACGTAGAGGCCAACTCGCCAGGAATGTTGTCAAATATTACCGCCGAGATGTTAGGTTGGGTTAGGTTAGGTTATATTACGTTATTGATGTATATGAAGGCCCCACGGAGACGTAGAGGCCAACTGGCCAGGAATGTTGTCAAATATTACCGCCGAGATGATAGGTTGGGTTAGGTTAGATTATATTACGTTATTGATGTATATGAAGGCCGCACGGAGAGGTAGAGGCCAACTCGCCAGGAATGTTGTCAAATATTAGTGCCGAGATGTTAGGTTGGGTTAGGTTAGGTAATATTACGTTATTGATGTATATGAAGGTCCCACGGAGACGTAGAGGCCAACTCGCCAGGAATGTTGTCAAATAATAGCGCCGAGATCTTAGGTTGGGTTAGGTCAGGTAATATTATGTTATTGATGTATATGAAGGTCCCACGGAGACGTAGAGGCCAACTCGCCAGGAATGTTGTCAAATATTCCCGCCGAGATGATAGATTGGGCTAGGTTAGGTTATATTACGTTATTGATGTATATAAATGTCCCACGGAAACATAGAGGCCAACAAGCCAGGAATGTTGTCAAATACTACCGCCGAGTTGTTTCGTTGGTTTAGGTTATGTTAAATTAAGATTTTGATGTATATGAAGGTCCCACGGAGAGGTAGAGGCCAACTCGCCAGGAATGTTGTCAAATATTAGTGCCGACATGTTAGGTTGGGTTAGGTTAGGTAATATTAAGTTATTGATGCATATGAAGGTTCCACGGAGACGTAGGTGCCAACTCGCCAGGAATGTTGTCAAATATTAGTGCCGAGATGTTAGGTTGGGTTAGGTTAGGTAATATTACGTTATTGATGTATATGAAGGTCCCACGGAGACGTAGAGGCCAACTCGCCAGGAATGTTGTCAAATAATAGCGCCGAGATCTTAGGTTGGGTTAGGTCAGGTAATATTATGTTATTGATGTATATGAAGGTCCCACGGAGACGTAGAGGCCAACTCGCCAGGAATGTTGTCAAATATTCCCGCCGAGATGATAGGTTGGGCTAGGTTAGGTTATATTACGTTATTGATGTATATAAAGGTCCCACGGAAACATAGAGGCCAACAAGCCAGGAATGTTGTCAAATACTACCGCCGAGTTGTTACGTTGGTTTAGGTTAGGTTAAATTAAGATATTGATGTATATGAAGGTCCCACGGAGAGGTAGAGGCCAACTCGCCAGGAATGTTGTCAAATATTAGTGTCGAGATGTTAGGTTGGGTTAGGTTAGGTAATATTAAGTTATTGATGTATATGAAGGTCCCACGGTGACGTAGAGGCCAACTCGCCAGGAATGTTGTCAAATATTAGTGCCGAGATGTTAGGTTGGATTAGGTTAGGTTATATTACGTTATTGATGTATATAAAAGCCCCACGGAGACGTAGAGGCCAACTCGCCAGGAATGTTGTCAAATATTAGTTCCGAGAGATTGGGTTGGGTTAGGTTAGGTTATATTACGTTATTGATGTATATAAAGGCCCCGCGGAGACGTACAGGCCAACCCGCCAGGAATGTTGTCAAATAATAGCGCCGAAAGGTAAGGTTGGGTTAGTTTATGTTATATTACGTTATTGATGTATATGAAGGTCCCACGGAGAGGTAGAGGTCAACTCGCCAGGAATGTTGTCAAATATTAGTGCCGAGATTTTAGGTTGGTTTAGGTTAGGTTAAATTACGTTATTGATGTATATGAAGGACCCACTGAGAGGTAGAGGTCAACTCGCCAGGAATGTTGTCAGATATTAGTGCCGAGATGTTAGGTTGGGTTAAGTTAGGTAATATTACGTTATTGATGTATATGAAGGTCCCACGGTGACGTAGAGGCCAACTCGCCAGGAATGTTGTCAAATATTACCGCCGAGATGATAGGTTGGGTTAGGTTAGATTATATTACGTTATTGATGTATCTGAAGGCCGCACGGAGAGGTAGAGACCAACCCGCCAGGAATGTTGTCAAATATTAGCGCCGAGTGGTTAGGTCGGGTTATATTAGGTTATATTACGTTATTGATGTATATGAAGGTCCCACGGTGACGTAGAGGCCAACTCGCCAGGAATGTTGTCAAATATTAGTGCCGAGGTGTTAGGTTGGATTAGGTTAGGTTATATTACGTTATTGATGTATATAAAAGCCCCACGGAGACGTAGAGGCCAACTCGCCAGGAATGTTGTCAAATATTAGTTCCGAGAGATTGGGTTGGGTTAGGTTAGGTTATATTACGTTATTGATGTATATAAAGGCCCCGCGGAGACGTAGAGGCCAACCCGCCAGGAATGTTGTCAAATAATAGCGCCGAAAGGTTAGGTTGGGTTAGTTTAGGTTATATTACGTTATTGAGATATATGAAGGTCCCACGGAGAGGTAGAGGCCAACTCGCCAGGAATGTTGTCTAATATTAGTGCCGAGATTTTAGGTTGGTTTAGGTTAGGTTAAATTACGTTATTGATGTATATGAAGGTCCCACTGAGAGGTAGAGGCCAACTCGCCAGGAATGTTGTCAAATATTAGTGCCGTGATGTTAGGTTGGTTTAAGTTAGGTAATATTACGTTATTGATGTATATGAAGGTCCCACGGTGACGTAGAGGCCAACTCGCCAGGAATGTTGTCAAATATTACCGCCGATGTGTTAGGTTGGGTTAGGTTAGGTTATACTACGTTATTGATGTATATGAAGGCCCCACGGAGACGTAGAGGCCAACTCGGCAGAAATGTTGTCAAATATTACCGCCGAGATGATAGGTTGGGTTAGGTTAGGTTATATTACGTTATTGATGTATATAAAAGCCCCACGGAGACGTAGAGGCCAACTCGCCAGGAATGTTGTCAAATATTAGTTCCGAGAGATTGGGTTGGGTTAGGTTAGGTTATATTACGTTATTGATGTATATGAAGGCCCCGCGGAGACGTAGAGGCCAACCCGCCAGGAATGTTGTCCAATAATAGCGCCGAAAGGTTAGGTTGGGTTAGTTTAGGTTATATTACGTTATTGATGTATATGAAGGTCCCACGGAGAGGTAGAGGTCAACTCGCCAGGAATGTTGTCAAATATTAGTGCCGAGATTTTAGGTTGGTTTAGGTTAGGTTAAATTACGTTATTGATGTATATGAAGGTCCCACTGAGAGGTAGAGGCCAACTCGCCAGGAATGTTGTCAAATATTACCGCCGAGATGATAGGTTGTGTTAGGTTAGATTATATTACGTTATTGATGTATATGAAGGCCGCATGGAGAGGTAGAGGCCAACTCGCCAGGAATGTTGTCAAATATTAGTGCCGAGATGTTAGGTTGGGTTAGGTTAGGTAATACTACGTTATTGATGTATATGAAGGTCCCACGGAGACGTAGAGGCCAACTCGCCAGGAATGTTGTCAAATAATAGCGCCGAGATCTTAGGTTGGGTTAGGTCAGGTAATATTATGTTATTGATGTATATGAAGGTCCCACGGAGACGTAGAGGCCAACTCGCCAGGAATGTTGTCAAATATTCCCGCCGAGATGGTAGGTTGGGCTAGGTTAGGTTATATTACGTTATTGATGTATATAAACGTCCCACGGAAACATAGAGGCCAACAAGCCAGGAATGTTGTCAAATACTACCGCCGAGATGTTACGTTGGTTTAAGTTAGGTTAAATTAAGATATTGATGTATATGAAGGTCCCACGGAGAGGTAGAGGCCAACTCGCCAGGAATGTTGTCAAATATTAGTGCCGAGTTGTTAGGTTGGGTTAGGTTAGGTAATATTAAGTTATTGATGTATATGAAGGTCCCACGGTGACGTAGAGGCCAACTCGCCAGGAATGTTGTCAAATATTAGTGCCGAGATGTTAGGTTGGATTAGGTTAGGTTATATTACGTTATTGATGTATATGAAGGTCCCACGGTGACGTAGAGGCCAACTCGCCAGGAATGTTGTCAAATATTAGTTCCGAGAGATTGGGTTGGGTTAGGTTAGGTTATATTACGTTATTGATGTATATAAAGGCCCCGCGGAGACATAGAGGCCAACCCGCCAGGAATGTTGTCAAATAATAGCGCCGAAAGGTTAGGTTGGGTTAGTTTAGGTTATATTACGTTATTGAGATATATGAAGGTCCCACGGAGAGGTAGAGGCCAACTCGCCAGGAATGTTGTCTAATATTAGTGCCGAGATTTTAGGTTGGTTTAGGTTAGGTTAAATTACGTTATTGATGTATATGAAGGTCCCACTGAGAGGTAGAGGCCAACTCGCCAGGAATGTTGTCAAATATTAGTGCCGTGATGTTAGGTTGGGTTAAGTTAGGTAATATTACGTTATTGATGTATATGAAGGTCCCACGGTGACGTAGAGGCCAACTCGCCAGGAATGTTGTCAAATATTACCGCCGATGTGTTAGGTTGGGTTAGGTTAGGTTATACTACGTTATTGATGTATATGAAGGCCCCACGGAGACGTAGAGGCCAACTCGGCAGAAATGTTGTCAAATATTACCGCCGAGATGATAGGTTGGGTTAGGTTAGGTTATATTACGTTATTGATGTATATAAAAGCCCCACGGAGACGTAGAGGCCAACTCGCCAGGAATGTTGTCAAATATTAGTTCCGAGAGATTGGGTTGGGTTAGGTTAGGTTATATTACGTTATTGATGTATATAAAGGCCCCGCGGAGACGTAGAGGCCAACCCGCCAGGAATGTTGTCAAATAATAGCGCCGAAAGGTTAGGTTGGGTTAGTTTAGGTTATATTACGTTATTGAGGTATATGAAGGTCCCACGGAGAGGTAGAGGCCAACTCGCCAGGAATGTTGTCTAATATTAGTGCCGAGATTTTAGGTTGGTTTAGGTTAGGTTAAATTACGTTATTGATGTATATGAAGGTCCCACTGAGAGGTAGAGGCCAACTCGCCAGGAATGTTGTCAACTATTAGTGCCGAGATTTTAGGTTGGTTTAGGTTAGGTTAAATTACGTTATTGATGTATATGAAGGTCCCACTGAGAGGTAGAGGCCAACTCGCCAGGAATGTTGTCAAATATTACCGCCGAGATGATAGGTTGTGTTAGGTTAGATTATATTACGTTATTGATGTATATGAAGGCCGCACGGAGAGGTAGAGGCCAACTCGCCAGGAATGTTGTCAATTATTAGTGCCGAGATGTTAGGTTGGGTTAGCTTAGGTAATATTACGTTATTGATGTATATGAAGGTCCCACGGAGACGTAGAGGCCAACTCGCCAGGAATGTTGTCAAATAATAGCGCCGAGATCTTAGGTTGGGTTAGGTCAGGTAATATTATGTTATTGATGTATATGAAGGTCCCACGGAGACGTAGAGGCCAACTCGCCAGGAATGTTGTCAAATATTCCCGCCGAGATGGTAGGTTGGGCTAGGTTAGGTTATATTACGTTATTGATGTATATAAACGTCCCACGGAAACATAGAGGCCAACAAGCCAGGAATGTTGTCAAATACTACCGCCGAGATGTTACGTTGGTTTAGGTTAGGTTAAATTAAGATATTGATGTATATGAAGGTCCCACGGAGAGGTAGAGGCCAACTCGCCAGGAATGTTGTCAAATATTAGTTCCGAGAGATTGGGTTGGGTTAGGTTAGTTTATATTACGTTATTGATGTATATAAAGTCCCCGCGGAGACGTAGAGGCCAACCCGCCAGGAATGTTGTCAAATAATAGCGCCGAAATGTTAGGTTGGGTTAGTTTAGGTTATATTACGTTATTGATGTATATGAAGGTCCCACGGAGAGGTAGAGGCCAACTCGCCAGGAATGTTGTCTAATATTAGTGCCGAGATTTTAGGTTGGTTTAGGTTAGGTTAAATTACGTTATTGATGTATATGAAGGTCCCACTGAGAGGTAGAGGCCAATTCGCCAGGAATGTTGTCAAATATTAGTGCCGAGATGTTAGGTTGGGTTATGTTAGGTAATATTACGTTATTGATGTATATGAAGGTCCCACGGTGACGTAGAGGCCAACTCGCCAGGAATGTTGTCAAATATTACCGCCGATGTGTTAGGTTGGGTTAGGTTAGGTTATACTACGTTATTGATGTATATGAAGGCCCCACGGAGACGTAGAGGCCAACTCGGCAGTAATGTTGTCAAATATTACCGCCGAGATGATAGGTTGGGTTAGGTTAGGTTATATTACGTTATTGATGTATATAAAAGCCCCACGGAGACGTAGAGGCCAACTCGCCAGGAATGTTGTCAAATATTAGTTCCGAGAGATTGGGTTGGGTTAGGTTAGGTTATATTACGTTATTGATGTATATAAAGGCCCCGCGGAGACGTAGAGGCCAACCCGCCAGCAATGTTGTCAAATAATAGCGCCGAAAGGTTAGGTTGGGTTAGTTTAGGTTATATTACGTTATTGATGTATATGAAGGTCCCACGGAGAGGTAGAGGTCAACTCGCCAGGAATGTTGTCAAATATTAGTGCCGAGATTTTAGGTTGGTTTAGGTTAGGTTAAATTACGTTATTGATGTATATGAAGGTCCCACTGAGAGGTAGAGGCCAACTCGCCAGGAATGTTGTCAAATATTACCGCCGAGATGATAGGTTGGGTTAGGTTAGGTTATATTACGTTATTGATGTATATGAAGGCCCCACGGAGACGTAGAGGCCAACTCGCCAGGAATGTTGTCAAATATTCCCGCCGAGATGATAGGTTGGGCTAGGTTAGGATATATTACGTTATTGATGTATATAATGGTCCCACGGAAACATAGAGGCCAACAAGCCAGGAATGTTGTCAAATACTACCGCCGAGTTGTTACGTTGGTTTAGGTTAGGTTAAATTAAGATTTTGATGTATATGAAGGTCCCACGGAGAGGTAGAGGCCAACTCGCCAGGAATGTTGTCAAATATTAGTGCCGAGATGTTAGGTTGGGTTAGGTTAGGTAATACTACGTTATTGATGTATATGAAGGTCCCACGGTGACGTAAGGCCAACTCGCCAGGAATGTTGTCAAATAATAGCGCCGAGATCTTAGGTTGGGTTAGGTCAGGTAATATTATGTTATTGATGTATATGAAGGTCCCACGGAGACGTAGAGGCCAACTCGCCAGGAATGTTGTCAAATATTCCCGCCGAGATGGTAGGTTGGGCTAGGTTAGGTTATATTACGTTATTGATGTATATAAACGTCCCACGGAAACATAGAGGCCAACAAGCCAGGAATGTTGTCAAATACTACCGCCGAGATGTTACGTTGGTTTAGGTTAGGTTAAATTAAGATATTGATGTATATGAAGGTCCCACGGAGAGGTAGAGGCCAACTCGCCAGGAATGTTGTCAAATATTAGTGCCGAGATGTTAGGTTGGGTTAGGTTAGGTAATATTAAGTTATTGATGTATATGAAGGTCCCACGGTGACGTAGAGGCCAACTCGCCAGGAATGTTGTCAAATATTAGTGCCGAGATGTTAGGTTGAATTAGGTTAGGTTATATTACGTTATTGATGTATATGGAGGTCCCACGGTGACGTAGAGACCAACTAGCCAGGAATGTTGTCAAATATTAGTTCCGAGAGATTGGGTTGGGTTAGGTTAGGTTATATTACGTTATTGATGTATATAAAGGCCCCGCGGAGACGTAGAGGCCAACCCGCCAGGAATGTTGTCAAATAATAGCGCCGAAAGGTTAGGTTGGGTTAGTTTAGGTTATATTACGTTATTGAGATATATGAAGGTCCCACGGAGAGGTAGAGGCCAACTCGCCAGGAATGTTGTCTAATATTAGTGCCGAGATTTTAGGTTGGTTTAGGTTAGGTTAAATTACGTTATTGATGTATATGAAGGTCCCACTGACAGGTAGAGGCCAAATCGCCAGGAATGTTGTCAAATATTAGTGCCGTGATGTTAGGTTGGGTTAAGTTAGGTAATATTACGTTATTGATGTATATGAAGGTCCCACGGTGACGTAGAGGCCAACTCGCCAGGAATATTGTCAAATATTACCGCCGATGTGTTAGGTTGGGTTAGGTTAGGTTATACTACGTTATTGATGTATATGAAGGCCCCACGGAGACGTAGAGGCCAACTCGGCAGAAATGTTGTCAAATATTACCGCCGAGATGATAGGTTGGGTTAGGTTAGGTTATATTACGTTATTGATGTATATAAAAGCCCCACGGAGACGTAGAGGCCAACTCGCCAGGAATGTTGTCAAATATTAGTTCCGAGAGATTGGGTTGGGTTAGGTTAGGTTATATTACGTTATTGATGTATATAAAGGCCCCGCGGAGACGTAGAGGCCAACCCGCCAGCAATGTTGTCAAATAATAGCGCCGAAAGGTTAGGTTGGGTTAGTTTAGGTTATATTACGTTATTGATGTATATGAAGGTCCCACGGAGAGGTAGAGGTCAACTCGCCAGGAATGTTGTCAAATATTAGTGCCGAGATTTTAGGTTGGTTTAGGTTAGGTTAAATTACGTTATTGATGTATATGAAGGTCCCACTGAGAGGTAGAGGCCAACTCGCCAGGAATGTTGTCAAATATTAGCGCCGAGTGGTTAGGTCGGGTTATATTAGGTTATATTACGTTATTGATGTATATGAAGGTCCCACGGTGACGTAGAGGCCAACTCGCCAGGAATGTTGTCAAATATTAGTGCCGAGATGTTAGGTTGGATTAGGTTAGGTTATATTACGTTATTGATGTATATAAAAGCCCCACGGAGACGTAGAGGCCAACTCGCCAGGAATGTTGTCAAATATTAGTTCCGAGAGATTGGGTTGGGTTAGCTTAGGTTATATTACGTTATTGATGTATATAAAGGCCCCGCGGAGACGTAGAGGCCAACCCGCCAGGAATGTTGTCAAATAATAGCGCCGAAAGGTTAGGTTGGGTTAGTTTAGGTTATATTACGTTATTGAGGTATATGAAGGTCCCACGGAGAGGTAGAGGCCAACTCGCCAGGAATGTTGTCTAATATTAGTGCCGAGATTTTAGGTTGGTTTAGGTTAGGTTAAATTACGTTATTGATGTATATGAAGGTCCCACTGAGAGGTAGAGGCCAACTCGCCAGGAATGTTGTCAAATATTAGTGCCGAGATTTTAGGTTGGTTTAGGTTAGGTTAAATTACGTTATTGATGTATATGAAGGTCCCACTGAGAGGTAGAGGCCAACTCGCCAGGAATGTTGTCAAATATTACCGCCGAGATGATAGGTTGTGTTAGGTTAGATTATATTACGTTATTGATGTATATGAAGGCCGCACGGAGAGGTAGAGGCCAACTCGCCAGGAATGTTGTCAAATATTAGTGCCGAGATGTTAGGTTGGGTTAGGTTAGGTAATATTACGTTATTGATGTATATGAAGGTCCCACGGAGACGTAGAGGCCAACTCGCCAGGAATGTTGTCAAATAATAGCGCCGAGATCTTAGGTTGGGTTAGGTCAGGTAATATTATGTTATTGATGTATATGAAGGTCCCACGGAGACGTAGAGGCCAACTCGCCAGGAATGTTGTCAAATATTCCCGCCGAGATGGTAGGTTGGGCTAGGTTAGGTTATATTACGTTATTGATGTATATAAACGTCCCACGGAAACATAGAGGCCAACAAGCCAGGAATGTTGTCAAATACTACCGCCGAGATGTTACGTTGGTTTAGGTTAGGTTAAATTAAGATATTGATGTATATGAAGGTCCCACGGAGAGGTAGAGGCCAACTCGCCAGGAATGTTGTCAAATATTAGTTCCGAGAGATTGGGTAGGGTTAGGTTAGTTTATATTACGTTATTGATGTATATAAAGTCCCCGCGGAGACGTAGAGGCCAACCCGCCAGGAATGTTGTCAAATAATAGCGCCGAAATGTTAGGTTGGGTTAGTTTAGGTTATATTACGTTATTGATGTATATGAAGGTCCCACGGAGAGGTAGAGGCCAACTCGCCAGGAATGTTGTCTAATATTAGTGCCGAGATTTTAGGTTGGTTTAGGTTAGGTTAAATTACGTTATTGATGTATATGAAGGTCCCACTGAGAGGTAGAGGCCAATTCGCCAGGAATGTTGTCAAATATTAGTGCCGAGATGTTAGGTTGGGTTAGGTTAGGTAATATTAAGTTATTGATGTATATGAAGGTCCCACGGTGACGTAAGGCCAACTCGCCAGGAATGTTGTCAAATATTAGTGCCGAGATGTTAGGTTGGATTAGGTTAGGTTATATTACGTTATTGATGTATATAAAAGCCCCACGGAGACGTAGAGGCCAACTCGCCAGGAATGTTGTCAAATATTAGTTCCGAGAGATTGGGTTGGGTTAGGTTAGGTTATATTACGTTATTGATGTATATAAAGCCCCCGCGGAGACGTAGAGGCCAACCCGCCAGGAATGTTGTCAAATAATAGCGCCGAAAGGTTAGGTTGGGTTAGTTTAGGTTATATTACGTTATTGATGTATATGAAGGTCCCACGGAGAGGTAGAGGCCAACTCGCCAGGAATGTTGTCAAATATTAGTGCCGAGATTTTAGGTTGGTTTAGGTTAGGTTAAATTACGTTATTGATGTATATGAAGGTCCCGCTGAGAGGTAGAGGCCAACTCGCCAGGAATGTTGTCAAATATTAGTGCCGAGATGTTAGGTTGGGTTAAGTTAGGTAATATTACGTTATTGATGTATACGAAGGTCCCACGGTGACGTAGTGGCCAACTCGCCAGGAATGTTGTCAAATATTACCGCCGATGTGTTAGGTTGGGTTAGGTTAGGTTATACTACGTTATTGATGTATATGAAGGCCCCGCGTAGACGTAGAGGCCAACACGGCAGAAATGTTATCAAATATTACCGCCGAGATGATAGGTTGTGTTAGGTTAGATTATATTACGTTATTGATGTATATGAAGGCCGCACGGAGAGGTAGAGGCCAACTCGCCAGGAATGTTGTCAAATATTAGTGCCGAGATGTTAGGTTGGGTTAGCTTAGGTAATATTACGTTATTGATGTATATGAAGGTCCCACGGAGACGTAGAGGCCAACTCGCCAGGAATGTTGTCAAATAATAGCGCCGAGATCTTAGGTTGGGTTAGGTCAGGTAATATTATGTTATTGATGTATATGAAGGTCCCACGGAGACGTAGAGGCCAACTCGCCAGGAATGTTGTCAAATATTCCCGCCGAGATGGTAGGTTGGGCTAGGTTAGGTTATATTACGTTATTGATGTATATAAACGTCCCACGGAAACATAGAGGCCAACAAGCCAGGAATGTTGTCAAATACTACCGCCGAGATGTTACGTTGGTTTAGGTTAGGTTAAATTAAGATATTGATGTATATGAAGGTCCCACGGAGAGGTAGAGGCCAACTCGCCAGGAATGTTGTCAAATATTAGTTCCGAGAGATTGGGTTGGGTTAGGTTAGTTTATATTACGTTATTGATGTATATAAAGTCCCCGCGGAGACGTAGAGGCCACTCCGCCAGGAATGTTGTCAAATAATAGCGCCGAAATGTTAGGTTGGGTTAGTTTAGGTTATATTACGTTATTGATGTATATGAAGGTCCCACGGAGAGGTAGAGGCCAACTCGCCAGGAATGTTGTCTAATATTAGTGCCGAGATTTTAGGTTGGTTTAGGTTAGGTTAAATTACGTTATTGATGTATATGAAGGTCCCACTGAGAGGTAGAGGCCAATTCGCCAGGAATGTTGTCAAATATTAGTGCCGAGATGTTAGGTTGGGTTAGGTTAGGTAATATTAAGTTATTGATGTATATGAAGGTCCCACGGTGACGTAAGGCCAACTCGCCAGGAATGTTGTCAAATATTAGTGCCGAGATGTTAGGTTGGATTAGGTTAGGTTATATTACGTTATTGATGTATATAAAAGCCCCACGGAGACGTAGAGGCCAACTCGCCAGGAATGTTGTCAAATATTAGTTCCGAGAGATTGGGTTGGGTTAGGTTAGGTTATATTACGTTATTGATGTATATAAAGCCCCCGCGGAGACGTAGAGGCCAACCCGCCAGGAATGTTGTCAAATAATAGCGCCGAAAGGTTAGGTTGGGTTAGTTTAGGTTATATTACGTTATTGATGTATATGAAGGTCCCACGGAGAGGTAGAGGCCAACTCGCCAGGAATGTTGTCAAATATTAGTGCCGAGATTTTAGGTTGGTTTAGGTTAGGTTAAATTACGTTATTGATGTATATGAAGGTCCCGCTGAGAGGTAGAGGCCAACTCGCCAGGAATGTTGTCAAATATTAGTGCCGAGATGTTAACTTGGGTTAAGTTAGGTAATATTACGTTATTGATGTATACGAAGGTCCCACGGTGACGTAGTGGCCAACTCGCCAGGAATGTTGTCAAATATTACCGCCGATGTGTTAGGTTGGGTTAGTTTAGTTTATATTACGTTATTGATGTATATGAAGGTCCCACGGAGAGGTAGAGGCCAACTCGCCAGGAATGTTGTGTAATATTAGTGCCGAGATTTTAGGTTGGTTTAGGTTAGGTTAAATTACGTTATTGATGTATATGAAGGTCCCACTGAGAGGTAGAGGCCAAATCGCCAGGAATGTTGTCAAATATTAGTGCCGAGATGATAGGTTGGGTTAGGTTAGGTTATATTACGTTATTGATGTATATAAAATTCCCACGGAGACGTAGAGGCCAACTCGCCAGGGATGTTGTCAAATATTAGTGCCGAGATGTTAGGTTGGATTAGGTTAGGTTATATAACGTTATTGATGTATATAAAAGCCCCACGGAGACGTTGAGGCCAAATCGCCAGGAATGTTGTCAAATATTAGTTCCGAGAGATTGGGTTGGGTTAGGTTAGGTTATATTACGTCATTAATGTATATGAAGGCCCCACTGAGACGTAGAGGCCAACTCGCCAGGAATGTTGTCAAATATTCCCGCCGAGATGATAGGTTGGGCTAGGTTAGGTTATATTACGTTATTGATGTATATAAAGGTCCCACGGAAACATAGAGGCCAACAAGCCAGGAATGTTGTCAAATATTACCGCCGAGATGTTAGGTTGGATTAGGTTAGGTTATATTACGTTATTGATGTATATGATGGTCCCGCGGTGACGTAGAGGCCAACTCGCCAGGAATGTTGTCAAATATTAGTTCCGAGAGATTGGGTTGGGTTAGGTTAGGTTATATTACGTTATTGATGTATATAAAGGCCCCGCGGAGACGTAGAGGCCAACCCGCCAGGAATGTTGTCAAATAATAGCGCCGAAAGGTTAGGTTGGGTTAGTTTAGGTTATATTACGTTATTGAGATATATGAAGGTCCCACGGAGAGGTAGAGGCCAACTCGCCAGGAATGTTGTCAAATATTACCGCCCAGATGATAGGTTGGGTTAGGTTAGATTATATTACGTTATTGATGTATATGAAGGCCGCACGGAGAGGTAGAGGCCAACTCGCCAGGAATGTTGTCAAATATTAGTGCCGTGATGTTAGGTTGGGTTAAGTTAGGTAATATTACGTTATTGATGTATATGAAGGTCCCACGGTGACGTAGAGGCCAACTCGCCAGGAATGTTGTCAAATATTACCGCCGATGTGTTAGGTTGGGTTAGGTTAGGTTATACTACGTTATTGATGTATATGAAGGCCCCACGGAGACGTAGAGGCCAACTTGGCAGAAATGTTGTCAAATATTACCGCCGAGATGATAGGTTGGGTTAGGTTAGGTTATATTACGTTATTGATGTATATAAAAGCCCCACGGAGACGTAGAGGCCAACTCGCCAGGAATGTTGTCAAATATTATTTCCGAGAGATTGGGTTGAGTTAGGTTAGGTTATATTACGTTATTGATGTATATAAAGGCCCCGCGGAGACGTAGAGGCCAACTCGCCAGGGATGTTGTCAAATATTAGTGCCGAGATGTTAGGTTGGATTAGGTTAGGTTATATAACGTTATTGATGTATATAAAAGCCCCACGGAGACGTTGAGGCCAAATCGCCAGGAATGTTGTCAAATATTAGTTCCGAGAGATTGGGTTGGGTTAGGTTAGGTTATATTACGTCATTAATGTATATGAAGGCCCCACTGAGACGTAGAGGCCAACTCGCCAGGAATGTTGTCAAATATTCCCGCCGAGATGATAGGTTGGGCTAGGTTAGGTTATATTACGTTATTGATGTATATAAAGGTCCCACGGAAACATAGAGGCCAACAAGCCAGGAATGTTGTCAAATACTACCGCCGAGTTGTTACGTTGGTTTAGGTTAGGTTATATTAAGATTTTGATGTATATGAAGGTCCCACGGAGAGGTAGAGGCCAACGCGCCAGGAATGTTGTCAAATATTAGTGCCGAGATGTTAGGTTGGGTTAGGTTAGGTAATATTAAGTTATTGATGTATATGAAGGTCCCACGGTGACGTAGAGGCCAACTCGCCAGGAATGTTGTTAAATATTAGTGCCGAGATGTTAGGTTGGATTAGGTTAGGTTATATTACGTTATTGATGTATAGAAAAGCCCCACGGAGACGTAGAGGCCAACTCGCCAGGAATGTTGTCAAATATTAGTTCCGAGAGATTGGGTGGGGTTAGGTTAGGTTATATTACGTTATTGATGTATATAAAGGCCGCGCGGAGACGTAGAGGCCAACCCGCCAGGAATGTTGTCAAATAATAGCGCCGAAATGTTAGGTTGGGTTAGTTTAGGTTATATTATGTTATTGATATATGTGAAGGTCCCACGGAGACGTAGAGGCCAACTCGCCAGGAATGTTGTCACATAATAGCGCCGAGTGGTTAGGTCGGGTTATATTAGGTTATATTACGTTATTGGTGGATATGAAGGTCTCACGGAGACGTAGAGGCCAACTCGCCAGGAATGTTGTCAAATATTACCGCCGAGATGATAGGTTGGGTTAGGTTAGGTTATATTACGTTATTGATGTATATGAAGGCCCCACGGAGACGTAGAGGCCAACTCGCCAGGAATGTTGTCAAATATTACCGCCGAGATGTTAGGTTGGGTTAGGTTAGGTTATATTACGTTATTGATGTATATGAAGGCCCCACGGAGACGTAGAGGCCAACTCGCCAGGAATGTTGTCAAATACTACCGCCGAGATGTTACGTTGGTTTAGGTTAGGTTAAATTAAGATATTGATGTATATGAAAGTCCCACGGAGAGGTAGAGGCCAACTCGCCAGGAATGTTGTCAAATATTACCGCCGAGATGATAGGTTGGGTTAGGTTAGATTATATTACGTTATTGATGTATATGAAGGCCGCACGGAGAGGTAGAGGCCAACTCGCCAGGAATGTTGTCAAATATTAGTGCCGAGATGTTAGGTTGGATTAGGTTAGGTTATATTACGTTATTGATGTATATGAAGGTCCCACGGTGACGTAGAGGCCAACTCGCCAGGAATGTTGTCAAATATTAGTTCCGAGAGATTGGGTTGGGTTAGGTTAGGTTATATTACGTTATTGATGTATATAAAGGCCCCGCGGAGACGTAGAGGCCAACCCGCCAGGAATGTTGTCAAATAATAGCGCCGAAAGGTTAGGTTGGGTTAGTTTAGGTTATATTACGTTATTGAGATATATGAAGGTCCCACGGAGAGGTAGAGGCCAACTCGCCAGGAATGTTGTCAAATATTACCGCCGAGATGATAGGTTGGGTTAGGTTAGATTATAATACGTTATTGATGTATATGAAGGCCGCACGGAGAGGTAGAGGCCAACTCGCCAGGAATGTTGTCAAATATTAGTGCCGTGATGTTAGGTTGGGTTAAGTTAGGTAATATTACGTTATTGATGTATATGAAGGTCCCACGGTGACGTAGAGGCCAACTCGCCAGGAATGTTGTCAAATATTACCGCCGATGTGTTAGGTTGGGTTAGGTTAGGTTATACTACGTTATTGATGTATATGAAGGCCCCACGGAGACGTAGAGGCCAACTCGGCAGAAATGTTGTCAAATATTACCGCCGAGATGATAGGTTGGGTTAGGTTAGGTTATATTACGTTATTGATGTATATAAAAGCCCCACGGAGACGTAGAGGCCAACTCGCCAGGAATGTTGTCAAATATTAGTTCCGAGAGATTGGGTTGAGTTAGGTTAGGTTATATTACGTTATTGATGTATATAAAGGCCCCGCGGAGACGTAGAGGCCAACCCGCCAGCAATGTTGTCAAATAATAGCGCCGAAAGGTTAGGTTGGGTTAGTTTAGGTTATATTACGTTATTGATGTATATGAAGGTCCCACGGAGAGGTAGAGGTCAACTCGCCAGGAATGTTGTCAAATAATAGTGCCGAGATTTTAGGTTGGTTTAGGTTAGGTTAAATTACGTTATTGATGTATATGAAGGTCCCACTGAGAGGTAGAGGCCAACTCGCCAGGAATGTTGTCAAATATTACCGCCGAGATGATAGGTTGTGTTAGGTTAGATTATATTACGTTATTGATGTATATGAAGGCCGCACGGAGAGGTAGAGGCCAACTCGACAGGAATGTTGTCAAATATTAGTGCCGAGATGTTAGGTTGGGTTAGGTTAGGTTAAATTACGTTATTGATGTATATGAAGGTCCCACTGAGAGGTAGAGGCCAACAAGCCAGGAATGTTGTCAAATACTACCGCCGAGATGTTACGTTGGTTTAGGTTAGGTTAAATTAAGATATTGATGTATATGAAGGTCCCACGGAGAGGTAGAGGCCAACTCGCCAGGAATGTTGTCAAATATTAGTTCCGAGAGATTGGGTTGGGTTAGGTTAGTTTATATTACGTTATTGATGTATATAAAGTCCCCGCGGAGACGTAGAGGCCAACCCGCCAGGAATGTTGTCAAATAATAGCGCCGAAATGTTAGGTTGGGTTAGTTTAGGTTATATTACGTTATTGATGTATATGAAGGTCCCACGGAGAGGTAGAGGCCAACTCGCCAGGAATGTTGTCTAATATTAGTGCCGAGATTTTAGGTTGGTTTAGGTTAGGTTAAATTACGTTATTGATGTATATGAAGGTCCCACTGAGAGGTAGAGGCCAATTCGCCAGGAATGTTGTCAAATATTAGTGCCGAGATGTTAGGTTGGGTTATGTTAGGTAATATTACGTTATTGATGTATATGAAGGTCCCACGGTGACGTAGAGGCCAACTCGCCAGGAATGTTGTCAAATATTACCGCCGATGTGTTAGGTTGGGTTAGGTTAGGTTATACTACGTTATTGATGTATATGAAGGCCCCACGGAGACGTAGAGGCCAACTCGGCAGAAATGTTGTCAAATATTACCGCCGAGATGATAGGTTGGGTTAGGTTAGGTTATATTACGTTATTGATGTATATAAAATTCCCACGGAGACGTAGAGGCCAACTCGCCAGGAATGTTGTCAAATATTAGTTCCGAGAGATTGGGTTGCGTTAGGTTAGGATATATTACGTTATTGATGTATATAAAGGCACCGCGGAGACGTAGAGGCCAACCCGCCAGGAATGTTGTCAAATAATAGCGCCGAAAGGTTAGGTTGGGTTAGTTTAGGTTATATTACGTTATTGATGTATATGAAGGTCCCACGGAGAGGTAGAGGCCAACTCGCCAGGAATGTTGTGTAATATTAGTGCCGAGATTTTAGGTTGGTTTAGGTTAGGTTAAATTACGTTATTGATGTATATGAAGGTCCCACTGAGAGGTAGAGGCCAACTCGCCAGGAATGTTGTCAAATATTAGTGCCGAGATGATAGGTTGGGTTAGGTTAGGTTATATTACGTTATTGATGTATATAAAATTCCCACGGAGACGTAGAGGCCAACTCGCCAGGGATGTTGTCAAATATTAGTGCCGAGATGTTAGGTTGGATTAGGTTAGGTTATATAACGTTATTGATGTATATAAAAGCCCCACGGAGACGTTGAGGCCAAATCGCCAGGAATGTTGTCAAATATTAGTTCCGAGAGATTGGGTTGGGTTAGGTTAGGTTATATTACGTCATTAATGTATATGAAGGCCCCACTGAGACGTAGAGGCCAACTCGCCAGGAATGTTGTCAAATATTCCCGCCGAGATGATAGGTTGGGCTAGGTTAGGTTATATTACGTTATTGATGTATATAAAGGTCCCACGGAAACATAGAGGCCAACAAGCCAGGAATGTTGTCAAATACTACCGCCGAGTTGTTACGTTGGTTTAGGTTAGGTTATATTAAGATTTTGATGTATATGAAGGTCCCACGGAGAGGTAGAGGCCAACGCGCCAGGAATGTTGTCAAATATTAGTGCCGAGATGTTAGGTTGGGTTAGGTTAGGTAATATTAAGTTATTGATGTATATGGAGGTCCCACGGTGACGTAGAGGCCAACTCGCCAGGAATGTTGTTAAATATTAGTGCCGAGATGTTAGGTTGGATTAGGTTAGGTTATATTACGTTATTGATGTATATAAAAGCCCCACGGAGACGTAGAGGCCAACTCGCCAGGAATGTTGTCAAATATTAGTTCCGAGAGATTGGGTGGGGTTAGGTTAGGTTATATTACGTTATTGATGTATATAAAGGCCGCGCGGAGACGTAGAGGCCAACCAGCCAGGAATGTTGTCAAATAATAGCGCCGAAATGTTAGGTTGGGTTAGTTTAGGTTATATTATGTTATTGATATATGTGAAGGTCCCACGGAGACGTAGAGGCCAACTCGCCAGGAATGTTGTCACATAATAGCGCCGAGTGGTTAGGTCGGGTTATATTAGGTTATATTACGTTATTGGTGGATATGAAGGTCTCACGGAGACGTAGAGGCCAACTCGCCAGGAATGTTGTCAAATATTACCGCCGAGATGATAGGTTGGGTTAGGTTAGGTTATATTACGTTATTGATGTATATGAAGGCCCCACGGAGACGTAGAGGCCAACTCGCCAGGAATGTTGTCAAATATTACCGCCGAGATGTTAGGTTGGGTTAGGTTAGGTTATATTACGTTATTGATGTATATGAAGGCCCCACGGAGACGTAGAGGCCAACTCGCCAGGAATGTTGTCAAATACTACCGCCGAGATGTTACGTTGGTTTAGGTTAGGTTAAATTAAGATATTGATGTATATGAAGGTCCCACGGAGAGGTAGAGGCCAACTCGCCAGGAATGTTGTCAAATATTACCGCCGAGATGATAGGTTGGGTTAGGTTAGATTATATTACGTTATTGATGTATATGAAGGCCGCACGGAGAGGTAGAGGCCAACTCGCCAGGAATGTTGTCAAATATTAGTGCCGAGATGTTAGGTTGGGTTAGGTTAGGTAATATTACGTTATTGATGTATATGAAGGTCCCACGGAGACGTAGAGGCCAACTCGCCAGGAATGTTGTCAAATAATAGCGCCGAGATCTTAGGTTGGGTTAGGTCAGGTAATATTATGTTATTGATGTATATGAAGGTCCCACGGAGACGTAGAGGCCAACTCGCCAGGAATGTTGTCAAATATTCCCGCCGAGATGGTAGGTTGGGCTAGGTTAGGTTATATTACGTTATTGATGTATATAAAGGTCCCACGGAAACATAGAGGCCAACAAGCCAGGAATGTTGTCAAATACTACCGCCGAGTTGTTACGTTGGTTTAGGTTAGGTTAAATTAAGATTTTGATGTATATGAAGGTCCCACGGAGAGGTAGAGGCCAACTCGCCAGGAATGTTGTCAAATATTAGTGCCGAGATGTTAGGTTGGGTTAGGTTAGGTAATATTAAGTTATTGATGTATATGAAGGTCCCACGGTGACGTAGAGACCAACTCGCCAGGAATGTTGTCAAATATTAGTGCCGAGATGTTAGGTTGGGTTAGGTTAGGTTATATTACGTTATTGATGTATATAAAAGCCCCACGGAGACGTAGAGGCCAACTCGGCAGAAATGTTGTCAAATATTACCGCCGAGATGATAGGTTGGGTTAGGTTAGGTTATATTACGTTATTTATGTATATAAAATTCCCACGGAGACGTAGAGGCTAACTCGCCAGGAATGTTGTCAAATATTAGTGCCGAGATGTTAGGTTGGATTAGGTTAGGTTATATTACGTTATTGATGTATATAAAAGCCCCACGGAGACGTTGAGGCCAACTCGCCAGGAATGTTGTCAAATATTAGTTCCGAGACATTGGGTTGGGTGAGGTTAGGTTATATTACGTTATTGATGTATATAAAGGCCCCGCGGAGACGTAGAGGCCAACCCGCCAGGAATGTTGTCAAATAATAGCGCCGAAAGGTTAGGTTGGGTTAGTTTAGGTTATATTATGTTATTGATATATGTGAAGGTCCCACGGAGACGTAGAGGCCAACTCGCCAGGAATGTTGTCACATAATAGCGCCGAGTGGTTAGGTCGGGTTATATTAGGTTATATTACGTTATTGATGGATATGAAGGTCTCACGGAGACATAGAGGCCAACTCGCCAGGAATGTTGTCAAATATTACCGCCGAGATGATAGGTTGGGTTAGGTTAGGTTATATTACGTTATTGATGTATATGAAGGCCCCACGGAGACGTAGAGGCCAACTCGCCAGGAATGTTGTCAAATATTACCGCCGAGATGTTAGGTTGGGTTAGGTTAGGTTATATTACGTTATTGATGTATATGAAGGCCCCACGGAGACGTAGAGGCCAACTCGCCAGGAATGTTGTCAAATATTACCGCCGAGATGTTAGGTTGGGTTAGGTTAGGTTATATTACGTTATTGATGTATATGAAGGCCCCACGGAGACGTAGAGGCCAACTGGCCAGGAATGTTGTCAAATATTACCGCCGAGATGATAGGTTGGGTTAGGTTAGATTATATTACGTTATTGATGTATATGAAGGCCGCACGGAGAGGTAGAGGCCAACTCGCCAGGAATGTTGTTAAATATTAGTGCCGAGATGTTAGGTTGGGTTAGGTTAGGTAATATTACGTTATTGATGTATATGAAGGTCCCACGGAGACGTAGAGGCCAACTCGCCAGGAATGTTGTCAAATATTCCCGCCGAGATGGTAGGTTGGGCTAGGTTAGGTTATATTACATTATTGATGTATATAAACGTCCCACGGAAACATAGAGGCCAACAAGCCAGGAATGTTGTCAAATACTACCGCCGAGGTGTTACGTTGGTTTAGGTTAGGTTAAATTAAGATATTGATGTATATGAAGGTCCCACGGAGAGGTAGAGGCCAACTCGCCAGGAATGTTGTCAAATATTAGTGCCGAGATGTTAGGTTGGGTTAGGTTAGGTAATATTAAGTTATTGATGTATATGAAGGTCCCACGGTGACGTAGAGGCCAACTCGCCAGGAATGTTGTCAAATATTAGTGCCGAGATGTTAGGTTGGATTAGGTTAGGTTATATTACGTTATTGATATATATAAAAGCCCCACGGAGACGTAGAGGCCAACTCGCCAGGAATGTTGTCAAATATTAGTTCCGAGAGATTGGGTTGGGTTAGGTTAGGTTATATTACGTTATTGATGTATATAAAGGCCCCGCGGAGACGTAGAGGCCAACCCGCCAGGAATGTTCTCAAATAATAGCGCCGAGATCTTAGGTTGGGTTAGGTCAGGTAATATTATGTTATTGATGTATATGAAGGTCCCACGGAGACGTAGAGGCCAACTCGCCAGGAATGTTGTCAAATATTCCCGCCGAGATGGTAGGTTGGGCTAGGTTAGGTTATATTACGTTATTGATGTATATAAACGTCCCACGGAAACATAGAGGCCAACAAGCCAGGAATGTTGTCAAATACTACCGCCGAGATGTTACGTTGGTTTAGGTTAGGTTAAATTAAGATATTGATGTATATGAAGGTCCCACGGAGAGGTAGAGGCCAACTCGCCGGGAATGTTGTCAAATATTAGTGCCGAGATGTTAGGTTGGGTTAGGTTAGGTAATATTAAGTTATTGATGTATATGAAGGTCCCACGGTGACGTAGAGGCCAACTCGCCAGGAATGTTGTCAAATATTAGTGCCGAGATGTTAGGTTGGATTAGGTTAGGTTATATTACGTTATTGATATATATAAAAGCCCCACGGTGACGTAGAGGCCAACTCGCCAGGAATGTTGTCAAATATTAGTTCCGAGAGATTGGGTTGGGTTAGGTTAGGTTATATTACGTTATTGATGTATATAAAGGCCCCGCGGAGACGTAGAGGCCAACCCGCCAGGAATGTTGTCAAATATTAGTGCCGAGATGTTAGGTTGGGTTAGGTTAGGTAATATTAAGTTATTGATGTATATGAAGGTCCCACGGTGACGTAGAGGCCAACTCGCCAGGAATGTTGTTAAATATTAGTGCCGAGATGTTAGGTTGGGTTAGGTTAGGTAATATTACGTTATTGATGTATATGAAGGTCCCACGGAGACGTAGAGGCCAACTCGCCAGGAATGTTCTCAAATAATAGCGCCGAGATCTTAGGTTGGGTTAGGTCAGGTAATATTATGTTATTGATGTATATGAAGGTCCCACGGAGACGTAGAGGCCAACTCGCCAGGAATGTTGTCAAATATTCCCGCCGAGATGGTAGGTTGGGCTAGGTTAGGTTATATTACGTTATTGATGTATATAAACGTCCCACGGAAACATAGAGGCCAACAAGCCAGGAATGTTGTCAAATACTACCGCCGAGATGTTACGTTGGTTTAGGTTAGGTTAAATTAAGATATTGATGTATATGAAGGTCCCACGGAGAGGTAGACGCCAACTCGCCAGGAATGTTGTCAAATATTAGTGCCGAGATGTTAGGTTGGGTTAGGTTAGGTAATATTAAGTTATTGATGTATATGAAGGTCCCACGGTGACGTAGAGGCCAACTCGCCAGGAATGTTGTCAAATATTAGTGCCGAAATGTTAGGCTGGATTAGGTTAGGTTATATTACGTTATTGATATATATAAAAGCCCCACGGAGACGTAGAGGCCAACTCGCCAGGAATGTTGTCAAATATTAGTTCCGAGAGATTGGGTTGGGTTAGGTTAGGTTATATTACGTTATTGATGTATATAAAGGCCCCGCGGAGACGTAGAGGCCAACCCGCCAGGAATGTTGTCAAATATTAGTTCCGAGATGTTAGGTTGGGTTAAGTTAGGTAATATTACGTTATTGATGTATATGAAGGTCCCACGGTGACGTAGAGGCCAACTCGCCAGGAATGCTGTCAAATATTACCGCCGATGTGTAAGGTTGGGTTAGGATAGGTTATACTACGTTATTGACGTATATGAAGGCCCCACGGAGACGTAGATGCCAACTCGGCAGGAATGTTGTCAAATATTACCGCCGATGTGTTAGGTTGGGTTAGGTTAGGTTATACTACGTTATTGATGTATATGAAGGCCCCACGGAGACGTAGAGGCCAACTCGGCAGAAATGTTGTCAAATATTACCGCCGAGATGATAGGTTGGGTTAGGTTAGGTTATATTACGTTATTGATGTATATGAAGCTCCCACTGAGAGGTAGAGGCCAACTCGCCAGGAATGTTGTCAAATATTACCGCCGAGATGATAGGTTGGGTTAGGTTAGGTAATATTAAGTTATTGATGTATATGGAGGTCCCACGGTGACGTAGAGGCCAACTCGCCAGGAATGTTGTTAAATATTAGTGCCGAGATGTTAGGTTGGGTTAGGTTAGGTAATATTACGTTATTGATGTATATGAAGGTCCCACGGAGACGTAGAGGCCAACTCGCCAGGAATGTTCTCAAATAATAGCGCCGAGATCTTAGGTTGGGTTAGGTCAGGTAATATTATGTTATTGATGTATATGAAGGTCCCACGGAGACGTAGAGGCCAACTCGCCAGGAATGTTGTCAAATATTCCCGCCGAGATGGTAGGTTGGGCTAGGTTAGGTTATATTACGTTATTGATGTATATAAACGTCCCACGGAAACATAGAGGCCAACAAGCCAGGAATGTTGTCAAATACTACCGCCGAGATGTTACGTTGGTTTAGGTTAGGTTAAATTAAGATATTGATGTATATGAAGGTTCCACGGAGAGGTAGAGGCCAACTCGCCAGGAATGTTGTCAAATATTAGTGCCGAGATGTTAGGTTGGGTTAGGTTAGGTAATATTATGTTATTGATGTATATGAAGGTCCCACGGTGACGTAGAGGCCAACTCGCCAGGAATGTTGTCAAATATTAGTGCCGAGATGTTAGGTTGGATTAGGTTAGGTTATATTACGTTATTGATATATATAAAAGCCCCACGGAGACGTAGAGGCCAACTCGCCAGGAATGTTGTCAAATATTAGTTCCGAGAGATTGGGTTGGGTTAGGTTAGGTTATATTACGTTATTGATGTATATAAAGGCCCCGCGGAGACGTAGAGGCCAACCCGCCAGGAATGTTGTCAAATATTAGTGCCGAGATGTTAGGTTGGGTTAGGTTAGGTAATATTAAGTTATTGATGTATATGAAGGTCCCACGGTGACGTAGAGGCCAACTCGCCAGGAATGTTGTCAAATATTAGTGCCGAGATGTTAGGTTGGGTTAAGTTAGGTAATATTACGTTATTGATGTATATGAAGGTCCCACGGTGACGTAGAGGCCAACTCGCCAGGAATGCTGTCAAATATTACCGCCGATGTGTTACGTTGGGTTAGGTTAGGTTATACTACGTTATTGATGTATATGAAGGCCCCACGGAGACGTAGAGGCCAACTCGGCAGAAATGTTGTCAAATATTACCGCCGAGATGATAGGTTGGGTTAGGTTAGGTTATATTACGTTATTGATGTATATAAAATTCCCACGGAGACGTAGAGGCTAACTCGCCAGGAATGTTGTCAAATATTAGTGCCGAGATGTTAGGTTGGATTAGGTTAGGTTATATTACGTTATTTATGTATATAAAAGCCCCACGGAGACGTTGAGGCCAACTCGCCAGGAATGTTGTCAAATATTAGTGTCGAGACATTGGGTTGGGTGAGGTTAGGTTATATTACGTTATTGATGTATATAAAGGCCCCGCGGAGACGTAGAGGCCAACCCGCCAGGCATGTTGTCAAATAATAGCGCCGAAAAGTTAGGTTGGGTTAGTTTAGGTTATATTATGTTATTGATATATGTGAAGGTCCCACGGAGACGTAGAGGCCAACTCGCCAGGAATGTTGTCACATAATAGCGCCGAGTGGTTAGGTCGGGTTATATTAGGTTATATTCCGTTATTGATGTATATGAAGGCCCCACGGAGACGTAGAGGCCAACTCGCCAGGAATGTTGTCAAATATTACCGCCGAGATGTTAGGTTGGGTTAGGTTAGGTTATATTACGTTATTGATGTATATGAAGGCCCCACGGAGACGTAGAGGCCAACTGGCCAGGAATGTTGTCAAATATTAGTTCCGAGAGATTGGGTTGGGTTAGGTTAGGTTATATTACGTTATTGATGTATATAAAGGCCCCGCGGAGACGTAGAGGCCAACCCACCAGGAATGTTGTCAAATAATAGCGCCGAAAGGTTAGGTTGGGTTAGTTTAGGTTATATTACGTTATTGATGTATATGAAGGTCCCACGGAGAGGGAGAGGCCAACTCGCCAGGAATGTTGTCTAATATTAGTGCCGAGATTTTAGGTTGGTTTAGGTTAGATTATATTACGTTATTGATGTATATGAAGGCCGCACGGAGAGGTAGAGGCCAACTCGCCAGGAATGTTGTTAAATATTAGTGCCGAGATGTTAGGTTGGGTTAGGTTAGGTAATATTACGTTATTGATGTATATGAAGGTCCCACGGAGACGTAGAGGCCAACTCGCCAGGAATGTTCTCAAATAATAGCGCCGAGATCTTAGGTTGGGTTAGGTCAGGTAATATTATGTTATTGATGTATATGAAGGTCCCACGGAGACGTAGAGGCCAACTCGCCAGGAATGTTGTCAAATATTCCCGCCGAGATGGTAGGTTGGGCTAGGTTAGGTTATATTACGTTATTGATGTATATAAACGTCCCACGGAAACATAGAGGCCAACAAGCCAGGAATGTTGTCAAATACTACCGCCGAGATGTTACGTTGGTTTAGGTTAGGTTAAATTAAGATATTGATGTATATGAAGGTCCCACGGAGAGGTAGAGGCCAACTCGCCAGGAATGTTGTCAAATATTAGTGCCGAGATGTTAGGTTGGGTTAGGTTAGGTAATATTATGTTATTGATGTATATGAAGGTCCCACGGTGACGTAGAGGCCAACTCGCCAGGAATGTTGTCAAATATTAGTGCCGAGATGTTAGGTTGGATTAGGTTAGGTTATATTACGTTATTGATATATATAAAAGCCCCACGGAGACGTAGAGGCCAACTCGCCAGGAATGTTGTCAAATATTAGTTCCGAGAGATTGGGTTGGGTTAGGTTAGGTTATATTACGTTATTGATGTATATAAAGGCCCCGCGGAGACGTAGAGGCCAACCCGCCAGGAATGTTGTCAAATATTAGTGCCGAGATGTTAGGTTGGGTTAGGCTAGGTAATATTAAGTTATTGATGTATATGAAGGTCCCACGGTGACGTAGAGGCCAACTCGCCAGGAATGTTGTCAAATATTAGTGCCGAGATGTTAGGTTGGGTTAAGTTAGGTAATATTACGTTATTGATGTATATGAAGGTCCCACGGTGACGTAGAGGCCAACTCGCCAGGAATGCTGTCAAATATTACCGCCGAGATGTTACGTTGGTTTAGGTTAGGTTAAATTAAGATATTGATGTATATGAAGGTCCCACGGAGAGGTAGAGGCCAACTCGCCAGGAATGTTGTCAAATATTAGTGCCGAGATGTTAGGTTGGGTTAGGTTAGGTAATATTAAGTTATTGATGTATATGAAGGTCCCACGGTGACGTAGAGGCCAACTCGCCAGGAATGTTGTCAAATATTAGTGCCGAGATGTTAGGTTGGATTAGGTTAGGTTATATTACGTTATTGATATATATAAAAGCCCCACGGAGACGTAGAGGCCAACTCGCCAGGAATGTTGTCAAATATTAGTTCCGAGAGATTGGGTTGGGTTAGGTTAGGTTATATTACGTTATTGATGTATATGAAGGCCCCACGGAGACGTAGAGGCCAACTCGGCAGAAATGTTGTCAAATATTACCGCCGAGATGATAGGTTGGGTTAGGTTAGGTTATATTACGTTATTGATGTATATAAAATTCCCACGGAGACGTAGAGGCTAACTCGCCAGGAATGTTGTCAAATATTAGTGCCGAGATGTTAGGTTGGATTAGGTTAGGTTATATTACGTTATTGATATATATAAAAGCCCCACGGAGACGTAGAGGCCAACTCGCCAGGAATGATGTCAAATATTAGTTCCGAGAGATTGGGTTGGGTTAGGTTAGGTTATATTACGTTATTGATGTATATAAAGGCCCCGCGGAGACGTAGAGGCCAACCCACCAGGAATGTTGTCAAATAATAGCGCCGAAAGGTTAGGTTGGGTTAGTTTAGGTTATATTACGTTATTGATGTATATGAAGGTCCCACGGAGAGGGAGAGGCCAACTCGCCAGGAATGTTGTCTAATATTAGTGCCGAGATTTTAGGTTGGTTTAGGTTAGATTATATTACGTTATTGATGTATATGAAGGCCGCACGGAGAGGTAGAGGCCAACTCGCCAGGAATGTTGTTAAATATTAGTGCCGAGATGTTAGGTTGGGTTAGGTTAGGTAATATTACGTTATTGATGTATATGAAGGTCCCACGGAGACGTAGAGGCCAACTCGCCAGGAATGTTCTCAAATAATAGCGCCGAGATCTTAGGTTGGGTTAGGTCAGGTAATATTATGTTATTGATGTATATGAAGGTCCCACGGAGACGTAGAGGCCAACTCGCCAGGAATGTTGTCAAATATTCCCGCCGAGATGGTAGGTTGGGCTAGGTTAGGTTATATTACGTTATTGATGTATATAAACGTCCCACGGAAACATAGAGGCCAACAAGCCAGGAATGTTGTCAAATACTACCGCCGAGATGTTACGTTGGTTTAGGTTAGGTTAAATTAAGATATTGATGTATATGAAGGTCCCACGGAGAGGTAGAGGCCAACTCGCCAGGAATGTTGTCAAATATTAGTGCCGAGATGTTAGGTTGGGTTAGGTTAGGTAATATTATGTTATTGATGTATATGAAGGTCCCACAGTGACGTAGAGGCCAACTCGCCAGGAATGTTGTCAAATATTAGTGCCGAGATGTTAGGTTGGATTAGGTTAGGTTATATTACGTTATTGATATATATAAAAGCCCCACGGAGACGTAGAGGCCAACTCGCCAGGAATGTTGTCAAATATTAGTTCCGAGAGATTGGGTTGGGTTAGGTTAGGTTATATTACGTTATTGATGTATATAAAGGCCCCGCGGAGACGTAGACGCCAACCCGCCAGGAATGTTGTCAAATATTAGTGCCGAGATGTTAGGTTGGGTTAGGTTAGGTAATATTAAGTTATTGATGTATATGAAGGTCCCACGGTGACGTAGAGGCCAACTCGCCAGGAATGTTGTCAAATATTAGTGCCGAGATGTTAGGTTGGGTTAAGTTAGGTAATATTACGTTATTGATGTATATGAAGGTCCCACGGTGACGTAGAGGCCAACTCGCCAGGAATGCTGTCAAATATTACCGCCGATGTGTTAGGTTGGGTTAGGTTAGGTTATACTACGTTATTGATGTATATGAAGGCCCCACGGAGACGTAGAGGCCAACTCGGCAGAAATGTTGTCAAATATTACCGCCGAGATGATAGGTTGGGTTAGGTTAGGTTATATTACGTTATTGATGTATATAAAATTCCCACGGAGACGTAGAGGCTAACTCGCCAGGAATGTTGTCAAATATTAGTGCCGAGATGTTAGGTTGGATTAGGTTAGGTTATATTACGTTATTGATATATATAAAAGCCCCACGGAGACGTAGAGGCCAACTCGCCAGGAATGATGTCAAATATTAGTTCCGAGAGATTGGGTTGGGTTAGGTTAGGTTATATTACGTTATTGATGTATATAAAGGCCCCGCGGAGACGTAGAGGCCAACCCACCAGGAATGTTGTCAAATAATAGCGCCGAAAGGTTAGGTTGGGTTAGTTTAGGTTATATTACGTTATTGATGTATATGAAGGTCCCACGGAGAGGGAGAGGCCAACTCGCCAGGAATGTTGTCTAATATTAGTGCCGAGATTTTAGGTTGGTTTAGGTTAGATTATATTACGTTATTGATGTATATGAAGGCCGCACGGAGAGGTAGAGGCCAACTCGCCAGGAATGTTGTTAAATATTAGTGCCGAGATGTTAGGTTGGGTTAGGTTAGGTAATATTACGTTATTGATGTATATGAAGGTCCCACGGAGACGTAGAGGCCAACTCGCCAGGATTGTTCTCAAATAATAGCGCCGAGATCTTAGGTTGGGTTAGGTCAGGTAATATTATGTTATTGATGTATATGAAGGTCCCACGGAGACGTAGAGGCCAACTCGCCAGGAATGTTGTCAAATATTCCCGCCGAGATGGTAGGTTGGGCTAGGTTAGGTTATATTACGTTATTGATGTATATAAACGTCCCACGGAAACATAGAGGCCAACAAGCCAGGAATGTTGTCAAATACTACCGCCGAGATGTTACGTTGGTTTAGGTTAGGTTAAATTAAGATATTGATGTATATGAAGGTCCCACGGAGAGGTAGAGGCCAACTCGCCAGGAATGTTGTCAAATATTAGTGCCGAGATGTTAGGTTGGGTTAGGTTAGGTAATATTATGTTATTGATGTATATGAAGGTCCCACGGTGACGTAGAGGCCAACTCGCCAGGAATGTTGTCACATAATAGCGCCGAGTGGTTAGGTCGGGTTATATTAGGTTATATTACGTTATTGATGTATATGAAGGCCCCACGGAGACGTAGAGGCCAACTCGCCAGGAATGTTGTCAAATATTACCGCCGAGATGTTAGGTTGGGTTAGGTTAGGTTATATTACGTTATTGATGTATATAAAATTCCCACGGAGACGTAGAGGCTAACTCGCCAGGAATGTTGTCAAATATTAGTGCCGAGATGTTAGGTTGGATTAGGTTAGGTTATATTACGTTATTGATGTATATAAAAGCCCCACGGAGACGTTGAGGCCAACTCGCCAGGAATGTTGTCAAATATTAGTGTCGAGACATTGGGTTGGGTGAGGTTAGGTTATATTACGTTATTGATGTATATAAAGGCCCCGCGGAGACGTAGAGGCCAACCCGCCAGGAATGTTGTCAAATAATAGCGCCGAAAAGTTAGGTTGGGTTAGTTTAGGTTATATTATGTTATTGATATATGTGAAGGTCCCACGGAGACGTAGAGGCCAACTCGCCAGGAATGTTGTCACATAATAGCGCCGAGTGGTTAGGTCGGGTTATATTAGGTTATATTACGTTATTGATGTATATGAAGGCCCCACGGAGACGTAGAGGCCAACTCGCCAGGAATGTTGTCAAATATTACCGCCGAGATGTTAGGTTGGGTTAGGTTAGGTTATATTACGTTATTGATGTATATGAAGGCCCCACGGAGACGTAGAGGCCAACTGGCCAGGAATGTTGTCAAATATTACCGCCGAGATGATAGGTTGGGTTAGGTTAGATTATATTACGTTATTGATGTATATGAAGGCCGCACGGAGAGGTAGAGGCCAACTCGCCAGGAATGTTGTCAAATATTAGTGCCGAGATGTTAGGTTGGGTTAGGTTAGGTAATATTACGTTATTGATGTATATGAAGGTCCCACGGTGACGTAGAGGCCAACTCGCCAGGAATGTTGTCAAATATTACCGCCGATGTGTTAGGTTGGGTTAGGTTAGGTTATACTACGTTATTGATGTATATGAAGGCCCCACGGAGACGTAGAGGCCAACTCGGCAGAAATGTTGTCAAATATTACCGCCGAGATGATAGGTTGGGTTAGGTTAGGTTATATTACGTTATTGATGTATATGAAGCTCCCACTGAGAGGTAGAGGCCAACTCGCCAGGAATGTTGTCAAATATTACCGCCGAGATGATAGGTTGGGTTAGGTTAGGTAATATTAAGTTATTGATGTATATGGAGGTCCCACGGTGACGTAGAGGCCAACTCGCCAGGAATGTTGCCAAATATTAGTGCCGAGATGTTAGGTTGGATTAGGTTAGGTTATATTACGTTATTGATGTATATAAAAGCCCCACGGAGACGTTGAGGCCAACTCGCCAGGAATGTTGTCAAATATTAGTTCCGAGACATTGGGTTGGGTGAGGTTAGGTTATATTACGTTATTGATGTATATAAACGTCCCACGGAAACATAGAGGCCAACAAGCCAGGAATGTTGTCAAATACTACCGCCGAGATGTTACGTTGGTTTAGATTAGGTTAAATTAAGATATTGATGTATATGAAGGTCCCACGGAGAGGTAGAGGCCAACTCGCCAGGAATGTTGTCTAATATTAGTGCCGAGATTTTAGGTTGGTTTAGGTTAGGTTAAATTACGTTATTGATGTATATGAAGGTCCCACTGAGAGGTAGAGGCCAACTCGCCAGGAATGTTGTCAAATATTAGTGCCGAGATGTTAGGTTGGGTTAAGTTAGGTAATATTACGTTATTGATGTATATGAAGGTCCCACGGTGACGTAGAGGCCAACTCGCCAGGAATGTTGTCAAATATTACCGCCGATGTGTTAGGTTGGGTTAGGTTAGGTTATACTACGTTATTGATGTATATGAAGGCCCCACGGAGACGTAGAGGCCAACTCGGCAGAAATGTTGTCAAATATTACCGCCGAGATGATAGGTTGGGTTAGGTTAGGTTATATTACGTTATTGATGTATATAAAATTCCCACGGAGACGTAGAGGCCCAACTCGCCAGGGATGTTGTCAAATATTAGTGCCGAGATGTTAGGTTGGATTAGGTTAGGTTATATTACGTTATTGATGTATATAAAAGCCCCACGGAGACGTTGAGGCCAACTCGCCAGGAATGTTGTCAAATATTAGTTCCGAGAGATTGGGTTGGGTTAGGTTAGGATATATTACGTTATTGATGTATATAAAGGCCCCGCGGAGACGTAGAGGCCAACCCGCCAGGAATGTTGTCAAATATTCCCGCCGAGATGATAGGTTGGGCTAGGTTAGGTTATATTACGTTATTGATGTATATAAAGGTCCCACGGAAACATAGAGGCCAACAAGCCAGGAATGTTGTCAAATACTACCGCCGAGTTGTTACGTTGGTTTAGGTTAGGTTAAATTAAGATTTTGATGTATATGAAGGTCCCACGGAGAGGTAGAGGCCAACTCGCCAGGAATGTTGTCAAATATTAGTGCCGAGATGTTAGGTTGGGTTAGGTTAGGTAATATTAAGTTATTGATGTATATGAAGGTCCCACGGTGACGTAGAGGCCAACTCGCCAGGAATGTTGTCAAATATTAGTGCCGAGATGTTAGGTTGGATTAGGTTAGGTTATATTACGTTATTGATGTATATAAAATTCCCAAGGAGACGTAGAGGCCAACTCGCCAGGAATGTTGTCAAATATTAGTGCCGAGATGTTAGGTTGGATTAGGTTAGGTTATATTACGTTATTGATGTATATAAAGGCCCCGCGGAGACGTAGAGGCCAACCCGCCAGGAATGTTGTCAAATAATAGCGCCGAAAGGTTAGGTTGGGTTAGTTTAGGTTATATTATGTTATTGATATATGTGAAGGTCCCACGGAGACGTAGAGGCCAATTCGCCAGGAATGTTGTCACATAATAGCGCCGAGTGGTTAGGTCGGGTTATATTAGGTTATATTACGTTATTGGTGGATATGAAGTTCTCACGGAGACGTAGAGGCCAACTCGCCAGGAATGTTGTCAAATATTACCGCCGAGATAATAGGTTGGGTTAGGTTAGGTTATATTACGTTATTGATGTATATGAAGGCCCCACGGAGACGTAGAGGCCAACTCGCCAGGAATGTTGTCAAATAGTACCGCCGAGATGTTAGGTTGGGTTAGGTTAGGTTATATTACGTTATTGATGTATATGAAGGCCCCACGGAGACGTAGAGGCCAACTGGCCAGGAATGTTGTCAAATATTACCGCCGAGATGATAGGTTGGGTTAGGTTAGATTATATTACGTTATTGATGTATATGAAGGCCGCACGGAGAGGTAGAGGCCAACTCGCCAGGAATGTTGTCAAATATTAGTGCCGAGATGTTAGGTTGGGTTAGGTTAGGTAATATTACGTTATTGATGTATATGAAGGTCCCACGGAGACGTAGAGGCCAACTCGCCAGGAATGTTGTCAAATATTACCGCCGATGTGTTAGGTTGGGTTAGGTTAGGTTATACTACGTTATTGATGTATATGAAGGCCCCGCGGAGACGTAGAGGCCAACTCGGCAGAAATGTTGTCAAATATTACCGCCGAGATGATAGGTTGGGTTAGGTTAGGTTATATTACGTTATTGATGTATATAAAATTCCCACGGAGACGTAGAGGCCAACTCGCCAGGAATGTTGTCAAATATTAGTGCCGAGATGTTAGGTTGGATTAGGTTAGGTTATATTACGTTATTGATGTATATAAAGGCCCCGCGGAGACGTAGAGGCCAACCCGCCAGGAATGTTGTCAAATATTACCGCCGATATGATAGGTTGGGTTAGGTTAGGTTATATTACGTTATTGATGTATATGAAGGCCCCACGGAGACGGAGAGGCCAACTCGCCAGGAATGTTGTCAAATATTAGTGCCGAGATCTTAGGTTGGGTTAGGTCAGGTAATATTATGTTATTGATGTATATGAAGGTCCCACGGAAACATGGAGGCCAACAAGACAGGAATGTTGTCAAATATTACCGCCGAGGTGTTACGTTGGTTTAGGTTAGGTTAAATTACGTTATTGATGTATATGAAGGTCCCACTGAGAGGTAGAGGCCAACCCGCCAGGAATGTTGTCAAATATTACCGCCGATATGATAGGTTGGGTTAGGTTAGGTTATATTACGTTATTGATGTATATGAAGGCCCCACGGAGACGGAGAGGCCAACTCGCCAGGAATGTTGTCAAATATTACCGCCGATATGATAGGTTGGGCTAGGTTAGGTTATATTACGTTATTGATGTATATGAAGTTCCACGGAGACGTAGAGGCCAGCTCGCCAGGAATGTTGTCAAATAATAACGCCGAAAGGTTAGGTTGGGTTATATTAGGTTATATTACGTTATTGATGGATATGAAGGTCTCACGGAGACGTAGAGGCCAACTCGCCAGGAATGTTGTTAAATATTACCGCCGAGTGGTTAGGTCGGGTTATATTAGGTTATATTACGTTACTGATGGTTATGAAGGTCTCACGGAGACGTAGAGGCCAACTCGCCAGGAATGTTGTCAAATATTAGTACCGAGATGTTAGGTTGGGTTAGGTTAGGTTATATTACGCTATTGATGTATATAAAAGTCCCACGGAAACCATGAGGCCAATAAGCCAGGAATGTCGTCAAATATTACCGCTGTGATGTGAGATTGGGTTAGGTTAGGTTATATTACGTTATTGACGTATATAAAAGTCCCACGGAGACGTAGAGGCCAACCCGCCAGGAATGTTGTCAAATAATAGCGCCGAGACCTTAGGTTGGGTTAGGTCAGGTAATATTATGTTATTGATGTATATGAAGGTCCCACGGAGACGTAGAGGCCAACTCGCCAGGAATGTTGTCAAATATTCCCGCCGAGATGGTAGGTTGGGCTAGGTTAGGTTATATTACGTTATTGATGTATATAAACGTCCCACGGAAACATAGAGGCCAACAAGCCAGGAATTTTGTCAAATACTACCGCCGAGATGTTACGTTGGTTTAGGTTAGGTTAAATTAAGATATTGATGTATATGAAGGTCCCACGGTGACGTAGAGGCCAACTCGCCAGGAATGTTGTCAAATATTACCGCCGATGTGTTAGGTTGGGTTAGGTTAGGTTATATTACGTTATTGATGTATATGAAGGCCCCACGGAGATGTAGAGGCTAAACTCGCCAGGAATGTTGTCAAATATTACCGCCGAGATGATAGGTTGGGTTAGGTTAGGTTATATTACGTTATTGATGTGTATGAAGGTCCCACGGAGACGTAGAGGCCAACTCGCCAGGAATGTTGTCAAATATTAGTGCCGAGATCTTAGGTTGGGTTAGGTCAGGTAATATTATGTTATTGATGTATATGAAGGTCCCACGGAAACATGGAGGCCAACAAGACAGGAATGTTGTCAAATATTACCGCCGAGGTGTTACGTTGGTTTAGGTTAGGTTAAATTACGTTATTGATGTATATGAAGGTCCCACTGAGAGGTAGAGGCCAACTCGCCAGGAATGTTGTCAAATATTAGTGCCGAAATGTTAGGTTGGGTTAAGTTAGGTAATATTACGTCATTGATGTATATGAAGGCCCCACGGTGACGTAGAGGCCAACTCGCCAGGAATGATGTCAAATATTACCGCCGATGTGTTAGGTTGGGTTAGGCTAGGTTATACTACGTTATTGATGTATATGAAGGCCCTACGGAGACGTAGAGGCCAACTCGGCAGAAATGTTGTCAAATATTACCGCCGAGATGATAGGTTGGGTTAGGTTAGGTTATATTACGTTATTGATGTATATAAAATTCCCACGGAGACGTAGAGGCCAGCTCGCCAGGAATGTTGTCAAATAATAACGCCGAAAGGTTAGGTTGGGTTATATTAGGTTATATTACGGTATTGATGGATATGAAGGTCTCACGGAGACGTAGAGGCCAACTCGCCAGGAATGTTGTTAAATATTACCGCCGAGTGGTTAGGTCGGGTTATATTAGGTTATATTACGTTACTGATGGATATGAAGGTCTCACGGAGACGTAGAGGCCAACTCGCCAGGAATGTTGTCAAATATTAGTACCGAGATGTTAGGTTGGGTTAGGTTAGGTTATATTACGCTATTGATGTATATAAAAGTCCCACGGAAACCATGAGGCCAATAAGCCAGGAATGTCGTCAAATATTACCGCTGTGATGTGAGATTGGGTTAGGTTAGGTTATATTACATTATTGACGTATATAAAAGTCCCACGGAGACGTAGAGGCCAACCCGCCAGGAATGTTGTCAAATAATAGCGCAGAAAGGTTAGGTTGGGTTAGTGTAGGTTATATTACGTTATTGATATATGTGAAGGTCCCACGGAAACGTAGATGCCAACTCGCCAGGAATGTTGTCACATAATAGCGCCGAGTGGTTAGGTTGGATTAGGTTAGTTTATATTACGCTATTGATGTATATCAAAGTCCCACGGAAACCATAATGCCAATAAACCAGGAATGTCGTCAAATAATAGCGCCGAAAGGTTAGGCTGGGTCATGTAATGTTATATTACGTTATTGATGTATATGAAGGTCCCACGGAGACGTAGAGGCCAACTCGCCAGGAATGTTGTCAAATATTAGCGCCGAGATGATAGGTTGGGTTAGGTTAGGTTATATTACGTTATTGATGTATATGAAGGCCGCACGGAGAGGTAGAGGCCAACTCGCCATGAATGTTGTCAAATATTAGTGCCGAGATGTTAGGTTGGGTTAAGTTAGGTAGTATTACGTTATTGATGTATATGAAGGACCCACGGTGACGTAGAGGCCAACTCGCCAGGAATGTTGTCAAATATTACCGCCGATGTGTTAGGTTGGGTTAGGTTAGGTTATACTACGTTATTGATGTATATGAAGGCCCCACGGAGACGTAGAGGCCAACTCGGCAGAAATGTTGTCAAATATTACCGCCGAGATGATAGGTTGGGTTAGGTTAGGTTAAATTACGTTATTGATGTATATGAAGGTCCCACTGAGAGGTAGAGGCCAACTCGCCAGGAATGTTGTCAAATATTAGTGCCGAGATGTTAGGTTGGGTTGAGTTAGGTAATATTACGTTATTGATGTATATGAAGGTCCCACGGTGACGTAGAGGCCAACTCGCCAGGAATGTTGTCAAATATTACCGCCGATGTGTTAGGTTGGGTTAGGTTAGGTTATACTACGTTATTGATGTATATGAAGGCCCCACGGAGACGTAGAGGGCAACTCGGCAGAAATGTTGTCAAATATTACCGCCGAGATGATAGGTTGGGTTAGGTTAGGTTATATTACGTTATTGATGTATATAAAAGCCCCACGGAGACGTAGAGGCCAACTCGGCAGGAATGTTGTCAAATATTAGTGCCGAGATCTTAGGTTGGGTTAGGTCAGGTAATATTATGTTATTGATGTATATGAAGGTCCCACGGAAACATGGAGGCCAACAAGACAGGAATGATGTCAAATATTACCGCCGAGGTGTTACGTTGGTTTAGGTTAGGTTAAATTACGTTATTGATGTATATGAAGGTCCCACTGAGAGGTAGAGGCCAACTCGCCAGGAATGTTGTCAAATATTAGTGCCGAGATGTTAGGTTGGGTTAAGTTAGGTAATATTACGTCATTGATGTATATGAAGGTCCCACGGTGACGTAGAGGCCAACTCGCCAGGAATGTTGTCAAATATTACCGCCGATGTGTTAGGTTGGGTTAGGTTAGGTTATACTACGTTATTGATGTATATGAAGGCCCTACGGAGACGTAGAGGCCAACTCGGCAGAAATGTTGTCAAATATTACCGCCGAGATGATAGGTTGGGTTAGGTTAGGTTATATTACGTTATTGATGTATATAAAATTCCCACGGAGACGTAGAGGCCAGCTCGCCAGGAATGTTGTCAAATAATAACGCCGAAAGGTTAGGTTGGGTTATATTAGGTTATATTACGGTATTGATGGATATGAAGGTCTCACGGAGACGTAGAGGCCAACTCGCCAGGAATGTTGTTAAATATTACCGCCGAGTGGTTAGGTCCGGTTATATTAGGTTATATTACGTTACTGATGGATATGAAGGTCTCACGGAGACGTAGAGGCCAACTCGCCAGGAATGTTGTAAAATATTAGTACCGAGATGTTAGGTTGGGTTAGGTTAGGTTATATTACGCTATTGATGTATATAAAAGTCCCACGGAAACCATGAGGCCAATAAGCCAGGAATGTCGTCAAATATTACCGCTGTGATGTGAGATTGGGTTAGGTTAGGTTATATTACGTTATTGACGTATATAAAAGTCCCACGGAGACGTAGAGGCCAACCCGCCAGGAATGTTGTCAAATAATAGCGCAGAAAGGTTAGGTTGGGTTAGTGTAGGTTATATTACGTTATTGATATATGTGAAGGTCCCACGGAAACGTAGATGCCAACTCGCCAGGAATGTTGTCAAATACTACCGCCGAGATGTTACGTTGGTTTAGGTTAGGTTAAATTAAGATATTGATGTATATGAAGGTCCCACGGAGAGGTAGAGGCCAACTCGCCAGGAATGTTGTCAAATATTAGTGCCGAGATGTTAGGTTGGGTTAGGTTAGGTAATATTATGTTATTGATGTATATGAAGGTCCCACGGTGACGTAGAGGCCAACTCGCCAGGAATGTTGTCAAATATTAGTGCCGAGATGTTAGGTTGGATTAGGTTAGGTTATATTACGTTATTGATATATATAAAAGCCCCACGGAGACGTAGAGGCCAACTCGCCAGGAATGTTGTCAAATATTAGTTCCGAGAGATTGGGTTGGGTTAGGTTAGGTTATATTACGTTATTGATGTATATAAAGGCCCCGCGGAGACGTAGAGGCCAACCCGCCAGGAATGTTGTCAAATATTAGTGTCGAGACATTGGGTTGGGTGAGGTTAGGTTATATTACGTTATTGATGTATATAAAGGCCCCGCGGAGACGTAGAGGCCAACCCGCCAGGAATGTTGTCAAATAATAGCGCCGAAAAGTTAGGTTGGGTTAGTTTAGGTTATATTATGTTATTGATATATGTGAAGGTCCCACGGAGACGTAGAGGCCAACTCGACAGGAATGTTGTCACATAATAGCGCCGAGTGGTTAGGTCGGGTTATATTAGGTTATATTACGTTATTGATGTATATGGAGGTCCCACGGTGACGTAGAGGCCAACTCGCCAGGAATGTTGTCAAATATTAGTGCCGAGATGTTAGGTTGGATTAGGTTAGGTTATATTACGTTATTGATGTATATAAAAGCCCCACGGAGACGTAGAGGCCAACTCGCCAGGAATGTTGTCAAATATTTGTTACGAGAGATTGGGTTGGGTTAGGTTAGGTTATATTACGTTATTGATGTATATAAAGGCCCCGCGGATACGTAGAGGCCAACCCGCCAGGAATGTTGTCAAATAATAGCGCCGAAAGGTTAGGTTGGGTTAGTTTAGGTTAAATTACGTTATTGATGTATATGAAGGTCCCACGGAGAGGTAGAGGCCAACTCGCCAGGAATGTTGTCTAATATTAGTGCCGAGATTTTAGGTTGGTTTAGGTTAGGTTAAATTACGTTATTGATGTATATGAATCTCCCACTGAGAGGTAGAGGCCAACTCGCCAGGAATGTTGTCAAATATTAGTGCCGAGATGTTAGGTTGGGTTGAGTTAGGTAATATTACGTTATTGATGTATATGAAGGTCCCACGGTGACGTAGAGGCCAACTCGCCAGGAATGTTGTCAAATATTACCGCCGATGTGTTAGGTTGGGTTAGGTTAGGTTATACTACGTTATTGATGTATATGAAGGCCCCACGGAGACGTAGAGGCCAACTCGGCAGAAATGTTGTCAAATATTACCGCCGAGATGATAGGTTGGGTTAGGTTAGGTTATATTACGTTATTGATGTATATAAAAGCCCCACGGAGACGTAGAGGCCAACTCGCCAGGAATGTTGTCAAATATTAGTTCCGAGAGAGTGGGTTGGGTTAGGTTAGGTTATATTACGTTATTGATGTATATAAAGGCCCCGCGGAGACGTAGAGGCCAACCCGCCAGGAATGTTGTCAAGTAATAGCGCCGAAAGGTTAGGTTGGGTTAGTTTAGGTTATATTACGTTATTGATGTATATGAAGGTCCCACGGAGAGGTAGAGGTCAACTCGCCAGGAATGTTGTCAAATATTAGTGCCGAGATTTTAGGTTGGTTTAGGTTAGGTTAAATTACGTTATTGATGTATATGAAGGTCCCACTGAGAGGTAGAGGCCAATTCGCCAGGAATGTTGTCAAATATTAGTGCCGAGATGTTAGGTTGGGTTAAGTTAGGTAATATTAAGTTATTGATGTATATGAAGGTCCCACGGTGACGTAGAGGCCAACTCGCCAGGAATGTTGTCAAATATTACCGCCGATGTGTTAGGTTGGGTTAGGTTAGGTTATACTACGTTATTGATGTATATGAAGGCCCCACGGAGACGTAGAGGCCAACTCGGCAGAAATGTTGTCAAATATTACCGCCGAGATGATAGGTTGGGTTAGGTTAGGTTATATTACGTTATTGATGTGTATAAAATTCCCACGGAGACGTAGAGGCCAACTCGCCAGGAATGTTGTCAAATAATAGCGCCGAGACCTTAGGTTGGGTTAGGTCAGGTAATATTATGTTATTGATGTATATGAAGGTCCCACGGAGACGTAGAGGCCAACTCGCCAGGAATGTTGTCAAATATTCCCGCCGAGATGGTAGGTTGGGCTAGGTTAGGTTATATTACGTTATTGATGTATATAAACGTCCCACGGAAACATAGAGGCCAACAAGCCAGGAATTTTGTCAAATACTACCGCCGAGATGTTACGTTGGTTTAGGTTAGGTTAAATTAAGATATTGATGTATATGAAGGTCCCACGGAGAGGTAGAGGCCAACTCGCCAGGAATGTTGTCACATAATAGCGCCGAGTGGTTAGGTCGGGTTATATTAGGTTATATTACGTTATTGATGTATATGAAGGCCCCACGGAGACGTAGAGGCCAACTCGCCAGGAATGTTGTCAAATATTACCGCCGAGATGTTAGGTTGGGTTAGGTTAGGTTATATTACGTTATTGATGTATATGAAGGCCCCACGGAGACGTAGAGGCCAACTGGCCAGGAATGTTGTCAAATATTACCGCCGAGATGATAGGTTGGGTTAGGTTAGATTATATTACGTTATTGATGTATATGAAGGCCGCACGGAGAGGTAGAGGCCAACTCGCCAGGAATGTTGTCAAATATTAGTGCCGAGATGTTAGGTTGGGTTAGGTTAGGTAATATTACGTTATTGATGTATATGAAGGTCCCACGGTGACGTAGAGGCCAACTCGCCAGGAATGTTGTCAAATATTACCGCCGATGTGTTAGGTTGGGTTAGGTTAGGTTATACTACGTTATTGATGTATATGAAGGCCCCACGGAGACGTAGAGGCCAACTCGGCAGAAATGTTGTCAAATATTACCGCCGAGATGATAGGTTGGGTTAGGTTAGGTTATATTACGTTATTGATGTATATGGAGGTCCCACGGTGACGTAGAGGCCAACTCGCCAGGAATGTTGTCAAATATTAGTGCCGAGATGTTAGGTTGGATTAGGTTAGGTTATATTACGTTATTGATGTATATAAAAGCCCCACGGAGACGTAGAGGCCAACTCGCCAGGAATGTTGTCAAATATTTGTTACGAGAGATTGGGTTGGGTTAGGTTAGGTTATATTACGTTATTGATGTATATAAAGGCCCCGCGGATACGTAGAGGCCAACCCGCCAGGAATGTTGTCAAATAATAGCGCCGAAAGGTTAGGTTGGGTTAGTTTAGGTTAAATTACGTTATTGATGTATATGAAGGTCCCACGGAGAGGTAGAGGCCAACTCGCCAGGAATGTTGTCTAATATTAGTGCCGAGATTTTAGGTTGGTTTAGGTTAGGTTAAATTACGTTATTGATGTATATGAATCTCCCACTGAGAGGTAGAGGCCAACTCGCCAGGAATGTTGTCAAATATTAGTGCCGAGATGTTAGGTTGGGTTGAGTTAGGTAATATTACGTTATTGATGTATATGAAGGTCCCACGGTGACGTAGAGGCCAACTCGCCAGGAATGTTGTCAAATATTACCGCCGATGTGTTAGGTTGGGTTAGGTTAGGTTATACTACGTTATTGATGTATATGAAGGCCCCACGGAGACGTAGAGGCCAACTCGGCAGAAATGTTGTCAAATATTACCGCCGAGATGATAGGTTGGGTTAGGTTAGGTTATATTACGTTATTGATGTATATAAAAGCCCCACGGAGACGTAGAGGCCAACTCGCCAGGAATGTTGTCAAATATTAGTTCCGAGAGAGTGGGTTGGGTTAGGTTAGGTTATATTACGTTATTGATGTATATAAAGGCCCCGCGGAGACGTAGAGGCCAAACCGCCAGGAATGTTGTCAAGTAATAGCGCCGAAAGGTTAGGTTGGGTTAGTTTAGGTTATATTACGTTATTGATGTATATGAAGGTCCCACGGAGAGGTAGAGGTCAACTCGCCAGGAATGTTGTCAAATATTAGTGCCGAGATTTTAGGTTGGTTTAGGTTAGGTTAAATTACGTTATTGATGTATATGAAGGTCCCACTGAGAGGTAGAGGCCAATTCGCCAGGAATGTTGTCAAATATTAGTGCCGAGATGTTAGGTTGGGTTAAGTTAGGTAATATTAAGTTATTGATGTATATGAAGGTCCCACGGTGACGTAGAGGCCAACTCGCCAGGAATGTTGTCAAATATTACCGCCGATGTGTTAGGTTGGGTTAGGTTAGGTTATACTACGTTATTGATGTATATGAAGGCCCCACGGAGACGTAGAGGCCAACTCGGCAGAAATGTTGTCAAATATTACCGCCGAGATGATAGGTTGGGTTAGGTTAGGTTATATTACGTTATTGATGTATATGAAGGCCCCACGGAGACGTAGAGGCCAACTCGCCAGGAATGTTGTCAAATATTACCGCCGAGATGTTAGGTTGGGTTAGGTTAGGTTATATTACGTTATTGATGTATATGAAGGCCCCACGGAGACGTAGAGGCCAACTGGCCAGGAATGTTGTCAAATATTACCGCCGAGATGATAGGTTGGGTTAGGTTAGATTATATTACGTTATTGATGTATATGAAGGCCGCACGGAGAGGTAGAGGCCAACTCGCCAGGAATGTTGTCAAATATTAGTGCCGAGATGTTAGGTTGGGTTAGGTTAGGTAATATTACGTTATTGATGTATATGAAGGTCCCACGGAGACGTAGAGGCCAACTCGCCAGGAATGTTGTCAAATATTACCGCCGATGTGTTAGGTTGGGTTAGGTTAGGTTATACTACGTTATTGATGTATATGAAGGCCCCGCGGAGACGTAGAGGCCAACTCGGCAGAAATGTTGTCAAATATTACCGCCGAGATGATAGGTTGGGTTAGGTTAGGTTATATTACGTTATTGATGTATATAAAATTCCCACGGAGACGTAGAGGCCAACTCGCCAGGAATGTTGTCAAATATTAGTGCCGAGATGTTAGGTTGGATTAGGTTAGGTTATATTACGTTATTGATGTATATAAAGGCCCCGCGGAGACGTAGAGGCCAACCCGCCAGGAATGTTGTCAAATATTAGTGTCGAGACATTGGGTTGGGTGAGGTTAGGTTATATTACGTTATTGATGTATATAAAGGCCCCGCGGAGACGTAGAGGCCAACCCGCCAGGAATGTTGTCAAATAATAGCGCCGAAAAGTTAGGTTGGGTTAGTTTAGGTTATATTATGTTATTGATATATGTGAAGGTCCCACGGAGACGTAGAGGCCAACTCGCCAGGAATGTTGTCACATAATAGCGCCGAGTGGTTAGGTCGGGTTATATTAGGTTATATTACGTTATTGATGTATATGAAGGCCCCACGGAGACGTAGAGGCCAACTCGCCAGGAATGTTGTCAAATATTACCGCCGAGATGTTAGGTTGGGTTAGGTTAGGTTATATTACGTTATTGATGTATATGAAGGCCCCACGGAGACGTAGAGGCCAACTGGCCAGGAATGTTGTCAAATATTACCGCCGAGATGATAGGTTGGGTTAGGTTAGATTATATTACGTTATTGATGTATATGAAGGCCGCACGGAGAGGTAGAGGCCAACTCGCCAGGAATGTTGTCAAATATTAGTGCCGAGATGTTAGGTTGGGTTAGGTTAGGTAATATTACGTTATTGATGTATATGAAGGTCCCACGGTGACGTAGAGGCCAACTCGCCAGGAATGTTGTCAAATATTACCGCCGATGTGTTAGGTTGGGTTAGGTTAGGTTATACTACGTTATTGATGTATATGAAGGCCCCACGGAGACGTAGAGGCCAACTCGGCAGAAATGTTGTCAAATATTACCGCCGAGATGATAGGTTGGGTTAGGTTAGGTTATATTACGTTATTGATGTATATGGAGGTCCCACGGTGACGTAGAGGCCAACTCGCCAGGAATGTTGTCAAATATTAGTGCCGAGATGTTAGGTTGGATTAGGTTAGGTTATATTACGTTATTGATGTATATAAAAGCCCCACGGAGACGTAGAGGCCAACTCGCCAGAAATGTTGTCAAATATTTGTTACGAGAGATTGGGTTGGGTTAGGTTAGGTTATATTACGTTATTGATGTATATAAAGGCCCCGCGGATACGTAGAGGCCAACCCGCCAGGAATGTTGTCAAATAATAGCGCCGAAAGGTTAGGTTGGGTTAGTTTAGGTTAAATTACGTTATTGATGTATATGAAGGTCCCACGGAGAGGTAGAGGCCAACTCGCCAGGAATGTTGTCTAATATTAGTGCCGAGATTTTAGGTTGGTTTAGGTTAGGTTAAATTACGTTATTGATGTATATGAATCTCCCACTGAGAGGTAGAGGCCAACTCGCCAGGAATGTTGTCAAATATTAGTGCCGAGATGTTAGGTTGGGTTGAGTTAGGTAATATTACGTTATTGATGTATATGAAGGTCCCACGGTGACGTAGTGTCCAACTCGCCAGGAATGTTGTCAAATATTACCGCCGATGTGTTAGGTTGGGTTAGGTTAGGTTATACTACGTTATTGATGTATATGAAGGCCCCGCGGAGACGTAGAGGCCAACTCGGCAGAAATGTTGTCAAATATTACCGCCGAGATGATAGGTTGGGTTAGGTTAGGTTATATTACGTTATTGATGTATATAAAATTCCCACGGAGACGTAGAGGCCAACTCGCCAGGAATGTTGTCAAATATTAGTGCCGAGATGTTAGGTTGGATTAGGTTAGGTTATATTACGTTATTGATGTATATAAAGGCCCCGCGGAGACGTAGAGTCCAACCCGCCAGGAATGTTGTCAAATAATAGCGCCGAAAGGTTAGGTTGGGTTAGTTTAGGTTATATTATGTTATTGATATATGTGAAGGTCCCACGGAGACGTAGAGGCCAATTCGCCAGGAATGTTGTCACATAATAGCGCCGAGTGGTTAGGTCGGGTTATATTAGGTTATATTACGTTATTGGTGGATATGAAGGTCTCACGGAGACGTAGAGGCCAACTCGCCAGGAATGTTGTCAAATATTACCGCCGAGATGATAGGTTGGGTTAGGTTAGGTTATATTACGTTATTGATGTATATGAAGGCCCCACGGAGACGTAGAGGCCAACTCGCCAGGAATGTTGTCAAATATTACCGCCGAGATGTTAGGTTGGGTTAGGTTAGGTTATATTACGTTATTGATGTATATGAAGGCCCCACGGAGACGTAGAGGCCAACTGGCCAGGAATGTTGTCAAATATTACCGCCGAGATGATAGGTTGGGTTAGGTTAGATTATATTACGTTATTGATGTATATGAAGGCCGCACGGAGAGGTAGAGGCCAACTCGCCAGGAATGTTGTCAAATATTAGTGCCGAGATGTTAGGTTGGGTTAGGTTAGGTAATATTACGTTATTGATGTATATGAAGGTCCCACGGAGACGTAGAGGCCAACTCGCCAGGAATGTTGTCAAATAATAGCGCCGAGATCTTAGGTTGGGTTAGGTCAGGTAATATTATGTTATTGATGTATATGAAGGTCCCACGGAGACGTAGAGGCCAACTCGCCAGGAATGTTGTCAAATATTCCCGCCGAGATGATAGATTGGGCTAGGTTAGGTTATATTACGTTATTGATGTATATAAATGTCCCACGGAAACATAGAGGCCAACAAGCCAGGAATGTTGTCAAATACTACCGCCGAGTTGTCACGTTGGTTTAGGTTAGGTTAAATTAAGATTTTGATGTATATGAAGGTCCCACGGAGAGGTAGAGGCCAACTCGCCAGGAATGTTGTCAAATATTAGTGCCGAGATGTTAGGTTGGATTAGGTTAGGTTATATTACGTTATTGATGTATATAAAAGCCCCACGGAGACGTAGAGGCCAACTCGCCAGGAATGTTGTCAAATATTAGTTCCGAGAGATTGGGTTGGGTTAGGTTAGGTTATATTACGTTATTGATGTATATAAAGGCCCCGCGGAGACGTAGAGGCCAACCCGTCAGGAATGTTGTCAAATAATAGCGCCGAAAAGTTAGGTTGGGTTAGTTTAGGTTATATTACGTTATTGATGTATATGAAGGTCCCACGGAGAGGTAGAGGCCAACTCGCCAGGAATGTTGTCAAATATTAGTGCCGAGATTTTAGGTTGGGTTAAGTTAGGTAATATTACGTTATTGATGTATATGAAGGTCCCACGGTGACGTAGAGGCCAACTCGCCAGGAATGTTGTCAAATACTACCGCCGATGTGTTAGGTTGGGTTAGGTTAGGTTATACTACGTTATTGATGTATATGAAGGCCCCACGGAGACGTAGAGGCCAACTCGGCAGAAATGTTGTCAAATATTACCGCCGAGATGATAGGTTAGGTTAAGTTAGGTTATATTACGTTATTGATGTATATAAAATTCCCACGGAGACGTAGTGGCCAACTCGCCAGGAATGTTGTCAAATATTACCGCCGATATGATAGGTTGGGTTAGGTTAGGTTATATTACGTTATTGATGTATATGAAGGCCCCACGGAGACGTAGATGCCAGCTCGCCAGGAATGTTGTCAAATAATAACGCCGAAAGGTTAGGTTGGGTTATATTAGGTTATATTACGTTATTGATGGATATGAAGGTCTCACGGAGACGTAGAGGCCAACTCGCCAGGAATGTTGTCAAATACTACCGCCGATGTGTTAGGTTGGGTTAGGTTAGGTTATATTACGTTATTGATGTATATGAAGGCCGCACGGAGAGGTAGAGGCCAACTCGACAGGAATGTTGTCAAATATTAGTGCCGAGATGTTAGGTTGGGTTAAGTTAGGTAATATCACGTTATTGATGTATATGAAGGACCCACGGTGACGTAGAGGCCAACTCGCCAGGAATGTTGTCAAATATTACCGCCGATGTGTTAGGTTGGGTTAGGTTAGGTTATACTACGTTATTGATGTATATGAAGGCCCCACGGAGATGTAGAGGCCAACTCGCCAGGAATGTTGTCAAATATTACCGCCGAGATCATAGGTTGGGTTAGGTTAGGTTATATTACGTTATTGATGTATATAAAATTCCCACGGAGACGTAGAGGCCAACTCGCCAGGAATGTTGTCAAATATTAGTGCCGAGATGTTAGGTTGGATTAGGTTAGGTTATATTACGTTATTGATGTATATAAAAGCCCCGCGGAGACGTAGAGTCCAACCCGCCAGGAATGTTGTCAAATAATAGCGCCGAAAGGTTAGGTTGGGTTAGTTTAGGTTATATTATGTTATTGATATATGTGAAGGTCCCACGGAGACGTAGAGGCCAATTCGCCAGGAATGTTGTCACATAATAGCGCCGAGTGGTTAGGTCGGGTTATATTAGGTTATATTACGTTATTGGTGGATATGAAGGTCTCACGGAGACGTAGAGGCCAACTCGCCAGGAATGTTGTCAAATATTACCGCCGAGATGATAGGTTGGGTTAGGTTAGGTTATATTACGTTATTGATGTATATGAAGGCCCCACGGAGACGTAGAGGCCAACTCGCCAGGAATGTTGTCAAATATTACCGCCGAGATGTTAGGTTGGGTTAGGTTAGGTTATATTACGTTATTGATGTATATGAAGGCCCCACGGAGACGTAGAGGCCAACTGGCCAGGAATGTTGTCAAATATTACCGCCGAGATGATAGGTTGGGTTAGGTTAGATTATATTACGTTATTGATGTATATGAAGGCCGCACGGAGAGGTAGAGGCCAACTCGCCAGGAATGTTGTCAAATATTAGTGCCGAGATGTTACGTTGGTTTAGGTTAGGTTAAATTACGTTATTGATGTATATGAAGGTCCCACGGAGACGTAGAGGCCAACTCGCCAGGAATGTTGTCAAATATTAGTGCCGAGATGTTAGGTTGGGTTAGGTTAGGTAATATTACGTTATTGATGTATCTGAAGGTCCCACGGAGACGTAGAGGCCAACTCGCCATGAATGTTGTCAAATAATAGCGCCGAGATCTTAGGTTGGGTTAGGTTAGGTAATATTAAGTTATTGATGTATATGGAGGTCCCACGGTGACGTAGAGGCCAACTCGCCAGGAATGTTGTCAAATATTAGTGCCGAGATGTTAGGTTGGATTAGGATAGGTTATATTACGTTATTGATGTATATAAAAGCCCCACGGAGTCGTAGAGGCCAACTCGCCAGGAATGTTGTCAAATATTAGTTCCGAGAGATTGGATTAGGTTAGGTTAGGTTATATTACGTTATTGATGTATATAAAGGCCCCGCGGAGACGTAGAGTCCAACCCGCCAGGAATGTTGTCAAATAATAGCGCCGAAATGTTAGGTTGGGTTAGTTTAGGTTATATTATGTTATTGATATATGTGAAGGTCCCACGGAGACGTAGAGGCCAATTCGCCAGGAATGTTGTCACATAATAGCGCCGAGTGGTTAGGTCGGGTTATATTAGGTTGTATTACGTTATTGATGTATATGAAGGTCCCACTGAGAGGTAGAGGCCAACTCGCCAGGAATGTTGTCAAATATTAGTGCCGAGATTTTAGGTTGGGTTAAGTTAGGTAATATTACGTTATTGATGTATATGAAGGTCCCACGGTGACGTAGAGGCCAACTCGCCAGGAATGTTGTCAAATACTACCGCCGATGTGTTAGGTTGGGTTAGGTTAGGTTATACTACGTTATTGATGTATATGAAGGCCCCACGGAGACGTAGAGGCCAACTCGGCAGAAATGTTGTCAAATATTACCGCCGAGATGATAGGTTAGGTTAAGTTAGGTTATATTACGTTATTGATGTATATAAAATTCCCACGGAGACGTAGTGGCCAACTCGCCAGGAATGTTGTCAAATATTACCGCCGATATGATAGGTTGGGTTAGGTTAGGTTATATTACGTTATTGATGTATATGAAGGCCCCACGGAGACGTAGATGCCAGCTCGCCAGGAATGTTGTCAAATAATAACGCCGAAAGGTTAGGTTGGGTTATATTAGGTTATATTACGTTATTGATGGATATGAAGGTCTCACGGAGGCGTAGAGGCCAACTCGCCAGGAATGTTGTCAAATACTACCGCCGATGTGTTAGGTTGGGTTAGGTTAGGTTATATTACGTTATTGATGTATATGAAGGCCGCACGGAGAGGTAGAGGCCAACTCGACAGGAACGTTGTCAAATATTAGTGCCGAGATGTTAGGTTGGGTTAAGTTAGGTAATATCACGTTATTGATGTATATGAAGGACCCACGGTGACGTAGAGGCCAACTCGCCAGGAATGTTGTCAAATATTACCGCCGATGTGTTAGGTTGGGTTAGGTTAGGTTATACTACGTTATTGATGTATATGAAGGCCCCACGGAGATGTAGAGGCCAACTCGCCAGGAATGTTGTCAAATACTACCGCCGATGTGTTAGGTTGGGTTAGGTTAGGTTATATTACGTTATTGATGTATATGAAGGCCGCACGGAGACGTAGAGGCCAACTCGCCAGGAATGTTGTCAAATATTAGTTCCGAGAGAGTGGGTTGGGTTAGGTTAGGTTATATTACGTTATTGATGTATATAAAGGCCCCGCGGAGACGTAGAGGCCAAACCGCCAGGAATGTTGTCAAGTAATAGCGCCGAAAGGTTAGGTTGGGTTAGTTTAGGTTATATTACGTTATTGATGTATATGAAGGTCCCACGGAGAGGTAGAGGTCAACTCGCCAGGAATGTTGTCAAATATTAGTGCCGAGATTTTAGGTTGGTTTAGGTTAGGTTAAATTACGTTATTGATGTATATGAAGGTCCCACTGAGAGGTAGAGGCCAATTCGCCAGGAATGTTGTCAAATATTAGTGCCGAGATGTTAGGTTGGGTTAAGTTAGGTAATATTAAGTTATTGATGTATATGAAGGTCCCACGGTGACGTAGAGGCCAACTCGCCAGGAATGTTGTCAAATATTACCGCCGATGTGTTAGGTTGGGTTAGGTTAGGTTATACTACGTTATTGATGTATATGAAGGCCCCACGGAGACGTAGAGGCCAACTCGGCAGAAATGTTGTCAAATATTACCGCCGAGATGATAGGTTGGGTTAGGTTAGGTTATATTACGTTATTGATGTATATGAAGGCCCCACGGAGACGTAGAGGCCAACTCGCCAGGAATGTTGTCAAATATTACCGCCGAGATGTTAGGTTGGGTTAGGTTAGGTTATATTACGTTATTGATGTATATGAAGGCCCCACGGAGACGTAGAGGCCAACTGGCCAGGAATGTTGTCAAATATTACCGCCGAGATGATAGGTTGGGTTAGGTTAGATTATATTACGTTATTGATGTATATGAAGGCCGCACGGAGAGGTAGAGGCCAACTCGCCAGGAATGTTGTCAAATATTAGTGCCGAGATGTTAGGTTGGGTTAGGTTAGGTAATATTACGTTATTGATGTATATGAAGGTCCCACGGAGACGTAGAGGCCAACTCGCCAGGAATGTTGTCAAATATTACCGCCGATGTGTTAGGTTGGGTTAGGTTAGGTTATACTACGTTATTGATGTATATGAAGGCCCCGCGGAGACGTAGAGGCCAACTCGGCAGAAATGTTGTCAAATATTACCGCCGAGATGATAGGTTGGGTTAGGTTAGGTTATATTACGTTATTGATGTATATAAAATTCCCACGGAGACGTAGAGGCCAACTCGCCAGGAATGTTGTCAAATATTAGTGCCGAGATGTTAGGTTGGATTAGGTTAGGTTATATTACGTTATTGATGTATATAAAGGCCCCGCGGAGACGTAGAGGCCAACCCGCCAGGAATGTTGTCAAATATTAGTGTCGAGACATTGGGTTGGGTGAGGTTAGGTTATATTACGTTATTGATGTATATAAAGGCCCCGCGGAGACGTAGAGGCCAACCCGCCAGGAATGTTGTCAAATAATAGCGCCGAAAAGTTAGGTTGGGTTAGTTTAGGTTATATTATGTTATTGATATATGTGAAGGTCCCACGGAGACGTAGAGGCCAACTCGCCAGGAATGTTGTCACATAATAGCGCCGAGTGGTTAGGTCGGGTTATATTAGGTTATATTACGTTATTGATGTATATGAAGGCCCCACGGAGACGTAGAGGCCAACTCGCCAGGAATGTTGTCAAATATTACCGCCGAGATGTTAGGTTGGGTTAGGTTAGGTTATATTACGTTATTGATGTATATGAAGGCCCCACGGAGACGTAGAGGCCAACTGGCCAGGAATGTTGTCAAATATTACCGCCGAGATGATAGGTTGGGTTAGGTTAGATTATATTACGTTATTGATGTATATGAAGGCCGCACGGAGAGGTAGAGGCCAACTCGCCAGGAATGTTGTCAAATATTAGTGCCGAGATGTTAGGTTGGGTTAGGTTAGGTAATATTACGTTATTGATGTATATGAAGGTCCCACGGTGACGTAGAGGCCAACTCGCCAGGAATGTTGTCAAATATTACCGCCGATGTGTTAGGTTGGGTTAGGTTAGGTTATACTACGTTATTGATGTATATGAAGGCCCCACGGAGACGTAGAGGCCAACTCGGCAGAAATGTTGTCAAATATTACCGCCGAGATGATAGGTTGGGTTAGGTTAGGTTATATTACGTTATTGATGTATATGGAGGTCCCACGGTGACGTAGAGGCCAACTCGCCAGGAATGTTGTCAAATATTAGTGCCGAGATGTTAGGTTGGATTAGGTTAGGTTATATTACGTTATTGATGTATATAAAAGCCCCACGGAGACGTAGAGGCCAACTCGCCAGAAATGTTGTCAAATATTTGTTACGAGAGATTGGGTTGGGTTAGGTTAGGTTATATTACGTTATTGATGTATATAAAGGCCCCGCGGATACGTAGAGGCCAACCCGCCAGGAATGTTGTCAAATAATAGCGCCGAAAGGTTAGGTTGGGTTAGTTTAGGTTAAATTACGTTATTGATGTATATGAAGGTCCCACGGAGAGGTAGAGGCCAACTCGCCAGGAATGTTGTCTAATATTAGTGCCGAGATTTTAGGTTGGTTTAGGTTAGGTTAAATTACGTTATTGATGTATATGAATCTCCCACTGAGAGGTAGAGGCCAACTCGCCAGGAATGTTGTCAAATATTAGTGCCGAGATGTTAGGTTGGGTTGAGTTAGGTAATATTACGTTATTGATGTATATGAAGGTCCCACGGTGACGTAGTGTCCAACTCGCCAGGAATGTTGTCAAATATTACCGCCGATGTGTTAGGTTGGGTTAGGTTAGGTTATACTACGTTATTGATGTATATGAAGGCCCCGCGGAGACGTAGAGGCCAACTCGGCAGAAATGTTGTCAAATATTACCGCCGAGATGATAGGTTGGGTTAGGTTAGGTTATATTACGTTATTGATGTATATAAAATTCCCACGGAGACGTAGAGGCCAACTCGCCAGGAATGTTGTCAAATATTAGTGCCGAGATGTTAGGTTGGATTAGGTTAGGTTATATTACGTTATTGATGTATATAAAGGCCCCGCGGAGACGTAGAGTCCAACCCGCCAGGAATGTTGTCAAATAATAGCGCCGAAAGGTTAGGTTGGGTTAGTTTAGGTTATATTATGTTATTGATATATGTGAAGGTCCCACGGAGACGTAGAGGCCAATTCGCCAGGAATGTTGTCACATAATAGCGCCGAGTGGTTAGGTCGGGTTATATTAGGTTATATTACGTTATTGGTGGATATGAAGGTCTCACGGAGACGTAGAGGCCAACTCGCCAGGAATGTTGTCAAATATTACCGCCGAGATGATAGGTTGGGTTAGGTTAGGTTATATTACGTTATTGATGTATATGAAGGCCCCACGGAGACGTAGAGGCCAACTCGCCAGGAATGTTGTCAAATATTACCGCCGAGATGTTAGGTTGGGTTAGGTTAGGTTATATTACGTTATTGATGTATATGAAGGCCCCACGGAGACGTAGAGGCCAACTGGCCAGGAATGTTGTCAAATATTACCGCCGAGATGATAGGTTGGGTTAGGTTAGATTATATTACGTTATTGATGTATATGAAGGCCGCACGGAGAGGTAGAGGCCAACTCGCCAGGAATGTTGTCAAATATTAGTGCCGAGATGTTAGGTTGGGTTAGGTTAGGTAATATTACGTTATTGATGTATATGAAGGTCCCACGGAGACGTAGAGGCCAACTCGCCAGGAATGTTGTCAAATAATAGCGCCGAGATCTTAGGTTGGGTTAGGTCAGGTAATATTATGTTATTGATGTATATGAAGGTCCCACGGAGACGTAGAGGCCAACTCGCCAGGAATGTTGTCAAATATTCCCGCCGAGATGATAGATTGGGCTAGGTTAGGTTATATTACGTTATTGATGTATATAAATGTCCCACGGAAACATAGAGGCCAACAAGCCAGGAATGTTGTCAAATACTACCGCCGAGTTGTCACGTTGGTTTAGGTTAGGTTAAATTAAGATTTTGATGTATATGAAGGTCCCACGGAGAGGTAGAGGCCAACTCGCCAGGAATGTTGTCAAATATTAGTGCCGAGATGTTAGGTTGGATTAGGTTAGGTTATATTACGTTATTGATGTATATAAAAGCCCCACGGAGACGTAGAGGCCAACTCGCCAGGAATGTTGTCAAATATTAGTTCCGAGAGATTGGGTTGGGTTAGGTTAGGTTATATTACGTTATTGATGTATATAAAGGCCCCGCGGAGACGTAGAGGCCAACCCGTCAGGAATGTTGTCAAATAATAGCGCCGAAAAGTTAGGTTGGGTTAGTTTAGGTTATATTACGTTATTGATGTATATGAAGGTCCCACGGAGAGGTAGAGGCCAACTCGCCAGGAATGTTGTCAAATATTAGTGCCGAGATTTTAGGTTGGGTTAAGTTAGGTAATATTACGTTATTGATGTATATGAAGGTCCCACGGTGACGTAGAGGCCAACTCGCCAGGAATGTTGTCAAATACTACCGCCGATGTGTTAGGTTGGGTTAGGTTAGGTTATACTACGTTATTGATGTATATGAAGGCCCCACGGAGACGTAGAGGCCAACTCGGCAGAAATGTTGTCAAATATTACCGCCGAGATGATAGGTTAGGTTAAGTTAGGTTATATTACGTTATTGATGTATATAAAATTCCCACGGAGACGTAGTGGCCAACTCGCCAGGAATGTTGTCAAATATTACCGCCGATATGATAGGTTGGGTTAGGTTAGGTTATATTACGTTATTGATGTATATGAAGGCCCCACGGAGACGTAGATGCCAGCTCGCCAGGAATGTTGTCAAATAATAACGCCGAAAGGTTAGGTTGGGTTATATTAGGTTATATTACGTTATTGATGGATATGAAGGTCTCACGGAGACGTAGAGGCCAACTCGCCAGGAATGTTGTCAAATACTACCGCCGATGTGTTAGGTTGGGTTAGGTTAGGTTATATTACGTTATTGATGTATATGAAGGCCGCACGGAGAGGTAGAGGCCAACTCGACAGGAATGTTGTCAAATATTAGTGCCGAGATGTTAGGTTGGGTTAAGTTAGGTAATATCACGTTATTGATGTATATGAAGGACCCACGGTGACGTAGAGGCCAACTCGCCAGGAATGTTGTCAAATATTACCGCCGATGTGTTAGGTTGGGTTAGGTTAGGTTATACTACGTTATTGATGTATATGAAGGCCCCACGGAGATGTAGAGGCCAACTCGCCAGGAATGTTGTCAAATATTACCGCCGAGATCATAGGTTGGGTTAGGTTAGGTTATATTACGTTATTGATGTATATAAAATTCCCACGGAGACGTAGAGGCCAACTCGCCAGGAATGTTGTCAAATATTAGTGCCGAGATGTTAGGTTGGATTAGGTTAGGTTATATTACGTTATTGATGTATATAAAAGCCCCGCGGAGACGTAGAGTCCAACCCGCCAGGAATGTTGTCAAATAATAGCGCCGAAAGGTTAGGTTGGGTTAGTTTAGGTTATATTATGTTATTGATATATGTGAAGGTCCCATGGAGACGTAGAGGCCAATTCGCCAGGAATGTTGTCACATAATAGCGCCGAGTGGTTAGGTCGGGTTATATTAGGTTATATTACGTTATTGGTGGATATGAAGGTCTCACGGAGACGTAGAGGCCAACTCGCCAGGAATGTTGTCAAATATTACCGCCGAGATGATAGGTTGGGTTAGGTTAGGTTATATTACGTTATTGATGTATATGAAGGCCCCACGGAGACGTAGAGGCCAACTCGCCAGGAATGTTGTCAAATATTACCGCCGAGATGTTAGGTTGGGTTAGGTTAGGTTATATTACGTTATTGATGTATATGAAGGCCCCACGGAGACGTAGAGGCCAACTGGCCAGGAATGTTGTCAAATATTACCGCCGAGATGATAGGTTGGGTTAGGTTAGATTATATTACGTTATTGATGTATATGAAGGCCGCACGGAGAGGTAGAGGCCAACTCGCCAGGAATGTTGTCAAATATTAGTGCCGAGATGTTACGTTGGTTTAGGTTAGGTTAAATTACGTTATTGATGTATATGAAGGTCCCACGGAGACGTAGAGGCCAACTCGCCAGGAATGTTGTCAAATATTAGTGCCGAGATGTTAGGTTGGGTTAGGTTAGGTAATATTACGTTATTGATGTATCTGAAGGTCCCACGGAGACGTAGAGGCCAACTCGCCATGAATGTTGTCAAATAATAGCGCCGAGATCTTAGGTTGGGTTAGGTTAGGTAATATTAAGTTATTGATGTATATGGAGGTCCCACGGTGACGTAGAGGCCAACTCGCCAGGAATGTTGTCAAATATTAGTGCCGAGATGTTAGGTTGGATTAGGATAGGTTATATTACGTTATTGATGTATATAAAAGCCCCACGGAGTCGTAGAGGCCAACTCGCCAGGAATGTTGTCAAATATTAGTTCCGAGAGATTGGATTAGGTTAGGTTAGGTTATATTACGTTATTGATGTATATAAAGGCCCCGCGGAGACGTAGAGTCCAACCCGCCAGGAATGTTGTCAAATAATAGCGCCGAAATGTTAGGTTGGGTTAGTTTAGGTTATATTATGTTATTGATATATGTGAAGGTCCCACGGAGACGTAGAGGCCAATTCGCCAGGAATGTTGTCACATAATAGCGCCGAGTGGTTAGGTCGGGTTATATTAGGTTGTATTACGTTATTGATGTATATGAAGGTCCCACTGAGAGGTAGAGGCCAACTCGCCAGGAATGTTGTCAAATATTAGTGCCGAGATTTTAGGTTGGGTTAAGTTAGGTAATATTACGTTATTGATGTATATGAAGGTCCCACGGTGACGTAGAGGCCAACTCGCCAGGAATGTTGTCAAATACTACCGCCGATGTGTTAGGTTGGGTTAGGTTAGGTTATACTACGTTATTGATGTATATGAAGGCCCCACGGAGACGTAGAGGCCAACTCGGCAGAAATGTTGTCAAATATTACCGCCGAGATGATAGGTTAGGTTAAGTTAGGTTATATTACGTTATTGATGTATATAAAATTCCCACGGAGACGTAGTGGCCAACTCGCCAGGAATGTTGTCAAATATTACCGCCGATATGATAGGTTGGGTTAGGTTAGGTTATATTACGTTATTGATGTATATGAAGGCCCCACGGAGACGTAGATGCCAGCTCGCCAGGAATGTTGTCAAATAATAACGCCGAAAGGTTAGGTTGGGTTATATTAGGTTATATTACGTTATTGATGGATATGAAGGTCTCACGGAGACGTAGAGGCCAACTCGCCAGGAATGTTGTCAAATACTACCGCCGATGTGTTAGGTTGGGTTAGGTTAGGTTATATTACGTTATTGATGTATATGAAGGCCGCACGGAGAGGTAGAGGCCAACTCGACAGGAACGTTGTCAAATATTAGTGCCGAGATGTTAGGTTGGGTTAAGTTAGGTAATATCACGTTATTGATGTATATGAAGGACCCACGGTGACGTAGAGGCCAACTCGCCAGGAATGTTGTCAAATATTACCGCCGATGTGTTAGGTTGGGTTAGGTTAGGTTATACTACGTTATTGATGTATATGAAGGCCCCACGGAGATGTAGAGGCCAACTCGCCAGGAATGTTGTCAAATATTACCGCCGAGATCATAGGTTGGGTTAGGTTAGGTTATATTACGTTATTGATGTATATAAAATTCCCACGGAGACGTAGAGGCCAACTCGCCAGGAATGTTGTCAAATATTAGTGCCGAGATGTTAGGTTGGATTAGGTTAGGTTATATTACGTTATTGATGTATATAAAAGCCCCACGGAGACGTTGAGGCCAACTCGCCAGGAATGTTGTCAAATATTAGTTCCGAGACATTGGGTTGGGTTAGGTTAGGTTATATTACGTTATTGATGTATATAAAGGCCCCGCGGAGACGTAGAGGCCAACCCGCCAGGAGTGTTGTCAAATAATAGCGCCGAAAGATTAGGTTGGCTTAGTTTAGGTTATATTATGTTATTGATATATGTGAAGGTCCCACGGAGACGTAGAGGCCAACTCGCCAGGAATGTTGTCACATAATAGCGCCGAGTGGTTAGGTCGGGTTATATTAGGTTATATTACGTTATTGATGGATATGAAGGTCCCACGGAGACGTAGAGGCCAACTCGCCAGGAATGTTGTCAAATATTACCGCCGATATGATAGGTTGGGCTAGGTTAGGTTATACTACGTTATTGACGTATATGAAGGCCCCACGGAGACGTAGAGGCCAACTCGCCAGGAATGTTGTCAAATATTACCGCCGAGATGATAGGTTGGGTTAGGTTAGGTTATATTACGTTAGTGATGTATATGAAGGCCCCACGGAAACATGGAGGCCAACAAGACAGGAATGTTGTCAAATCTTACCGCCGAGATGTTACGTTGGTTTAGGTTAGGTTAAATTACGTTATTGAAGTATATGAAGGTCCCACGGAGAGGTATAGGCCAACTCGCCAGGAATGTTGTCAAATATTAGTGCCGAGATGTTAGGTTGGGTTAGGTTAGGTAATATTACGTTATTGATGTATCTGAAGGTCCCACGGAGACGTAGAGGCCAACTCGCCATGAATGTTGTCAAATAATAGCGCCGAGATCTTAGGTTGGGTTAGGTTAGGTAATATTAAGTTATTGATGTATATGGAGGTCCCACGGTGACGTAGAGGCCAACTCGCCAGGAATGTTGTCAAATATTAGTGCCGAGATGTTAGGTTGGATTAGGATAGGTTATATTACGTTATTGATGTATATAAAAGCCCCACGGAGTCGTAGAGGCCAACTCGCCAGGAATGTTGTCAAATATTAGTTCCGAGAGATTGGATTAGGTTAGGTTAGGTTATATTACGTTATTGATGTATATAAAGGCCCCGCGGAGACGTAGAGTCCAACCCGCCAGGAATGTTGTCAAATAATAGCGCCGAAATGTTAGGTTGGGTTAGTTTAGGTTATATTATGTTATTGATATATGTGAAGGTCCCACGGAGACGTAGAGGCCAATTCGCCAGGAATGTTGTCACATAATAGCGCCGAGTGGTTAGGTCGGGTTATATTAGGTTGTATTACGTTATTGATGTATATGAAGGTCCCACTGAGAGGTAGAGGCCAACTCGCCAGGAATGTTGTCAAATATTACCGCCGAGATGATAGGTTGTGTTAGGTTAGGTTAAATTACGTTATTGATGTATATGAAGGTCCCACTGAGAGGTAGAGGCCAACTCGCCAGGAATGTTGTCAAATATTAGTGCCGAGATGTTAGGTTGGGTTAAGTTAGGTAATATTACGTTATTGATGTATATGAAGGTCCCACGGTGACGTAGAGGCCAACTCGCCAGGAATGTTGTCAAATATTACCGCCGATGTGTTAGGTTGGGTTAGCTTAGGTTATACTACGTTATTGATGTATATGAAGGCCCCACGGAGATGTAGAGGCCAACTCGCCAGGAATGTTGTCAAATATTACCGCCGAGATCATAGGTTGGGTTAGGTTAGGTTATATTACGTTATTGATGTATATAAAATTCCCACGGAGACGTAGAGGCCAACTCGCCAGGAATGTTGTCAAATATTAGTGCCGAGATGTTAGGTTGGATTAGGTTAGGTTATATTACGTTATTGATGTATATAAAAGCCCCACGGAGACGTTGAGGCCAACTCGCCAGGAATGTTGTCAAATATTAGTTCCGAGACATTGGGTTGGGTTAGGTTAGGTTATATTACGTTATTGATGTATATAAAGGCTCCGCGGAGACGTAGAGGCTAACCCGCCAGGAGTGTTGTCAAATAATAGCGCCGAAAGATTAGGTTGGGTTAGTTTAGGTTATATTATGTTATTGATATATGTGAAGGTCCCACGGAGACGTAGAGGCCAACTCGCCAGGAATGTTGTCACATAATAGCGCCGAGTGGTTAGGTCGGGTTATATTAGGTTATATTACGTTATTGATGGATATGAAGGTCCCACGGAGACGTAGAGGCCAACTCGCCAGGAATGTTGTCAAATATTACCGCCGATATGATAGGTTTGGCTAGGTTAGGTTATACTACGTTATTGACGTATATGAAGGCCCCACGGAGACGTAGAGGCCAACTCGCCAGGAATGTTGTCAAATATTACCGCCGAGATGATAGGTTGGGTTAGGTTAGGTTATATTACGTTAGTGATGTATATGAAGGCCCCACGGAAACATGGAGGCCAACAAGACAGGAATGTTGTCAAATCTTACCGCCGAGATGTTACGTTGGTTTAGGTTAGGTTAAATTACGTTATTGAAGTATATGAAGGTCCCACGGAGAGGTATAGGCCAACTCGCCAGGAATGTTGTCAAATATTACCGCCGAAATGATAGGTTGTGTTAGGTTAGATTATATTACGTTATTGACGTATATGAAGGCCGCACGGAGAGGTAGAGGCCAACCCGCCAGGAATGTTGTCAAATATTACCGCCGAGATGATAGGTTGGGTTAGGTTAGGTTATATTACGTTATTGATGTATATGAAGGCCGCACGGAGAGGTAGAGGCCAACTCGACAGGAATGTTGTCAAATATTAGTGCCGAGATGTTAGGTTGGGTTAAGTTAGGTAATATCACGTTATTGATGTATATGAAGGACCCACGGTGACGTAGAGGCCAACTCGCCAGGAATGTTATCAAATATTCCCGCCGAGATGGTAGGTTGGGCTAGGTTAGGTTATATTACGTTATTGATGTATATAAACGTCCCACGGAAACATAGAGGCCAACAAGCCAGGAATGTTGTCAAATACTACCACCGAGATGTTACGTTGGTTTAGGTTAGGTTAAATTAAGATATTGATGTATATGAAGGTCCCACGGAGAGGTAGAGGCCAATTCGCCAGGAATGTTGTCACATAATAGCGCCGAGTGGTTAGGTCGGGTTATATTAGGTTGTATTACGTTATTGATGTATATGAAGGTCCCACTGAGAGGTAGAGGCCAACTCGCCAGGAATGTTGTCAAATATTACCGCCGAGATGATAGGTTGGGTTAGGTTAGGTTAAATTACGTTATTGATGTATATGAAGGTCCCACTGAGAGGTAGAGGCCAACTCGCCAGGAATGTTGTCAAATATTAGTGCCGAGATGTTAGGTTGGGTTAAGTTAGGTAATATTACGTTATTGATGTATATGAAGGTCCCACGGTGACGTAGAGGCCAACTCGCCAGGAATGTTGTCAAATATTACCGCCGATGTGTTAGGTTGGGTTAGGTTAGGTTATACTACGTTATTGATGTATATGAAGGCCCCACGGAGACGTAGAGGCCAACTCGGCAGAAATGTTGTCAAATATTACCGCCGATATGATAGGTTGGGTTAGGTTAGGTTATATTACGTTATTGATGTATATGAAGGCCCCACGGAGACGTAGATGCCAGCTCGCCAGGAATGTTGTCAAATAATAACGCCGAAAGGTTAGGTTGGGTTATATTAGGTTATATTACGTTATTGATGGATATGAAGGTCTCACGGAGACGTAGAGGCCAACTCGCCGGGAATGTTGTTAAATATTACCGCCGAGTGGTTAGGTCGGGTTATATTAGGTCATATTACGTTACTGATGGATATGAAGGTCTCACGGAGACGTAGAGGCCAACTCGCCAGGAATGTTGTCAAATATTAGTACCGAGATGTTAGGTTGGGTTAGGTTAGGTTATATTACGCTATTGATGTATATAAATGTCCCACGGAAACCATGAGGCCAACAAGCCAGGAATGTCGTCAAATATTACCGCTGTGATGTGAGATTGGGTTAGGTTAGGTTATATTACGTTATTGACGTATATAAAAGTCCCACGGAGACGTAGAGGCCAACCCGCCAGGAATGTTGTCAAATATTACCGCCGAGATGATAGGTTGGGTTAGGTTAGGTTATATTACGTTATTGATGTATATGAAGGCCGCACGGAGAGGTAGAGGCCAACTCGACAGGAATGTTGTCAAATATTAGTGCCGAGATGTTAGGTTGGGTTAAGTTAGGTAATATCACGTTATTGATGTATATGAAGTACCCACGGTGACGTAGAGGCCAACTCGCCAGGAATGTTGTCAAATATTACCGCCGATGTGTTAGGTTGGGTTAGGTTAGGTTATACTACGTTATTGATGTATATGAAGGCCCCACGGAGATGTAGAGGCCAACTCGCCAGGAATGTTGTCAAATATTACCGCCGAGATCATAGGTTGGGTTAGGTTAGGTTATATTACGTTATTGATGTATATGAAGGTCCCACGGAGACGTAGAGGCCAACTCGCCAGGAATGTTGTCAAATATTAGTGCCGAGATCTTAGGTTGGGTTAGGTCAGGTAATATTATGTTATTGATGTATATGAAGGTCCCACGGAAACATGGAGGCCAACAGGACAGGAATGTTGTCAAATATTACCGCCGAGATGTTACGTTGGTTTAGGTTAGGTTAAATTACGTTATTGATGTATATGAAGGTCCCACTCAGAGGTAGAGGCCAACTCGCCAGGAATGTTGTCAAATATTAGTGCCGAGATGTTAGGTTGGGTTAAGTTAGGTAATATTACGTTATTGATGTATATAAAGGTCCCACGGTGACGTAGAGGCCAATTCGCCAGGAATGTTGTCAAATATTACCGCCGATGTGTTAGGTTGGGTTACGTTAGGTTATACTACGTTATTGATGTATATGAAGGCCCCACGGAGACGTAGAGGCCAACTCGGCAGAAATATTGTCAAATATTACCGCCGAGATGATAGGTTGGGTTAGGTTAGGTTATATTACGTTATTGATGTATATAAAATTCCCACGGAGACGTAGAGGCCAACTCGCCAGGAATGTTGTCAAATATTAGTGCCGAGATGTTAGGTTGGATTAGGTTAGGTTATATTACGTTATTGATGTATATAAAAGCCACACGGAGACGTTGAGGCCAACTCGCCAGGAATGTTGTCAAATATTAGTTCCGAGACATTGGGTTGGGTTAGGTTAGGTTATATTACGTTATTGATGTATATAAAGGCCCCGCGGAGACGTAGAGGCCAACCCGCCAGGAGTGTTGTCAAATAATAGCGCCGAAAGATTAGGTTGGGTTAGTTTAGGTTATATTATGTTATTGATATATGTGAAGGTCCCACGGAGACGTAGAGGCCAACTCGCCAGGAATGTTGTCACATAATAGCGCCGAGTGGTTAGGTCGGGTTATATTAGGTTATATTACGTTATTGATGGATATGAAGGTCCCACGGAGACGTAGAGGCCAACTCGCCAGGAATGTTGTCAAATATTACCGCCGATATGATAGGTTGGGCTAGGTTAGGTTATACTACGTTATTGACGTATATGAAGGCCCCACGGAGACGTAGAGGCCAACTCGCCAGGAATGTTGTCAAATATTACCGCCGAGATGATAGGTTGGGTTAGGTTAGGTTATATTACGTTAGTGATGTATATGAAGGCCCCACGGAAACATGGAGGCCAACAAGACAGGAATGTTGTCAAATCTTACCGCCGAGATGTTACGTTGGTTTAGGTTAGGTTAAATTACGTTATTGAAGTATATGAAGGTCCCACGGAGAGGTATAGGCCAACTCGCCAGGAATGTTGTCAAATATTAGTGCCGATGAGTTAGGTTGGGTTAGGTGAAGGTTATATTACGTTATTGATGTATATGAAGGCCCCACGGAGACGGAGAGGCCAACTCGCCAGGAATGTTGTCAAATATTAGTTCCGAGAGATTGGGTTGGGTTAGGTTAGGTTATATTACGTTATTGATGTATATAAAGGCCCCGCGGAGACGTAGAGGCCAACCCGCCAGGAATGTTGTCAAATAATAGCGCCGAAAGGTTAGGTTGGGTTAGTTTAGGTTATATTACGTTATTGATGTATATGAAGGTCCCACGGAGAGGTAGAGGCCAACTCGCCAGGAATGTTGTCAAATATTAGTGCCGAGATTTTAGGTTGGTTTAGGTTAGGTTAAATTACGTTATTGATATATATGAAGGTCCCACTGAGAGGTAGAGGCCAACTCGCCAGGAATGTTGTCAAATATTAGTGCCGAGATGTTAGGTTGGATTAGGTTAGGTTATATTACGTTATTGATGTATATAAAAGCCCCACGGAGACGTAGAGGCCAACTCGCCAGGAATGTTGTCAAATATTAGTTCCGAGAGATTGGATTGGGTTAGGTTAGGTTATATTACGTTATTGATGTATATAAAGGTCCCACGGTGACGTAGAGGCCAATTCGCCAGGAATGTTGTCAAATATTACCGCCGATGTGTTAGGTTGGGTTAGGTTAGGTTATACTACGTTATTGATGTATATGAAGGCCCCACGGAGACGTAGAGGCCAACTCGCCAGGAATGTTGTCAAATATTACCGCCGAGATGATAGGTTGGGTTAGTTTAGGTTATATTACGTTATTGATGTATATGAAGGTCCCACTGAGAGGTAGAGGCCAACTCGCCAGGAATGTTGTCAAATATTAGTTCCGAGACATTGGGTTGGGTTAGGTTAGGTTAAATTACGTTATTGATGTATATGAAGGTCCCACTGAGAGGTAGAGGCCAACTCGCCAGGAATGTTGTCAAATATTAGTGCCGAGATGTTAGGTTGGGTTAAGTTAGGTAATATTACGTTATTGATGTATATGAAGGTCCCACGGTGACGTAGAGGCCAACTCGCCAGGAATGTTGTCAAATATTACCGCCGATGTGTTAGATTGGGTTAGGTTAGGTTATACTACGTTATTGATGTATATGAAGGCCCCACGGAGACGTAGAGGCCAACTCGGCAGAAATGTTGTCAAATATTACCGCCGATATGATAGGTTGGGTTAGGTTAGGTTATATTACGTTATTGATGTATATGAAGGCCCCACGGAGACGTAGATGCCAGCTCGCCAGGAATGTTGTCAAATAATAACGCCGAAAGGTTAGGTTGGGTTATATTAGGTTATATTACGTTATTGATGGATATGAAGGTCTCACGGAGACGTAGAGGCCAACTCGCCAGGAATGTTGTCAAATATTAGTACCGAGATGTTAGGTTGGGTTAGGTTAGGTTATATTACGCTATTGATGTATATAAATGTCCCACGGAAACCATGAGGCCAATAAGCCAGGAATGTCGTCAAATATTACCGCTGTGATGTGAGATTGGGTTAGGTTAGGTTATATTACGTTATTGACGTATATAAAAGTCCCACGGAGACGTAGAGGCCAACCCGCCAGGAATGTTGTCAAATATTACCGCCGAGATGATAGGTTGGGTTAGGTTAGGTTATATTACGTTATTGATGTATATGAAGGCCGCACGGAGAGGTAGAGGCCAACTCGACAGGAATGTTGTCAAATATTACCGCCGATATGATAGGTTGGGCTAGGTTAGGTTATACTACGTTATTGACGTATATGAAGGCCCCACGGAGACGTAGAGGCCAACTCGCCAGGAATGTTGTCAAATATTACCGCCGAGATGATAGGTTGGGTTAGGTTAGGTTATATTACGTTAGTGATGTATATGAAGGCCCCACGGAAACATGGAGGCCAACAAGACAGGAATGTTGTCAAATCTTACCGCCGATGAGTTAGGTTGGGTTAGGTGAAGGTTATATTACGTTATTGATGTATATGAAGGCCCCACGGAGACGGAGAGGCCAACTCGCCAGGAATGTTGTCAAATATTACCGCCGATATGATAGGTTGGGCTAGGTTATGTTATATTACGTTATTGATGTATATAAAGGTCCCACGGAGAGATAGAGGCCAACTCGCCAGGAATGTTGTCAAATATTAGTGCCGAGATGTTAGGTTGGTTTAGGTTATGTTAAATTACGTTATTGATGTATATGAAGGCCCCACGGAGACGTAGAGGCCAACTCGCCAGGAATGTTGTCAAATATTAGTGCCGAGATGTTAGGTTGGGTTAGGTTAGGTTATATTACGTTATTGATGTATATAAAATTCCCACGGAGACGTAGAGGCCAACTCGCCAGGAATGTTGTCAAATATTAGTGCCGAGATGTTAGGTTGGGTTAGGTTAGGTAATATTACGTTATTGATGTATATGAAGGTCCCACGGAGACGTAGAGGCCAACTCGCCAGGAATGTTGTCAAATATTACCGCCGATATGATAGGTTGGGCTAGGTTAGGTTATATGACGTTATTGATGTATATAATGGTCCCACGGAAACATAGAGGCCAACAAGCCGGGAATGTTGTCAAATATTACCGCCGAGATGTTACGTTGGTTTAGGTTAGGTAATATTATGTTACTGATGTATATGAAGGTCCCACGGAAACATGGAGGCCAACAAGACTGGAATGTTGTCAAATATTACCGCCGAGATGTTACGTTGGTTTAGGTTAGGTTAAATTACGTTATTGAAGTATATGAAGGTCCCACGGAGAGGTAGAGGCCAATTCGCCAGGAATGTTGTCAAATATTAGTGCCGAGATGTTAGGTTGGGTTAAGTTAGGTAATATTACGTTATTGATGTATATGAAGATCCCACGGTGACGTAGATGCCAGCTCGCCAGGAATGTTGTCAAATATTACCACCGATATGATAGGTTGGGCTAGGTTAGGTTATATGACGTTATTGATGTATATAAAGGTCCCACGGAAACATAGAGGCCAACCCGCCAGGAATGTTGTCAAATAATAGCGCCGAAAGGTTAGGTTGGGTTAGTTTAGGTTATATTACGTTATTGATATATGTGAAGGTCCCACGAAGACGTAGAGGCCAACTCGCCACGAATGTTGTCAAATATTACCGCCGAGATGATAGGTTGGGTTAGGTTATGTTATATTACGTTATTGATGTATATGAAGGGCCCACGGAGACGTAGAGGCCAACTGGCCAGGAATGTTGTCAAATATTACCGCCGAGATGATAGGTTGGGTTAGGTTAGATTATATTACGTTATTGATGTATATGCAGGCCGCACGGCGAGGTAGAGGCCAACTCGCCAGGAATGTTGTCAAATATTACTGCCGAGATGTTAGGTATGGTTAGGTTAGGTAATATTACGTTATTGATGTATATGAAGGTCCCACGGAGACGTAGAGGCCAACTCGCCAGGAATGTTGTCAAATAATATCGCCGAGATCTTAGGTTGGGTTAGGTCAGGTAATATTATGTTATTGATGTATATGAAGGTCCCACGGAGACGTAGAGGCCAACTCGCCAGGAATGTTGTCAAATATTCCCGCCGAGATGATAGGTTGGGCTAGGTTAGGTTATATTACGTTATTGATGTATATAAAGGTCCCACGGAAACATAGAGGCCAACAAGCCAGGAATGTTGTCAAATACTACCGCCGAGATGTTACGTTGGTTTAGGTTAGGTTAAATTAAGATATTGATGTATATGAAGGTCCCACGGAGAGGTAGAGGCCAACTCGCCAGGAATGTTGTCAAATATTAGTGCCGAGATGTTAGGTTGGGTTAGGTTAGGTAATATTACGTTATTGATGTATATGAAGGTCCCACGGAGACGTAGAGGCCAACTCGCCGGGAATGTTGTCAAATATTACCGCCGATATGATAGGTTGGGCTAGGTTAGGTTATATGACGTTATTGATGTATATAAAGGTCCCACGGAAACATAGAGGCCAACAAGCCGGGAATGTTGTCAAATATTACCGCCGAGATGTTACGTTGGTTTAGGTTAGGTAATATTATGTTACTGATGTATATGAAGGTCCCACGGACACATGGAGGCCAACAAGACTGGAATGTTGTCAAATATTACCGCCGAGATGTTACGTTGGTTTAGGTTAGGTTAAATTACGTTATTGAAGTATATGAAGGTCCCACGGAGAGGTAGAGGCCAACTCGCCAGGAATGTTGTCAAATATTAGTGCCGAGATGTTAGGTTGGGTTAAGTTAGGTAATATTACGTTATTGATGTATATGAAGATCCCACGGTGACGTAGAGGCCAGCTCGCCAGGAATGTTGTCAAATATTACCACCGATATGATAGGTTGGGCTAGGTTAGGTTATATGACGTTATTGATGTATATAAAGGTCCCACGGAAACATAGAGGCCAACCCGCCAGGAATGTTGTCAAATAATAGCGCCGAAAGGTTAGGTTGGGTTAGTTTAGGTTATATTACGTTATTGATATATGTGAAGGTCCCACGAAGACGTAGAGGCCAACTCGCCACGAATGTTGTCAAATATTACCGCCGAGATGATAGGTTGGGTTAGGTTATGTTATATTACGTTATTGATGTATATGAAGGGCCCACGGAGACGTAGAGGCCAACTGGCCAGGAATGTTGTCAAATATTACCGCCGAGATGATAGGTTGGGTTAGGTTAGATTATATTACGTTATTGATGTATATGCAGGCCGCACGGAGAGGTAGAGGCCAACTCGCCAGGAATGTTGTCAAATATTAGTGCCGAGATGTTAGGTATGGTTAGGTTAGGTAATATTACGTTATTGATGTATATGAAGGTCCCACGGAGACGTAGAGGCCAACTCGCCAGGAATGTTGTCAAATAATATCGCCGAGATCTTAGGTTGGGTTAGGTCAGGTAATATTATGTTATTGATGTATATGAAGGTCCCACGGAGACGTAGAGGCCAACTCGCCAGGAATGTTGTCAAATATTCCCGCCGAGATGATAGGTTGGGCTAGGTTAGGTTATATTACGTTATTGATGTATATAAAGGTCCCACGGAAACATAGAGGCCAACAAGCCAGGAATGTTGTCAAATACTACCGCCGAGATGTTACGTTGGTTTAGGTTAGGTTAAATTAAGATATTGATGTATATGAAGGTCCCACGGAGAGGTAGAGGCCAACTCGCCAGGAATGTTGTCAAATATTAGTGCCGAGATGTTAGGTTGGGTTAGGTTAGGTAATATTAAGTTATTGATGTATATGAAGGTCCCACGGTGACGTAGAGGCCAACTCGCCAGGAATGTTGTCAAATATTACCGCCGAGATGATAGGTTGGGTTAGGTTAGGTTATATTACGTTAGTGATGTATATGAAGGCCCCACGGAAACATGGAGGCCACCAAGACAGGAATGTTGTCAAATCTTACCGCCGATGAGTTAGGTTGGGTTAGGTGAAGGTTATATTACGTTATTGATGTATATGAAGGCCCCACGGAGACGGAGAGGCCAACTCGCCAGGAATGTTGTCAAATATTACCGCCGATATGATAGGTTGGGCTAGGTTATGTTATATTACGTTATTGATGTATATAAAGGTCCCACGGAGAGGTAGAGGCCAACTCGCCAGGAATGTTGTCAAATATTAGTGCCGAGATGTTAGGTTGGTTTAGGTTATGTTAAATTACGTTATTGATGTATATGAAGGCCCCACGGAGACGTAGAGGCCAAATCGCCAGGAATGTTGTCAAATATTAGTGCCGAGATGTTAGGTTGGGTTAGGTTAGGTTATATTACGTTATTGATGTATATAAAATTCCCACGGAGACGTAGAGGCCAACTCGCCAGGAATGTTGTCAAATATTAGTGCCGAGATGTTAGGTTGGGTTAGGTTAGGTAATATTACGTTATTGATGTATATGAAGGTCCCACGGAGACGTAGAGGCCAACTCGCCAGGAATGTTGTCAAATATTACCGCCGATATGATAGGTTGGGCTAGGTTAGGTTATATGACGTTATTGATGTATATAAAGGTCCCACGGAAACATAGAGGCCAACAAGCCGGGAATGTTGTCAAACATTACCGCCGAGATGTTACGTTGGTTTAGGTTAGGTAATATTATGTTACTGATGTATATGAAGGTCCCACGGAAACATGGAGGCCAACAAGACTGGAATGTTGTCAAATATTACCGCCGAGATGTTACGTTGGTTTAGGTTAGGTTAAATTACGTTATTGAAGTATATGAAGGTCCCACGGAGAGGTAGAGGCCAACTCGCCAGGAATGTTGTCAAATATTAGTGCCGAGATGTTAGGTTGGGTTAAGTTAGGTAATATTACGTTATTGATGTATATGAAGATCCCACGGTGACGTAGAGGCCAGCTCGCCAGGAATGTTGTCAAATATTACCACCGATATGATAGGTTGGGTTAGGTTAGATTATATTACGTTATTGATGTATATGCAGGCCGCACGGAGAGGTAGAGGCCATCTCGCCAGGAATGTTGTCAAATATTAGTGCCGAGATGTTAGGTATGGTTAGGTTAGGTAATATTACGTTATTGATGTATATGAAGGTCCCACGGAGACGTAGAGGCCAACTCGCCAGGAATGTTGTCAAATAATATCGCCGAGATCTTAGGTTGGGTTAGGTCAGGTAATATTATGTTATTGATGTATATGAAGGTCCCACGGAGACGTAGAGGCCAACTCGCCAGGAATGTTGTCAAATATTCCCGCCGAGATGATAGGTTGGGCTAGGTTAGGTTATATTACGTTATTGATGTATATAAAGGTCCCACGGAAACATAGAGGCCAACAAGCCAGGAATGTTGTCAAATACTACCGCCGAGATGTTACGTTGGTTTAGGTTAGGTTAAGTTAAGATATTGATGTATATGAAGGTCCCACGGAGAGGTAGAGGCCAACTCGCCAGGAATGTTGTCAAATATTAGTGCCGAGATGTTAGGTTGGTTTAGGTTATGTTAAATTACGTTATTGATGTATATGAAGGCCCCACGGAGACGTAGAGGCCAACTCGCCAGGAATGTTGTCAAATATTAGTGCCGAGATGTTAGGTTGGGTTAGGTTAGGTTATATTACGTTATTGATGTATATAAAATTCCCACGGAGACGTAGAGGCCAACTCGCCAGGAATGTTGTCAAATATTAGTGCCGAGATGTTAGGTTGGGTTAGGTTAGGTAATATTACGTTATTGATGTATATGAAGGTCCCACGGAGACGTAGAGGCCAACTCGCCAGGAATGTTGTCAAATATTACCGCCGATATGATAGGTTGGGCTAGGTTAGGTTATATGACGTTATTGATGTATATAAAGGTCCCACGGAAACATAGAGGCCAACAAGCCGGGAATGTTGTCAAATATTACCGCCGAGATGTTACGTTGGTTTAGGTTAGGTAATATTATGTTACTGATGTATATGAAGGTCCCACGGAAACATGGAGGCCAACAAGACTGGAATGTTGTCAAATATTACCGCCGAGATGTTACGTTGGTTTAGGTTAGGTTAAATTACGTTATTGAAGTATATGAAGGTCCCACGGAGAGGTAGAGGCCAACTCGCCAGGAATGTTGTCAAATATTAGTGCCGAGATGTTAGGTTGGGTTAAGTTAGGTAATATTACGTTATTGATGTATATGAAGATCCCACGGTGACGTAGAGGCCAGCTCGCCAGGAATGTTGTCAAATATTACCACCGATATGATAGGTTGGGCTAGGTTAGGTTATATGACGTTATTGATGTATATAAAGGTCCCACGGAAACATAGTGGCCAACCCGCCAGGAATGTTGTCAAATAATAGCGCCGAAAGGTTAGGTTGGGTTAGTTTAGGTTATATTACGTTATTGATATATGTGAAGGTCCCACGAAGACGTAGAGGCCAACTCGCCACGAATGTTGTCAAATATTACCGCCGAGATGATAGGTTGGGTTAGGTTATGTTATATTACGTTATTGATGTATATGAAGGGCCCACGGAGACGTAGAGGCCAACTGGCCAGGAATGATGTCAAATATTACCGCCGAGATGATAGGTTGGGTTAGGTTAGATTATATCACGTTATTGATGTATATGCAGGCCGCACGGAGAGGTAGAGGCCAACTCGCCAGGAATGTTGTCAAATATTAGTGCCGAGATGTTAGGTATGGTTAGGTTAGGTAATATTACGTTATTGATGTATATGAAGGTCCCACGGAGACGTAGAGGCCAACTCGCCAGGAATGTTGTCAAATAATATCGCCGAGATCTTAGGTTGGGTTAGGTCAGGTAATATTATGTTATTGATGTATATGAAGGTCCCACGGAGACGTAGAGGCCAACTCGCCAGGAATGTTGTCAAATATTCCCGCCGAGATGATAGGTTGGGCTAGGTTAGGTTATATTACGTTATTGATGTATATAAAGGTCCCACGGAAACATAGAGGCCAACAAGCCAGGAATGTTGTCAAATACTACCGCCGAGATGTTACGTTGGTTTAGGTTAGGTTAAATTAAGATATTGATGTATATGAAGGTCCCACGGAGAGGTAGAGGCCAACTCGCCAGGAATGTTGTCAAATATTAGTGCCGAGATGTTAGGTTGGGTTAGGTTAGGTAATATTAAGTTATTGATGTATATGAAGGTCCCACGGTGACGTAGAGGCCAACTCGCCAGGAATGTTGTCAAATATTACCGCCGATGAGTTAGGTTGGGTTAGGTGAAGGTTATATTACGTTATTGATGTATATGAAGGCCCCACGGAGACGGAGAGGCCAACTCGCCAGGAATGTTGTCAAATATTACCGCCGATATGATAGGTTGGGCTAGGTTATGTTATATTACGTTATTGATGTATATAAAGGCCCACGGAGAGGTAGAGGCCAACTCGCCAGGAATGTTGTCAAATATTAGTGCCGAGATGTTAGGTTGGGTTAGGTTAGGTTATACTACGTTATTGATGTATATGAAGGCCCCACGGAGATGTAGAGGCCAACTCGCCAGGAATGTTGTCAAATATTACCGCCGAGATCATAGGTTGGGTTAGGTTAGGTTATACTACGTTATTGATGTATATGAAGGCCCCACGGAGATGTAGAGGCCAACTCGCCAGGAATGTTGTCAAATATTACCGCCGAGATCATAGGTTGGGTTAGGTTAGGTTATATTACGTTATTGATGTATATGAAGGTCCCACGGAGACGTAGAGGCCAACTCGCCAGGAATGTTGTCAAATATTAGTGCCGAGATCTTAGGTTGGGTTAGGTCAGGTAATATTATGTTATTGATGTATATGAAGGTCCCACGGAAACATGGAGGCCAACAGGACAGGAATGTTGTCAAATATTACCGCCGAGATGTTACGTTGGTTTAGGTTAGGTTAAATTACGTTATTGATGTATATGAAGGTCCCACTCAGAGGTAGAGGCCAACTCGCCAGGAATGTTGTCAAATATTAGTGCCGAGATGTTAGGTTGGGTTAAGTTAGGTAATATTACGTTATTGATGTATATAAAGGTCCCACGGTGACGTAGAGGCCAATTCGCCAGGAATGTTGTCAAATATTACCGCCGATGTGTTAGGTTGGGTTACGTTAGGTTATACTACGTTATTGATGTATATGAAGGCCCCACGGAGACGTAGAGGCCAACTCGGCAGAAATGTTGTCAAATATTACCGCCGAGATGATAGGTTGGGTTAGGTTAGGTTATATTACGTTATTGATGTATATAAAATTCCCACGGAGACGTAGAGGCCAACTCGCCAGGAATGTTGTCAAATATTAGTGCCGAGACGATAGGTTGATTTAGGTTAGGTTGTATTACGTTATTGAAGTATATGAAGGTCCCACGGAGAGGTATAGGCCAACTCGCCAGGAATGTTGTCAAATATTAGTGCCGATGAGTTAGGTTGGGTTAGGTGAAGGTTATATTACGTTATTGATGTATATGAAGGCCCCACGGAGACGGAGAGGCCAACTCGCCAGTAATGTTGTCAAATATTAGTTCCGAGAGATTGGGTTGGGTTAGGTTAGGTTATATTACGTTATTGATGTATATAAAGGCCCCGCGGAGACGTAGAGGCCAACCCGCCAGGAATGTTGTCAAATAATAGCGCCGAAAGGTTAGGTTGGGTTAGTTTAGGTTATATTACGTTATTGATGTATATGAAGGTCCCACGGAGAGGTAGAGGCCAACTCGCCAGGAATGTTGTCAAATATTAGTGCCGAGATTTTAGGTTGGTTTAGGTTAGGTTAAATTACGTTATTGATATATATGAAGGTCCCACTGAGAGGTAGAGGCCAACTCGCCAGGAATGTTGTCAAATATTAGTGCCGAGATGTTAGGTTGGATTAGGTTAGGTTATATTACGTTATTGATGTATATAAAAGCCCCACGGAGACGTAGAGGCCAACTCGCCAGGAATGTTGTCAAATATTAGTTCCGAGAGATTGGATTGGGTTAGGTTAGGTTATATTACGTTATTGATGTATATAAAGGCCCCGCGGAGACGTAGAGGCCAACCCGCCAGGAATGTTGTCAAATAATAGCGCCGAAATGTTAGGTTGGGTTAGTTTAGGTTATATTATGTTATTGATATATGTGAAGGTCCCACGGAGACGTACAGGCCAACTCGCCAGGAATGTTGTCACATAATAGCGCCGAGTGGTTAGGTCGGGTTATATTAGGTTGTATTACGTTATTGATGTATATGAAGGTCCCACTGAGAGGTAGAGGCCAACTCGCCAGGAATGTTGTCAAATATTAGTTCCGAGACATTGGGTTGGGTTAGGTTAGGTTATATTACGTTATTGATGTATATGAAGGTCCCACTGAGAGGTAGAGGCCAACTCGCCAGGAATGTTGTCAAATATTAGTGCCGAGATGATAGGTTGGGTTATATTAGGTTATATTACGTTATTGAGGGATATGAAGGTCTCACGGAGACGTAGAGGCCAACTCGCCAGGAATGTTGTCAAATATTAGTACCGAGATGTTAGGTTGGGTTAGGTTAGGTTATATTACGCTATTGATGTATATAAATGTCCCACGGAAACCATGAGGCCAATAAGCCAGGAATGTCGTCAAATATTACCGCTGTGATGTGAGATTGGGTTAGGTTAGGTTATATTACGTTATTGACGTATATAAAAGTCCCACGGAGACGTAGAGGCCAACCCGCCAGGAATGTTGTCAAATATTACCGCCGAGATGATAGGTTGGGTTAGGTTAGGTTATATTACGTTATTGATGTATATGAAGGCCGCACGGAGAGGTAGAGGCCAACTCGACAGGAATGTTGTCAAATATTAGTGCCGAGATGTTAGGTTGGGTTAAGTTAGGTAATATCACGTTATTGATGTATATGAAGGACCCACGGTGACGTAGAGGCCAACTCGCCAGGAATGTTGTCAAATATTACCGCCGATGTGTTAGGTTGGGTTAGGTTAGGTTATACTACGTTATTGATTTATATGAAGGCCCCACGGAGATGTAGAGGCCAACTCGCCAGGAATGTTGTCAAATATTACCGCCGAGATCATAGGTTGGGTTAGGTTAGGTTATATTACGTTATTGATGTATATGAAGGTCCCACGGAGACGTAGAGGCCAACTCGCCAGGAATGTTGTCAAATATTAGTGCCGAGATATTAGGTTGGGTTAGGTCAGGTAATATTATGTTATTGATGTATATGAAGGTCCCACGGAAACATGGAGGCCAACAAGACAGGAATGTTGTCAAATATTACCGCCGAGATGTTACGTTGGTTTAGGTTAGGTTAAATTACGTTATTGATGTATATGAAGGTCCCACTGAGAGGTAGAGGCCAACTCGCCAGGAATGTTGTCAAATATTAGTGCCGAGATGTTAGGTTGGGTTAAGTTAGGTAATATTACGTCATTGATGTATATACAGGTCCCACGGTGACGTAGAGGCCAATTCGCCAGGAATGTTGTCAAATATTACCGCCGATGTGTTAGGTTGGGTTAGGTTAGGTTATACTACGTTATTCATGTATATGAAGGCCCCACGGAGACGTAGAGGCCAACTCGCCAGGAATGTTGTCAAATATTACCGCCGAGATGATAGGTTGGGTTAGTTTAGGTTATATTACGTTATTGATGTATATGAAGGTCCCACTGAGAGGTAGAGGCCAACTCGCCATTAATGTTGTCAAATATTACCGCCGAGATGATAGGTTGGGTTAGGTTAGGTTAAATTACGTTATTGATGTATATGAAGGTCCCACTGAGAGGTAGAGGCCAACTCGCCAGGAATGTTGTCAAATATTAGTGCCGAGATGTTAGGTTGGGTTAAGTTAGGTAATATTACGTTATTGATGTATATGAAGGTCCCACGGTGACGTAGAGGCCAACTCGCCAGGAATGTTGTCAAATATTACCGCCGATGTGTTAGGTTGGGTTAGGTTAGGTTATACTACGTTATTGATGTATATGAAGGCCCCACGGAGACGTAGAGGCCAACTCGGCAGAAATGTTGTCAAATATTACCGCCGATATGATAGGTTGGGTTAGGTTAGGTTATATTACGTTATTGATGTATATGAAGGCCCCACGGAGACGTAGATGCCAGCTCGCCAGGAATGTTGTCAAATAATAACGCCGAAAGGTTAGGTTGGGTTATATTAGGTTATATTACGTTATTGATGGATATGAAGGTCTCACGGAGACGTAGAGGCCAACTCGCCAGGAATGTTGTCAAATATTAGTACCGAGATGTTAGGTTGGGTTAGGTTAGGTTATATTACGCTATTGATGTATATAAATGTCCCACGGAAACCATGAGGCCAATAAGCCAGGAATGTCGTCAAATATTACCGCTGTGATGTGAGATTGGGTTAGGTTAGGTTATATTACGTTATTGACGTATATAAAAGTCCCACGGAGACGTAGAGGCCAACCCGCCAGGAATGTTGTCAAATATTACCGCCGAGATGATAGGTTGGGTTAGGTTAGGTTATATTACGTTATTGATGTATATGAAGGCCGCACGGAGAGGTAGAGGCCAACTCGACAGGAATGTTGTCAAATATTACCGCCGATATGATAGGTTGGGCTAGGTTAGGTTATACTACGTTATTGACGTATATGAAGGCCCCACGGAGACGTAGAGGCCAACTCGCCAGGAATGTTGTCAAATATTACCGCCGAGATGATAGGTTGGGTTAGGTTAGGTTATATTACGTTAGTGATGTATATGAAGGCCCCACGGAAACATGGAGGCCAACAAGACAGGAATGTTGTCAAATCTTACCGCCGATGAGTTAGGTTGGGTTAGGTGAAGGTTATATTACGTTATTGATGTATATGAAGGCCCCACGGAGACGGAGAGGCCAACTCGCCAGGAATGTTGTCAAATATTACCGCCGATATGATAGGTTGGGCTAGGTTATGTTATATTACGTTATTGATGTATATAAAGGTCCCACGGAGAGGTAGAGGCCAACTCGCCAGGAATGTTGTCAAATATTAGTGCCGAGATGTTAGGTTGGTTTAGGTTATGTTAAATTACGTTATTGATGTATATGAAGGCCCCACGGAGACGTAGAGGCCAATTCGCCAGGAATGTTGTCAAATATTAGTGCCGAGATGTTAGGTTGGGTTAGGTTAGGTTATATTACGTTATTGATGTATATAAAATTCCCACGGAGACGTAGAGGCCAACTCGCCAGGAATGTTGTCAAATATTAGTGCCGAGATGTTAGGTTGGGTTAGGTTAGGTAATATTACGTTATTGATGTATATGAAGGTCCCACGGAGACGTAGAGGCCAACTCGCCAGGAATGTTGTCAAATATTACCGCCGATATGATAGGTTGGGCTAGGTTAGGTAATATTACGTTATTGATGTATATGAAGGTCCCACGGTGACGTAGAGGCCAACTCGCCAGGAATGTTGTCAAATATTACCGCCGATGTGTTAGGTTGGGTTAGGTTAGGTTATACTACGTTATTGATGTATATGAAGGCCCCACGGAGACGTAGAGGCCAACTCGGCAGAAATGTTGTCAAATATTACCGCCGATATGATAGGTTGGGTTAGGTTAGGTTATATTACGTTATTGATGTATATGAAGGCCCCACGGAGACGTAGATGCCAGCCCGCCAGGAATGTTGTCAAATAATAACGCCGAAAGGTTAGGTTGGGTTATATTAGGTTATATTACGTTATTGATGGATATGAAGGTCTCACGGAGACGTAGAGGCCAACTCGCCAGGAATGTTGTCAAATATTAGTACCGAGATGTTAGGTTGGGTTAGGTTAGGTTATATTACGCTATTGATGTATATAAATGTCCCACGGAAACCATGAGGCCAATAAGCCAGGAATGTCGTCAAATATTACCGCTGTGATGTGAGATTGGGTTAGGTTAGGTTATATTACGTTATTGACGTATATAAAAGTCCCACGGAGACGTAGAGGCCAACCCGCCAGGAATGTTGTCAAATATTACCGCCGAGATGATAGGTTGGGTTAGGTTAGGTTATATTACGTTATTGATGTATATGAAGGCCGCACGGAGAGGTAGAGGCCAACTCGACAGGAATGTTGTCAAATATTACCGCCGATATGATAGGTAGGGCTAGGTTAGGTTATACTACGTTATTGACGTATATGAAGGCCCCACGGAGACGTAGAGGCCACCTCGCCAGGAATGTTGTCAAATATTACCGCCGAGATGATAGGTTGGGTTAGGTTAGGTTATATTACGTTAGTGATGTATATGAAGGCCCCACGGAAACATGGAGGCCAACAAGACAGGAATGTTGTCAAATCTTACCGCCGATGAGTTAGGTTGGGTTAGGTGAAGGTTATATTACGTTATTGATGTATATGAAGGCCCCACGGAGACGGAGAAGCCAACTCGCCAGGAATGTTGTCAAATATTACCGCCGATATGATAGGTTGGGCTAGGTTATGTTATATTACGTTATTGATGTATATAAAGGTCCCACGGAGAGGTAGAGGCCAACTCGCCAGGAATGTTGTCAAATATTAGTGCCGAGATGTTAGGTTGGTTTAGGTTATGTTAAATTACGTTATTGATGTATATGAAGGCCCCACGGAGACGTAGAGGCCAACTCGCCAGGAATGTTGTCAAATATTAGTGCCGAGATGTTAGGTTGGGTTAGGTTAGGTTATATTACGTTATTGATGTATATAAAATTCCCACGGAGACGTAGAGGCCAACTCGGCAGGAATGTTGTCAAATATTAGTGCCGAGATGTTAGGTTGGGTTAGGTTAGGTAATATTACGTTATTGATGTATATGAAGGTCCCACGGAGACGTAGAGGCCAACTCGCCAGGAATGTTGTCAAATATTACCGCCGATATGATAGGTTGGGCTAGGTTAGGTTATATGACGTTATTGATGTATATAAAGGTCCCACGGAAACATAGAGGCCAACAAGCCGGGAATGTTGTCAAATATTACCGCCGAGATGTTACGTTGGTTTAGGTTAGGTAATATTATGTTACTGATGTATATGAAGGTCCCACGGAAACATGGAGGCCAACAAGACTGGAATGTTGTCAAATATTACCGCCGAGATGTTACGTTGGTTTAGGTTAGGTTAAATTACGTTATTGAAGTATATGAAGGTCCCACGGAGAGGTAGAGGCCAACTCGCCAGGAATGTTGTCAAATATTAGTGCCGAGATGTTAGGTTGGGTTAAGTTAGATAATATTACGTTATTGATGTATATGAAGATCCCACGGTGACGTAGAGGCCAGCTCGCCAGGAATGTTGTCAAATATTACCACCGATATGATAGGTTGGGCTAGGTTAGGTTATATGACGTTATTGATGTATATAAAGGTCCCACGGAAACATAGAGGCCAACCCGCCAGGAATGTTGTCAAATAATAGCGCCGAAAGGTTAGGTTGGGTTAGTTTAGGTTATATTACGTTATTGATATATGTGAAGGTCCCACGAAGACGTAGAGGCCAACTCGCCACGAATGTTGTCAAATATTACCGCCGAGATGATAGGTTGGGTTAGGTTATGTTATATTACGTTATTGATGTATATGAAGGGCCCACGGAGACGTAGAGGCCAACTGGCCAGGAATGTTGTCAAATATTACCGCCGAGATGATAGGTTGGGTTAGGTTAGATTATATTACGTTATTGATGTATATGCAGGCCGCACGGAGAGGTAGAGGCCAACTCGCCAGGAATGTTGTCAAATATTAGTGCCGAGATATTAGGTTGGGTTAGGTCAGGTAATATTATGTTATTGATGTATATGAAGGTCCCACGGAAACATGGAGGCCAACAAGACAGGAATGTTGTCAAATATTACCGCCGAGATGTTACGTTGGTTTAGGTTAGGTTAAATTACGTTATTGATGTATATGAAGGTCCCACTGAGAGGTAGAGGCCAACTCGCCAGGAATGTTGTCAAATATTAGTGCCGAGATGTTAGGTTGGGTTAAGTTAGATAATATTACGTTATTGATGTATATGAAGATCCCACGGTGACGTAGAGGCCAGCTCGCCAGGAATGTTGTCAAATATTACCACCGATATGATAGGTTGGGCTAGGTTAGGTTATATGACGTTATTGATGTATATAAAGGTCCCACGGAAACATAGAGGCCAACCCGCCAGGAATGTTGTCAAATAATAGCGCCGAAAGGTTAGGTTGGGTTAGTTTAGGTTATATTACGTTATTGATATATGTGAAGGTCCCACGAAGACGTAGAGGCCAACTCGCCACGAATGTTGTCAAATATTACCGCCGAGATGATAGGTTGGGTTAGGTTATGTTATATTACGTTGTTGATGTATATGAAGGGCCCACGGAGACGTAGAGGCCAACTGGCCAGGAATGTTGTCAAATATTACCGCCGAGATGATAGGTTGGGTTAGGTTAGATTATATTACGTTATTGATGTATATGCAGGCCGCACGGAGAGGTAGAGGCCAACTCGCCAGGAATGTTGTCAAATATTAGTGCCGAGATATTAGGTTGGGTTAGGTCAGGTAATATTATGTTATTGATGTATATGAAGGTCCCACGGAAACATGGAGGCCAACAAGACAGGAATGTTGTCAAATATTACCGCCGAGATGTTACGTTGGTTTAGGTTAGGTTAAATTACGTTATTGATGTATATGAAGGTCCCACTGAGAGGTAGAGGCCAACTCGCCAGGAATGTTGTCAAATATTAGTGCCGAGATGTTAGGTTGGGTTAAGTTAGGTAATATTACGTTATTGATGTATATAAAGGTCCCACGGTGACGTAGAGGCCAATTCGCCAGGAATGTTGTCAAATATTACCGCCGATGTGTTAGGTTGGGTTAGGTTAGGTTATACTACGTTATTGATGTATATGAAGGCCCCACGGAGACGTAGAGGCCAACTCGCCAGGAATGTTGTCAAATATTACCGCCGAGATGATAGGTTGGGTTAGTTTAGGTTATATTACGTTATTGATGTATATGAAGGTCCCACTGAGAGGTAGAGGCCAACTCGCCATTAATGTTGTCAAATATTACCGCCGAGATGATAGGTTGGGTTAGGTTAGGTTAAATTACGTTATTGATGTATATGAAGGTCCCACTGAGAGGTAGAGGCCAACTCGCCAGGAATGTTGTCAAATATTAGTGCCGAGATGTTAGGTTGGGTTAAGTTAGGTAATATTACGTTATTGATGTATATGAAGGTCCCACGGTGACGTAGAGGCCAACTCGCCAGGAATGTTGTCAAATATTACCGCCGATGTGTTAGGTTGGGTTAGGTTAGGTTATACTACGTTATTGATGTATATGAAGGCCCCACGGAGACGTAGAGGCCAACACGGCAGAAATGTTGTCAAATATTACCGCCGATATGATAGGTTGGGTTAGGTTAGGTTATATTACGTTATTGATGTATATGAAGGCCCCACGGAGACGTAGATGCCAGCTCGCCAGGAATGTTGTCAAATAATAACGCCGAAAGGTTAGGTTGGGTTATATTAGGTTATATTACGTTATTGATGTATATAAAGGTCCCACGGAGAGGTAGATGCCAACTCGCCAGGAATGTTGTCAAATATTAGTGCCGAGATGTTAGGTTGGTTTAGGTTATGTTAAATTACGTTATTGATGTATATGAAGGCCCCACGGAGACGTAGAGGCCAACTCGCCAGGAATGTTGTCAAATATTAGTGCCGAGATGTTAGGTTGGGTTAGGTTAGGTTATATTACGTTATTGATGTATATAAAATTCCCACGGAGACGTAGAGGCCAACTCGCCAGGAATGTTGTCAAATATTAGTGCCGAGATGTTAGGTTGGGTTAGGTTAGGTAATATTACGTTATTGATGTATATGAAGGTCCCACGGAGACGTAGAGGCCAACTCGCCAGGAATGTTGTCAAATATTACCGCCGATATGATAGGTTGGGCTAGGTTAGGTTATATGACGTTATTGATGTATATAAAGGTCCCACGGAAACATAGAGGCCAACAAGCCGGGAATGTTGTCAAATATTACCGCCGAGATGTTACGTTGGTTTAGGTTAGGTAATATTATGTTACTGATGTATATGAAGGTCCCACGGAAACATGGAGGCCAACAAGACTGGAATGTTGTCAAATATTACCGCCGAGATGTTACGTTGGTTTAGGTTAGGTTAAATTACGTTATTGAAGTATATGAAGGTCCCACGGAGAGGTAGAGGCCAACTCGCCAGGAATGTTGTCAAATATTAGTGCCGAGATGTTAGGTTGGGTTAAGTTAGGTAGTATTACGTTATTGATGTATATGAAGATCCCACGGTGACGTAGAGGCCAGCTCGCCAGGAATGTTGTCAAATATTACCACCGATATGATAGGTTGGGCTAGGTTAGGTTATATGACGTTATTGATGTATATAAAGGTCCCACGGAAACATAGAGGCCAACCCGCCAGGAATGTTGTCAAATAATAGCGCCGAAAGGTTAGGTTGGGTTAGTTTAGGTTATATTACGTTATTGATATATGTGAAGGTCCCACGAAGACGTAGAGGCCAACTCGCCACGAATGTTGTCAAATATTACCGCCGAGATGATAGGTTGGGTTAGGTTATGTTATATTACGTTATTGATGTATATGAAGGGCCCACGGAGACGTAGAGGCCAACTGGCCAGGAATGTTGTCAAATATTACCGCCGAGATGATAGGTTGGGTTAGGTTAGATTATATTACGTTATTGATGTATATGCAGGCCGCACGGAGAGGTAGAGGCCAACTCGCCAGGAATGTTGTCAAATATTAGTGCCGAGATATTAGGTTGGGTTAGGTCAGGTAATATTATGTTATTGATGTATATGAAGGTCCCACGGAAACATGGAGGCCAACAAGACAGGAATGTTGTCAAATATTGCCGCCGAGATGTTACGTTGGTTTAGGTTAGGTTAAATTACGTTATTGATGTATATGAAGGACCCACTGAGAGGTAGAGGCCAACTCGCCAGGAATGTTGTCAAATATTAGTGCCGAGATGTTAGGTTGGGTTAAGTTAGGTAATATTACGTTATTGATGTATATAAAGGTCCCACGGTGACGTAGAGGCCAATTCGCCAGGAATGTTGTCAAATATTACCGCCGATGTGTTAGGTTGGGTTAGGTTAGGTTATACTACGTTATTGATGTATATGAAGGCCCCACGGAGACGTAGAGGCCAACTCGCCAGGAATGTTGTCAAATATTACCGCCGAGATGATAGGTTGGGTTAGTTTAGGTTATATTACGTTATTGATGTATATGAAGGTCCCACTGAGAGGTAGAGGCCAACTCGCCATTAATGTTGTCAAATATTACCGCGGAGATGATAGGTTGGGTTAGGTTAGGTTAAATTACGTTATTGATGTATATGAAGGTCCCACTGAGAGGTAGAGGCCAACTCGCCAGGAATGTTGTCAAATATTAGTGCCGAGATGTTAGGTTGGGTTAAGTTAGGTAATATTACGTTATTGATGTATATGAAGGTCCCACGGTGACGTAGAGGCCAACTCGCCAGGAATGTTGTCAAATATTACCGCCGATGTGTTAGGTTGGGTTAGGTTAGGTTATACTACGTTATTGATGTATATGAAGGCCCCACGGAGACGTAGAGGCCAACACGGCAGAAATGTTGTCAAATATTACCGCCGATATGATAGGTAGGGTTAGGTTAGGTTATATTACGTTATTGATGTATATGAAGGCCCCACGGAGACGTAGATGCCAGCTCGCCAGGAATGTTGTCAAATAATAACGCCGAAAGGTTAGGTTGGGTTATATTAGGTTATATTACGTTATTGATGGATATGAAGGTCTCACGGAGACGTAGAGGCCAACTCGCCAGGAATGTTGTCAAATATTAGTACCGAGATGTTAGGTTGGGTTAGGTTAGGTTATATTACGCTATTGATGTATATAAATGTCCCACGGAAACCATGAGGCCAATAAGCCAGGAATGTCGTCAAATATTACCGCTGTGATGTGAGATTGGGTTAGGTTAGGTTATATTACGTTATTGACGTATATAAAAGTCCCACGGAGACGTAGAGGCCAACCCGCCAGGAATGTTGTCAAATATTACCGCCGAGATGATAGGTTGGGTTAGGTTAGGTTATATTACGTTATTGATGTATATGAAGGCCGCACGGAGAGGTAGAGGCCAACTCGACAGGAATGTTGTCAAATATTACCGCCGATATGATAGGTTGGGCTAGGTTAGGTTATACTACGTTATTGACGTATATGAAGGCCCCACGGAGACGTAGAGGCCAACTCGCCAGGAATGTTGTCAAATATTACCGCCGAGATGATAGGTTGGGTTAGGTTAGGTAATATTACGTTATTGATGTATATGAAGGTCCCACGGAGACGTAGAGGCCAACTCGCCAGGAATGTTGTCAAATATTACCGCCGATATGATAGGTTGGGCTAGGTTAGGTTATATGACGTTATTGATGTATATAAAGGTCCCACGGAAACATAGAGGCCAACAAGCCGGGAATGTTGTCAAATATTACCGCCGAGATGTTACGTTGGTTTAGGTTAGGTAATATTATGTTACTGATGTATATGAAGGTCCCACGGAAACATGGAGGCCAACAAGACTGGAATGTTGTCAAATATTACCGCCGAGATGTTACGTTGGTTTAGGTTAGGTTAAATTACGTTATTGAAGTATATGAAGGTCCCACGGAGAGGTAGAGGCCAACTCGCCAGGAATGTTGTCAAATATTAGTGCCGAGATGTTAGGTTGGGTTAGGTTATGTTATATTACGTTATTGATGTATATGAAGGGCCCACGGAGACGTAGAGGCCAACTGGCCAGGAATGTTGTCAAATATTACCGCCGAGATGATAGGTTGGGTTAGGTTAGATTATATTACGTTATTGATGTATATGCAGGCCGCACGGAGAGGTAGAGGCCAACTCGCCAGGAATGTTGTCAAATATTAGTGCCGAGATGTTAGGTATGGTTAGGTTAGGTAATATTACGTTATTGATGTAAATGAAGGTCCCACGGAGACGTAGAGGCCAACTCGCCAGGAATGTTGTCAAATAATATCGCCGAGATCTTAGGTTGGGTTAGGTCAGGTAATATTATGTTATTGATGTATATGAAGGTCCCACGGAGACGTAGAGGCCAACTCGCCAGGAATGTTGTCAAATATTCCCGCCGAGATGATAGGTTGGGCTAGGTTAGGTTATATTACGTTATTGATGTATATAAAGGTCCCACGGAAACATAGAGGCCAACAAGCCAGGAATGTTGTCAAATACTACCGCCGAGATGTTACGTTGGTTTAGGTTAGGTTAAATTAAGATATTGATGTATATGAAGGTCCCACGGAGAGGTAGAGGCCAACTCGCCAGGAATGTTGTCAAATATTAGTGCCGAGATGTTAGGTTGGGTTAGGTTAGGTAATATTAAGTTATTGATGTATATGAAGGTCCCACGGTGACGTAGAGGCCAACTCGCCAGGAATGTTGTCAAATATTACCGCCGATGAGTTAGGTTGGGTTAGGTGAAGGTTATATTACGTTATTGATGTATATGAAGGCCCCACGGAGACGGAGAGGCCAACCCGCCAGGAATGTTGTCAAATATTACCGCCGATATGATAGGTTGGGCTAGGTTATGTTATATTACGTTATTGATGTATATAAAGGTCCCACGGAGAGGTAGAGGCCAACTCGCCAGGAATGTTGTCAAATATTAGTGCCGAGATGTTAGGTTGGTTTAGGTTATGTTAAATTACGTTATTGATGTATATGAAGGCCCCACGGAGACGTAGAGGCCAACTCGCCAGGAATGTTGTCAAATATTAGTGCCGAGATGTTAGGTTGGGTTAGGTTAGGTTATATTACGTTATTGATGTATATAAAATTCCCACGGAGATGTAGAGGCCAACTCGCCAGGAATGTTGTCAAATATTAGTGCCGAGATGTTAGGTTGGGTTAGGTTAGGTAATATTACGTTATTGATGTATATGAAGGTCCCACGGAGACGTAGAGGCCAACTCGCCAGGAATGTTGTCAAATATTACCGCCGATATGATAGGTTGGGCTAGGTTAGGTTATATGACGTTATTGATGTATATAAAGGTCCCACGGAAACATAGAGGCCAACAAGCCGGGAATGTTGACAAATATTACCGCCGAGATGTTACGTTGGTTTAGGTTAGGTAATATTATGTTACTGATGTATATGAAGGTCCCACGGAAACATGGAGGCCAACAAGACTGGAATGTTGTCAAATATTACCGCCGAGATGTTACGTTGGTTTAGGTTAGGTTAAATTACGTTATTGAAGTATATGAAGGTCCCACGGAGAGGTAGAGGCCAACTCGCCAGGAATGTTGTCAAATATTAGTGCCGAGATGTTAGGTTGGGTTAAGTTAGGTAATATTACGTTATTGATGTATATGAAGATCCCACGGTGACGTAGAGGCCAGCTCGCCAGGAATGTTGTCAAATATTACCACCGATATGATAGGTTGGGCTAGGTTAGGTTATATGACGTTATTGATGTATATAAAGGTCGCACGGAAACATAGAGGCCAACCCGCCAGGAATGTTGTCAAATAATAGCGCCGAAAGGTTAGGTTGGGTTAGTTTAGGTTATATTACGTTATTGATATATGTGAAGGTCCCACGAAGACGTAGAGGCCAACTCGCCACGAATGTTGTCAAATATTACCGCCGAGATGATAGGTTGGGTTAGGTTATGTTATATTACGTTATTGATGTATATGAAGGGCCCACGGAGACGTAGAGGCCAACTGGCCAGGAATGTTGTCAAATATTACCGCCGAGATGATAGGTTGGGTTAGGTTAGATTATATTACGTTATTGATGTATATGCAGGCCGCACGGAGAGGTAGAGGCCAACTCGCCAGGAATGTTGTCAAATATTAGTGCCGAGATGTTAGGTATGGTTAGGTTAGGTAATATTACGTTATTGATGTATATGAAGGTCCCACGGAGACGTAGAGGCCAACTCGCCAGGAATGTTGTCAAATAATATCGCCGAGATCTTAGGTTGGGTTAGGTCAGGTAATATTATGTTATTGATGTATATGAAGGTCCCACGGAGACGTAGAGGCCAACTCGCCAGGAATGTTGTCAAATATTCCCGCCGAGATGATAGGTTGGGCTAGGTTAGGTTATATTACGTTATTGATGTACATAAAGGTCCCACGGAAACATAGAGGCCAACAAGCCAGGAATGTTGTCAAATACTACCGCCGAGATGTTACGTTGGTTTAGGTTAGGTTAAATTAAGATATTGATGTATATGAAGGTCCCACGGAGAGGTAGAGGCCAACTCGCCAGGAATGTTGTCAAATATTAGTGCCGAGATGTTAGGTTGGGTTAGGTTAGGTAATATTAAGTTATTGATGTATATGAAGGTCCCACGGTGACGTAGAGGCCAACTCGCCAGGAATGTTGTCAAATATTACCGCCGATGAGTTAGGTTGGGTTAGGTGAAGGTTATATTACGTTATTGATGTATATGAAGGCCCCACGGAGACGGAGAGGCCAACTCGCCAGGAATGTTGTCAAATATTACCGCCGATATGATAGGTTGGGCTAGGTTATGTTATATTACGTTATTGATGTATATAAAGGTCCCACGGAGAGGTAGAGGCCAACTCGCCAGGAATGTTGTCAAATATTAGTGCCGAGATGTTAGGTTGGTTTAGGTTATGTTAAATTACGTTATTGATGTATATGAAGGCCCCACGGAGACGTAGAGGCCAACTCGCCAGGAATGTTGTCAAATATTAGTGCCGAGATGTTAGGTTGGGTTAGGTTAGGTTATATTACGTTATTCATGTATATCAAATTCCCACGGAGACGTAGATGCCAACTCGCCAGGAATGTTGTCAAATATTAGTACCGAGATGTTAGGTTGGGTTAGGTTAGGTTATATTACGTTATTGATGTATATGAAGTTCCACGGAGACGTAGAGGCCAGCTCGCCAGGAATGTTGTCAAATAATAACGCCGAAAGGTTAAGTTGGGTTATATTAAGTTATATTACGTTATTGATGGATATGAAGGTCTCACGGAGACGTAGAGGCCAACTCGCCAGGAATGTTGTCAAATATTAGTGCCGAGATCTTAGGTTGGGTTAGGTCAGGTAATATTATGTTATTGATGTATATGAAGGTCCCACGGAAACATGGAGGCCAACAGGACAGGAATGTTGTCAAATATTACCGCCGAGATGATAGGTTGGGTTAGGTTAGGTTATATTACGTTATTGATGTATATGAAGGTCGCACGGAGACGTAGAGGCCAACTCGCCAGGAATGTTGTCAAATATTACCGCCGATATGATAGGTTGTGTTATGTTAGGTTATACTACGTAATTGATGTATATGAAGGCCCCACGGAGACGTAGAGGCCAACTCGCCAGAAATGTTGTCAAATATTACCGCCGAGATGATAGGTTGGGTTAGGTTAGGTTATATTACGTTATTGATGTATATAAAATTCCCACGGAGGCGTAGAGGCCAACTCGCCAGGAATGTTGTCAAATATTAGTGCCGAGATGTTAGGTTGGATTAGGTTAGGTTATATTACGTTATTGATGTATATAAAAGCCCCACGGAGACGTAGAATCCAACTCGCCAGGAATGTTGTCAAATATTAGTTCCGAGAGATTGGGTTGGGTTAGGTTAGGTTATATTACGTTATTGATGTATATAAAGGCCCCGCGGAAACGTAGAGGCCAACCCGCCAGGAATGTTGTCAAATAATAGCGCCGAAATGTTAGGTTGGGTTAGTTTAGGTTATATTACGTTATTGATGTATATGAAGGTCCCACGGAGAGGTAGAGGCCAACTCGCCAGGAATGTTGTCAAATATTAGTGCCGAGATGTTAGGTTGGGTTAAGTTAGGTAATATTACGTTTTGATGTATATGAAGGTCCCACGGTGACGTAGAGGCCAACTCGCCAGGAATGTTGTCAAATATTACCGCCGATGTGTTAGGTTGGGTTAGGGTAGGTTATACTACGTTATTGATGTATATGATGGCCCCACGGAGACGTAGAGGCCAACTCGCCAGAAATGTTGTCAAATATTACCGCTGAGATGATAGGTTGGGTTAGGTTAGGTTATATTACGTTATTGATGTATATAAAATTCCCACGGAGACGTAGAGGCCAACTCGCCAGGAATGTTGTCAAATATTAGTGCCGAGATGTTAGGTTGGATTAGGTTAGGTTATATTACGTTATTGATGTATATAAAAGCCCCACGGAGACGTAGAGGCCAACTCGCCAGGAATGTTGTCAAATATTACCGCCGAGATGTTAGGTTGGGTTAGGTTAGGTTATATTACGTTATTGATGTGTATGAAGGCCCCACGGAGACGTAGAGGCCAACTCGCCAGGAAAGTTGTCAAATATTACCGCCGAGATCATAGGTTGGGTTAGGTTAGGTTATATTACGTTATTGATGTATATGAAGGTCCCACGGAGACGTAGAGGCCAACTCGCCAGGAATGTTGTCAAATATTAGTGCCGAGATCTTAGGTTGGGTTAGGTCAGGTAATATTATGTTATTGATGTATATGAAGGTCCCACGGAAACATGGAGGCCAACAAGACAGGAATGTTGTCAAATATTACCGCCGAGATGTTACGTTGGTTTAGGTTACGTTAAATTACGTTATTGATGTATATGAAGGTCCCACTGAGAGGTAGAGGCCAACTCGCCAGGAATGTTGTCAAATATTAGTGCCGAGATGTTAGGTTGGGTTAAGTTAGGTAATATTACGTTATTGATGTATATAAAGGTCCCACGGTGACGTAGAGGCCAATTCGCCAGGAATGTTGTCAAATATTACCGCCGATGTGTTAGGTTGGGTTAGGTTAGGTTATACTACGTTATTGATGTATATGAAGGCCCCACGGAGACGTAGAGGCCAACTCGGCAGAAATGTTGTCAAATATTACCGCCGAGATGATAGGTTGGGTTAGGTTAGGTTATATTACGTTATTGATGTATATAAAATTCCCACGGAGACGTAGAGGCCAACTCGCCAGGAATGTTGTCAAATATTAGTTCCGAGACATTGGGTTGGGTTAGGTTAGGTTATATTACGTTATTGATGTATATAAAGGCCCCGCGGAGACGTAGAGGCCAACCCGCCAGGAGTGTTGTCAAATAATAGCGCCGAAAGGTTAGGTTGGGTTAGTTTAGGTTATATTATGTTATTGATATATGTGAAGGTCCCACGGAGACGTAGAGGCCAACTCGCCAGGAATGTTGTCAAATATTACCGCCGATGTGTTAGGTTGGGTTAGGTTAGGTTATACTACGTTATTGATGTATATGAAGGCCCCACGGAGACGTAGAGGCCAACTCGGCAGAAATGTTGTCAAATATTACCGCCGAGATGATAGGTTGGGTTAGGTTAGGTTATATTACGTTATTGATGTATATAAAATTCCCACGGAGACGTAGAGGCCAACTCGCCAGGAATGTTGTCAAATATTAGTGCCGAGATGTTAGGTTGGATTAAGTTAGGTTATATTACGTTATTGATGTATATAAAAGCCCCACGGAGACGTTGAGGCCAACTCGCCAGGAATGTTGTCAAATATTAGTTCCGAGACATTGGGTTGGGTTAGGTTAGGTTATATTACGTTATTGATGTATATAAAGGCCCCGCGGAGACGTAGAGGCCAACCCGCCAGGAGTGTTGTCAAATAATAGCGCCGAAAGGTTAGGTTGGGTTAGTTTAGGTTATATTATGTTATTGATATATGTGAAGGTCCCACGGAGACGTAGAGGCCAACTCGCCAGGAATGTTGTCACATAATAGCGCCGAGTGGTTAGGTCGGGTTATATTAGGTTATATTACGTTATTGATGGATATGAAGGTCCCACGGAGACGTAGAGGCCAACTCGCCAGGAATGTTGTCAAATATTACCGCCGATATGATAGGTTGGGCTAGGTTAGGTTATACTACGTTATTGACGTATATGAAGGCCCCACGGAGACGTAGAGGCCAACTCGGTAGGAATTTTGTCAAATATTACCGCCGAGATGATAGGTTGGGTTAGGTTAGGTTATATTACGTTAGTGTTGTATATGAAGGCCCCACGGAAACATGGAGGCCAACAAGACAGGAATGTTGTCAAATCTTACCGCCGAGATGTTACGTTGGTTTAGGTTAGGTTAAATTACGTTATTGAAGTATATGAAGGTCCCACGGAGAGGTATAGGCCAACTCGCCAGGAATGTTGTCAAATATTAGTGCCGAGATGTTAGGTTGGGTTAGGTTAGGTAATATTAAGTTATTGATGTATATGAAGGTCCCACGGTGACGTAGAGGCCAACTCGCCAGGAATGTTGTCAAATATTACCGCCGATGAGTTAGGTTGGGTTAGGTGAAGGTTATATTACGTTATTGATGTATATGAAGGCCCCACGGAGACGGAGAGGCCAACTCGCCAGGAATGTTGTCAAATATTACCGCCGATATGATAGGTTGGGCTAGGTTATGTTATATTACGTTATTGATGTATATAAAGGTCTCACGGAGAGGTAGAGGCCAACTCGCCAGGAATGTTGTCAAATATTAGTGCCGAGATGTTAGGTTGGTTTAGGTTATGTTAAATTACGTTATTGATGTATATGAAGGCCCCACGGAGACGTAGAGGCCAACTCGCCAGGAATGTTGTCAAATATTAGTGCCGAGATGCTAGGTTGGGTTAGGTTAGGTTATATTACGTTATTGATGTATATAAAATTCCCACGGAGACGTAGAGGCCAACTCGCCAGGAATGTTGTCAAATATTAGTGCCGAGATGTTAGGTTGGGTTAGGTTAGGTTATATTACGTTATTGACATATGTGAAGGTCCCACGAAGACGTAGAGGCCAACTCGCCACGAATGTTGTCAAATATTACCGCCGAGATGATAGGTTGGGTTAGGTTAGGTTATATTACGTTATTGATGTATATGAAGGCCCCACGGAGACGTAGAGGCCAACTCACCAGGAATGTTGTCAAATATTGGTACCGAGATGTTAGGTTGGGTTAGGTTAGGTTATATTACGCTATTGATGTATATAAAAGTCCCACGAAAACGAAGAGGCCAACTCGCCAGGAATGTTGTCACATAATAGCGCCGAGTGGTTAGGTCGGCTTATATTAGGTTATATTACGTTATTGATGGATATGAAGGTCTCACGGAGACGTAGAGGCCAACTCGCCAGGAATGTTGTCAAATATTACCGCCGATATGATAGGTTGGGCTAGGTTAGGTTATACTACGTTATTGACGTATATGAAGGCCCCACGGAGACGTAGAGGCCAACTCGCCAGGAATTTTGTCAAATATTACCGCCGAGATGATAGGTTGGGTTAGGTTAGGTTATATTACGTTAGTGTTGTATATGAAGGCCCCACGGAAACATGGAGGCCAACAAGACAGGAATGTTGTCAAATCTTACCGCCGAGATGTTACGTTGGTTTAGGTTAGGTTAAATTACGTTATTGAAGTATATGAAGGTCCCACGGAGAGGTATAGGCCAACTCGCCAGGAATGTTGTCAAATATTAGTGCCGAGATGTTAGGTTGGGTTAGGTTAGGTTATATTACGTTATTGATGTATATAAAATTCCCACGGAGACGTAGAGGCCAACTCGCCAGGAATGTTGTCAAATATTACCGCCGATGAGTTAGGTTGGGTTAGGTGAAGGTTATATTACGTTATTGATGTATATGAAGGCCCCACGGAGACGGAGAGGCCAACTCGCCAGGAATGTTGTCAAATATTACCGCCGATATGATAGGTTGGGCTAGGTTATGTTATATTACGTTATTGATGTATATAAAGGACTCACGGAGAGGTAGAGGCCAACTCGCCAGGAATGTTGTCAAATATTAGTGCCGAGATGTTAGGTTGGTTTAGGTTATGTTAAATTACGTTATTGATGTATATGAAGGCCCCACGGAGACGTAGAGGCCAACTCGCCAGGAATGTTGTCAAATATTAGTGCCGAGATGTTAGGTTGGGTTAGGTTAGGTTATATTACGTTATTGATGTATATAAAATTCCCTCGGAGACGTAGAGGCCAACTCGCCAGGAATGTTGTCAAATATTAGTGCCGAGATGTTAGGTTGGGTTAGGTTAGGTAATATTACGTTATTGATGTATATGAAGGTCCCACGGAGACGTAGAGGCCAACTCGCCAGGAATGTTGTCAAATATTACCGCCGATATGATAGGTTGGGCTAGGTTAGGTTATATGACGTTAATGATGTATATAAAGGTCCCACGGAAACATAGAGGCCAACAAGCCAGGAATGTTGTCAAATATTACCGCCGAGATGTTACGTTGGTTTAGGTTAGGTAATATTATGTTACTGATGTATATGAAGGTCCCACGGAAACATGGAGGCCAACAAGACTGGAATGTTGTGAAATATTACCGCCGAGATGTTACGTTGGTTTAGGTTAGGTTAAATTACGTTATTGAAGTATATGAAGGTCCCACCGAGAGGTAGAGGCCAACTCGCCAGGAATGTTGTCAAATATTAGTGCCGAGATGTTAGGTTGGGTTAAGTTAGGTAATATTACGTTATTGATGTATATGAAGATCCCACGGTGACGTAGAGGCCAGCTCGCCAGGAATGTTGTCAAAATTACCACCGATATGATAGGTTGGGCTAGGTTAGGTTATATGACGTTATTGATGTATATAAAGGTCCCACGGAAACATAGAGGCCAACCCGCCAGGAATGTTGTCAAATAATAGCGCCGAAAGGTTAGGTTGGGTTAGTTTAGGTTATATTACGTTATTGATATATGTGAAGGTCCCACGAAGACGTAGAGGCCAACTCGCCACGAATGTTGTCAAATATTACCGCCGAGATGATAGGTTGGGTTAGCTTAGGTTATATTACGTTATTGATGTATATGAAGGCCCCACGGAGACGTAGAGGCCAACTCACCAGGAATGTTGTCAAATATTGGTACCGAGATGTTAGGTTGGGTTAGGTTAGGTTATATTACGCTATTGATGTATATAAAAGTCCCACGAAAACGAAGAGGCCAACTCGCCAGGAATGTTGTCACATAATAGCGCCGAGTGGGTTAGGTCGGCTTATATTAGGTTATATTACGTTATTGATGGATATGAAGGTCTCACGGAGACGTAGAGGCCAACTCGCCAGGAATGTTGTCAAATATTACCGCCGAGATGTTAGGTTGGGTTAGGTTAGGTTATATTACGTTATTGATGTATATGAAGGGCCCACGGAGACGTAGAGGCCAACTGGCCAGGAATGTTGTCAAATATTACCGCCGAGATGATAGGTTGGGTTAGGTTAGATTATATTACGTTATTGATGTATATGCAGGCCGCACGGAGAGGTAGAGGCCAACTCGCCAGGAATGTTGTCAAATATTAGTGCCGAGATGTTAGGTATGGTTAGGTTAGGTAATATTACGTTATTGATGTATATGAAGGTCCCACGGAGACGTAGAGGCCAACTCGCCAGGAATGTTGTCAAATAATATCGCCGAGATCTTAGGTTGGGTTAGGTCAGGTAATATTATGTTATTGATGTATATGAAGGTCCCACGGAGACGTAGAGGCCAACTCGCCAGGAATGTTGTCAAATATTCCCGCCGAGATGATAGGTTGGGCTAGGTTAGGTTATATTACGTTATTGATGTATATAAAGGTCCCACGGAATCATAGAAGCCAACAAGCCAGGAATGTTGTCAAATACTACCGCCGAGATGTTACGTTGGTTTAGGTTAGGTTAAATTAAGATATTGATGTATATGAAGGTCACACGGAGAGGTAGAGGCCAACTCGCCAGGAATGTTGTCAAATATTAGTGCCGAGATGTTAGGTTGGGTTAGGTTAGGTAATATTAAGTTATTGATGTATATGAAGGTCCCACGGTGACGTAGAGGCCAACTCGCCAGGAATGTTGTCAAATATTACCGCCGATGAGTTAGGTTGGGTTAGGTGAAGGTTATATTACGTTATTGATGTATATGAAGGCCCCACGGAGACGGAGAGGCCAACTCGCCAGGAATGTTGTCAAATATTACCGCCGATATGATAGGTTGGGCTATGTTATGTTATATTACGTTATTGATGTATATAAAGGTCCCACGGAGAGGTAGAGGCCAACTCGCCAGGAATGTTGTCAAATATTAGTGCCGAGATGTTAGGTTGGTTTAGGTTATGTTAAATTACGTTATTGATGTATATGAAGGCCCCACGGAGACGTAGAGGCCAACTCGCCAGGAATGTTGTCAAATATTAGTGCCGAGATGTTAGGTTGGGTTAGGTTAGGTTATATTACGTTATTGATGTATATGAAGTTCCACGGAGGCGTAGAGGCCAGCTCGCCAGGAATGTTGTCAAATAATAACGCCGAAAGGTTAAGTTGGGTTATATTAGGTTATATTACGTTATTGATGGATATGAAGGTCTCACGGAGACGTAGAGGCCAACTCGCCAGGAATGTTATCAAATATTACCGCCGATGTGTTACGTTGGGTTAGGTTAGGTTATACTACGTTATTGACGTATATGAAGGCCCCACGGAGACGTAGAGGCCAACTCGCCAGGAATGTTGTCAAATATTACCGCCGAGATGATAGGTTGGGTTAGGTTAGGTTATATTACGTTATTGATGTATATGAAGGTCGCACGGAGACGTAGAGGCCAACTCGCCAGGAATGTTGTCAAATATTACCGCCGATATGATCGGTTGTGTTATGTTAGGTTATACTACGTAATTGATGTATATGAAGGCCCCACGGAGACGTAGAGGCCAACTCGCCAGAAATGTTGTCAAATATTACCGCCGAGATGATAGGTTGGGTTAGGTTAGGTTATATTACGTTATTGATGTATATAAAATTCCCACGGAGACGTAGAGGCCAACTCGCCAGGAATGTTGTCAAATATTAGTGCCGAGATGTTAGGTTGGATTAGGTTAGGTTATATTACGTTATTGATGTATATAAAAGCCCCACGGAGACGTAGAGGCCAACTCGCCAGGAATGTTGTCAAATATTACCGCCGAGATGTTAGGTTGGGTTAGGTTAGGTTATATTACGTTATTGATGTGCATGAAGGCCCCACGGAGACGTAGAGGCCAACTCGCCAGGAAAGTTGTCAAATATTACCGCCGAGATGTTAGGTTGGGTTAGGTTAGGTTATATTACGTTATTGGTGTATATAAAGGTCCCACGGAAACATAGAGGCCAACAAGCCAGGAATGTTGTCAAATACTACCGCCGAGATGTTACGTTGGTTTAGGTTAGGTTAAATTAAGATATTGATGTATATGAAGGTCCCACGGAGAGGTAGAGGCCAACTCGCCAGGAATGTTGTCAAATATTAGTGCCGAGATGTTAGGTTGGGTTAGGTTATGTTAAATTACGTTATTGATGTATATGAAGGCCCCACGGAGACGTTGAGGCCAACTCGCCAGGAATGTTGTCAAATATTAGTGCCGAGATGTTAGGTTGGGTTAGGTTAGGTTATATTACGTTATTCATGTATATAAAATTCCCACGGAAACGTAGAAGCCAACTCGCCAGGAATGTTGTCAAATATTACCGCCGATGAGTTAGGTTGGGTTAGGTGAAGGTTATATTACGTTATTGATGTATATGAAGGCCCCACGGAGACGGAGAGGCCAACTCGCCAGGAATGTTGTCAAATATTACCGCCGATATGATAGGTTGGGCTAGGTTATGTTATATTACGTTATTGATGTATATAAAGGTCCCACGGAGAGGTAGAGGCCAACTCGCCAGGAATGTTGTCAAATATTAGTGCCGAGATGTTAGGTTGGTTTAGGTTATGTTAAATTACGTTATTGATGTATATGAAGGCCCCACGGAGACGTAGAAGCCAACTCGCCAGGAATGTTGTCAAATATTAGTTCCGAGAGATTGGGTTGGGTTAGGTTAGGTTATATTACGTTATTGATGTATATAAAGGCCCCGCGGAAACGTAGAGGCCAACCCACCAGGAATGTTGTCAAATATTACCGCCGAGATGATAGGTTGGTTTAGGTTAGGCTATATTATGATATTGATGTATATAAAAGTCCCACGGAGGCGTAGAGGCCAACTCGCCAGGAATGTTGTAAAATATTACCGCCGAGATGTTACGTTGGGTTAGGCTAGGTGAAATTACGTTATTGATGTATATAAAAGTCCCACGGAGACGTAGAGGCCAACTCACCAGGAATGTTGTCAAATATTAGTGCCGAGATGTTAGGTTGGGTTAGGTTAGGTAATATTACGTTATTGATGTATATGAAGGTCCCACGGAGACGTAGAGGCCAACCCGCCAGGAGTGTTGTCAAATAATAGCGCCGAAAGGTTAGGTTGGGTTAGTTTAGGTTATATTATGTTATTGATATATGTGAAGGTCCCACGGAGACGTAGAGGCCAACTCGCCAGGAATGTTGTCACATAATAGCGCCGAGTGGTTAGGTCGGGTTATATTAGGTTATATTACGTTATTGATGGATATGAAGGTCCCACGGAGACGTAGAGGCCAACTCGCCAGGAATGTTGTCAAATATTACCGCCGATATGATAGGTTGGGCTAGGTTAGGTTATACTACGTTATTGACGTATATGAAGGCCCCACGGAGACGTAGAGGCCAACTCGCCAGGAATTTTGTCAAATATTACCGCCGAGATGATAGGTTGGGTTAGGTTAGGTTATATTACGTTAGTGTTGTATATGAAGGCCCCACGGAAACATGGAGGCCAACAAGACAGGAATGTTGTCAAATCTTACCGCCGAGATGTTACGTTGGTTTAGGTTAGGTTAAATTACGTTATTGAAGTATATGAAGGTCCCACGGAGAGGTATAGGCCAACTCGCCAGGAATGTTGTCAAATATTAGTGCCGAGATGTTAGGTTGGGTTAGGTTAGGTAATATTAAGTTATTGATGTATATGAAGGTCCCACGGTGACGTAGAGGCCAACTCGCCAGGAATGTTGTCAAATATTACCGCCGATGAGTTAGGTTGGGTTAGGTGAAGGTTATATTACGTTATTGATGTATATGAAGGCCCCACGGAGACGGAGAGGCCAACTCGCCAGGAATGTTGTCAAATATTACCGCCGATATGATAGGTTGGGCTAGGTTATGTTATATTACGTTATTGATGTATATAAAGGTCTCACGGAGAGGTAGAGGCCAACTCGCCAGGAATGTTGTCAAATATTAGTGCCGAGATGTTAGGTTGGTTTAGGTTATGTTAAATTACGTTATTGATGTATATGAAGGCCCCACGAAGACGTAGAGGCCAACTCGCCAGGAATGTTGTGAAATATTACCGCCGAGATGTTACGTTGGTTTAGGTTAGGTTAAATTACGTTATTGAAGTATATGAAGGTCCCACGGAGAGGTAGAGGCCAACTCGCCAGGAATGTTGTCAAATATTAGTGCCGAGATGTTAGGTTGGGTTAAGTTAGGTAATATTACGTTATTGATGTATATGAAGATCCCACGGTGACGTAGAGGCCAGCTCGCCAGGAATGTTGTCAAATATTACCACCGATATGATAGGTTGGGCTAGGTTAGGTTATATGACGTTATTGATGTATATAAAGGTCCCACGGAAACATAGAGGCCAACCCGCCAGGAATGTTGTCAAATAATAGCGCCGAAAGGTTAGGTTGGGTTAGTTTAGGTTATATTACGTTATTGATATATGTGAAGGTCCCACGAAGACGTAGAGGCCAACTCGCCACGAATGTTGTCAAATATTACCGCCGAGATGATAGGTTGGGTTAGGTTAGGTTATATTACGTTATTGATGTATATGAAGGCCCCACGGAGACGTAGAGGCCAACTCACCAGGAATGTTGTCAAATATTGGTACCGAGATGTTAGGTTGGGTTAGGTTAGGTTATATTACGCTATTGATGTATATAAAAGTCCCACGAAAACGAAGAGGCCAACTCGCCAGGAATGTTGTCACATAATAGCGCCGAGTGGTTAGGTCGGCTTATATTAGGTTATATTACGTTATTGATGGATATGAAGGTCTCACGGAGACGTAGAGGCCAACTCGCCAGGAATGTTGTCAAATATTACCGCCGAGATGTTAGGTTGGGTTAGGTTAGGTTATATTACGTTATTGATGTATATGAAGGGCCCACGGAGACGTAGAGGCCAACTGGCCAGGAATGTTGTCAAATATTACCGCCGAGATGATAGGTTGGGTTAGGTTAGATTATATTACGTTATTGATGTATATGCAGGCCGCACGGAGAGGTAGAGGCCAACTCGCCAGGAATGTTGTCAAATATTTGTGCCGAGATGTTAGGTATGGTTAGGTTAGGTAATATTACGTTATTGATGTATATGAAGGTCCCACGGAGACGTAGAGGCCAACTCGCCAGGAATGTTGTCAAATAATATCGCCGGGATCTTAGGTTGGGTTAGGTCAGGTAATATTATGTTATTGATGTATATGAAGGTCCCACGGAGACGTAGAGGCCAACTCGCCAGGAATGTTGTCAAATATTCCCGCCGAGATGATAGGTTGGGCTAGGTTAGGTTATATTACGTTATTGATGTATATAAAGGTCCCACGGAATCATAGAAGCCAACAAGCCGGGAATGTTGTCAAATACTACCGCCGAGATGTTACGTTCGTTTAGGTTAGGTTAAATTAAGATATTGATGTATATGAAGGTCCCACGGAGAGGTAGAGGCCAACTCGCCAGGAATGTTGTCAAATATTAGTGCCGAGATGTTAGGTTGGGTTAGGTTAGGTAATATTAAGTTATTGATGTATATGAAGGTCCCACGGTGACGTAGAGGCCAACTCGCCAGGAATGTTGTCAAATATTACCGCCGATGAGTTAGGTTGGGTTAGGTGAAGGTTATATTACGTTATTGATGTATATGAAGGCCCCACGGAGACGGAGAGGCCAACTCGCCAGGAATGTTGTCAAATATTACCGCCGATATGATAGGTTGGGCTAGGTTATGTTATATTACGTTATTGATGTATATAAAGGCCCCGCGGAAACGTAGAGGCCAACCCACCAGGAATGTTGTCAAATATTACCGCCGAGATGATAGGTTGGTTTAGGTTAGGCTATATTATGATATTGATGTATATAAAAGTCCCACGGAGACGTAGAGGCCAACTCGCCAGGAATGTTGTAAAATATTACCGCCGAGATGTTACGTTGGGTTAGGCTAGGTGAAATTACGTTATTGATGTATATAAAATTCCCACGGAGACGTAGATGCCAACTCGCCAGGAATGTTGTCAAATATTAGTACCGAGATGTTAGGTTGGGTTAGGTTATGTTATATTACGTTATTGATGTATATGAAGTTCCACGGAGGCGTAGAGGCCAGCTCGCCAGGAATGTTGTCAAATAATAACGCCGAAAGGTTAAGTTGGGTTATATTAGGTTATATTACGTTATTGATGGATATGAAGGTCTCACGGAGACGTAGAGGCCAACTCGCCAGGAATGTTATCAAATATTACCGCCGATGTGTTACGTTGGGTTAGGTTAGGTTATACTACGTTATTGACGTATATGAAGGCCCCACGGAGACGTAGAGGCCAACTCGCCAGGAATGTTGTCAAATATTACCGCCGAGATGATAGGCTGGGTTGGGTTAGGTTATATTACGTTATTGATGTATATGAAGGTCGCACGGAGACGTAGAGGCCAACTCGCCAGGAATGTTGTCAAATATTACCGCCGATATGATCGGTTGTGTTATGTTAGGTTATACTACGTAATTGATGTATATGAAGGCCCCACGGAGACGTAGAGGCCAACTCGCCAGAAATGTTGTCAAATATTACCGCCGAGATGATAGGTTGGGTTAGGTTAGGTTATATTACGTTATTGATGTATATAAAATTCCCACGGAGACGTAGAGGCCAACTCGCCAGGAATGTTGTCAAATATTAGTGCCGAGATGTTAGATTGGATTAGGTTAGGTTATATTACGTTATTGATGTATATAAAAGCCCCACGGAGACGTAGAGGCCAACTCGCCAGGAATGTTGTCAAATATTACCGCCGAGATGTTAGGTTGGGTTAGGTTAGGTTATATTACGTTATTGATGTGCATGAAGGCCCCACGGAGACGTAGAGGCCAACTCGCCAGGAAAGTTGTCAAATATTACCGCCGAGATGTTAGGTTGGGTTAGGTTAGGTTATATTACGTTATTGGTGTATATAAAGGTCCCACGGAAACATAGAGGCCAACAAGCCAGGAATGTTGTCAAATACTACCGCCGAGATGTTACGTTGGTTTAGGTTAGGTTAAATTAAGATATTGATGTATATGAAGGTCCCACGGAGAGGTAGAGGCCAACTCGCCAGGAATGTTGTCAAATATTAGTGCCGAGATGTTAGGTTGGGTTAGGTTATGTTAAATTACGTTATTGATGTATATGGAGGCCCCACGGAGACGTAGAGGCCAACTCGCCAGGAATGTTGTCAAATATTAGTGCCGAGATGTTAGGTTGGGTTAGGTTAGGTTATATTACGTTATTCATGTATATAAAATTCCCACGGAAACGTAGAAGCCAACTCGCCAGGAATGTTGTCAAATATTACCGCCGATGAGTTAGGTTGGGTTAGGTGAAGGTTATATTACGTTATTGATGTATATGAAGGCCCCACGGAGACGGAGAGGCCAACTCGCCAGGAATGTTGTCAAATATTACCGCCGATATGATAGGTTGGGCTAGGTTATGTTATATTACGTTATTGATGTATATAAAGGTCCCACGGAGAGGTAGAGGCCAACTCGCCAGGAATGTTGTCAAATATTACCGCCGATGAGTTAGGTTGGGTTAGGTGAAGGTTATATTACGTTATTGATGTATATGAAGGCCCCACGGAGACGGAGAGGCCAACTCGCCAGGAATGTTGTCAAATATTACCGCCGATATGATAGGTTGGGCTAGGTTATGTTATATTACGTTATTGATGTATATAAAGGTCCCACGGAGAGGTAGAGGCCAACTCGCCAGGAATGTTGTCAAATATTAGTGCCGAGATGTTAGGTTGGTTTAGGTTATGTTAAATTACGTTATTGATGTATATGAAGGCCCCACGGAGACGTAGAAGCCAAGTCGCCAGGAATGTTGTCAAATATTAGTTCCGAGAGATTGGGTTGGGTTAGGTTAGGTTATATTACGTTATTGATGTATATAAAGGCCCCGCGGAAACGTAGAGGCCAACCCACCAGGAATGTTGTCAAATATTACCGCCGAGATGATAGGTTGGTTTAGGTTAGGCTATATTATGATATTGATGTATATAAAAGTCCCACGGAGACGTAGAGGCCAACTCGCCAGGAATGTTGTAAAATATTACCGCCGAGATGTTACGTTGGGTTAGGCTAGGTGAAATTACGTTATTGATGTATATAAAAGTCCCACGGAGACGTAGAGGCCAACTCACCAGGAATGTTGTCAAATATTAGTGCCGAGATGTGAGGTTGGGTTAGGTTAGGTAATATTACGTTATTGATGTATATGAAGGTCCCACGGAAACATGGAGGCCAACAAGACAGGAATGTTGTCAAATCTTACCGCCGAGATGTTACGTTGGTTTAGGTTAGGTTAAATTACGTTATTGAAGTATATGAAGGTCCCACGGAGAGGTATAGGCCAACTCGCCAGGAATGTTGTCAAATATTAGTGCCGAGATGTTAGGTTGGTTTAGGTTATGTTAAATTACGTTATTGATGTATATGAAGGCCCCACGGAGACGTAGAGGCCAACTCGCCAGGAATGTTGTCAAATATTAGTGCCGAGATGTTAGGTTGGGTTAGGTTAGGTAATATTACGTTATTGATGTATATGAAGGTCCCACGGAGACGTAGAGGCCAACTCGCCAGGAATGTTGTCAAATATTACCGCCGATATGATAGGTTGGGCTAGGTTAGGTTATATGACGTTATTGATGTATATAAAGGTCCCACGGAAACATAGAGGCCAACAAGCCAGGAATGTTGTCAAATATTACCGCCGAGATGTTACGTTGGTTTAGGTTAGGTAATATTATGTTACTGATGTATATGAAGGTCCCACGGAAACATGGAGGCCAACAAGACTGGAATGTTGTGAAATATTACCGCCGAGATGTTACGTTGGTTTAGGTTAGGTTAAATTACGTTATTGAAGTATATGAAGGTCCCACGGAGAGGTAGAGGCCAACTCGCCAGGAATGTTGTCAAATATTACCGCCGATGAGTTAGGTTGGGTTAGGTGAAGGTTATATTACCTTATTGATGTATATGAAGGCCCCACGGAGACGGAGAGGCCAACTCGCCAGGAATGTTGTCAAATATTACCGCCGATATGATAGGTTGGGCTAGGTTATGTTATATTACGTTATTGATGTATATAAAGGTCCCACGGAGAGGTAGAGGCCAACTCGCCAGGAATGTTGTCAAATATTAGTGCCGAGATGTTAGGTTGGTTTTGGTTATGTTAAATTACGTTATTGATGTATATGAAGGCCCCACGGAGACGTAGAAGCCAAGTCGCCAGGAATGTTGTCAAATATTAGTTCCGAGAGATTGGGTTGGGTTAGGTTAGGTTATATTACGTTATTGATGTATATAAAGGCCCCGCGGAAACGTAGAGGCCAACCCACCAGGAATGTTGTCAAATATTACCGCCGAGATGATAGGTTGGTTTAGGTTAGGCTATATTATGATATTGATGTATATAAAAGTCCCACGGAGACGTAGAGGCCAACTCGCCAGGAATGTTGTAAAATATTACCGCCGAGATGTTACGTTGGGTTAGGCTAGGTGAAATTACGTTATTGATGTATATAAAAGTCCCACGGAGACGTAGAGGCCAACTCACCAGGAATGTTGTCAAATATTAGTGCCGAGATGTTAGGTTGGGTTAGGTTAGGTAATATTACGTTATTGATGTATATGAAGGTCCCACGGAAACATGGAGGCCAACAAGACAGGAATGTTGTCAAATCTTACCGCCGAGATGTTACGTTGGTTTAGGTTAGGTTAAATTACGTTATTGAAGTATATGAAGGTCCCACGGAGAGGTATAGGCCAACTCGCCAGGAATGTTGTCAAATATTAGTGCCGAGATGTTAGGTTGGGTTAGGTTAGGTAATATTAAGTTATTGATGTATATGAAGGTCCCACGGTGACGTAGAGGCCAACTCGCCAGGAATGTTGTCAAATATTACCGCCGATGAGTTAGGTTGGGTTAGGTGAAGGTTATATTACGTTATTGATGTATATGAAGGCCCCACGGAGACGGAGAGGCCAACTCGCCAGGAATGTTGTCAAATATTACCGCCGAGATGTTAGGTTGGGTTAGGTTAGGTTATATTACGTTATTGATGTATATGAAGGGCCCACGGAGACGTAGAGGCCAACTGGCCAGGAATGTTGTCAAATATTACCGCCGAGATGATAGGTTGGGCTAGGTTAGGTTATATTACGTTATTGATGTATATAAAGGTCCCACGGAATCATAGAAGCCAACAAGCCAGGAATGTTGTCAAATACTACCGCCGAGATGTTACGTTGGTTTAGGTTAGGTTAAATTAAGATATTGATGTATATGAAGGTCCCACGGAGAGGTAGAGGCCAACTCGCCAGGAATGTTGTCAAATATTAGTGCCGAGATGTTAGGTTGGGTTAGGTTAGGTAATATTAAGTTATTGATGTATATGAAGGTCCCACGGTGACGTAGAGGCCAACTCGCCAGGAATGTTGTCAAATATTACCGCCGATATGATCGGTTGTGTTATGTTAGGTTATACTACGTAATTGATGTATATGAAGGCCCCACGGAGACGTAGAGGCCAACTCGCCAGAAATGTTGTCAAATATTACCGCCGAGATGATAGGTTGGGTTAGGTTAGGTTATATTACGTTATTGATGTATATAAAATTCCCACGGAGACGTAGAGGCCAACTCGCCAGGAATGTTGTCAAATATTAGTGCCGAGATGTTAGGTTGGATTAGGTTAGGTTATATTACGTTATTGATGTATATAAAAGCCCCACGGAGACGTAGAGGCCAACTCGCCAGGAATGTTGTCAAATATTACCGCCGAGATGTTAGGTTGGGTTAGGTTAGGTTATATTACGTTATTCATGTATATAAAATTCCCACGGAGACGTAGATGCCAACTCGCCAGGAATGTTGTCAAATATTAGTACCGAGATGTTAGGTTGGGTTAGGTTAGGTTATATTACGTTATTGATGTATATGAAGTTCCACGGAGGCGTAGAGGCCAGCTCGCCAGGAATGTTGTCAAATAATAACGCCGAAAGGTTAAGTTGGGTTATATTAGGTTATATTACGTTATTGATGGATATGAAGGTCTCACGGAGACGTAGAGGCCAACTCGCCAGGAATGTTATCAAATATTACCGCCGATGTGTTACGTTGGGTTAGGTTAGGTTATACTACGTTATTGACGTATATGAAGGCCCCACGGAGACGTAGAGGCCAACTCGCCAGGAATGTTGTCAAATATTACCGCCGAGATGTTAGGTTGGTTTAGGTTATGTTAAATTACGTTATTGATGTATATGAAGGCCCCACGGAGACGTAGAAGCCAACTCGCCAGGAATGTTGTCAAATATTAGTTCCGAGAGATTGGGTTGGGTTAGGTTAGGTTATATTACGTTATTGATGTATATAAAGGCCCCGCGGAAACGTAGAGGCCAACCCACCAGGAATGTTGTCAAATATTACCGCCGAGATGATAGGTTGGTTTAGGTTAGGCTATATTATGATATTGATGTATATAAAAGTCCCACGGAGACGTAGAGGCCAACTCGCCAGGAATGTTGTAAAATATTACCGCCGAGATGTTACGTTGGGTTAGGCTAGGTGAAATTACGTTATTGATGTATATAAAAGTCCCACGGAGACGTAGAGGCCAACTCACCAGGAATGTTGTCAAATATTAGTGCCGAGATGTTAGGTTGGGTTAGGTTAGGTAATATTACGTTATTGATGTATATGAAGGTCCCACGGAGACGTAGAGGCCAACTCGCCAGGAATGTTGTCAAATATTAGTGCCGAGATCTTAGGTTGGGTTAGGTCAGGTAATATTATGTTATTGATGTATATGAAGGTCCCACGGAAACATGGAGGCCAACAAGACAGGAATGTTGTCAAATATTAGTGCCGAGATGTTAGGTTGGGTTAAGTTAGGTAATATTACGTTATTGATGTATATAAAGGTCCCACGGTGACGTAGAGGCCAATTCGCCAGGAATGTTGTCAAATATTACCGCCGATGTGTTAGGTTGGGTTAGGTTAGGTTATACTACGTTATTGATGTATATGAAGGCCCCACGGAGACGTAGAGGCCAACTCGGCAGAAATGTTGTCAAATATTACCGCCGAGATGATAGGTTGGGTTAGGTTAGGTTATATTACGTTATTGATGTATATAAAATTCCCACGGAGACGTAGAGGCCAACTCGCCAGGAATGTTGTCAAATATTAGTTCCGAGACATTGGGTTGGGTTAGGTTAGGTTATATTACGTTATTGATGTATATAAAGGCCCCGCGGAGACGTAGAGGCCAACCCGCCAGGAGTGTTGTCAAATAATAGCGCCGAAAGGTTAGGTTGGGTTAGTTTAGGTTATATTATGTTATTGATATATGTGAAGGTCCCACGGAGACGTAGAGGCCAACTCGCCAGGAATGTTATCACATAATAGCGCCGAGTGGTTAGGTCGGGTTATATTAGGTTATATTACGTTATTGATGGATATGAAGGTCCCACGGAGACGTAGAGGCCAACTCGCCAGGAATGTTGTCAAATATTACCGCCGATATGATAGGTTGGGCTAGGTTAGGTTATACTACGTTATTGACGTATATGAAGGCCCCACGGAGACGTAGAGGCCAACTCGCCAGGAATTTTGTCAAATATTACCGCCGAGATGATAGGTTGGGTTAGGTTAGGTTATATTACGTTAGTGTTGTATATGAAGGCCCCACGGAAACATGGAGGCCAACAAGACAGGAATGTTGTCAAATCTTACCGCCGAGATGTTACGTTGGTTTAGGTTAGGTTAAATTACGTTATTGAAGTATATGAAGGTCCCACGGAGAGGTATAGGCCAACTCGCCAGGAATGTTGTCAAATATTAGTGCCGAGATGTTAGGTTGGGTTAGGTTAGGTAATATTAAGTTATTGATGTATATGAAGGTCCCACGGTGACGTAGAGGCCAACTCGCCAGGAATGTTGTCAAATATTACCGCCGATGAGTTAGGTTGGGTTAGGTGAAGGTTATATTACGTTATTGATGTATATGAAGGCCCCACGGAGACGGAGAGGCCAACTCGCCAGGAATGTTGTCAAATATTACCGCCGATATGATAGGTTGGGCTAGGTTATGTTATATTACGTTATTGATGTATATAAAGGTCTCACGGAGAGGTAGAGGCCAACTCGCCAGGAATGTTGTCAAATATTAGTGCCGAGATGTTAGGTTGGTTTAGGTTATGTTAAATTACGTTATTGATGTATATGAAGGCCCCACGGAGACGTAGAGGCCAACTCGCCAGGAATGTTGTCAAATATTAGTGCCGAGATGTTAGGTTGGGTTAGGTTAGGTTATATTACGTTATTGATGTATATAAAATTCCCACGGAGACGTAGAGGCCAACTCGCCAGGAATGTTGTCAAATATTAGTGCCGAGATGTTAGGTTGGGTTAGGTTAGGTAATATTACGTTATTGATGTATATGAAGGTCCCACGGAGACGTAGAGGCCAACTCGCCAGGAATGTTGTCAAATATTAGTGCCGAGATGTTAGGTTGGGTTAGGTTAGGTTATATTACGTTATTCATGTATATAAAATTCCCACGGAAACGTAGAAGCCAACTCGCCAGGAATGTTGTCAAATATTACCGCCGATGAGTTAGGTTGGGTTAGGTGAAGGTTATATTACGTTATTGATGTATATGAAGGCCCCACGGAGACGGAGAGGCCAACTCGCCAGGAATGTTGTCAAATATTACCGCCGATATGATAGGTTGGGCTAGGTTATGTTATATTACGTTATTGATGTATATAAAGGTCCCACGGAGAGGTAGAGGCCAACTCGCCAGGAATGTTGTCAAATATTACCGCCGATGAGTTAGGTTGGGTTAGGTGAAGGTTATATTACGTTATTGATGTATATGAAGGCCCCACGGAGACGGAGAGGCCAACTCGCCAGGAATGTTGTCAAATATTACCGCCGATATGATAGGTTGGGCTAGGTTATGTTATATTACGTTATTGATGTATATAAAGGTCCCACGGAGAGGTAGAGGCCAACTCGCCAGGAATGTTGTCAAATATTAGTGCCGAGATGTTAGGTTGGTTTAGGTTATGTTAAATTACGTTATTGATGTATATGAAGGCCCCACGGAGACGTAGAAGCCAAGTCGCCAGGAATGTTGTCAAATATTAGTTCCGAGAGATTGGGTTGGGTTAGGTTAGGTTATATTACGTTATTGATGTATATAAAGGCCCCGCGGAAACGTAGAGGCCAACCCACCAGGAATGTTGTCAAATATTACCGCCGAGATGATAGGTTGGTTTAGGTTAGGCTATATTATGATATTGATGTATATAAAAGTCCCACGGAGACGTAGAGGCCAACTCGCCAGGAATGTTGTAAAATATTACCGCCGAGATGTTACGTTGGGTTAGGCTAGGTGAAATTACGTTATTGATGTATATAAAAGTCCCACGGAGACGTAGAGGCCAACTCACCAGGAATGTTGTCAAATATTAGTGCCGAGATGTGAGGTTGGGTTAGGTTAGGTAATATTACGTTATTGATGTATATGAAGGTCCCACGGAAACATGGAGGCCAACAAGACAGGAATGTTGTCAAATCTTACCGCCGAGATGTTACGTTGGTTTAGGTTAGGTTAAATTACGTTATTGAAGTATATGAAGGTCCCACGGAGAGGTATAGGCCAACTCGCCAGGAATGTTGTCAAATATTAGTGCCGAGATGTTAGGTTGGGTTAGGTTAGGTAATATTAAGTTATTGATGTATATGAAGGTCCCACGGTGACGTAGAGGCCAACTCGCCAGGAATGTTGTCAAATATTACCGCCGATGAGTTAGGTTGGGTTAGGTGAAGGTTATATTACGTTATTGATGTATATGAAGGCCCCACGGAGACGGAGAGGCCAACTCGCCAGGAATGTTGTCAAATATTACCGCCGATATGATAGGTTGGGCTAGGTTATGTTATATTACGTTATTGATGTATATAAAGGTCTCACGGAGAGGTAGAGGCCAACTCGCCAGGAATGTTGTCAAATATTAGTGCCGAGATGTTAGGTTGGTTTAGGTTATGTTAAATTACGTTATTGATGTATATGAAGGCCCCACGGAGACGTAGAAGCCAAGTCGCCAGGAATGTTGTCAAATATTAGTTCCGAGAGATTGGGTTGGGTTAGGTTAGGTTATATTACGTTATTGATGTATATAAAAGTCCCACGGAGACGTAGAGGCCAACTCGCCAGGAATGTTGTAAAATATTACCGCCGAGATGTTACGTTGGGTTAGGCTAGGTGAAATTACGTTATTGATGTATATAAAAGTCCCACGGAGACGTAGAGGCCAACTCACCAGGAATGTTGTCAAATATTAGTGCCGAGATGTTAGGTTGGGTTAGGTTAGGTAATATTACGTTATTGATGTATATGAAGGTCCCACGGAAACATGGAGGCCAACAAGACAGGAATGTTGTCAAATCTTACCGCCGAGATGTTACGTTGGTTTAGGTTAGGTTAAATTACGTTATTGAAGTATATGAAGGTCCCACGGAGAGGTATAGGCCAACTCGCCAGGAATGTTGTCAAATATTAGTGCCGAGATGTTAGGTTGGGTTAGGTTAGGTAATATTAAGTTATTGATGTATATGAAGGTCCCACGGTGACGTAGAGGCCAACTCGCCAGGAATGTTGTCAAATATTACCGCCGATGAGTTAGGTTGGGTTAGGTGAAGGTTATATTACGTTATTGATGTATATGAAGGCCCCACGGAGACGGAGAGGCCAACTCGCCAGGAATGTTGTCAAATATTACCGCCGAGATGTTAGGTTGGGTTAGGTTAGGTTATATTACGTTATTGATGTATATGAAGGGCCCACGGAGACGTAGAGGCCAACTGGCCAGGAATGTTGTCAAATATTACCGCCGAGATGATAGGTTGGGCTAGGTTAGGTTATATTACGTTATTGATGTATATAAAGGTCCCACGGAATCATAGAAGCCAACAAGCCAGGAATGTTGTCAAATACTACCGCCGAGATGTTACGTTGGTTTAGGTTAGGTTAAATTAAGATATTGATGTATATGAAGGTCCCACGGAGAGGTAGAGGCCAACTCGCCAGGAATGTTGTCAAATATTAGTGCCGAGATGTTAGGTTGGGTTAGGTTAGGTAATATTAAGTTATTGATGTATATGAAGGTCCCACGGTGACGTAGAGGCCAACTCGCCAGGAATGTTGTCAAATATTACCGCCGATGAGTTAGGTTGGGTTAGGTGAAGGTTATATTACGTTATTGATGTATATGAAGGCCCCACGGAGACGGAGAGGCCAACTCGCCAGGAATGTTGTCAAATATTACCGCCGATATGATAGGTTGTGCTAGGTTATGTTATATTACGTTATTGATGTATATAAAGGTCCCACGGAGAGGTAGAGGCCAACTCGCCAGGAATGTTGTCAAATATTAGTGCCGAGATGTTAGGTTGGTTTAGGTTATGTTAAATTACGTTATTGATGTATATGAAGGCCCCACGGAGACGTAGAGGCCAACTCGCCAGGAATGTTGTCAAATATTAGTGCCGAGATGTTAGGTTGGGTTAGGTTAGGTTATATTACGTTATTCATGTATATAAAATTCCCACGGAGACGTAGATGCCAACTCGCCAGGAATGTTGTCAAATATTAGTACCGAGATGTTAGGTTGGGTTAGGTTAGGTTATATTACGTTATTGATGTATATGAAGTTCCACGGAGGCGTAGAGGCCAGCTCGCCAGGAATGTTGTCAAATAATAACGCCGAAAGGTTAAGTTGGGTTATATTAGGTTATATTACGTTATTGATGGATATGAAGGTCTCACGGAGACGTAGAGGCCAACTCGCCAGGAATGTTATCAAATATTACCGCCGATGTGTTACGTTGGGTTAGGTTAGGTTATACTACGTTATTGACGTATATGAAGGCCCCACGGAGACGTAGAGGCCAACTCGCCAGGAATGTTGTCAAATATTACCGCCGAGATGATAGGTTGGGTTAGGTTAGGTTATATTACGTTATTGATGTATATGAAGGTCGCACGGAGACGTAGAGGCCAACTCGCCAGGAATGTTGTCAAATATTACCGCCGATATGATCGGTTGTGTTATGTTAGGTTATACTACGTAATTGATGTATATGAAGGCCCCACGGAGACGTAGAGGCCAACTCGCCAGAAATGTTGTCAAATATTACCGCCGAGATGTTAGGTTGGGTTAGGTTAGGTTATATTACGTTATTGATGTGCATGAAGGCCCCACGGAGACGTAGAGGCCAACTCGCCAGGAAAGTTGTCAAATATTACCGCCGAGATGTTAGGTTGGGTTAGGTTAGGTTATATTACGTTATTGGTGTATATAAAGGTCCCACGGAAACATAGAGGCCAACAAGCCAGGAATGTTGTCAAATACTACCGCCGAGATGTTACGTTGGTTTAGGTTAGGTTAAATTAAGATATTGATGTATATGAAGGTCCCACGGAGAGGTAGAGGCCAACTCGCCAGGAATGTTGTCAAATATTAGTGCCGAGATGTTAGGTTGGGTTAGGTTATGTTAAATTACGTTATTGATGTATATGAAGGCCCCACGGAGACGTAGAGGCCAACTCGCCTGGAATGTTGTCAAATATTAGTGCCGAGATGTTAGGTTGGGTTAGGTTAGGTTATATTACGTTATTCATGTATATAAAATTCCCACGGAAACGTAGAAGCCAACTCGCCAGGAATGTTGTCAAATATTACCGCCGATGAGTTAGGTTGGGTTAGGTGAAGGTTATATTACGTTATTGATGTATATGAAGGCCCCACGGAGACGGAGAGGCCAACTCGCCAGGAATGTTGTCAAATATTACCGCCGATATGATAGGTTGGGCTAGGTTATGTTATATTACGTTATTGATGTATATAAAGGTCCCACGGAGAGGTAGAGGCCAACTCGCCAGGAATGTTGTCAAATATTAGTGCCGAGATGTTAGGTTGGTTTAGGTTATGTTAAATTACGTTATTGATGTATATGAAGGCCCCACGGAGACGTAGAAGCCAACTCGCCAGGAATGTTGTCAAATATTAGTTCCGAGAGATTGGGTTGGGTTAGGTTAGGTTATATTACGTTATTGATGTATATAAAGGCCCCGCGGAAACGTAGAGGCCAACCCACCAGGAATGTTGTCAAATATTACCGCCGAGATGATAGGTTGGTTTAGGTTAGGCTATATTATGATATTGATGTATATAAAAGTCCCACGGAGACGTAGAGGCCAACTCGCCAGGAATGTTGTAAAATATTACCGCCGAGATGTTACGTTGGGTTAGGCTAGGTGAAATTACGTTATTGATGTATATAAAAGTCCCACGGAGACGTAGAGGCCAACTCACCAGGAATGTTGTCAAATATTAGTGCCGAGATGTTAGGTTGGGTTAGGTTAGGTAATATTACGTTATTGATGTATATGAAGGTCCCACGGAGACGTAGAGGCCAACTCGCCAGGAATGTTGTCAAATATTAGTGCCGAGATCTTAGGTTGGGTTAGGTCAGGTAATATTATGTTATTGATGTATATGAAGGTCCCACGGAAACATGGAGGCCAACAAGACAGGAATGTTGTCAAATATTAGTGCCGAGATGTTAGGTTGGGTTAAGTTAGGTAATATTACGTTATTGATGTATATAAAGGTCCCACGGTGACGTAGAGGCCAATTCGCCAGGAATGTTGTCAAATATTACCGCCGATGTGTTAGGTTGGGTTAGGTTAGGTTATACTACGTTATTGATGTATATGAAGGCCCCACGGAGACGTAGAGGCCAACTCGGCAGAAATGTTGTCAAATATTACCGCCGAGATGATAGGTTGGGTTAGGTTAGGTTATATTACGTTATTGATGTATATAAAATTCCCACGGAGACGTAGAGGCCAACTCGACAGGAATGTTGTCAAATATTAGTTCCGAGACATTGGGTTGGGTTAGGTTAGGTTATATTACGTTATTGATGTATATAAAGGCCCCGCGGAGACGTAGAGGCCAACCCGCCAGGAGTGTTGTCAAATAATAGCGCCGAAAGGTTAGGTTGGGTTAGTTTAGGTTATATTATGTTATTGATATATGTGAAGGTCCCACGGAGACGTAGAGGCCAACTCGCCAGGAATGTTATCACATAATAGCGCCGAGTGGTTAGGTCGGGTTATATTAGGTTATATTACGTTATTGATGGATATGAAGGTCCCACGGAGACGTAGAGGCCAACTCGCCAGGAATGTTGTCAAATATTACCGCCGATATGATAGGTTGGGCTAGGTTAGGTTATACTACGTTATTGACGTATATGAAGGCCCCACGGAGACGTAGAGGCCAACTCGCCAGGAATTTTGTCAAATATTACCGCCGAGATGATAGGTTGGGTTAGGTTAGGTTATATTACGTTAGTGTTGTATATGAAGGCCCCACGGAAACATGGAGGCCAACAAGACAGGAATGTTGTCAAATCTTACCGCCGAGATGTTACGTTGGTTTAGGTTAGGTTAAATTACGTTATTGAAGTATATGAAGGTCCCACGGAGAGGTATAGGCCAACTCGCCAGGAATGTTGTCAAATATTAGTGCCGAGATGTTAGGTTGGGTTAGGTTAGGTAATATTAAGTTATTGATGTATATGAAGGTCCCACGGTGACGTAGAGGCCAACTCGCCAGGAATGTTGTCAAATATTACCGCCGATGAGTTAGGTTGGGTTAGGTGAAGGTTATATTACGTTATTGATGTATATGAAGGCCCCACGGAGACGGAGAGGCCAACTCGCCAGGAATGTTGTCAAATATTACCGCCGATATGATAGGTTGGGCTAGGTTATGTTATATTACGTTATTGATGTATATAAAGGTCTCACGGAGAGGTAGAGGCCAACTCGCCAGGAATGTTGTCAAATATTAGTGCCGAGATGTTAGGTTGGTTTAGGTTATGTTAAATTACGTTATTGATGTATATGAAGGCCCCACGGAGACGTAGAGGCCAACTCGCCAGGAATGTTGTCAAATATTAGTGCCGAGATGTTAGGTTGGGTTAGGTTAGGTTATATTACGTTATTGATGTATATAAAATTCCCACGGAGACGTAGAGGCCAACTCGCCAGGAATGTTGTCAAATATTAGTGCCGAGATGTTAGGTTGGGTTAGGTTAGGTAATATTACGTTATTGATGTATATGAAGGTCCCACGGAGACGTAGAGGCCAACTCGCCAGGAATGTTGTCAAATATTACCGCCGATATGATAGGTTGGGCTAGGTTAGGTTATATGACGTTATTGATGTATATAAAGGTCCCACGGAAACATAGAGGCCAACAAGCCAGGAATGTTGTCAAATATTACCGCCGAGATGTTACGTTGGTTTAGGTTAGGTAATATTATGTTACTGATGTATATGAAGGTCCCACGGAAACATGGAGGCCAACAAGACTGGAATGTTGTGAAATATTACCGCCGAGATGTTACGTTGGTTTAGGTTAGGTTAAATTACGTTATTGAAGTATATGAAGGTCCCACGGAGAGGTAGAGGCCAACTCGCCAGGAATGTTGTCAAATATTAGTGCCGAGATGTTAGGTTGGGTTAAGTTAGGTAATATTACGTTATTGATGTATATGAAGATCCCACGGTGACGTAGAGGCCAGCTCGCCAGAAAAGTTGTCAAATATTACCGCCGAGATGTTAGGTTGGGTTAGGTTAGGTTATATTACGTTATTGGTGTATATAAAGGTCCCACGGAAACATAGAGGCCAACAAGCCAGGAATGTTGTCAAATATTCCCGCCGAGATGATAGGTTGGGTTAGGTTAGATTATATTACGTTATTGATGTATATGCAGGCCGCACGGAGAGGTAGAGGCCAACTCGCCAGGAATGTTGTCAAATATTAGTGCCGAGATGTTAGGTATGGTTAGGTTAGGTAATATTACGTTATTGATGTATATGAAGGTCCCACGGAGACGTAGAGGCCAACTCGCCAGGAATGTTGTCGAATAATATCGCCGAGATCTTAGTTTGGGTTAGGTCAGGTAATATTATGTTATTGATGTATATGAAGGTCCCACGGAGACGTAGAGGCCAACTCGCCAGGAATGTTGTCAAATATTCCCGCCGAGATGATAGGTTGGGCTAGGTTAGGTTATATTACGTTATTGATGTATATAAAGGTCCCACGGAATCATAGAAGCCAACAAGCCAGGAATGTTGTCAAATACTACCGCCGAGATGTTACGTTGGTTTAGGTTAGGTTAAATTAAGATATTGATGTATATGAAGGTCCCACGGAGAGGTAGAGGCCAACTCGCCAGGAATGTTGTCAAATATTAGTGCCGAGATGTTAGGTTGGGTTAGGTTAGGTAATATTAAGTTATTGATGTATATGAAGGTCCCACGGTGACGTAGAGGCCAACTCGCCAGGAATGTTGTCAAATATTACCGCCGATGAGTTAGGTTGGGTTAGGTGAAGGTTATATTACGTTATTGATGTATATGAAGGCCCCACGGAGACGGAGAGGCCAACTCGCCAGGAATGTTGTCAAATATTACCGCCGATATGATAGGTTGGGCTAGGTTATGTTATATTACGTTATTGATGTATATAAAGGTCCCACGGAGAGGTAGAGGCCAACTCGCCAGGAATGTTGTCAAATATTAGTGCCGAGATGTTAGGTTGGTTTAGGTTATGTTAAATTACGTTATTGATGTATATGAAGGCCCCACGGAGACGTAGAGGCCAACTCGCCAGGAATGTTGTCAAATATTAGTGCCGAGATGTTAGGTTGGGTTAGGTTAGGTTATATTACGTTATTCATGTATATAAAATTCCCACGGAGACGTAGATGCCAACTCGCCAGGAATGTTGTCAAATATTAGTACCGAGATGTTAGGTTGAGTTAGGTTAGGTTATATTACGTTATTGATGTATATGAAGTTCCACGGAGGCGTAGAGGCCAGCTCGCCAGGAATGTTGTCAAATAATAACGCCGAAAGGTTAAGTTGGGTTATATTAGGTTATATTACGTTATTGATGGATATGAAGGTCTCACGGAGACGTAGAGGCCAACTCGCCAGGAATGTTATCAAATATTACCGCCGATGTGTTACGTTGGGTTAGGTTAGGTTATACTACGTTATTGACGTATATGAAGGCCCCACGGAGACGTAGAGGCCAACTCGCCAGGAATGTTGTCAAATATTACCGCCGAGATGATAGGTTGGGTTAGGTTAGGTTATATTACGTTATTGATGTATATGAAGGTCGCACGGAGACGTAGAGGCCAACTCGCCAGGAATGTTGTCAAATATTACCGCCGATATGATCGGTTGTGTTATGTTAGGTTATACTACGTAATTGATGTATATGAAGGCCCCACGGAGACGTAGAGGCCAACTCGCCAGAAATGTTGTCAAATATTACCGCCGAGATGATAGGTTGGGTTAGGTTAGGTTATATTACGTTATTGATGTATATAAAATTCCCACGGAGACGTAGAGGCCAACTCGCCAGGAATGTTGTCAAATATTAGTGCCGAGATGTTAGGTTGGATTAGGTTAGGTTATATTACGTTATTGATGTATATAAAAGCCCCACGGAGACGTAGAGGCCAACTCGCCAGGAATGTTGTCAAATATTACCGCCGAGATGTTAGGTTGGGTTAGGTTAGGTTATATTACGTTATTGATGTGCATGAAGGCCCCACGGAGACGTAGAGGCCAACTCGCCAGGAAAGTTGTCAAATATTACCGCCGAGATGTTAGGTTGGGTTAGGTTAGGTTATATTACGTTATTGGTTTATATAAAGGTCCCACGGAAACATAGAGGCCAACAAGCCAGGAATGTTGTCAAATACTACCGCCGAGATGTTACGTTGGTTTAGGTTAGGTTAAATTAAGATATTGATGTATATGAAGGTCCCACGGAGAGGTAGAGGCCAACTCGCCAGGAATGTTGTCAAATATTAGTGCCGAGATGTTAGGTATGGTTAGGTTAGGTAATATTACGTTATTGATGTATATGAAGGTCCCACGGAGACGTAGAGGCCAACTCGCCAGGAATGTTGTCAAATAATATCGCCGAGATCTTAGTTTGGGTTAGGTCAGGTAATATTATGTTATTGATGTATATGAAGGTCCCACGGAGACGTAGAGGCCAACTCGCCAGGAATGTTGTCAAATATTCCCGCCGAGATGATAGGTTGGGCTAGGTTAGGTTATATTACGTTATTGATGTATATAAAGGTCCCACGGAATCATAGAAGCCAACAAGCCAGGAATGTTGTCAAATACTACCGCCGAGATGTTACGTTGGTTTAGGTTAGGTTAAATTAAGATATTGATGTATATGAAGGTCCCACGGAGAGGTAGAGGCCAACTCGCCAGGAATGTTGTCAAATATTAGTGCCGAGATGTTAGGTTGGGTTAGGTTAGGTAATATTAAGTTATTGATGTATATGAAGGTCCCACGGTGACGTAGAGGCCAACTCGCCAGGAATGTTGTCAAATATTACCGCCGATGAGTTAGGTTGGGTTAGGTGAAGGTTATATTACGTTATTGATGTATATGAAGGCCCCACGGAGACGGAGAGGCCAACTCGCCAGGAATGTTGTCAAATATTACCGCCGATATGATAGGTTGGGCTAGGTTATGTTATATTACGTTATTGATGTATATAAAGGTCCCACGGAGAGGTAGAGGCCAACTCGCCAGGAATGTTGTCAAATATTAGTGCCGAGATGTTAGGTTGGTTTAGGTTATGTTAAATTACGTTATTGATGTATATGAAGGCCCCACGGAGACGTAGAGGCCAACTCGCCAGGAATGTTGTCAAATATTAGTGCCGAGATGTTAGGTTGGGTTAGGTTAGGTTATATTACGTTATTCATGTATATAAAATTCCCACGGAGACGTAGATGCCAACTCGCCAGGAATGTTGTCAAATATTAGTACCGAGATGTTAGGTTGGGTTAGGTTAGGTTATATTACGTTATTGATGTATATGAAGTTCCACGGAGGCGTAGAGGCCAGCTCGCCAGGAATGTTGTCAAATAATAACGCCGAAAGGTTAAGTTGGGTTATATTAGGTTATATTACGTTATTGATGGATATGAAGGTCTCACGGAGACGTAGAGGCCAACTCGCCAGGAATGTTATCAAATATTACCGCCGATGTGTTACGTTGGGTTAGGTTAGGTTATACTACGTTATTGACGTATATGAAGGCCCCACGGAGACGTAGAGGCCTACTCGCCAGGAATGTTGTCAAATATTACCGCCGAGATGATAGGTTGGGTTAGGTTAGGTTATATTACGTTATTGATGTATATGAAGGTCGCACGGAGACGTAGAGGCCAACTCGCCAGGAATGTTGTCAAATATTACCGCCGATATGATCGGTTGTGTTATGTTAGGTTATACTACGTAATTGATGTATATGAAGGCCCCACGGAGACGTAGAGGCCAACTCGCCAGAAATGTTGTCAAATATTACCGCCGAGATGATAGGTTGGGTTAGGTTAGGTTATATTACGTTATTGATGTATATAAAATTCCCACGGAGACGTAGAGTCCAACTCGCCAGGAATGTTGTCAAATATTAGTGCCGAGATGTTAGGTTGGATTAGGTTAGGTTATATTACGTTATTGATGTATATAAAAGCCCCACGGAGACGTAGATGCCAACTCGCCAGGAATGTTGTCAAATATTACCGCCGAGATGTCAGGTTGGGTTAGGTTAGGTTATATTACGTTATTGATGTGCATGAAGGCCCCACGGAGACGTAGAGGCCAACTCGCCAGGAAAGTTGTCAAATATTACCGCCGAGATGTTAGGTTGGGTTAGGTTAGGTTATATTACGTTATTGGTTTATATAAAGGTCCCACGGAAACATAGAGGCCAACAAGCCAGGAATGTTGTCAAATACTACCGCCGAGATGTTACGTTGGTTTAGGTTAGGTTAAATTAAGATATTGATGTATATAAAGGTCCCACGGAGAGGTAGAGGCCAACTCGCCAGGAATGTTGTCAAATATTAGTGCCGAGATGTCAGGTTGGTTTAGGTTATGTTAAATTACGTTATCGATGTATATGAAGGCCCCACGGAGACGTAGAGGCCAACTCGCCAGGAATGTTGTCAAATGTTAGTGCCGAGATGTTAGGTTGGGTTAGGTTAGGTTATATTACGTTATTCATGTATATAAAATTCCCACGGAGACGTAGATGCCAACTCGCCAGGAATGTTGTCAAATATTAGTACCGAGATGTTAGGTTGGGTTAGGTTAGGTTATATTACGTTATTGATGTATATGAAGTTCCACGGAGACGTAGAGGCCAGCTCGCCAGGAATGTTGTCAAATAATAACGCCGAAAGGTTAAGTTGGGTTATATTAGGTTATATTACGTTATTGATGGATATGAAGGTCTCACGGAGACGTAGAGGCCAACTCGCCAGGAATGTTGTCAAATATTACCGCCGATGTGTTAGGTTGGGTTAGGTTAGGTTATACTACGTTATTGACGTATATGAAGGCCCCACGGAGACGTAGAGGCCAACTCGCCAGGAATGTTGTCAAATATTACCGCCGAGATGATAGGTTGGGTTAGGTTAGGTTATATTACGTTATTGATGTATATGAAGGTCGCACGGAGACGTAGAGGCCAACTCGCCAGGAATGTTGTCAAATATTACCGCCGATATGATAGGTTGGGTTATGTTAGGTTATACTACGTAATTGATGTATATGAAGGCCCCACGGAGACGTAGAGGCCAACTCGCCAGAAATGTTGTCAAATATTACCGCCGAGATGATAGGTTGGGTTAGGTTAGGTTATATTACGTTATTGATGTATATAAAATTCCCACGGAGACGTAGAGGCCAACTCGCCAGGAATGTTGTCAAATATTAGTGCCGAGATGTTAGGTTGGATTAGGTTAGGTTATATTACGTTATTGATGTATATAAAAGCCCCACGGAGACGTAGAAGCCAACTCGCCAGGAATGTTGTCAAATATTAGTTCCGAGAGATTGGGTTGGGTTAGGTTAGGTTATATTACGTTATTGATGTATATAAAGGCCCCGCGGAAACGTAGAGGCCAACCCACCAGGAATGTTGTCAAATATTACCGCCGAGATGATAGGTTGGTTTAGGTTAGGCTATATTATGATATTGATGTATATAAAAGTCCCACGGAGACGTAGAGGCCAACTCGCCAGGAATGTTGTAAAATATTACCGCCGAGATGTTACGTTGGGTTAGGCTAGGTGAAATTACGTTATTGATGTATATAAAAGTCCCACGGAGAGGTAGAGGCCAACTCGCCAGGAATGTTGTCAAATATTAGTGCCGAGATGTTAGGTATGGTTAGGTTAGGTAATATTACGTTATTGATGTATATGAAGGTCCCACGGAGACGTAGAGGCCAACTCGCCAGGAATGTTGTCAAATAATATCGCCGAGATCTTAGGTTGGGTTAGGTCAGGTAATATTATGTTATTGATGTATATGAAGGTCCCACGGAGACGTAGAGGCCAACTCGCCAGGAATGTTGTCAAATATTCCCGCCGAGATGATAGGTTGGGCTAGGTTAGGTTATATTACGTTATTGATGTATATAAAGGTCCCACGGAATCATAGAAGCCAACAAGCCAGGAATGTTGTCAAATACTACCGCCGAGATGTTACGTTGGTTTAGGTTAGGTTAAATTAAGATATTGATGTATATGAAGGTCCCACGGAGAGGTAGAGGCCAACTCGCCAGGAATGTTGTCAAATATTAGTGCCGAGATGTTAGGTTGGGTTAGGTTAGGTAATATTAAGTTATTGATGTATATGAAGGTCCCACGGTGACGTAGAGGCCAACTCGCCGGGAATGTTGTCAAATATTACCGCCGATGAGTTAGGTTGGGTTAGGTGAAGGTTATGTTACGTTATTGATGTATATGAAGGCCCCACGGAGACGGAGATGCCAACTCGCCAGGAATGTTGTCAAATATTACCGCCGATATGATAGGTTGGGCTAGGTTATGTTATATTACGTTATTGATGTATATAAAGGTCCCACGGAGAGGTAGAGACCAACTCGCCAGGAATGTTGTCAAATATTAGTGCCGAGATGTTAGGTTGGTTTAGGTTATGTTAAATTACGTTATTGATGTATATGAAGGCCCCACGGAGACGTAGAGGCCAACTCGCCAGGAATGTTGTCAAATAATAACGCCGAAAGGTTAAGTTGGGTTATATTAGGTTATATTACGTTATTGATGGATATGAAGGTCTCACGGAGACGTAGAGGCCAACTCGCCAGGAATGTTGTCAAATATTACCGCCGATGTGTTAGGTTGGGTTAGGTTAGGTTATACTACGTTATTGACGTATATGAAGGCCCCACGGAGACGTAGAGGCCAACTCGCCAGGAATGTTGTCAAATATTACCGCCGAGATGATAGGTTGGGTTAGGTTAGGTTATATTACGTTATTGATGTATATGAAGGTCGCACGGAGACGTAGAGGCCAACTCGCCAGGAATGTTGTCAAATATTACCGCCGATATGATAGGTTGGGTTATGTTAGGTTATACTACGTAATTGATGTATATGAAGGCCCCACGGAGACGTAGAGGCCAACTCGCCAGAAATGTTGTCAAATATTACCGCCGAGATGATAGGTTGGGTTAGGTTAGGTTATATTACGTTATTGATGTATATAAAATTCCCACGGAGACGTAGAGGCCAACTCGCCAGGAATGTTGTCAAATATTAGTGCCGAGATGTTAGGTTGTATTAGGTTAGGTTATATTACGTTATTGATGTATATAAAAGCCCCACGGAGACGTAGAAGCCAACTCGCCAGGAATGTTGTCAAATATTAGTTCCGAGAGATTGGGTTGGGTTAGGTTAGGTTATATTACGTTATTGATGTATATAAAGGCCCCGCGGAAACGTAGAGGCCAACCCACCAGGAATGTTGTCAAATATTCCCGCCGAGATGATAGGTTGGTTTAGGTTAGGCTATATTATGATATTGATGTATATAAAAGTCCCACGGAGACGTAGAGGCCAACTCGCCAGGAATGTTGTAAAATATTACCGCCGAGATGTTACGTTGGGTTAGGCTAGGTGAAATTACGTTATTGATGTATATAAAAGTCCCACGGAGAGGTAGAGGCCAACTCGCCAGGAATGTTGTCAAATATTAGTGCCGAGATGTTAGGTATGGTTAGGTTAGGTAATATTACGTTATTGATGTATATGAAGGTCCCACGGAGACGTAGAGGCCAACTCGCCAGGAATGTTGTCAAATAATATCGCCGAGATCTTAGGTTGGGTTAGGTCAGGTAATATTATGTTATTGATGTATATGAAGGTCCCACGGAGACGTAGAGGCCAACTCGCCAGGAATGTTGTCAAATATTCCCGCCGAGATGATAGGTTGGGCTAGGTTAGGTTATATTACGTTATTGATGTATATAAAGGTCCCACGGAATCATAGAAGCCAACAAGCCAGGAATGTTGTCAAATACTACCGCCGAGATGTTACGTTGGTTTAGGTTAGGTTAAATTAAGATATTGATGTATATGAAGGTCCCACGGAGAGGTAGAGGCCAACTCGCCAGGAATGTTGTCAAATATTAGTGCCGAGATGTTAGGTTGGTTTAGGTTATGTTAAATTACGTTATTGATGTATATGAAGGCCCCACGGAGACGTAGAGGCCAACTCGCCAGGAATGTTGTCAAATATTAGTGCCGAGATGTTAGGTTGGGTTAGGTTAGGTTATATTACGTTATTCATGTATATAAAATTCCCACGGAGACGTAGATGCCAACTCGCCAGGAATGTTGTCAAATATTAGTACCGAGATGTTAGGTTGGGTTAGGTTAGGTTATATTACGTTATTGATGTATATGAAGTTCCACGGAGGCGTAGAGGCCAGCTCGCCAGGAATGTTGTCAAATAATAACGCCGAAAGGTTAAGTTGGGTTATATTAGGTTATATTACGTTATTGATGGATATGAAGGTCTCACGGAGACGTAGAGGCCAACTCGCCAGGAATGTTGTCAAATATTACCGCCGATGTGTTACGTTGGGTTAGGTTAGGTTATACTACGTTATTGACGTATATGAAGGCCCCACGGAGACGTAGAGGCCAACTCGCCAGGAATGTTGTCAAATATTACCGCCGAGATGATAGGTTGGGTTAGGTTAGGTTATATTACGTTATTGATGTATATGAAGGTCGCACGGAGACGTAGAGGCCAACTCGCCAGGAATGTTGTCAAATATTACCGCCGATGTGTTACGTTGGGTTAGGTTAGGTTATACTACGTTATTGACGTATATGAAGGCCCCACGGAGACGTAGAGGCCAACTCGCCAGGAATGTTGTCAAATATTACCGCCGAGATGATAGGTTGGGTTAGGTTAGGTTATATTACGTTATTGATGTATATGAAGGTCGCACGGAGACGTAGAGGCCAACTCGCCAGGAATGTTGTCAAATATTACCGCCGATATGATAGGTTGGGTTATGTTAGGTTATACTACGTAATTGATGTATATGAAGGCCCCACGGAGACGTAGAGGCCAACTCGCCAGAAATGTTGTCAAATATTACCGCCGAGATGATAGGTTGGGTTAGGTTAGGTTATATTACGTTATTGATGTATATAAAATTCCCACGGAGACGTAGAGGCCAACTCGCCAGGAATGTTGTCAAATATTAGTGCCGAGATGTTAGGTTGGATTAGGTTAGGTTATATTACGTTATTGATGTATATAAAAGCCCCACGGAGACGTAGAAGCCAACTCGCCAGGAATGTTGTCAAATATTAGTTCCGAGAGATTGGGTTGGGTTAGGTTAGGTTATATTACGTTATTGATGTATATAAAGGCCCCGCGGAAACGTAGAGGCCAACCCACCAGGAATGTTGTCAAATATTCCCGCCGAGATGATAGGTTGGGCTAGGTTAGGTTATATTACGTTATTGATGTATATAAAGGTCCCACGGAATCATAGAAGCCAACTCGCCAGGAATGTTGTAAAATATTACCGCCGAGATGTTACGTTGGGTTAGGCTAGGTGAAATTACGTTATTGATGTATATAAAAGTCCCACGGAGAGGTAGAGGCCAACTCGCCAGGAATGTTGTCAAATATTAGTGCCGAGATGTTAGGTATGGTTAGGTTAGGTAATATTACGTTATTGATGTATATGAAGGTCCCACGGAGACGTAGAGGCCAACTCGCCAGGAATGTTGTCAAATAATATCGCCGAGATCTTAGGTTGGGTTAGGTCAGGTAATATTATATTATTGATGTATATGAAGGTCCCACGGAGACGTAGAGGCCAACTCGCCAGGAATGTTGTCAAATATTCCCGCCGAGATGATAGGTTGGGCTAGGTTAGGTTATATTACGTTATTGATGTATATAAAGGTCCCACGGAATCATAGAAGCCAACAAGCCAGGAATGTTGTCAAATACTACCGCCGAGATGTTACGTTGGTTTAGGTTAGGTTAAATTAAGATATTGATGTATATGAAGGTCCCACGGAGAGGTAGAGGCCAACTCGCCAGGAATGTTGTCAAATATTAGTGCCGAGATGTTAGGTTGGGTTAGGTTAGGTAATATTAAGTTATTGATGTATATGAAGGTCCCACGGTGACGTAGAGGCCAACTCGCCGGGAATGTTGTCAAATATTACCGCCGATGAGTTAGGTTGGGTTAGGTGAAGGTTATGTTACGTTATTGATGTATATGAAGGCCCCACGGAGACGGAGAGGCCAACTCGCCAGGAATGTTGTCAAATATTACCGCCGATATGATAGGTTGGGCTAGGTTATGTTATATTACGTTATTGATGTATATAAAGGTCCCACGGAGAGGTAGAGGCCAACTCGCCAGGAATGTTGTCAAATATTAGTGCCGAGATGTTAGGTTGGTTTAGGTTATGTTAAATTACGTTATTGATGTATATGAAGGCCCCACGGAGACGTAGAGGCCAACTCGCCAGGAATGTTGTCAAATATTAGTGCCGAGATGTTAGGTTGGGTTAGGTTAGGTTATATTACGTTATTCATGTATATAAAATTCCCACGGAGACGTAGATGCCAACTCGCCAGGAATGTTGTCAAATATTAGTACCGAGATGTTAGGTTGGGTTAGGTTAGGTTATATTACGTTATTGATGTATATGAAGTTCCACGGAGGCGTAGAGGCCAGCTCGCCAGGAATGTTGTCAAATAATAACGCCGAAAGGTTAAGTTGGGTTATATTAGGTTATATTACGTTATTGATGGATATGAAGGTCTCACGGAGACGTAGAGGCCAACTCGCCAGGAATGTTATCAAATATTACCGCCGATGTGTTACGTTGGGTTAGGTTAGGTTATACTACGTTATTGACGTATATGAAGGCCCCACGGAGACGTAGAGGCCAACTCGCCAGGAATGTTGTCAAATATTACCGCCGAGATGATAGGTTGGGTTAGGTTAGGTTATATTACGTTATTGATGTATATGAAGGTCGCACGGAGACGTAGAGGCCAACTCGCCAGGAATGTTGTCAAATATTACCGCCGATATGATAGGTTGGGTTATGTTAGGTTATATTACGTAATTGATGTATATGAAGGCCCCACGGAGACGTAGAGGCCAACTCGCCAGAAATGTTGTCAAATATTACCGCCGAGATGATAGGTTGGGTTAGGTTAGGTTATATTACGTTATTGATGTATATAAAATTCCCACGGAGACGTAGAGGCCAACTCGCCAGGAATGTTGTCAAATATTAGTGTCGAGATGTTAGGTTGGATTAGGTTAGGTTATATTACGTTATTGATGTATATAAAAGCCCCACGGAGACGTAGAAGCCAACTCGCCAGGAATGTTGTCAAATATTAGTTCCGAGAGATTGGGTTGGGTTAGGTTAGGTTATATTACGTTATTGATGTATATAAAGGCCCCGCGGAAACGTAGAGGCCAACCCACCAGGAATGTTGTCAAATATTACCGCCGAGATGATAGGTTGGTTTAGGTTAGGCTATATTATGATATTGATGTATATAAAAGTCCCACGGAGACGTAGAGGCCAACTCGCCAGGAATGTTGTAAAATATTACCGCCGAGATGTTACGTTGGGTTAGGCTAGGTGAAATTACGTTATTGATGTATATAAAAGTCCCACGGAGACGTAGAGGCCAACTCACCAGGAATGTTGTCAAATATTAGTGCCGAGATGTTAGGTTGGGTTAGGTTAGGTAATATTACGTTATTGATGTATATGAAGGTCCCACGGAGACGTAGAGGCCAACTCGCAAGGAATGTTGTCAAATATTACCGCCGAGATGATAGGTTGGGTTAGGTTAGGTTATATTACGTTATTGATGTATATAAAATTCCCACGGAGACGTAGAGGCCAACTCGCCAGGAATGTTGTCAAATATTAGTGCCGAGATGTTAGGTTGGATTAGGTTAGGTTATATTACGTTATTGATGTATATAAAAGCCCCACGGAGACGTAGAGGCCAACTCGCCAGGAATGTTGTCAAATATTAGTGCCGAGATGTTAGGTTGGGTTAGGTTAGGTTATATTACGTTATTCATGTATATAAAATTCCCACGGAAACGTAGAAGCCAACTCGCCAGGAATGTTGTCAAATATTACCGCCGATGAGTTAGGTTGGGTTAGGTGAAGGTTATATTACGTTATTGATGTATATGAAGGCCCCACGGAGACGGAGAGGCCAACTCGCCAGGAATGTTGTCAAATATTACCGCCGATATGATAGGTTGGGCTAGGTTATGTTATATTACGTTATTGATGTATATAAAGGTCCCACGGAAACATAGAGGCCAACAAGCCAGGAATGTTGTCAAATATTACCGCCGATATGATAGGTTGGGCTAGGTTAGGTTATATGACGTTATTGATGTATATAAAAGACCCACGGAGACGTAGAAGCCAACTCGCCAGGAATGTTGTCACATAATAGCGCCGAGTGGTTAGGTCGGGTTATATTAGGTTATAGTACGTTATTGATGGATATGAAGGTCTCTCGGAGATGTAGAGGCCAACTCGCCAGGAATGTTGTCAAATATTACCGCCGAGATGATAGGTTGGGTTAGGTTAGGTTATATTACGTTATTGATGTATATGAAGGCCCCACGGAGACGTAGAGGCCAACTCGCCAGGAATGATGTCAAATATTACCGCCGAGATGTTAGGTTGGGTTAGGTTAGGTTATATTACGTTATTGATGTGTATGAAGGCCCCACGGAGACGTAGAGGCCAACTCGACAGGAATGTTGTCAAACATTACCGCCGAGATGTTAGGTTGGGTTAGGTTAGGTTATATTACGTTATTGATGTATATAAAGGTCCCACGGAAACATAGAGGCCAACAAGCCAGGAATGTTGTCAAATATTACAGCCGAGATGTTACGTTGGGGTATTTTAGGTTAAATTACGTTATTGATGTATATAAAAGTCCCACGGAGACGTAGAGGCCAACTCACCAGGAATGTTGTCAAATATTACCGCCGAAATGTTACGTTGGGTTAGGCTAGGTGAAATTACGTTATTGATGTATATAAAAGTCCCACGGAGACGTAGAGGCCAACTCACCAGGAATGTTGTCAAATATTGGTACCGAGATGTTAGGTTGGGTTAGGTTAGGTTATATTACGCTATTGATGTATATAAAAGTCCCACGAAAACGTAGAGGCCAACTCGCCAGGAATGTTGTCACATAATAGCGCCGAGTGGTTAGGTCGGCTTATATTAGGTTATATTACGTTATTGATGGATATGAAGGTCTCACGGAGACGTAGAGGCCAACTCGCCAGGAATGTTGTCAAATATTACCGCCGAGATGATAGGTTGGTTTAGGTTAGGCTATATTATGATATTGATGTATATAAAAGTCCCACGGAGACGTAGAGGCCAACTCGCCAGGAATGTTGTAAAATATTACCGCCGAGATGTTACGTTGGGTTAGGCTAGGTGAAATTACGTTATTGATGTATATAAAAGTCCCACGGAGACGTAGAGGCCAACTCGCCAGGAATGTTGTCAAATATTAGTGCCGAGATGTTAGGTTGGTTTAGGTTATGTTAAATTACGTTATTGATGTATATGAAGGCCCCACGGAGACGTAGAGGCCAACTCGCCAGGAATGTTGTCAAATATTAGTGCCGAGATGTTAGGTTGGGTTAGGTTAGGTTAAATTACGTTATTCATGTATATAAAGTTCCCACGGAGACGTAGATGCCAAATCGCCAGGAATGTGGTCAAATATTAGTACCGAGATGTTAGGTTGGGTTAGGTTAGGTTATATTACGTTATTGATGTATATGAAGTTCCACGGAGACGTAGAGGCCAGCTCGCCAGGAATGTTGTCAAATAATAACGCCGAAAGGTTAAGTTGTGTTATATTAGGTTATATTACGTTATTGATGTATATGAAGGTCACACGGTGACGTAGAGGCCAACTCGCCAGGAATGTTGTCAAACATTACCGCCGATGTGTTTGGTTGGGTTAGGGTAGGTTATACTACGTTATTGATGTATATGAAGGTCCCACGGAGACGTAGAGGCCAACTCGCCAGGAATGTTGTCAAATATTACCGCCGATATGATAGGTTGGGCTAGGATATGTTATATTACGTTATTGATGTATATAAAGGTCCCACGGAGAGGTAGAGGCCAACTCGCCAGGAATGTTGTCAAATATTAGTGCCGAGATGTTAGGTTGGTTTAGGTTATGTTAAATTACGTTATTGATGTATATGAAGGCCCCACGGAGACGTAGAGGCCAACTCGCCAGGAATGTTGTCAAATATTAGTGCCGAGATGTTAGGTTGGATTAGGTTAGGTTATATTACGTTATTGATGTATATAAAAGCCCCACGGAGACGTAGAAGCCAACTCGCCAGGAATGTTGTCAAATATTAGTTCCGAGAGATTGGGTTGGGTTAGGTTAGGTTATATTACGTTATTGATGTATATAAAGGCCCCGCGGAAACGTAGAGGCCAACCCGCCAGGAATGTTGTCAAATAATAGCGCCGAAAGGTTAGGTTGGGTTAGTTTAGGTTATATTACGTTATTGATGTATATGAAGGTCCCACGGAGAGGTAGAGGCCAACTCGCCAGGAATGTTGTCAAATATTAGTGCCGAGATGTTAGGTTGGGTTAAGTTAGGTAATATTACGTTTTGATGTAAATGAAGGTCCCACGGTGACGTAGAGGCCAACTCGCCAGGAATGTTGTCAAATATTACCGCCGATGTGTTAGGTTGGGTTAGGGTAGGTTATACTACGTTATTGATGTATATGAAGGCCCCACGGAGACGTAGAGGCCAACTCGCCAGAAATGTTGTCAAATATTACCGCCGAGATGATAGGTTGGGTTAGGTTAGGTTATATTACGTTATTGATGTATATAAAATTCCCACGGAGACGTAGAGGCCAACTCGCCAGGAATGTTGTCAAATATTAGTGCCGAAATGTTAGGTTGGATTAGGTTAGGTTATATTACGTTATTGATGTATATAAAAGCCCCACGGAGACGTAGAGGCCAACTCGCCAGGAATGTTGTCAAATATTACCGCCGAGATGTTAGGTTGGGTTAGGTTAGGTTATATTACGTTATTGATGTGTATGAAGGCCCCACGGAGACGTAGAGGCCAACTCGCCAGGAATGTTGTCAAATATTACCGCCGAGATGTTAGGTTGGGTTAGGTTAGGTTATATTACGTTATTGATGTATATAAAGGTCCCACGGAAACATAGAGGCCAACAAGCCAGGAATGTTGTCAAATATTACCGCCGATATGATAGGTTGGGCTAGGTTAGGTTATATGACGTTATTGATGTATATAAAAGACCCACGGAGACGTAGAGGCCAACTCGCCAGGAATGTTGTAAAATATTACCGCCGAGATGTTACGTTCGGTTAGGCTAGGTGAAGTTACGTTATTGATGTATATAAAAGTCCCACGGAGACGTAGAGGCCAACTCACCAGGAATGTTGTCAAATATTACCGCCGAAATGTTACGTTGGGTTAGGCTAGGTGAAATTACGTTATTGATGTATATAAAAGTCCCACGGAGACGTAGAGGCCAACTCACCAGGAATGTTGTCAAATATTGTTACCGAGATGTTAGGTTGGGTTAGGTTAGGTTATATTACGCTATTGATGTATATAAAAGTCCCACGAAAACGTAGAGGCCAACTCGCCAGGAATGTTGTCACATAATAGCGCCGAGTGGTTAGGTCGGCTTATATTAGGTTATATTAAGTTATTGATGGATATGAAGGTCTCACGGAGACGTAGAGGCCAACTCGCCAGGAATGTTGTCAAATATTACCGCCGAGATGATAGGTTGGTTTAGGTTAGGCTATATTATGATATTGATGTATATAAAAGTCCCACGGAGACGTAGAGGCCAACTCGCCAGGAATGTTGTAAAATATTACCGCCGAGATGTTACGTTGGGTTAGGCTAGGTGAAATTACGTTATTGATGTATATAAAAGTCCCACGGAGACGTAGAGGCCAACTCACCAGGAATGTTGTCAAATATTAGTGCCGAGATGTTAGGTTGGGTTAGGTTAGGTAATATTACGTTATTGATGTATATGAAGGTCCCACGGAGACGTAGAGGCCAACTCGCCAGGAATGTTGTCAAATATTACCGCCGAGATGTTAGGTTGGGTGAGGTTAGGTTATATTACGTTATTGATGTATATGAAGGCCCCACGGAGACGTAGAGGCCAACTCGCCAGGAATGTTGTCAAATATTAGTGCCGAGATGTTAGGTTGGTTTAGGTTATGTTAAATTACGTTATTGATGTATATGAAGGCCCCACGGAGACGTAGAGGCCAACTCGCCAGGAATGTTGTCAAATATTAGTGCCGAGATGTTAGGTTGTGTTAGGTTAGGTTATATTACGTTATTCATGTATATAAAATTCCCACGGAGACGTAGATGCCAACTCGCCAGGAATGTTGTCAAATATTAGTACCGAGATGTTAGGTTGGGTTAGGTTAGGTTATATTACGTTATTGATGTATATGAAGTTCCACGGAGACGTAGAGGCCAGCTCGCCAGGAATGTTGTCAAATAATAACGCCGAAAGGTTAAGTTGGGTTATATTAGGTTATATTACGTTATTGATGTATATGAAGGTCACACGGTGACGTAGAGGCCAACTCGCCAGGAATGTTGTCAAACATTACCGCCGATGTGTTTGGTTGGGTTAGGGTAGGTTATACTACGTTATTGATGTATATGAAGGTCCCACGGAGACGTAGAGGCCAACTCGCCAGGAATGTTGTCAAATATTACCGCCGATATGATAGGTTGGGCTAGGATATGTTATATTACGTTATTGATGTATATAAAGGTCCCACGGAGAGGTAGAGGACAACTCGCCAGGAATGTTGTCAAATATTAGTGCCGAGACGTTAGGTTGGTTTAGGTTATGTTAAATTACGTTATTGATGTATATGAAGGCCCCACGGAGACGTAGAGGCCAACTCGCCAGGAATGTTGTCAAATATTAGTGCCGAGATGTTAGGTTGGGTTAGGTTAGGTTATATTACGTTATTCATGTATATAAAATTCCCACGGAGACGTAGATGCCAACTCGCCAGGAATGTTGTCAAATATTAGTGCCGAGATGTTAGGTTGGGTTAGGTTAGGTTATATTACGTTATTGATGTATATGAAGTTCCACGGAGACGTAGAGGCCAGCTCGCCAGGAATGTTGTCATATAATAACGCCGAACGGTTAAGTTGGGTTATATTAGGTTATATTACGTTATTGATGGATATGAAGGTCTCACGGAGACGTAGAGGCCAACTCGCCAGGAATGTTGTCAAATATTACCGCCGAGATGATAGGTTGGTTTATGTTAGGTTATACTACGTAATTGATGTATATGAAGGCCCCACGGAGACGTAGAGGCCAACTCGCCAGAAATGTTGTCAAATATTACCGCCGAGATGATAGGTTGGGTTAGGTTAGGTTATATTACGTTATTGATGTATATAAAATTCGCACGGAGACGTAGAGGCCAACTCGCCAGGAATGTTGTCAAATATTAGTGCCGAGATGTTAGGTTGGATTAGGTTAGGTTATATTACGTTATTGATGTATATAAAAGCCCCACGGAGACGTAGAAGCCAACTCGCCGGGAATGTTGTCAAATATTAGTTCCGAGAGATTGGGGTGGGTTAGGTTAGGTTATATTACGTTATTGATGTATATAAAGGCCCCGCGGAAACGTAGAGGCCAACTCGCCAGGAATGTTGTCACATAATAGCGCCGAGTGGTTAGGTCGGCTTATATTAGGTTATATTACGTTATTGATGGATATGAAGGTCTCACGGAGACGTAGAGGCCAACTCGCCAGGAATGTTGTCAAATATTACCGCCGAGATGATAGGTTGGTTTAGGTTAGGCTATATTATGATATTGATGTATATAAAAGTCCCACGGCGACGTAGAGGCCAACTCGCCAGGAATGTTGTAAAATATTACCGCCGAGATGTTACGTTGGGTTAGGCTAGGTGAAATTACGTTATTGATGTATATAAAAGTCCCACGGAGACGTAGAGGCCAACTCACCAGGAATGTTGTCAAATATTAGTGCCGAGATGTTAGGTTGGCTTAGGTTAGGTAATATTACGTTATTGATGTATATGAAGGTCCCACGGAGACGTAGAGGCCAACTCGCCAGGAATGTTGTCAAATAATATCGCCGAGATCTTAGGTTGGGTTAGGTCAGGTAATATTATGTTATTGATGTATATGAAGGTCCCACGGAGACGTAGAGGCCAACTCGCCAGGAATGTTGTCAAATATTCCCGCCGAGATGATAGGTTGGGCTAGGTTAGGTTATATTACGTTATTGATGTATATAAAGGCCCCGCGGAAACGTAGAGGCCAACCCGCCAGGAATGTTGTCAAATAATAGCGCCGAAAGGTTAGGTTGGGTTAGTTTAGGTTATATTACGTTATTGATGTATATGAAGGCCCCACGGAGACGGAGAGGCCAACTCGCCAGGAATGTTGTCAAATATTAGTGCCGAGATGTTAAGTTGGGTTAGGTTAGGTTATATTACGTTATTCATGTATATAAAATTCCCACGGAGACGTAGATGCCAACTCGCCAGGAATGTTGTCAAATATTAGTACCGAGATGTTAGGTTGGGTTAGGCTAGGTGAAATTACGTTATTGATGTATATAAAAGTCCCACGGAGACGTAGAGGCCAACTCACCAGGAATGTTGTCAAATATTAGTGCCGAGATATTAGGTTGGGTTAGGTTAGGTAATATTACGTTATTGATGTATATGAAGGTCCCACGGAGACGTAGAGGCCAACTCGCCAGGAATGTTGTCAAATATTACCGCCGAGATGATAGGTTGGGTTAGGTTAGGTTATATTACGTTATTGATGTATATAAAATTCCCACGGAGACGTAGAGGCCAACTCGCCAGGTATGTTGTCAAATATTAGTGCCGAGATGTTAGGTTGGATTAGGTTAGGTTATATTACGTTATTGATGTATATAAAAGCCCCACGGAGACGTAGAAGCCAACTCGCCAGGAATGTTGTCAAATATTAGTTCCGAGAGATTGGGTTGGGTTAGGTTAGGTTATATTACGTTATTGATGTATATAAAGGCCCCGCGGAAACGTAGAGGCCAACCCGCCAGGAATGTTGTCAAATAATAGCGCCGAAAGGTTAGGTTGGGTTAGTTTAGGTTATATTACGTTATTGATGTATATGAAGGTCCCACGGACAGGCAGAGGCCAACTCGCCAGGAATGTTGTCAAATATTAGTGCCGAGATGTTGGGTTGGGTTAAGTTAGGTAATATTACGTTTTGATGTATATGAAGGTCCCACGGTGACGTAGAGGCCAACTCGCCAGGAATGTTGTCAAATATTACCGCCGATGTGTTAGGTTGGTTTAGGTTATGTTAAATTACGTTATTGATGTATATGAAGGCCCCACGGAGACGTAGAGGCCAACTCGCCAGGAATGTTGTCAAATATTAGTGCCGAGATGTTAGGTTGTGTTAGGTTAGGTTATATTACGTTATTCATGTATATAAAATTCCCACGGAGACGTAGATGCCAACTCGCCAGGAATGTTGTCAAATATTAGTACCGAGATGTTAGGTTGGGTTAGGTTAGGTTATATTACGTTATTGATGTATATGAAGTTCCACGGAGACGTAGAGGCCAGCTCGCCAGGAATGTTGTCAAATAATAACGCCGAAAGGTTAAGTTGGGTTATATTAGGTTATATTACGTTATTGATGTATATGAAGGTCACACGGTGACGTAGAGGCCAACTCGCCAGGAATGTTGTCAAACATTACCGCCGATGTGTTTGGTTGGGTTAGGGTAGGTTATACTACGTTATTGATGTATATGAAGGTCCCACGGAGACGTAGAGGCCAACTCGCCAGGAATGTTGTCAAATATTACCGCCGATATGATAGGTTGGGCTAGGTTAGGTTATATGACGTTATTGATGTATATAAAGGTCCCACGGAGAGGTAGAGGACAACTCGCCAGGAATGTTGTCAAATATTAGTGCCGAGACGTTAGGTTGGGTTAGGTTAGGTTATATTACGTTATTGATGTATATGAAGTTCCACGGAGACGTAGAGGCCAGCTCGCCAGGAATGTTGTCAAATAATAACGCCGAAAGGTTAAGTTGGGTTATATTAGGTTATATTACGTTATTGATGGATATGAAGGTCTCACGGAGATGTAGAGGCCAACTCGCCAGGAATGTTGTCAAATATTACCGCCGAGATGATAGGTTGGGTTAGGTTAGGTTATATTACGTTATTGATGTATATGAAGGCCCCACGGAGACGTAGAGGCCAACTCGCCAGGAATGTTGTCAAATATTAGTGCCGAGATGTTAGGTTGGATTAGGTTAGGTTATATTACGTTATTGATGTATATAAAAGCCCCACGGAGACGTAGAAGCCAACTCGCCAGGAATGTTGTCAAACATTAGTTCCGAGAGATTGGGTTGGGTTAGGTTAGGTTATATTACGTTATTGATGTATATAAAGGCCCCGCGGAAACGTAGAGGCCAACTCGCCAGGAATGTTGTCACATAATAGCGCCGAGTGGTTAGGTCGGCTTATATTAGGTTATATTACGTTATTGATGGATATGAAGGTCTCACGGAGACGTAGAGGCCAACTCGCCAGGAATGTTGTCAAATATTACCGCCGAGATGATAGGTTGGTTTAGGTTACGCTATATTATGATATTGATGTATATAAAAGTCCCACGGAGACGTAGAGGCCAACTCGCCAGGAATGTTGTAAAATATTACCGCCGAGATGTTACGTTGGGTTAGGCTAGGTGAAGTTACGTTATTGATGTATATAAAAGTCCCACGGAGACGTAGAGGCCAACTCACCAGGAATGTTGTCAAATATTAGTGCCGAGATGTTAGGTTGGCTTAGGTTAGGTAATATTACGTTATTGATGTATATGAAGGTCCCACGGAGACGTAGAGGCCAACTCGCCAGGAATGTTGTCAAATATTAGTGCCGAGATGTTAGGTTGGATTAGGTTAGGTTATATTACGTTATTGATGTATATAAAAGCCCCACGGAGACGTAGAAGCCAACTCGCCAGGAATGTTGTCAAATATTAGTTCCGAGAGATTGGGTTGGGTTAGGTTAGGTTATATGACGTTATTGATGTATATAAAGGTCCCACGGAGAGGTAGAGGACAACTCGCCAGGAATGTTGTCAAATATTAGTGCCGAGACGTTAGGTTGGGTTAGGTTAGGTTATATTACGTTATTGATGTATATGAAGTTCCACGGAGACGTAGAGGCCAGCTCGCCAGGAATGTTGTCAAATAATAACGCCGAAAGGTTAAGTTGGGTTATATTAGGTTATATTACGTTATTGATGGATATGAAGGTCTCACGGAGATGTAGAGGCCAACTCGCCAGGAATGTTGTCAAATATTACCGCCGAGATGATAGGTTGGGTTAGGTTAGGTTATATTACGTTATTGATGTATATGAAGGCCCCACGGAGACGTAGAGGCCAACTCGCCAGGAATGTTGTCAAATATTAGTGCCGAGATGTTAGGTTGGATTAGGTTAGGTTATATTACGTTATTGATGTATATAAAAGCCCCACGGAGACGTAGAAGCCAACTCGCCAGGAATGTTGTCAAACATTAGTTCCGAGAGATTGGGTTGGGTTAGGTTAGGTTATATTACGTTATTGATGTATATAAAGGCCCCGCGGAAACGTAGAGGCCAACTCGCCAGGAATGTTGTCACATAATAGCGCCGAGTGGTTAGGTCGGCTTATATTAGGTTATATTACGTTATTGATGGATATGAAGGTCTCACGGAGACGTAGAGGCCAACTCGCCAGGAATGTTGTCAAATATTACCGCCGAGATGATAGGTTGGTTTAGGTTACGCTATATTATGATATTGATGTATATAAAAGTCCCACGGAGACGTAGAGGCCAACTCGCCAGGAATGTTGTAAAATATTACCGCCGAGATGTTACGTTGGGTTAGGCTAGGTGAAGTTACGTTATTGATGTATATAAAAGTCCCACGGAGACGTAGAGGCCAACTCACCAGGAATGTTGTCAAATATTAGTGCCGAGATGTTAGGTTGGCTTAGGTTAGGTAATATTACGTTATTGATGTATATGAAGGTCCCACGGAGACGTAGAGGCCAACTCGCCAGGAATGTTGTCAAATATTAGTGCCGAGATGTTAGGTTGGATTAGGTTAGGTTATATTACGTTATTGATGTATATAAAAGCCCCACGGAGACGTAGAAGCCAACTCGCCAGGAATGTTGTCAAATATTAGTTCCGAGAGATTGGGTTGGGTTAGGTTAGGTTATATTACGTTATTGATGTATATAAAGGCCCCGCGGAAACGTAGAGGCCAACCCGCCAGGAATGTTGTCAAATAATAGCGCCGAAAGGTTAGGTTGGGTTAGTTTAGGTTATATTACGTTATTGATGTATATGAAGGTCCCACGGAGAGGTAGAGGCCAACTCGCCAGGAATGTTGTCAAATATTAGTGCCGAGATGATAGGTTGGGTTAGGTTAGGTTATATTACGTTATTGATGTATATAAAGGCCCCGCGGAAACGTAGAGGCCAACTCGCCAGGAATGTTGTCACATAATAGCGCCGAGTGGTTAGGTCGGCTTATATTAGGTTATATTACGTTATTGATGGATATGAAGGTCTCACGGAGACGTAGAGGCCAACTCGCCAGGAATGTTGTCAAATATTACCGCCGAGATGATAGGTTGGGTTAGGTTAGGTTATATTACGTTGTTGATGTATATGAAGGTCGCACGGAGACGTAGAGGCCAACTCGCCAGGAATGTTGTCAAATATTACCGCCGATATGATAGGTTGGGTTATGTTAGGTTATACTACGTAATTGATGTATATGAAGGCCCCACGGAGACGTAGAGGCCAACTCGCCAGAAATGTTGTCAAATATTACCGCCGAGATGATAGGTTGGGTTAGGTTAGGTTATATTACGTTATTGATGTATATAAAATTCGCACGGAGACGTAGAGGCCAACTCGCCAGGAATGTTGTCAAATATTAGTGCCGAGATGTTAGGTTGGATTAGGTTAGGTTATATTACGTTATTGATGTATATAAAAGCCCCACGGAGACGTAGAAGCCAACTCGCCAGGAATGTTGTCAAATATTAGTTCCGAGAGATTGGGTTGGGGTAGGTTAGGTTAAATTAAGATATTGATGTATATGAAGGTCCCACGGAGAGGTAGAGGCCAACTCGCCAGGAATGTTGTCAAATATTAGTGCCGAGATGTTAGGTTGGGTTAGGTTATGTTAAATTACGTTATTGATGTATATGAAGGCCCCACGGAGACGTAGAGGCCAACTCGCCAGGAATGTTGTCAAATATTAGTGCCGAGATGTTAGGTTGGGTTAGGTTAGGTTATATTACGTTATTCATGTATATAAAATTCCCACGGAGACGTAGAAGCCAACTCGCCAGGAATGTTGTCAAATATTACCGCCTATGAGTTAGGTTGGGTTAGGTGAAGGTTATATTACGTTATTGATGTATATGAAGGCCCCACGGAGACGGAGAGGCCAACTCGCCAGGAATGTTGTCAAATATTACCGCCGATATGATAGGTTGGGCTAGGTTATGTTATATTACGTTATTGATGTATATAAAGGTCCCACGGAGAGGTAGAGGCCAACTCGCCAGGAATGTTGTCAAATATTAGTGCCGAGATGTTAGGTTGGTTTAGGTTATGTTAAATTACGTTATTGATGTATATGAAGGCCCCACGGAGACGTAGAGGCCAACTCGCCAGGAATGTTGTCAAATATTAGTGCCGAGATGTTAAGTTGGGTTAGGTTAGGTTATATTACGTTATTCATGTATATAAAATTCCCACGGAGACGTAGATGCCAACTCGCCAGGAATGTTGTCAAATATTAGTACCGAGATGTTAGGTTGGGTTAGGTTAGGTTATGTTACGTTATTGATGTATATGAATTTCCACGGAGACGTAGAGGCCAGCTCGCCAGGAATGTTGTCAAATAATAACGACGAAAGGTTAAGTTGGGTTATATGAGGTTATATTACGTTATTGATGGATATGAAGGTCTCACGGAGACGTAGAGGCCAACTCGCCAGGAATGTTGTCAAATATTACCGCCGATGTGTTAGGTTGGGTTAGGTTAGGTTATACTACGTTATTGACGTATATGAAGGCCCCACGGAGACGTAGAGGCCAACTCGCCAGGAATGTTGTCAAATATTACCGCCGAGATGATAGGTTGGGTTAGGTTAGGTTATATTACGTTATTGATGTATATGAAGGTCGCACGGAGACGTAGAGGCCAACTCGCCAGGAATGTTGTCAAATATTACCGCCGATATGATAGGTTGGGTTATGTTAGGTTATACTACGTAATTGATGTATATGAAGGCCCCACGGAGACGTAGAGGCCAACTCGCCAGAAATGTTTTCAAATATTACCGCCGAGATGATAGGTTGGGTTAGGTTAGGTTATATTACGTTATTGATGTATATAAAATTCCCACGGAGACGTAGAGGCCAACTCGCCAGGAATGTTGTCAAATATTAGTGCCGAGATGTTAGGTTGGATTAGGTTAGGTTATATTACGTTATTGATGTATATAAAATTCCCACGGAGACGTAGAGGCCAACTCGCCAGGAATGTAGTCAAATATTAGTTCCGAGAGATTGGGTTGGGTTAGGTTAGGTTATATTACGTTATTGATGTATATAAAGGCCCCGCGGAAACGTAGAGGCCAACCCGCCAGGAATGTTGTCAAATAATAGCGCCGAAAGGTTAGGTTGGGTTAGTTTAGGTTATATTACGTTATTGATGTATATGAAGGTCCCACGGAGAGGTAGAGGCCAACTCGCCAGGAATGTTGTCAAATATTACCGCCGATATGATAGGTTGGGCTAGGATATGTTATGTTACGTTATTGATGTATATAAAGGTCCCACGGAGAGGTAGAGGCCAACTCGCCAGGAATGTTGTCAAATATTAGTGCCGAGATGTTAGGTTGGTTTAGGTTATGTTAAATTACGTTATTGATGTATATGAAGGCCCCACGGAGACGTAGAGGCCAACTCGCCAGGAATGTTTTCAAATATTAGTGCCGAGATGTTAGGTTGGTTTAGGTTATGTTAAATTACGTTATTGATGTATATGAAGGCCCCACGGAGACGTAGAGGCCAACTCGCCAGGAATGTTGTCAAATATTAATGCCGAGATGTTAGGTTGGGTTAGGTTAGGTTATATTACGTTATCCATGTATATAAAATTCCCACGGAGACGTAGATGCCAACTCGCCAGGAATGTTGTCAAATATTAGTGCCGAGATGTTAGGTTGGGTTAGGTTAGGTTATATTACGTTATTGATGTATATGAAGTTCCACGGAGACGTAGAGGCCAGCTCGCCAGGAATGTTGTCAAATAATAACGCCGAAAGGTTAAGTTGGGTTATATTAGGTTATATTACGTTATTGATGGATATGAAGGTCTCACGGAGACGTAGAGGCCAACTCGCCAGGAATGTTGTCAAATATTACCGCCGAGATGATAGGTTGGGTTAGGTTAGGTTATATTACGTTGTTGATGTATATGAAGGTCGCACGGAGACGTAGAGGCCAACTCGCCAGGAATGTTGTCAAATATTACCGCCGATATGACAGGTTGGGTTATGTTAGGTTATACTACGTAATTGATGTATATGAAGGCCCCACGGAGACGTAGAGGCCAACTCGCCAGAAATGTTGTCAAATATTACCGCCGAGATGATAGGTTGGGTTAGGTTAGGTTATATTACGTTATTGATGTATATAAAATTCGCACGGAGACGTAGAGGCCAACTCGCCAGGAATGTTGTCAAATATTAGTTCCGAGAGATTGGGTTGGGTTAGGTTAGGTTATATTACGTTATTGATGTATATAAAGGCCCCGCGGAGACGTAGAGGCCAACTCGCCAGGAATGTTGTCACATAATAGCGCCGAGTGGTTAGGTCGGCTTATATTAGGTTATATTACGTTATTGATGGATATGAAGGTCTCACGGAGACGTAGAGGCCAACTCGCCAGGAATGTTGTCAAATATTACCGCCGAGATGATAGGTTGGTTTAGGTTACGCTATATTATGATATTGATGTATATAAAAGTCCCACGGAGACGTAGAGGCCAACTCACCAGGAATGTTGTCAAATATTAGTGCCGAGATGTTAGGTTGGGTTAGGTTAGGTAATATTACGTTATTGATGTATATGAAGGTCCCACGGAGACGGAGAGGCCAACTCGCCAGGAATGTCAAATAATATCGCCGAGATCTTAGGTTGGGTTAGGCCAGGTAATATTATGTTATTGATGTATATGAAGGTCCCACGGAGACGTAGAGGCCAACTCGCCAGGAATGTTGTCAAATATTCCCGCCGAGATGATAGGTTGGGCTAGGTTAGGTTATATTACGTTATTGATGTATATCAAGGTCCCACGGAAACATAGAGGCCAACAAGCCAGGAATGTTGTCAAATACTACCGCCGAGATGTTACGTTGGTTTAGGTTAGGTTAAATTAAGATATTGATGTATATGAAGGTCCCACGGAGAGGTAGAGGCCAACTCGCCAGGAATGTTGTCAAATATTAGTGCCGAGATGTTAGGTTGGGTTAGGTTATGTTAAATTACGTTATTGATGTATATGAAGGCCCCACGGAGACGTAGAGGCCAACTCGCCAGGAATGTTGTCAAATAATAGTGCCGAGATGTTAGGTTGGGTTAGGTTAGGTTATATTACGTTATTCATGTATATAAAGTTCCCACGGAGACGTAGAAGCCAACTCGCCAGGAATGTTGTCAAATATTACCGCCGATGAGTTAGGTTGGGTTAGGTGAAGGTTATATTACGTTATTGATGTATATGAAGGCCCCACGGAGACGGAGAGGCCAACTCGCCAGGAATGTTGTCAAATATTACCGCCGATATGATAGGTTGGGCTAGGTTATGTTATATTACGTTATTGATGTATATAAAGGTCCCACGGAGAGGTAGAGGCCAACTCGCCAGGAATGTTGTCAAATATTAGTGCCGAGATGTTAGGTTGGTTTAGGTTATGTTAAATTACGTTATTGATGTATATGAAGGCCCCACGGAGACGTAGAGGCCAACTCGCCAGGAATGTTGTCAAATATTAGTGCCGAGATGTTAAGTTGGGTTAGGTTAGGTTATATTACGTTATTCATGTATATAAAATTCCCACGGAGACGTAGATGCCAACTCGCCAGGAATGTTGTCAAATATTAGTACCGAGATGTTAGGTTGGGTTAGGTTAGGTTATGTTACGTTATTGATGTATATGAAGTTCCACGGAGACGTAGAGGCCAGCTCGCCAGGAATGTTGTCAAATAATAACGCCGAAAGGTTAAGTTGGGTTATATTAGGTTATATTACGTTATTGATGGATATGAAGGTCTCACGGAGACGTAGAGGCCAACTCGCCAGGAATGTTGTCAAATATTACCGCCGATGTGTTAGGTTGGGTTAGGTTAGGTTATACTACGTTATTGACGTATATGAAGGCCCCACGGAGACGTAGAGGCCAACTCGCCAGGAATGTTGTCAAATATTACCGCCGAGATGATAGGTTGGGTTAGGTTAGGTTATATTACGTTATTGATGTATATGAAGGTCGCACGGAGACGTAGAGGCCAACTCGCCAGGAATGTTGTCAAATATTACCGCCGATATGATAGGTTGGGTTATGTTAGGTTATACTACGTAATTGATGTATATGAAGGCCCCACGGAGACGTAGAGGCCAACTCGCCAGAAATGTTGTCAAATATTACCGCCGAGATGATAGGTTGGGTTAGGTTAGGTTATATTACGTTATTGATGTATATAAAATTCCCACGGAGACGTAGAGGCCAACTCGCCAGGAATGTTGTCAAATATTAGTGCCGAGATGTTAGGTTGGATTAGGTTAGGTTATATTACGTTATTGATGTATATAAAAGCCCCACGGAGACGTAGAAGCCAACTCGCCAGGAATGTTGTCAAATATTAGTTCCGAGAGATTGGGTTGGGTTAGGTTAGGTTATATTACGTTATTGATGTATATAAAGGCCCCGCGGAAACGTAGAGGCCAACCCGCCAGGAATGTTGTCAAATAATAGCGCCGAAAGGTTAGGTTGGGTTAGTTTAGGTTATATTACGTTATTGATGTATATGAAGGTCCCACGGAGAGGTAGAGGCCAACTCGCCAGGAATGTTGTCAAATATTAGTGCCGAGATGTTAGGTTGGGTTAAGTTAGGTAATATTACGTTTTGATGTATATGAAGGTCCCACGGTGACGTAGAGGCCAACTCGCCAGGAATGTTGTCAAATATTACCGCCGATGTGTTAGGTTGGGTTAGGGTAGGTTATACTACGTTATTGATGTATATGAAGGCCCCACGGAGACGTAGAGGCCAACTCGCCAGAAATGTTGTCAAATATTACCGCCGAGATGATAGGTTGGGTTAGGTTAGGTTATATTACGTTATTGATGTATATAAAATTCCCACGGAGACGTAGAGGCCAACTCGCCAGGAATGTTGTCAAATATTAGTGCCGAGATGTTAGGTTGGATTAGGTTAGGTTATATTACGTTATTGATGTATATAAAAGCCCCACGGAGACGTAGAAGCCAACTCGCCAGGAATGTTGTCAAATATTAGTTCCGAGAGATTGGGTTGGGTTAGGTTAGGTTATATTACGTTATTGATGTATATAAAGGCCCCGCGGAAACGTAGAGGCCAACCCGCCAGGAATGTTGTCAAATAATAGCGCCGAAAGGTTAGGTTGGGTTAGTTTAGGTTATATTACGTTATTGATGTATATGAAGGTCCCACGGAGAGGTAGAGGCCGACTCGCCAGGAATGTTGTCAAATATTAGTGCCGAGATGTTAGGTTGGGTTAAGTTAGGTAATATTACGTTTTGATGTATATGAAGGTCCCACGGTGACGTAGAGGCCAACTCGCCAGGAATGTTGTCAAATATTACCGCCGATGTGTTAGGTTGGGTTAGGGTAGGTTATACTACGTTATTGATGTATATGAAGGCCCCACGGAGACGTAGAGGCCAACTCGCCAGAAATGTTGTCAAATATTACCGCCGAGATGATAGGTTGGGTTAGGTTAGGTTATATTACGTTATTGATGTATATAAAATTCCCACGGAGACGTAGAGGCCAACTCGCCAGGAATGTTGTCAAATATTAGTGCCGAGATGTTAGGTTGGATTAGGTTAGGTTATATTACGTTATTGATGTATATAAAAGCCCCACGGAGACGTAGAGGCCAACTCGCCAGGAATGTTGTCAAATATTACCGCCGAGATGTTAGGTTGGGTTAGGTTAGGTTATATTACGTTATTGATGTGTATGAAGGCCCCACGGAGACGTAGAGGCCAACTCGCCAGGAATGTTGTCAAATATTACCGCCGAGATGTTAGGTTGGGTTAGGTTAGGTTATATTACGTTATTGATGTATATAAAGGTCCCACGGAAACATAGAGGCCAACAAGCCAGGAATGTTGTCAAAGATTAGTGCCGAGATGTTAGGTTGGGTTAGGTTAGGTTATATTACGTTATTCATGTATATAAAATTCCCACGGAGACGTAGATGCCAACTCGCCAGGAATGTTGTCAAATATTAGTACCGAGATGTTAGGTTGGGTTAGGTTAGGTTATATTACGTTATTGATGTATATGAAGTTCCACGGAGACGTAGAGGCCAGCTCGCCAGGAATGTTGTCAAATAATAACGCCGAAAGGTTAAGTTGGGTTATATTAGGTTATATTACGTTATTGATGGATATGAAGGTCTCACGGAGACGTAGAGGCCAACTCGCCAGGAATGTTGTCAAATATTACCGCCGAAATGATAGGCTGGGTTAGGTTAGGTTATATTACGTTGTTGATGTATATGAAGGTCGCACGGAGACGTAGAGGCCAACTCACCAGGAATGTTGTCAAATATTGGTACCGAGATGTTAGGTTGGGTTAGGTTAGGTTATATTACGCTATTGATGTATATAAAAGTCCCACGAAAACGTAGAGGCCAACTCGCCAGGAATGTTGTCACATAATAGCGCCGAGTGGTTAGGTCGGCTTATATTAGGTTATATTACGTTATTGATGGATATGGAGGTCTCACGGAGACGTGGAGGCCAACTCGCCAGGAATGTTGTCAAATATTACCGCCGAGATGATAGGTTGATTTAGGTTAGGCTATATTATGATATTGATGTATATAAAAGTCCCACGGAGACGTAGAGGCCAACTCGCCAGGAATGTTGTAAAATATTACCGCCGAGATGTTACGTTGGGTTAGGCTAGGTGAAATTACGTTATTGATGTATATAAAAGTCCCACGGAGACGTAAAGGCCAACTCACCAGGAATGTTGTCAAATATTAGTGCCGAGATGTTAGGTTGGGTTAGGTTAGGTAATATTACGTTATTGATGTATATGAAGGTCCCACGGAGACGTAGAGGCCAACTCGCCAGGAATGTTGTCAAATATTACCGCCGAGATGATAGGTTGGGTTAGGTTAGGTTATATTACGTTATTGATGTATATAAAATTCCCACGGAGACGTAGAGGCCAACTCGCCAGAAATGTTGTCAAATATTAGTGCCGAGATGTTAGGTTGGATTAGGTTAGGTTATATTACGTTATTGATGTATATAAAAGCCCCACGGAGACGTAGAAGCCAACTCGCCAGGAATGTTGTCAAATATTAGTTCCGAGAGATCGGGTTGGGTTAGGTTAGGTTATATTACGTTATTGATGTATATAAAGGCCCCGCGGAAACGTAGAGGCCAACCCGCCAGGAATGTTGTCAAATAATAGCGCCAAAAGGTTAGGTTGGGTTAGTTTAGGTTATATTACGTTATTGATGTACATGAAGGTCCCACGGAGAGGTAGAGGCCAACTCGCCAGGAATGTTGTCAAATATTAGTGCCGAGATGTTAGGTTGGGTTAAGTTAGGTAATATTAGGTTTTGATGTATATGAAGGTCCCACGGTGACGTAGAGGCCAACTCGCCAGGAATGTTGTCAAATATTACCGCCGATGTGTTAGGTTGGGTTAGGGTAGGTTATACTACGTTATTGATGTATATGAAGGCCCCACGGAGACGTAGAGGCCAACTCGCCAGAAATGTTGTCAAATATTACCGCCGAGATGATAGGTTGGGTTAGGTTAGGTTATATTACGTTATTGATGTATATAAAATTCCCACGGAGACGTAGAGGCCAACTCCCCAGGAATGTTGTCAAATATTAGTGCCGAGATGATAGGTTGGATTAGGTTAGGTTATATTACGTTATTGATGTATATAAAAGCCCCACGGAGACGTAGAGGCCAACTCGCCAGGAATGTTGTCAAATATTACCGCCGAGATGTTAGGTTGGGTTAGGTTAGGTTATATTACGTTATTGATGTGTATGAAGGCCCCACGGAGACGTAGAGGCCAACTCGCCAGGAATGTTGTCAAATATTACCGCCGATATGATAGGTTGGGCTAGGTTAGGTTATATGACGTTATTGATGTATATAAAAGCCCCACGGAGACGTAGAAGCCAACTCGCCAGGAATGTTGTCACATAATAGCGCCGAGTGGTTAGGTCGGGTTATATTAGGTTATAGTACGTTATTGATGGATATGAAGGTCTCACGGAGATGTAGAGGCCAACTCGCCAGGAATGTTGTCAAATATTACCGCCGAGATGATAGGTTGGGTTAGGTTAGGTTATATTACGTTATTGATGTATATGAAGGCCCCACGGAGACGTAGAGGCCAACTCGCCAGGAATGATGTCAAATATTACCGCCGAGATGTTAGGTTGGGTTAGGTTAGGTTATATTACGTTATTGATGTGTATGAAGTCCCCACGGAGACGTAGAGGCCAACTCGCCAGTAATGTTGTCAAATATTACCGCCGAGATGTTAGGTTGGGTTAGGTTAGGTTATATTACGTTATTGATGTATATAAAGGTCCCACGGAAACATAGAGGCCAACTCCCCAGGAATGTTGTCAAATATTAGTGCCGAGATGATAGGTTGGATTAGGTTAGGTTATATTACGTTATTGATGTATATAAAAGCCCCACGGAGACGTAGAGGCCAACTCGCCAGGAATGTTGTCAAATATTACCGCCGAGATGTTAGGTTGGGTTAGGTTAGGTTATATTACGTTATTGATGTGTATGAAGGCCCCACGGAGACGTAGAGGCCAACTCGCCAGGAATGTTGTCAAATATTACCGCCGATATGATAGGTTGGGCTAGGTTAGGTTATATGACGTTATTGATGTATATAAAAGCCCCACGGAGACGTAGAAGCCAACTCGCCAGGAATGTTGTCACATAATAGCGCCGAGTGGTTAGGTCGGGTTATATTAGGTTATAGTACGTTATTGATGGATATGAAGGTCTCACGGAGATGTAGAGGCCAACTCGCCAGGAATGTTGTCAAATATTACCGCCGAGATGATAGGTTGGGTTAGGTTAGGTTATATTACGTTATTGATGTATATGAAGGCCCCACGGAGACGTAGAGGCCAACTCGCCAGGAATGATGTCAAATATTACCGCCGAGATGTTAGGTTGGGTTAGGTTAGGTTATATTACGTTATTGATGTGTATGAAGTCCCCACGGAGACGTAGAGGCCAACTCGCCAGTAATGTTGTCAAATATTACCGCCGAGATGTTAGGTTGGGTTAGGTTAGGTTATATTACGTTATTGATGTATATAAAGGTCCCACGGAAACATAGAGGCCAACAAGCCAGGAATGTTGTCAAATATTACAGCCGAGATGTTACGTTGGAGTATTTTAGGTTAAATTACGTTATTGATGTATATAAAAGTCCCACGGAGACGTAGAGGCCAACTCGCCAGGAATGTTGTAAAATATTACCGCCGAGATGTTACGTTGGGTTAGGCTAGGTGAAATTACGTTATTGATGTATATAAAAGTCCCACGGAGACGTAGAGGCCAACTCACCAGGAATGTTGTCAAATATTAGTGCCGAGATGTTAGGTTGGGTTAGGTTAGGTAATATTACGTTATTGATGTATATGAAGGTCCCACGGAGACGTAGAGGCCAACTCGCCAGGAATGTTGTCAAATATTACCGCCGAGATGTTAGGTTGGGTTAGGTTAGGTTATATTACGTTATTGATGTATATGAAGGCCCCACAGAGACGTAGAGGCCAACTCGCCAGGAATGTTGTCAAATATTACCGCCGATGTGTTAGGTTGGGTTAGGTTAGGTTATACTACGTTATTGATGTATATGAAGGCCCCACGGAAACGTAGAGGCCAACTCGCCAGACATGTTGTCAAATATTAGTGCCGAGATGTTAGGTTGGATTAGGTTAGGTTATAACACGTTATTGATGTATATAAAGGCCCCGCGGAGACGTAGAGGCCAACCCGCCAGGAATGTTGTCAAATAATAGCGCCGAAAGGTTAGGTTGGGTTAGTTTAGGTTATATTACGTTATTGATGTATATGAAGGTCCCACGGAGAGGTAGAGGCCAACTCGCCAGGAATGTTGTCAAATATTAGTGCCGAGATGTTAGGTTGGGTTAAGTTAGGTAATATTACGTTATTGATGTATATGAAGGTCACACGGTGACGTAGAGGCCAACTCGCCAGGAATGTTGTCAAACATTACCGCCGATGTGTTTGGTTGGGTTAGGGTAGGTTATACTTCGTTATTGATGTATATGAAGGTCCCACGGAGACGTAGAGGCCAACTCGCCAGGAATGTTGTCAAATATTACCGCCGATATGATAGGTTGGGCTAGGATATGTTATATTACGTTATTGATGTATATAAAGGTCCCACGGAGAGGTAGAGGCCAACTCGCCAGGAATGTTGTCAAATATTAGTGCCGAGATGTTAGGTTGGTTTAGGTTATGTTAAATTACGTTATTGATGTATATGAAGGCCCCACGGAGACGTAGAGGCCAACTCGCCAGGAATGTTGTCAAATATTAGTGCCGAGATGTTAGGTTGGGTTAGGTTAGGTTATATTACGTTATTCATGTATATAAAATTCCCACGGAGACGTAGATGCCAACTCGCCAGGAATGTTGTCAAATATTAGTGCCGAGATGTTAGGTTGGATTAGGTTAGGTTATATTACGTTATTGATGTATATAAAAGCCCCACGGAGACGTAGAAGCCAACTCGCCAGGAATGTTGTCAAATATTAGTTCCGAGAGATTGGGTTGGGTTAGGTTAGGTTATATTACGGTATTGATGTATATAAAGGCCCCGCGGAAACGTAGAGGCCAACCCGCCAGGAATGTTGTCAAATAATAGCCCCGAAAGGTTAGGTTGGGTTAGTTTAGGTTATATTACGTTATTGATGTGTATGAAGGCCCCACGGAGACGTAGAGGCCAACTCGCCAGGAATGTTGTCAAACATTACCGCCGAGATGTTAGGTTGGGTTAGGTTAGGTTATATTACGTTATTGATGTATATAAAGGTCCCACGGAAACATAGAGGCCAACAAGCCAGGAATGTTGTCAAATATTACCGCCGATATGATAGGTTGGGCTAGGTTAGGTTATATGACGTTATTGATGTATATAAAAGCCCAACGGAGACGTAGAAGCCAACTCGCCAGGAATGTTGTCACATAATAGCGCCGAGTGGTTAGGTCGGGTTATATTAGGTTATAGTACGTTATTGATGGATATGAAGGTCTCACGGAGATGTAGAGGCCAACTCGCCAGGAATGTTGTCAAATATTACCGCCGAGATGATAGGTTGGGTTAGGTTAGGTTATATTACGTTATTGATGTATATGAAGGCCCCACGGAGACGTAGAGGCCAACTCGCCAGGAATGATGTCAAATATTACCGCCGAGATGTTAGGTTGGGTTAGGTTAGGTTATATTACGTTATTGATGTGTATGAAGGCCCCACGGAGACGTAGAGGCCAACTCGCCAGGAATGTTGTCAAATATTACCGCCGATATGATAGGTTGGGCTAGGTTAGGTTATATGACGTTATTGATGTATATAAAATTCCCACGGAGACGTAGAGGCCAACTCGCCAGGAATGTTGTCAAATATTAGTACCGAGATGTTAGGTTGGGTTAGGTTAGGTTATATTACGTTATTGATGTATATGAAGTACCACGGAGACGTAGAGGCCAACTCGCCAGGAATGTTGTCAAATATTAGTGCCGAGATGTTAGGTTGGGTTAGGTTAGGTAATATTAAGTTATTGACGTATATGAAGGCCCCACGGAGACGTAGAGGCCAACTCGCCAGGAATGTTGTCAAATATTACCGCCGATGTGTTAGGTTGGGTTAGGGTACGTTATACTACGTTATTGATGTATATGAAGGCCCCACGGAGACGTAGAGGCCAACTCGCCAGAAATGTTGTCAAATATTACCGCCGAGATGATAGGTTGGGTTAGGTTAGGTTATATTACGTTATTGATGTATATAAAATTCCCACGGAGACGTAGAGGCCAACTCGCCAGGAATGTTGTCAAATATTACCGCCGAGATGTTAGGTTGGGTTAGGTTAGGTTATATTACGTTATTGATGTATATGAAGGCCCCACAGAGACGTAGAGGCCAACTCGCCAGGAATGTTGTCAAATATTACCGCCGATGTGTTAGGTTGGGTTAGGTTAGGTTATACTACGTTATTGATGTATATGAAGGCCCCACGGAAACGTAGAGGCCAACTCGCCAGACATGTTGTCAAATATTAGTGCCGAGATGTTAGGTTGGATTAGGTTAGGTTATAACACGTTATTGATGTATATAAAAACCCCACGGAGACGTAGAGGCCAACTCGCCAGGAATGTTGTCAAATATTAGTTCCGAGAGATTGGGTTGGCTTAGGTTAGGTTATATTACGTTATTGATGTTTATAAAGGCCCCGCGGAGACGTAGAGGCCAACCCGCCAGGAATGTTGTCAAATAATAGCGCCGAAAGGTTAGGTTGGGTTAGTTTAGGTTATATTACGTTATTGATGTATATGAAGGTCCCACGGAGAGGTAGAGGCCAACTCGCCAGGAATGTTGTCAAATATTAGTGCCGAGATGTTAGGTTGGGTTAAGTTAGGTAATATTACGTTATTGATGTATATGAAGGTCACACGGTGACGTAGAGGCCAACTCGCCAGGAATGTTGTCAAACATTACCGCCGATGTGTTTGGTTGGGTTAGGGTAGGTTATACTTCGTTATTGATGTATATGAAGGTCCCACGGAGACGTAGAGGCCAACTCGCCAGGAATGTTGTCAAATATTACCGCCGATATGATAGGTTGGGCTAGGATATGTTATATTACGTTATTGATGTATATAAAGGTCCCACGGAGAGGTAGAGGCCAACTCGCCAGGAATGTTGTCAAATATTAGTGCCGAGATGTTAGGTTGGTTTAGGTTATGTTAAATTACGTTATTGATGTATATGAAGGCCCCACGGAGACGTAGAGGCCAACTCGCCAGGAATGTTGTCAAATATTAGTGCCGAGATGTTAAGTTGGGTTAGGTTAGGTTATATTACGTTATTCATGTATATAAAATTCCCACGGAGACGTAGATGCCAACTCGCCAGGAATGTTGTCAAATATTAGTACCGAGATGTTAGGTTGGGTTAGGTTAGGTTATGTTACGTTATTGATGTATATGAAGTTCCACGGAGACGTAGAGGCCAGCTCGCCAGGAATGTTGTCAAATAATAACGCCGAAAGGTTAAGTTGGGTTATATTAGGTTATATTACGTTATTGATGGATATGAAGGTCTCACGGAGACGTAGAGGCCAACTCGCCAGGAATGTTGTCAAATATTACCGCCGATGTGTTAGGTTGGGTTAGGTTAGGTTATACTACGTTATTGACGTATATGAAGGCCCCACGGAGACGTAGAGGCCAACTCGCCAGGAATGTTGTCAAATATTACCGCCGAGATGATAGGTTGGGTTAGGTTAGGTTATATTACGTTATTGATGTATATGAAGGTCGCACGGAGACGTAGAGGCCAACTCGCCAGGAATGTTGTCAAATATTACCGCCGATATGATAGGTTGGGTTATGTTAGGTTATACTACGTAATTGATGTATATGAAGGCCCCACGGAGACGTAGAGGCCAACTCGCCAGAAATGTTGTCAAATATTACCGCCGAGATGATAGGTTGGGTTAGGTTAGGTTATATTACGTTATTGATGTATATAAAATTCCCACGGAGACGTAGAGGCCAACTCGCCAGGAATGTTGTCAAATATTAGTGCCGAGATGTTAGGTTGGATTAGGTTAGGTTATATTACGTTATTGATGTATATAAAAGCCCCACGGAGACGTAGAAGCCAACTCGCCAGGAATGTTGTCAAATATTAGTTCCGAGAGATTGGGTTGGGTTAGGTTAGGTTATATTACGTTATTGATGTATATAAAGGCCCCGCGGAAACGTAGAGGCCAACCCGCCAGGAATGTTGTCAAATAATAGCGCCGAAAGGTTAGGTTGGGTTAGTTTAGGTTATATTACGTTATTGATGTATATGAAGGTCCCACGGAGAGGTAGAGGCCAACTCGCCAGGAATGTTGTCAAATATTAGTGCCGAGATGTTAGGTTGGGTTAGGTTAGGTTATATTACGTTATTCATGTATATAAAATTCCCACGGAGACGTAGATGCCAACTCGCCAGGAATGTTGTCAAATATTAGTGCCGAGATGTTAGGTTGGATTAGGTTAGGTTATATTACGTTATTGATGTATATAAAAGCCCCACGGAGACGTAGAAGCCAACTCGCCAGGAATGTTGTCAAATATTAGTTCCGAGAGATTGGGTTGGGTTAGGTTAGGTTATATTACGGTATTGATGTATATAAAGGCCCCGCGGAAACGTAGAGGCCAACCCGCCAGGAATGTTGTCAAATAATAGCCCCGAAAGGTTAGGTTGGGTTAGTTTAGGTTATATTACGTTATTGATGTGTATGAAGGCCCCACGGAGACGTAGAGGCCAACTCGCCAGGAATGTTGTCAAACATTACCGCCGAGATGTTAGGTTGGGTTAGGTTAGGTTATATTACGTTATTGATGTATATAAAGGTCCCACGGAAACATAGAGGCCAACAAGCCAGGAATGTTGTCAAATATTACCGCCGATATGATAGGTTGGGCTAGGTTAGGTTATATGACGTTATTGATGTATATAAAAGCCCAACGGAGACGTAGAAGCCAACTCGCCAGGAATGTTGTCACATAATAGCGCCGAGTGGTTAGGTCGGGTTATATTAGGTTATAGTACGTTATTGATGGATATGAAGGTCTCACGGAGATGTAGAGGCCAACTCGCCAGGAATGTTGTCAAATATTACCGCCGAGATGATAGGTTGGGTTAGGTTAGGTTATATTACGTTATTGATGTATATGAAGGCCCCACGGAGACGTAGAGGCCAACTCGCCAGGAATGATGTCAAATATTACCGCCGAGATGTTAGGTTGGGTTAGGTTAGGTTATATTACGTTATTGATGTGTATGAAGGCCCCACGGAGACGTAGAGGCCAACTCGCCAGGAATGTTGTCAAATATTACCGCCGATATGATAGGTTGGGCTAGGTTAGGTTATATGACGTTATTGATGTATATAAAATTCCCACGGAGACGTAGAGGCCAACTCGCCAGGAATGTTGTCAAATATTAGTACCGAGATGTTAGGTTGGGTTAGGTTAGGTTATATTACGTTATTGATGTATATGAAGTACCACGGAGACGTAGAGGCCAACTCGCCAGGAATGTTGTCAAATATTAGTGCCGAGATGTTAGGTTGGGTTAGGTTAGGTAATATTAAGTTATTGACGTATATGAAGGCCCCACGGAGACGTAGAGGCCAACTCGCCAGGAATGTTGTCAAATATTACCGCCGATGTGTTAGGTTGGGTTAGGGTACGTTATACTACGTTATTGATGTATATGAAGGCCCCACGGAGACGTAGAGGCCAACTCGCCAGAAATGTTGTCAAATATTACCGCCGAGATGATAGGTTGGGTTAGGTTAGGTTATATTACGTTATTGATGTATATAAAATTCCCACGGAGACGTAGAGGCCAACTCGCCAGGAATGTTGTCAAATATTACCGCCGAGATGTTAGGTTGGGTTAGGTTAGGTTATATTACGTTATTGATGTATATGAAGGCCCCACAGAGACGTAGAGGCCAACTCGCCAGGAATGTTGTCAAATATTACCGCCGATGTGTTAGGTTGGGTTAGGTTAGGTTATACTACGTTATTGATGTATATGAAGGCCCCACGGAAACGTAGAGGCCAACTCGCCAGACATGTTGTCAAATATTAGTGCCGAGATGTTAGGTTGGATTAGGTTAGGTTATAACACGTTATTGATGTATATAAAGGTCCCACGGAAACATAGAAGCCAACAAGCCAGGAATGTTGTCAAATATTACCGCCGATATGATAGGTTGGGCTAGGTTAGGTTATATGACGTTATTGATGTATATAAAAGCCCAACGGAGACGTAGAAGCCAACTCGCCAGGAATGTTGTCACATAATAGCGCCGAGTGGTTAGGTCGGGTTATATTAGGTTATAGTACGTTATTGATGGATATGAAGGTCTCACGGAGATGTAGAGGCCAACTCGCCAGGAATGTTGTCAAATATTACCGCCGAGATGATAGGTTGGGTTAGGTTAGGTTATATTACGTTATTGATGTATATAAAATTCCCACGGAGACGTAGAGGCCAACTCCCCAGGAATGTTGTCAAATATTAGTGCCGAGATGATAGGTTGGATTAGGTTAGGTTATATTACGTTATTGATGTATATAAAAGCCCCACGGAGACGTAGAGGCCAACTCGCCAGGAATGTTGTCAAATATTACCGCCGAGATGTTAGGTTGGGTTAGGTTAGGTTATATTACGTTATTGATGTGTATGAAGGCCCCACGGAGACGTAGAGGCCAACTCGCCAGGAATGTTGTCAAATATTACCGCCGATATGATAGGTTGGGCTAGGTTAGGTTATATGACGTTATTGATGTATATAAAAGCCCCACGGAGACGTAGAAGCCAACTCGCCAGGAATGTTGTCACATAATAGCGCCGAGTGGTTAGGTCGGGTTATATTAGGTTATAGTACGTTATTGATGGATATGAAGGTCTCACGGAGATGTAGAGGCCAACTCGCCAGGAATGTTGTCAAATATTACCGCCGAGATGATAGGTTGGGTTAGGTTAGGTTATATTACGTTATTGATGTATATGAAGGCCCCACGGAGACGTAGAGGCCAACTCGCCAGGAATGATGTCAAATATTACCGCCGAGATGTTAGGTTGGGTTAGGTTAGGTTATATTACGTTATTGATGTGTATGAAGTCCCCACGGAGACGTAGAGGCCAACTCGCCAGTAATGTTGTCAAATATTACCGCCGAGATGTTAGGTTGGGTTAGGTTAGGTTATATTACGTTATTGATGTATATAAAGGTCCCACGGAAACATAGAGGCCAACAAGCCAGGAATGTTGTCAAATATTACAGCCGAGATGTTACGTTGGAGTATTTTAGGTTAAATTACGTTATTGATGTATATAAAAGTCCCACGGAGACGTAGAGGCCAACTCGCCAGGAATGTTGTAAAATATTACCGCCGAGATGTTACGTTGGGTTAGGCTAGGTGAAATTACGTTATTGATGTATATAAAAGTCCCACGGAGACGTAGAGGCCAACTCACCAGGAATGTTGTCAAATATTAGTGCCGAGATGTTAGGTTGGGTTAGGTTAGGTAATATTACGTTATTGATGTATATGAAGGTCCCACGGAGACGTAGAGGCCAACTCGCCAGGAATGTTGTCAAATATTACCGCCGAGATGTTAGGTTGGGTTAGGTTAGGTTATATTACGTTATTGATGTATATGAAGGCCCCACAGAGACGTAGAGGCCAACTCGCCAGGAATGTTGTCAAATATTACCGCCGATGTGTTAGGTTGGGTTAGGTTAGGTTATACTACGTTATTGATGTATATGAAGGCCCCACGGAAACGTAGAGGCCAACTCGCCAGACATGTTGTCAAATATTAGTGCCGAGATGTTAGGTTGGATTAGGTTAGGTTATAACACGTTATTGATGTATATAAAGGCCCCGCGGAGACGTAGAGGCCAACCCGCCAGGAATGTTGTCAAATAATAGCGCCGAAAGGTTAGGTTGGGTTAGTTTAGGTTATATTACGTTATTGATGTATATGAAGGTCCCACGGAGAGGTAGAGGCCAACTCGCCAGGAATGTTGTCAAATATTAGTGCCGAGATGTTAGGTTGGGTTAAGTTAGGTAATATTACGTTATTGATGTATATGAAGGTCACACGGTGACGTAGAGGCCAACTCGCCAGGAATGTTGTCAAACATTACCGCCGATGTGTTTGGTTGGGTTAGGGTAGGTTATACTTCGTTATTGATGTATATGAAGGTCCCACGGAGACGTAGAGGCCAACTCGCCAGGAATGTTGTCAAATATTACCGCCGATATGATAGGTTGGGCTAGGATATGTTATATTACGTTATTGATGTATATAAAGGTCCCACGGAGAGGTAGAGGCCAACTCGCCAGGAATGTTGTCAAATATTAGTGCCGAGATGTTAGGTTGGTTTAGGTTATGTTAAATTACGTTATTGATGTATATGAAGGCCCCACGGAGACGTAGAGGCCAACTCGCCAGGAATGTTGTCAAATATTAGTGCCGAGATGTTAGGTTGGGTTAGGTTAGGTTATATTACGTTATTCATGTATATAAAATTCCCACGGAGACGTAGATGCCAACTCGCCAGGAATGTTGTCAAATATTAGTGCCGAGATGTTAGGTTGGATTAGGTTAGGTTATATTACGTTATTGATGTATATAAAAGCCCCACGGAGACGTAGAAGCCAACTCGCCAGGAATGTTGTCAAATATTAGTTCCGAGAGATTGGGTTGGGTTAGGTTAGGTTATATTACGGTATTGATGTATATAAAGGCCCCGCGGAAACGTAGAGGCCAACCCGCCAGGAATGTTGTCAAATAATAGCCCCGAAAGGTTAGGTTGGGTTAGTTTAGGTTATATTACGTTATTGATGTGTATGAAGGCCCCACGGAGACGTAGAGGCCAACTCGCCAGGAATGTTGTCAAACATTACCGCCGAGATGTTAGGTTGGGTTAGGTTAGGTTATATTACGTTATTGATGTATATAAAGGTCCCACGGAAACATAGAGGCCAACAAGCCAGGAATGTTGTCAAATATTACCGCCGATATGATAGGTTGGGCTAGGTTAGGTTATATGACGTTATTGATGTATATAAAAGCCCAACGGAGACGTAGAAGCCAACTCGCCAGGAATGTTGTCACATAATAGCGCCGAGTGGTTAGGTCGGGTTATATTAGGTTATAGTACGTTATTGATGGATATGAAGGTCTCACGGAGATGTAGAGGCCAACTCGCCAGGAATGTTGTCAAATATTACCGCCGAGATGATAGGTTGGGTTAGGTTAGGTTATATTACGTTATTGATGTATATGAAGGCCCCACGGAGACGTAGAGGCCAACTCGCCAGGAATGATGTCAAATATTACCGCCGAGATGTTAGGTTGGGTTAGGTTAGGTTATATTACGTTATTGATGTGTATGAAGGCCCCACGGAGACGTAGAGGCCAACTCGCCAGGAATGTTGTCAAATATTACCGCCGATATGATAGGTTGGGCTAGGTTAGGTTATATGACGTTATTGATGTATATAAAATTCCCACGGAGACGTAGAGGCCAACTCGCCAGGAATGTTGTCAAATATTAGTACCGAGATGTTAGGTTGGGTTAGGTTAGGTTATATTACGTTATTGATGTATATGAAGTACCACGGAGACGTAGAGGCCAACTCGCCAGGAATGTTGTCAAATATTAGTGCCGAGATGTTAGGTTGGGTTAGGTTAGGTAATATTAAGTTATTGACGTATATGAAGGCCCCACGGAGACGTAGAGGCCAACTCGCCAGGAATGTTGTCAAATATTACCGCCGATGTGTTAGCTTGGGTTAGGGTACGTTATACTACGTTATTGATGTATATGAAGGCCCCACGGAGACGTAGAGGCCAACTCGCCAGAAATGTTGTCAAATATTACCGCCGAGATGATAGGTTGGGTTAGGTTAGGTTATATTACGTTATTGATGTATATAAAATTCCCACGGAGACGTAGAGGCCAACTCGCCAGGAATGTTGTCAAATATTACCGCCGAGATGTTAGGTTGGGTTAGGTTAGGTTATATTACGTTATTGATGTATATGAAGGCCCCACAGAGACGTAGAGGCCAACTCGCCAGGAATGTTGTCAAATATTACCGCCGATGTGTTAGGTTGGGTTAGGTTAGGTTATACTACGTTATTGATGTATATGAAGGCCCCACGGAAACGTAGAGGCCAACTCGCCAGACATGTTGTCAAATATTAGTGCCGAGATGTTAGGTTGGATTAGGTTAGGTTATAACACGTTATTGATGTATATAAAAACCCCACGGAGACGTAGAGGCCAACTCGCCAGGAATGTTGTCAAATATTAGTTCCGAGAGATTGGGTTGGCTTAGGTTAGGTTATATTACGTTATTGATGTTTATAAAGGCCCCGCGGAGACGTAGAGGCCAACCCGCCAGGAATGTTGTCAAATAATAGCGCCGAAAGGTTAGGTTGAGTTAGTTTAGGTTATATTACGTTATTGATGTATATGAAGGTCCCACGGAGAGGTAGAGGCCAACTCGCCAGGAATGTTGTCAAATATTAGTGCCGAGATGTTAGGTTGGGTTAAGTTAGGTAATATTACGTTATTGATGTATATGAAGGTCACACGGTGACGTAGAGGCCAACTCGCCAGGAATGTTGTCAAACATTACCGCCGATGTGTTTGGTTGGGTTAGGGTAGGTTATACTTCGTTATTGATGTATATGAAGGTCCCACGGAGACGTAGAGGCCAACTCGCCAGGAATGTTGTCAAATATTACCGCCGATATGATAGGTTGGGCTAGGATATGTTATATTACGTTATTGATGTATATAAAGGTCCCACGGAGAGGTAGAGGCCAACTCGCCAGGAATGTTGTCAAATATTAGTGCCGAGATGTTAGGTTGGTTTAGGTTATGTTAAATTACGTTATTGATGTATATGAAGGCCCCACGGAGACGTAGAGGCCAACTCGCCAGGAATGTTGTCAAATATTAGTGCCGAGATGTTAAGTTGGGTTAGGTTAGGTTATATTACGTTATTCATGTATATAAAATTCCCACGGAGACGTAGATGCCAACTCGCCAGGAATGTTGTCAAATATTAGTACCGAGATGTTAGGTTGGGTTAGGTTAGGTTATGTTACGTTATTGATGTATATGAAGTTCCACGGAGACGTAGAGGCCAGCTCGCCAGGAATGTTGTCAAATAATAACGCCGAAAGGTTAAGTTGGGTTATATTAGGTTATATTACGTTATTGATGGATATGAAGGTCTCACGGAGACGTAGAGGCCAACTCGCCAGGAATGTTGTCAAATATTACCGCCGATGTGTTAGGTTGGGTTAGGTTAGGTTATACTACGTTATTGACGTGTATGAAGGCCCCACGGAGACGTAGAGGCCAACTCGCCAGGAATGTTGTCAAATATTACCGCCGAGATGATAGGTTGGGTTAGGTTAGGTTATATTACGTTATTGATGTATATGAAGGTCGCACGGAGACGTAGAGGCCAACTCGCCAGGAATGTTGTCAAATATTACCGCCGATATGATAGGTTGGGTTATGTTAGGTTATACTACGTAATTGATGTATATGAAGGCCCCACGGAGACGTAGAGGCCAACTCGCCAGAAATGTTGTCAAATATTACCGCCGAGATGATAGGTTGGGTTAGGTTAGGTTATATTACGTTATTGATGTATATAAAATTCCCACGGAGACGTAGAGGCCAACTCGCCAGGAATGTTGTCAAATATTAGTGCCGAGATGTTAGGTTGGATTAGGTTAGGTTATATTACGTTATTGATGTATATAAAAGCCCCACGGAGACGTAGAAGCCAACTCGCCAGGAATGTTGTCAAATATTAGTTCCGAGAGATTGGGTTGGGTTAGGTTAGGTTATATTACGTTATTGATGTATATAAAGGCCCCGCGGAAACGTAGAGGCCAACCCGCCAGGAATGTTGTCAAATAATAGCGCCGAAAGGTTAGGTTGGGTTAGTTTAGGTTATATTACGTTATTGATGTATATGAAGGTCCCACGGAGAGGTAGAGGCCAACTCGCCAGGAATGTTGTCAAATATTAGTGCCGAGATGTTAGGTTGGGTTAGGTTAGGTTATATTACGTTATTCATGTATATAAAATTCCCACGGAGACGTAGATGCCAACTCGCCAGGAATGTTGTCAAATATTAGTGCCGAGATGTTAGGTTGGATTAGGTTAGGTTATATTACGTTATTGATGTATATAAAAGCCCCACGGAGACGTAGAAGCCAACTCGCCAGGAATGTTGTCAAATATTAGTTCCGAGAGATTGGGTTGGGTTAGGTTAGGTTATATTACGGTATTGATGTATATAAAGGCCCCGCGGAAACGTAGAGGCCAACCCGCCAGGAATGTTGTCAAATAATAGCCCCGAAAGGTTAGGTTGGGTTAGTTTAGGTTATATTACGTTATTGATGTGTATGAAGGCCCCACGGAGACGTAGAGGCCAACTCGCCAGGAATGTTGTCAAACATTACCGCCGAGATGTTAGGTTGGGTTAGGTTAGGTTATATTACGTTATTGATGTATATAAAGGTCCCACGGAAACATAGAGGCCAACAAGCCAGGAATGTTGTCAAATATTACCGCCGATATGATAGGTTGGGCTAGGTTAGGTTATATGACGTTATTGATGTATATAAAAGCCCAACGGAGACGTAGAAGCCAACTCGCCAGGAATGTTGTCACATAATAGCGCCGAGTGGTTAGGTCGGGTTATATTAGGTTATAGTACGTTATTGATGGATATGAAGGTCTCACGGAGATGTAGAGGCCAACTCGCCAGGAATGTTGTCAAATATTACCGCCGAGATGATAGGTTGGGTTAGGTTAGGTTATATTACGTTATTGATGTATATGAAGGCCCCACGGAGACGTAGAGGCCAACTCGCCAGGAATGATGTCAAATATTACCGCCGAGATGTTAGGTTGGGTTAGGTTAGGTTATATTACGTTATTGATGTGTATGAAGGCCCCACGGAGACGTAGAGGCCAACTCGCCAGGAATGTTGTCAAATATTACCGCCGATATGATAGGTTGGGCTAGGTTAGGTTATATGACGTTATTGATGTATATAAAATTCCCACGGAGACGTAGAGGCCAACTCGCCAGGAATGTTGTCAAATATTAGTACCGAGATGTTAGGTTGGGTTAGGTTAGGTTATATTACGTTATTGATGTATATGAAGTACCACGGAGACGTAGAGGCCAACTCGCCAGGAATGTTGTCAAATATTAGTGCCGAGATGTTAGGTTGGGTTAGGTTAGGTAATATTAAGTTATTGACGTATATGAAGGCCCCACGGAGACGTAGAGGCCAACTCGCCAGGAATGTTGTCAAATATTACCGCCGATGTGTTAGGTTGGGTTAGGGTACGTTATACTACGTTATTGATGTATATGAAGGCCCCACGGAGACGTAGAGGCCAACTCGCCAGAAATGTTGTCAAATATTACCGCCGAGATGATAGGTTGGGTTAGGTTAGGTTATATTACGTTATTGATGTATATAAAATTCCCACGGAGACGTAGAGGCCAACTCGCCAGGAATGTTGTCAAATATTACCGCCGAGATGTTAGGTTGGGTTAGGTTAGGTTATATTACGTTATTGATGTATATGAAGGCCCCACAGAGACGTAGAGGCCAACTCGCCAGGAATGTTGTCAAATATTACCGCCGATGTGTTAGGTTGGGTTAGGTTAGGTTATACTACGTTATTGATGTATATGAAGGCCCCACGGAAACGTAGAGGCCAACTCGCCAGACATGTTGTCAAATATTAGTGCCGAGATGTTAGGTTGGATTAGGTTAGGTTATAACACGTTATTGATGTATATAAAAAACCCCACGGAGACGTAGAGGCCAACTCGCCAGGAATGTTGTCAAATATTAGTTCCGAGAGATTGGGTTGGCTTAGGTTAGGTTATATTACGTTATTGATGTATATAAAGGCCCCGCGGAGACGTAGAGGCCAACCCGCCAGGAATGTTGTCAAATAATAGCGCCGAAAGGTTAGGTTGGGTTAGTTTAGGTTATATTACGTTATTGATGTATATGAAGGTCCCACGGAGAGGTAGAGGCCAACTCGCCAGGAATGTTGTCAAATATTAGTGCCGAGATGTTAGGTTGGGTTAAGTTAGGTAATATTACGTTATTGATGTATATGAAGGTCACACGGTGACGTAGAGGCCAACTCGCCAGGAATGTTGTCAAACATTACCGCCGATGTGTTTGGTTGGGTTAGGGTAGGTTATACTTCGTTATTGATGTATATGAAGGTCCCACGGAGACGTAGAGGCCAACTCGCCAGGAATGTTGTCAAATATTACCGCCGATATGATAGGTTGGGCTAGGATATGTTATATTACGTTATTGATGTATATAAAGGTCCCACGGAGAGGTAGAGGCCAACTCGCCAGGAATGTTGTCAAATATTAGTGCCGAGATGTTAGGTTGGTTTAGGTTATGTTAAATTACGTTATTGATGTATATGAAGGCCCCACGGAGACGTAGAGGCCAACTCGCCAGGAATGTTGTCAAATATTAGTGCCGAGATGTTAAGTTGGGTTAGGTTAGGTTATATTACGTTATTCATGTATATAAAATTCCCACGGAGACGTAGATGCCAACTCGCCAGGAATGTTGTCAAATATTAGTACCGAGATGTTAGGTTGGGTTAGGTTAGGTTCTGTTACGTTATTGATGTATATGAAGTTCCACGGAGACGTAGAGGCCAGCTCGCCAGGAATGTTGTCAAATAATAACGCCGAAAGGTTAAGTTGGGTTATATTAGGTTATATTACGTTATTGATGGATATGAAGGTCTCACGGAGACGTAGAGGCCAACTCGCCAGGAATGTTGTCAAATATTACCGCCGATGTGTTAGGTTGGGTTAGGTTAGGTTATACTACGTTATTGACGTATATGAAGGCCCCACGGAGACGTAGAGGCCAACTCGCCAGGAATGTTGTCAAATATTACCGCCGAGATGATAGGTTGGGTTAGGTTAGGTTATATTACGTTATTGATGTATATGAAGGTCGCACGGAGACGTAGAGGCCAACTCGCCAGGAATGTTGTCAAATATTAGTGCCGAGATGTTAGGTTGGGTTAAGTTAGGTAATATTACGTTATTGATGTATATGAAGGTCACACGGTGACGTAGAGGCCAACTCGCCAGGAATGTTGTCAAACATTACCGCCGATGTGTTTGGTTGGGTTAGGGTAGGTTATACTTCGTTATTGATGTATATGAAGGTCCCACGGAGACGTAGAGGCCAACTCGCCAGGAATGTTGTCAAATATTACCGCCGATATGATAGGTTGGGCTAGGATATGTTATATTACGTTATTGATGTATATAAAGGTCCCACGGAGAGGTAGAGGCCAACTCGCCAGGAATGTTGTCAAATATTAGTGCCGAGATGTTAGGTTGGTTTAGGTTATGTTAAATTACGTTATTGATGTATATGAAGGCCCCACGGAGACGTAGAGGCCAACTCGCCAGGAATGTTGTCAAATATTACCGCCGATGTGTTAGGTTGGGTTAGGTTAGGTTATACTACGTTATTGATGTATATGAAGGCCCCACGGAAACGTAGAGGCCAACTCGCCAGACATGTTGTCAAATATTAGTGCCGAGATGTTAGGTTGGATTAGGTTAGGTTATAACACGTTATTGATGTATATAAAAAACCCCACGGAGACGTAGAGGCCAACTCGCCAGGAATGTTGTCAAATATTAGTTCCGAGAGATTGGGTTGGCTTAGGTTAGGTTATATTACGTTATTGATGTATATAAAGGCCCCGCGGAGACGTAGAGGCCAACCCGCCAGGAATGTTGTCAAATAATAGCGCCGAAAGGTTAGGTTGGGCTAGGATATGTTATATTACGTTATTGATGTATATAAAGGTCCCACGGAGAGGTAGAGGCCAACTCGCCAGGAATGTTGTCAAATATTAGTGCCGAGATGTTAGGTTGGATTAGGTTAGGTTATATTACGTTATTGATGTATATAAAAGCCCCACGGAGACGTAGAAGCCAACTCGCCAGGAATGTTGTCAAATATTAGTTCCGAGAGATTGGGTTGGGTTAGGTTAGGTTATATTACGTTATTGATGTATATAAAGGCCCCGCGGAAACGTAGAGGCCAACCCGCCAGGAATGTTGTCAAATAATAGCGCCGAAAGGTTAGGTTGGGTTAGTTTAGGTTATATTACGTTATTGATGTATATGAAGGTCCCACGGAGAGGTAGAGGCCAACTCGCCAGGAATGTTGTCAAATATTAGTGCCGAGATGTTAGGTTGGGTTAAGTTAGGTAATATTACGTTTTGATGTATATGAAGGTCCCACGGTGACGTAGAGGCCAACTCGCCAGGAATGTTGTCAAATATTACCGCCGATGTGTTAGGTTGGGTTAGGGTAGGTTATACTACGTTATTGATGTATATGAAGGCCCCACGGAGACGTAGAGGCCAACTCGCCAGAAATGTTGTCAAATATTACCGCCGAGATGATAGGTTGGGTTAGGTTAGGTTATATTACGTTATTGATGTATATAAAATTCCCACGGAGACGTAGAGGCCAACTCGCCAGGAATGTTGTCAAATATTAGTGCCGAGATGTTAGGTTGGATTAGGTTAGGTTATATTACGTTATTGATGTATATAAAAGCCCCACGGAGACGTAGAGGCCAACTCGCCAGGAATGTTGTCAAATATTACCGCCGAGATGATAGGTTGGGTTAGGTTAGGTTATATTACGTTATTGATGTATATGAAGGTCGCACGGAGACGTAGAGGCCAACTCGCCAGGAATGTTGTCAAATATTACCGCCGATATAATAGGTTGGGTTATGTTAGGTTATACTACGTAATTGATGTATATGAAGGCCCCACGGAGACGTAGAGGCCAACTCGCCAGAAATGTTGTCAAATATTACCGCCGAGATGATAGGTTGGGTTAGGTTAGGTTATATTACGTTATTGATGTATATAAAATTCCCACGGAGACGTAGAGGCCAACTCGCCAGGAATGTTGTCAAATATTAGTGCCGAGATGTTAGGTTGGATTAGGTTAGGTTATATTACGTTATTGATGTATATAAAAGCCCCACGGAGACGTAGAAGCCAACTCGCCAGGATTGTTGTCAAATATTAGTTCCGAGAGATTGGGTTGGGTTAGGTTAGGTTATATTACGTTATTGATGTATATAAAGGCCCCGCGGAAACGTAGAGGCCAACCCGCCAGGAATGTTGTCAAATAATAGCGCCGAAAGGTTAGGTTGGGTTAGTTTAGGTTATATTACGTTATTGATGTATATGAAGGTCCCACGGAGAGGTAGAGGCCAACTCGCCAGGAATGTTGTCAAATATTAGTGCCGAGATGTTAGGTTGGGTTAAGTTAGGTAATATTACGTTTTGATGTATATGAAGGTCCCACGGTGACGTAGAGGCCAACTCGCCAGGAATGTTGTCAAATATTACCGCCGATGTGTTAGGTTGGTTTAGGGTAGGTTATACTACGTTATTGATGTATATGAAGGCCCCACGGAGACGTAGAGGCCAACTCGCCAGAAATGTTGTCAAATATTACCGCCGAGATGATAGGTTGGGTTAGGTTAGGTTATATTACGTTATTGATGTATATAAAATTCCCACGGAGACGTAGAGGCCAACTCGCCAGGAATGTTGTCAAATATTAGTGCTGAGATGTTAGGTTGGATAAGGTTAGGTTATATTACGTTATTGATGTATATAAAAGCCCCACGGAGGCGTAGAAGCCAACTCGCCAGGAATGTTGTCAAATATTAGTTCCGAGAGATTGGGTTGGGTTAGGTTAGGTTATATTACGTTATTGATGTTAATAAAGGCCCCGCGGAAACGTAGAGGCCAACCCGCCAGGAATGTTGTCAAATAATAGCGCCGAAAGGTTAGGTTGGGTTAGTTTAGGTTATATTACGTTATTGATGTATATGAAGGCCCCACGGAGACGTAGAGGCCAACTCGCCAGAAATGTTGTCAAATATTACCGCCGAGATGATAGGTTGGGTTAGGTTAGGTTATATTACGTTATTGATGTATATAAAATTCCCACGGAGACGTAGAGGCCAACTCGCCAGGAATGTTGTCAAATATTAGTGCCGAGATGTTAGGTTGGATTAGGTTAGGTTATATTACGTTATTGATGTATATAAAAGCCCCACGGAGACGTAGAAGCCAACTCGCCAGGAATGTTGTCAAATATTAGTTCCGAGAGATTGGGTTGGGTTAGGTTAGGTTATATTACGTTATTGATGTATATAAAGGCCCCGCGGAAACGTAGAGGCCAACCCGCCAGGAATGTTGTCAAATAATAGCGCCGAAAGGTTAGGTTGGGTTAGGTTAGGTTATATTACGTTATTGATCTATATAAAATTCCCACGGAGACGTAGAGGCCAACTCGCCAGGAATGTTGTCAAATATTAGTGCCGAGATGTTAGGTTGGATTAGGTTAGGTTATATTACGTTATTGATGTATATAAAAGCCCCACGGAGACGTAGAAGCCAACTCGCCAGGAATGTTGTCAAATATTAGTTCCGAGAGATTGGGTTGGGTTAGGTTAGGTTATATTACGTTATTGATGTATATAAAGGCCCCGCGGAAACGTAGAGGCCAACCCGCCAGGAATGTTGTCAAATAATAGCGCCGAAAGGTTAGGTTGGGTTAGTTTAGGTTATATTACGTTATTGATGTATATGAAGGTCCCACGGAGAGGTAGAGGCCGACTCGCCAGGAATGTTGTCAAATATTAGTGCCGAGATGTTAGGTTGGGTTAAGTTAGGTAATATTACGTTTTGATGTATATGAAGGTCCCACGGTGACGTAGAGGCCAACTCGCCAGGAATGTTGTCAAATATTACCGCCGATGTGTTAGGTTGGGTTAGGGTAGGTTATACTACGTTATTGATGTATATGAAGGCCCCACGGAGACGTAGAGGCCAACTCGCCAGAAATGTTGTCAAATATTACCGCCGAGATGATAGGTTGGGTTAGGTTAGGTTATATTACGTTATTGATGTATATAAAATTCCCACGGAGACGTAGAGGCCAACTCGCCAGGAATGTTGTCAAATATTAGTGCCGAGATGTTAGGTTGGATTAGGTTAGGTTATATTACGTTATTGATGTATATAAAAGCCCCACGGAGACGTAGAGGCCAACTCGCCAGGAATGTTGTCAAATATTACCGCCGAGATGTTAGGTTGGGTTAGGTTAGGTTATATTACGTTATTGATGTGTATGAAGGCCCCACGGAGACGTAGAGGCCAACTCGCCAGGAATGTTGTCAAATATTACCGCCGAGATGTTAGGTTGGGTTAGGTTAGGTTATATTACGTTATTGATGTATATAAAGGTCCCGCGGAAACATAGAGGCCAACAAGCCAGGAATGTTGTCAAAGATTAGTGCCGAGATGTTAGGTTGGGTTAGGTTAGGTTATATTACGTTATTCATGTATATAAAATTCCCACGGAGACGTAGATGCCAACTCGCCAGGAATGTTGTCAAATATTAGTACCGAGATGTTAGGTTGGGTTAGGTTAGGTTATATTACGTTATTGATGTATATGAAGTTCCACGGAGACGTAGAGGCCAGCTCGCCAGGAATGTTGTCAAATAATAACGCCGAAAGGTTAAGTTGGGTTATATTAGGTTATATTACGTTATTGATGGATATGAAGGTCTCACGGAGACGTAGAGGCCAACTCGCCAGGAATGTTGTCAAATATTACCGCCGAGATGATAGGCTGGGTTAGGTTAGGTTATATTACGTTGTTGATGTATATGAAGGTCGCACGGAGACGTAGAGGCCAACTCACCAGGAATGTTGTCAAATATTGGTACCGAGATGTTAGGTTGGGTTAGGTTAGGTTATATTACGCTATTGATGTATATAAAAGTCCCACGAAAACGTAGAGGCCAACTCGCCAGGAATGTTGTCACATAATAGCGCCGAGTGGTTAGGTCGGCTTATATTAGGTTATATTACGTTATTGATGGATATGGAGGTCTCACGGAGACGTGGAGGCCAACTCGCCAGGAATGTTGTCAAATATTACCGCCGAGATGATAGGTTGATTTAGGTTAGGCTATATTATGATATTGATGTATATAAAAGTCCCACGGAGACGTAGAGGGCAACTCGCCAGGAATGTTGTAAAATATTACCGCCGAGATGTTACGTTGGGTTAGGCTAGGTGAAATTACGTTATTGATGTATATAAAAGTCCCACGGAGACGTAAAGGCCAACTCACCAGGAATGTTGTCAAATATTAGTGCCGAGATGTTAGGTTGGGTTAGGTTAGGTAATATTACGTTATTGATGTATATGAAGGTCCCACGGAGACGTAGAGGCCAACTCGCCAGGAATGTTGTCAAATATTACCGCCGAGATGATAGGTTGGGTTAGGTTAGGTTATATTACGTTATTGATGTATATAAAATTCCCACGGAGACGTAGAGGCCAACTCGCCAGAAATGTTGTCAAATATTAGTGCCGAGATGTTAGGTTGGATTAGGTTAGGTTATATTACGTTATTGATGTATATAAAAGCCCCACGGAGACGTAGAAGCCAACTCGCCAGGAATGTTGTCAAATATTAGTTCCGAGAGATCGGGTTGGGTTAGGTTAGGTTATATTACGTTATTGATGTATATAAAGGCCCCGCGGAAACGTAGAGGCCAACCCGCCAGGAATGTTGTCAAATAATAGCGCCAAAAGGTTAGGTTGGGTTAGTTTAGGTTATATTACGTTATTGATGTACATGAAGGTCCCACGGAGAGGTAGAGGCCAACTCGCCAGGAATGTTGTCAAATATTAGTGCCGAGATGTTAGGTTGGGTTAAGTTAGGTAATATTAGGTTTTGATGTATATGAAGGTCCCACGGTGACGTAGAGGCCAACTCGCCAGGAATGTTGTCAAATATTACCGCCGATGTGTTAGGTTGGGTTAGGGTAGGTTATACTACGTTATTGATGTATATGAAGGCCCCACGGAGACGTAGAGGCCAACTCGCCAGAAATGTTGTCAAATATTACCGCCGAGATGATAGGTTGGGTTAGGTTAGGTTATATTACGTTATTGATGTATATAAAATTCCCACGGAGACGTAGAGGCCAACTCCCCAGGAATGTTGTCAAATATTAGTGCCGAGATGATAGGTTGGATTAGGTTAGGTTATATTACGTTATTGATGTATATAAAAGCCCCACGGAGACGTAGAGGCCAACTCGCCAGGAATGTTGTCAAATATTACCGCCGAGATGTTAGGTTGGGTTAGGTTAGGTTATATTACGTTATTGATGTGTATGAAGGCCCCACGGAGACGTAGAGGCCAACTCGCCAGGAATGTTGTCAAATATTACCGCCGATATGATAGGTTGGGCTAGGTTAGGTTATATGACGTTATTGATGTATATAAAAGCCCCACGGAGACGTAGAAGCCAACTCGCCAGGAATGTTGTCACATAATAGCGCCGAGTGGTTAGGTCGGGTTATATTAGGTTATAGTACGTTATTGATGGATATGAAGGTCTCACGGAGATGTAGAGGCCAACTCGCCAGGAATGTTGTCAAATATTACCGCCGAGATGATAGGTTGGGTTAGGTTAGGTTATATTACGTTATTGATGTATATGAAGGCCCCACGGAGACGTAGAGGCCAACTCGCCAGGAATGATGTCAAATATTACCGCCGAGATGTTAGGTTGGGTTAGGTTAGGTTATATTACGTTATTGATGTGTATGAAGTCCCCACGGAGACGTAGAGGCCAACTCGCCAGTAATGTTGTCAAATATTACCGCCGAGATGTTAGGTTGGGTTAGGTTAGGTTATATTACGTTATTGATGTATATAAAGGTCCCACGGAAACATAGAGGCCAACAAGCCAGGAATGTTGTCAAATATTACAGCCGAGATGTTACGTTGGAGTATTTTAGGTTAAATTACGTTATTGATGTATATAAAAGTCCCACGGAGACGTAGAGGCCAACTCGCCAGGAATGTTGTAAAATATTACCGCCGAGATGTTACGTTGGGTTAGGCTAGGTGAAATTACGTTATTGATGTATATAAAAGTCCCACGGAGACGTAGAGGCCAACTCACCAGGAATGTTGTCAAATATTAGTGCCGAGATGTTAGGTTGGGTTAGGTTAGGTAATATTACGTTATTGATGTATATGAAGGTCCCACGGAGACGTAGAGGCCAACTCGCCAGGAATGTTGTCAAATATTACCGCCGAGATGTTAGGTTGGGTTAGGTTAGGTTATATTACGTTATTGATGTATATGAAGGCCCCACAGAGACGTAGAGGCCAACTCGCCAGGAATGTTGTCAAATATTACCGCCGATGTGTTAGGTTGGGTTAGGTTAGGTTATACTACGTTATTGATGTATATGAAGGCCCCACGGAAACGTAGAGGCCAACTCGCCAGACATGTTGTCAAATATTAGTGCCGAGATGTTAGGTTGGATTAGGTTAGGTTATAACACGTTATTGATGTATATAAAGGCCCCGCGGAGACGTAGAGGCCAACCCGCCAGGAATGTTGTCAAATAATAGCGCCGAAAGGTTAGGTTGGGTTAGTTTAGGTTATATTACGTTATTGATGTATATGAAGGTCCCACGGAGAGGTAGAGGCCAACTCGCCAGGAATGTTGTCAAATATTAGTGCCGAGATGTTAGGTTGGGTTAAGTTAGGTAATATTACGTTATTGATGTATATGAAGGTCACACGGTGACGTAGAGGCCAACTCGCCAGGAATGTTGTCAAACATTACCGCCGATGTGTTTGGTTGGGTTAGGGTAGGTTATACTTCGTTATTGATGTATATGAAGGTCCCACGGAGACGTAGAGGCCAACTCGCCAGGAATGTTGTCAAATATTACCGCCGATATGATAGGTTGGGCTAGGATATGTTATATTACGTTATTGATGTATATAAAGGTCCCACGGAGAGGTAGAGGCCAACTCGCCAGGAATGTTGTCAAATATTAGTGCCGAGATGTTAGGTTGGTTTAGGTTATGTTAAATTACGTTATTGATGTATATGAAGGCCCCACGGAGACGTAGAGGCCAACTCGCCAGGAATGTTGTCAAATATTAGTGCCGAGATGTTAGGTTGGGTTAGGTTAGGTTATATTACGTTATTCATGTATATAAAATTCCCACGGAGACGTAGATGCCAACTCGCCAGGAATGTTGTCAAATATTAGTACCGAGATGTTAGGTTGGGTTAGGTTAGGTTATATTACGTTATTGATGTATATGAAGTTCCACGGAGACGTAGAGGCCAGCTCGCCAGGAATGTTGTCAAATAATAACGCCGAAAGGTTAAGTTGGGTTATATTAGGTTATATTACGTTATTGATGGATATGAAGGTCTCACGCAGACGTAGAGGCCAACTCGCCAGGAATGTTGTCAAATATTACCGCCGAGATGGTAGGTTGGGTTAGGTTAGGTTATATTACGTTGTTGATGTATATGAAGGTCGCACGGAGACGTAGAGGCCAACTCGCCAGGAATGTTGTCAAATATTACCGCCGATATGATAGGTTGGGTTATGTTAGGTTATACTACGTAATTGATGTATATGAAGGCCCCACGGAGACGTAGAGGCCAACTCGCCAGAAATGTTGTCAAATATTACCGCCGGGATGATAGGTTGGGTTAGGTTAGGTTATATTACGTTATTGATGTATATAAAATTCCCACGGAGACGTAGAGGCCAACTCGCCAGGAATGTTGTCAAATATTAGTGCCGAGATGTTAGGTTGGATTAGGTTAGGTTATATTACGTTATTGATGTATATAAAAGCCCCACGGAGACGTAGAAGCCAACTCGCCAGGAATGTTGTCAAATATTAGTTCCGAGAGATTGGGTTGGGTTAGGTTAGGTTATATTACGGTATTGATGTATATAAAGGCCCCGCGGAAACGTAGAGGCCAACCCGCCAGGAATGTTGTCAAATAATAGCCCCGAAAGGTTAGGTTGGGTTAGTTTAGGTTATATTACGTTATTGATGTGTATGAAGGCCCCACGGAGACGTAGAGGCCAACTCGCCAGGAATGTTGTCAAATATTACCGCCGAGATGTTAGGTTGGGTTAGGTTAGGTTATATTACGTTATTGATGTATATAAAGGTCCCACGGAAACATAGAGGCCAACAAGCCAGGAATGTTGTCAAATATTACCGCCGATATGATAGGTTGGGCTAGGTTAGGTTATATGACGTTATTGATGTATATAAAAGCCCAACGGAGACGTAGAAGCCAACTCGCCAGGAATGTTGTCAAATATTACCGCCGATATGATAGGTTGGGCTAGGTTAGGTTATATTACGTTATTGATGTATATAAAATTCCCACGGAGACGTAGAGGCCAACTCGCCAGGAATGTTGTCAAATATTAGTGCCGAGATGTTAGGTTGGATTAGGTTAGGTTATATTACGTTATTGATGTATATAAAAGCCCCACGGAGACGTAGAGGCCAACTCGCCAGGAATGTTGTCAAATATTACCGCCGAGATGTTAGGTTGGGTTAGGTTAGGTTATATTACGTTATTGATGTGTATGAAGGCCCCACGGAGACGTAGAGGCCAACTCGCCAGGAATGTTGTCAAATATTACCGCCGAGATGTTAGGTTGGGTTAGGTTAGGTTATATTACGTTATTGATGTATATAAAGGTCCCACGGAAACATAGAGGCCAACAAGCCAGGAATGTTGTCAAATATTACCGCCGATATGATAGGTTGGGCTAGGTTAGGTTATATGACGTTATTGATGTATATAAAAGCCCCACGGAGACGTAGAAGCCAACTCGCCAGGAATGTTGTCACATAATAGCGCCGAGTGGTTAGGTTGGGTTAGGTTAGGTTATATTACGTTATTGATGTATATGAAGGCCCCACGGAGACGTAGAGGCCAACTCGCCAGGAATGTTGTCAAATATTAGTTCCGAGAGATTGTGTTGGCTTAGGTTAGGTTATATTACGTTATTGATGTATATAAAATTCCCACGGAGACGTAGAGGCCAACTCTCCAGGAATGTTGTCAAATATTAGTGCCCAGATGTTAGGTTGGATTAGGTTAGGTTATATTACGTTATTGATGTATATGAAGGCCGCACGGAGAGGTAGAGGCCAACTCGCCAGGAATGTTGTCAAATATTAGTGCCGAGATGTTAGGTTGGGTTAAGTTAGGTAATATTACGTTATTGATGTATATGAAGGTCCCACGGTGACGTAGAGGCCAACTCGCTAGGAGTGTTGTCAAATATTACCGCCGATGTGTTAGGTTGGGTTAGGGTAGGTTATACTACGTTATTGATGTATATGAAGGCCCCACGGAGACGTAGAGGCCAACTCGCCAGAAATGTTGTCAAATATTACCGCCGAGATGATAGGTTGGGTTAGGTTAGGTTATATTACGTTATTGATGTATATAAAATTCCCACGGAGACGTAGAGGCCAACTCGCCAGGAATGTTGTCAAATATTACCGCCGAGATGATAGGTTGGGTTAGGTTAGGTTATATTATGTTATTGATGTACATGAAGGTCCCACGGAGACGTAGAGGCCAACTCGCAAGGAATGTTGTCAAATATTACCGCCGAGATGATAGGTTGGGTTAGGTTAGATTATATTACGTTATTGATGTATATGAGGGCCGCACGGAGAGGTAGAGGCCAACTCGCCAGGAATGTTGTCAAATATTAGTGCCGAGATGTTAGGTTGGGTTAAGTTAGGTAATATTACGTTATTGATGTATATGAAGGTCCCACGGTGACGTAGAGGCCAACTCGCCAGGAGTGTTGTCAAATAATAGCGCCGATAGGTTAGGTTGGGTTAGTTTAGGTTATATTACGTTATTGATGTATATGAAGGTCCCACGGAGAGGTAGAGGCCAACTCGCCAGGAATGTTGTCAAATATTAGTGCCGAGATGTTAGGTTGGGTTAAGTTAGGTAATATTACGTTATTGATGTATATGAAGGTCACACGGTGACGTAGAGGCCAACTCGCCAGGAATGTTGTCAAACATTACCGCCGATGTGTTTGGTTGGGTTAGGGTAGGTTATACTTCGTTATTGATGTATATGAAGGTCCCACGGAGACGTAGAGGCCAACTCGCCAGGAATGTTGTCAAATATTACCGCCGATATGATAGGTTGGGCTAGGATATGTTATATTACGTTATTGATGTATATAAAGGTCCCACGGAGAGGTAGAGGCCAACTCGCCAGGAATGTTGTCAAATATTAGTGCCGAGATGTTAGGTTGGTTTAGGTTATGTTAAATTACGTTATTGATGTATATGAAGGCCCCACGGAGACGTAGAGGCCAACTCGCCAGGAATGTTGTCAAATATTAGTGCCGAGATGTTAGGTTGGGTTAGGTTAGGTTATATTACGTTATTCATGTATATAAAATTCCCACGGAGACGTAGATGCCAACTCGCCAGGAATGTTGTCAAATATTAGTACCGAGATGTTCGGTTGGGTTAGGTTAGGTTATATTACGTTATTGATGTATATGAAGTTCCACGGAGACGTAGAGGCCAGCTCGCCAGGAATGTTGTCAAATAATAACGCCGAAAGGTTAAGTTGGGTTATATTAGGTTATATTACGTTATTGATGGATATGAAGGTCTCACGCAGACGTAGAGGCCAACTCGCCAGGAATGTTGTCAAATATTACCGCCGAGATGGTAGGTTGGGTTAGGTTAGGTTATATTACGTTATTGATGTATATGAAGGCCGCACGGAGAGGTAGAGGCCAACTCGCCAGGAATGTTGTCAAATATTAGTGCCGAGATGTTAGGTTGGGTTAAGTTAGGTAATATTACGTTATTGATGTATATGAAGGTCCCACGGTGACGTAGAGGCCAACTCGCTAGGAGTGTTGTCAAATATTACCGCCGATGTGTTAGGTTGGGTTAGGGTAGGTTATACTACGTTATTGATGTATATGAAGGCCCCACGGAGACGTAGAGGCCAACTCGCCAGAAATGTTGTCAAATATTACCGCCGAGATGATAGGTTGGGTTAGGTTAGGTTATATTACGTTATTGATGTATATAAAATTCCCACGGAGACGTAGAGGCCAACTCGCCAGGAATGTTGTCAAATATTACCGCCGAGATGATAGGTTGGGTTAGGTTAGGTTATATTATGTTATTGATGTACATGAAGGTCCCACGGAGACGTAGAGGCCAACTCGCAAGGAATGTTGTCAAATATTACCGCCGAGATGATAGGTTGGGTTAGGTTAGATTATATTACGTTATTGATGTATATGAAGGCCGCACGGAGAGGTAGAGGCCAACTCGCCAGGAATGTTGTCAAATATTAGTGCCGAGATGTTAGGTTGGGTTAAGTTAGGTAATATTACGTTATTGATGTATATGAAGGTCCCACGGTGACGTAGAGGCCAACTCGCCAGGAGTGTTGTCAAATATTACCGCCGATGTGTTAGGTTGGGTTAGGGTAGGTTATACTACGTTATTGATGTATATGAAGGCCCCACGGAGACGTAGAGGCCAACTCGCCAGAAATGTTGTCAAATATTACCGCCGAGATGATAGGTTGGGTTAGGTTAGGTTATATTACGTTATTGATGTATATAAAATTCCCACGGAGACGTAGAGGCCAACTCGCCAGGAATGTTGTCAAATATTAGTGCCGAGATGTTAGGTTGGATTAGGTTAGGTTATATTACGTTATTGATGTATATAAAAGCCCCACGGAGACGTAGAGGCCAACTCGCCAGGAATATTGTCAAATATTAGTTCCGAGAGGTTGGGTTGGGTTAGGTTAGGTAATATTACGTTATTGATGTATATGAAGGTCCCACGGAGACGCAGAGGCTAACTCGCCAGGAATGTTGTCAAATATTACCGCCGAGAAGATAGGTTGGGTTAGGTTAGGTTATATTATGTTATTGATGTACATGAAGGTCCCATGGAGACGTAGAGGCCAACTCGCAAGGAATGTTGTCAAATATTAGTGCCGAGATGTTAGGTTGGGTTAGGTTAGGTAATATTACGTTATTGATGTATATGACGGTCCCACGGTGACGTAGAGGCCAGCGCGCCAGGAATGTTGTCAAATATTACCGCCGATGTGTCAGGTTGGGTTAGGGTAGGTAATACTACGTTATTGATGTATATGAAGGCCCCACGGAGACGTAGAGGCCAACTCGCCAGAAATGTTGTCAAATATTACCGCCGAGATGATAGGTTGGGTTAGGTTAGGTTATATTACGTTATTGATGTATATAAAATTCCCACGGAGACGTAGAGGCCAACTCGCCAGGAATGTTGTCAAATATTAGTGCCGAGATGTTAGGTTGGATTGGGTTAGGTTATATTACGTTATTGATGTATATAAAAGCCCCACGGAGACGTAGAGGCCAACTCGCCAGGAATGTTGTCAAATATTAGTTCCGAGAGATTGGGTTGGGTTAGGTTAGGTTATATTACGTTATTGATGTATATAAAGGCCCCGCGGAGACGTAGAGGCCAACCCGCCAGGAATGTTGTCAAATAATAGCGCCGAAAGGTTAGGTTGGGTTAGTTTAGGTTATATTACGTTATTGATATATGTGAAGGTCCCACGGACACGTAGATGCGAACTCGCCAGGAATGTTGTCACATAATAGCGCCGAGTGGTTAGGTTGGGTTATATTAGGTTATATTACGTTATTGATGGATATGAAGGTGTCACAGAGGTGTAGAGGCCAACTCGCCAGGAATGTTGTCAAATATTACCGCCGAGATGTTAGGTTTGGTTATGTTAGGTTATATTACGTTATTGATGTACATGAAGGTCCCACGGAGACGTAGAGGCCAACTCGCAAGGAATGTTGTCAAATATTAGTGCCGAGATGTTAGGTTGGGTTAGGTTAGGTAATATTACGTTATTGATGTATATGACGGTCCCACGGTGACGTAGAGGCCAGCGCGCCAGGAATGTTGTCAAATATTACCGCCGATGTGTTAGGTTGGGTTAGGGTAGGTTATACTACGTTATTGATGTATATGAAGGCCCCACGGAGACGTAGAGGCCAACTCGCCAGAAATGTTGTCAAATATTACCGCCGAGATGATAGGTTGGGTTAGATTAGGTTATATTACGTTATTGATGTATATAAAGGTCCCACGGAAACATAGAGGCCAACAAGCCAGGAATGTTGTCAAATTTTACCGCCGAGATGTTACGTTGGTTTAGGTTAGGTAATATTATGTTACTGATGTATATGAAGGTCCCACGGAAACATGGAGGCCAACAAGACAGGAATGTTGTCAAATATTACCGCCGAGATGTTACGTTGGTTTAGGTTAGGTTAAATTACGTTATTGATGTATATGAAGGTCCCACGGAGAGGTAGAGGCGAACTCGCCAGGAATGTTGTCAAATATTAGTGCCGAGATGTTAGGTTGGGTTAAGTTAGGTAATATTACCTTATTGATATATATGAAGGTCCCACGGTGACGTAGAGGCCAGCTCGCCAGGAATGTTGTCAAATATTACCGCCGATGTGTTAGGTTGGGTTAGGTTAGGTTATACTACGTTATTGATGTATATGAAGGTCCCACGGAGACGTAGAGGCCAACTCGCCAGGAATGTTGTCAAATATTAGTGCCGAGATGTTAGGTTGGATTGGGTTAGGTTATATTACGTTATTGATGTATATAAAAGCCCCACGGAGACGTAGAGGCCAACTCGCCAGGAATGTTGTCAAATATTAGTTCCGAGAGATTGGGTTGGGATAGGTTAGGTTATATTACGTTATTGATGTATATAAAGGCCCCGCGGAGACGTAGAGGCCAACCCGCCAGGAATGTTGTCAAATAATAGCGCCGAAAAGTTAGGTTGGGTTAGTTTAGGTTATATTACGTTATTGATATATGTGAAGGTCCCACGGAGACGTAGAGGCCAACTCGCCAGGAATGTTGTCAAATATTAGTGCCGAGATGTTAGGTTGGGTTAGGTTAGGTTAAATTACGTTATTGATGTATATAAAGGCCCCGCGGAGACGTAGAGACCAACCCGCCAGGAATGTTGTCAAATAATAGCTCCGAAAGGTTAGGTTGTGTTATTTTAGGTTATATTACGTTATTGATATATGTGAAGGTCCCACGGACACGTAGATGCGAACTCGCCAGGAATGTTGTCACATAATAGCGCCGAGTGGTTAGGTTGGGTTATATTAGGTTATATTACGTTATTGATGGATATGAAGGTGTCACAGAGGTGTAGAGGCCAACTCGCCAGGAATGTTGTCAAATATTACCGCCGAGATGTTAGGTTTGGTTATGTTAGGTTATATTACGTTATTGATATATATAAAGGTCCCACGGAAACGTAGAATCCAACTCGACAGGAATGTTGTCAAATATTACCGCCGATGTGTTAGGTTGGGTTAGGTTAGGTTATACTACGTTATTGATGTATATGAAGGTCCCACGGAGACGTAGAGGCCAACTCGCCAGGAATGTTGTCAAATATTAGTGCCGAGATGTTAGGTTGGATTGGGTTAGGTTATATTACGTTATTGATGTATATAAAAGCCCCACGGAGACGTAGAGGCCAACTCGCCAGGAATGTTGTCAAATATTAGTTCCGAGAGATTGGGTTGGGATAGGTTAGGTTATATTACGTTATTGATGTATATAAAGGCCCCGCGGAGACGTAGAGGCCAACCCGCCAGGAATGTTGTCAAATAATAGCGCCGAAAGGTTAGGTTGGGTTAGTTTAGGTTATATTACGTTATTGATATATGTGAAGGTCCCACGGAGACGTAGAGGCCAACTGGCCAGGAATGTTGTCAAATATTAGTGCCGAGAGGTTGGGTTGGGTTAGGTTAGGTTATACTACGTTATTGATGTATATGAAGGCCCCACGGAGACGTAGAGGCCAACTCGCCAGGAATGTTGTCAAATATTACCGCCGATATGATAGGTTGGGCTAGGTTAGGTTATATTACGTTATTGATGCATATAAAGGTCCAAGGAAACATAGAGGCCAACAAGCCAGGAATGTTGTCAAATATTACCGCCGAGATGTTACGTTGGTTTAGGTTAGGTTAAATTACGTTATTGATGTATATGAAGGTCCCACGGAGAGGTAGAGGCCAACTCGCCAGGAATGTTGTAAAATATTAGTACCGAGATATTAGGTTGTGTTAGGTTAGGTTATATTACGCTATTGATGTATATAAAAGTCCCACGGAGACGTAGAGGCCAACTCGCCAGGAATGTTGTCACATAATAGCGCCGAGTGGTTAGGTCGGCTTATATTAGGTTATATTACGTTATTGATGGATATGAAGGTCTCACGGAGACGTAGAGGCCAACTCGCCAGGAATGTTGTCAAATATTACCGCCGAGATGATAGGTTGGGTTAGGTTAGGTTATATTACGTTATTGATGTATATAAAGGCCCCGCGGAGACGTAGAGGCCAACCCGCCAGGAATGTTGTCAAATAATAGCGCCGAAAGGTTAGGTTGGGTTAGTTTAGGTTATATTACGTTATTGATATATGTGAAGGTCCCACGGAGACGTAGAGGCCAACTCGCCAGGAATGTTGTCAAATATTAGTGCCGAGATGATAGGTTGGGTTAGGTTAGGTCATATTACGTTATTGATGTATATGAAGGTCCCACGGAGACGTAGAGGCCAACTCGCCAGGAATGTTGTCAAATATCAGTGCCGAGATATTATGTTGGGTCAGGTTAGGTTATATTACGTTATTGATGTATATAAAATTCCCACGGAGACGTAGAGGCCAACTCGCCAGGAATGTTGTCAAATATTACCGCCGAGATCTTAGGTTGGGTTAGGTCAGGTAATATTACGTTATTGACGTATATAAAAGTCCCACGGAGACGTAGAGGCCAACCCGCCAGGAATGTTGTCAAATAATAGCGCTGAAAGGTTAGGTCGGGTTATATTAGGTTATATTACGTTATTGATGGATATGAAGGCCCCGCGGAAACGTAGAGGCCAACCCGCCAGGAATGTTGTCAAATAATAGCGCCAAAAGGTTAGGTTGGGTTAGTTTAGGTTATATTACGTTATTGATGTACATGAAGGTCCCACGGAGAGGTAGAGGCCAACTCGCCAGGAATGTTGTCAAATATTAGTGCCGAGATGTTAGGTTGGGTTAAGTTAGGTAATATTAGGTTTTGATGTATATGAAGGTCCCACGGTGACGTAGAGGCCAACTCGCCAGGAATGTTGTCAAATATTACCGCCGATGTGTTAGGTTGGGTTAGGGTAGGTTATACTACGTTATTGATGTATATGAAGGCCCCACGGAGACGTAGAGGCCAACTCGCCAGAAATGTTGTCAAATATTACCGCCGAGATGATAGGTTGGGTTAGGTTAGGTTATATTACGTTATTGATGTATATAAAATTCCCACGGAGACGTAGAGGCCAACTCCCCAGGAATGTTGTCAAATATTAGTGCCGAGATGATAGGTTGGATTAGGTTAGGTTATATTACGTTATTGATGTATATAAAAGCCCCACGGAGACGTAGAGGCCAACTCGCCAGGAATGTTGTCAAATATTACCGCCGAGATGTTAGGTTGGGTTAGGTTAGGTTATATTACGTTATTGATGTGTATGAAGGCCCCACGGAGACGTAGAGGCCAACTCGCCAGGAATGTTGTCAAATATTACCGCCGATATGATAGGTTGGGCTAGGTTAGGTAATATTACGTTATTGATGTATATGACGGTCCCACGGTGACGTAGAGGCCAGCGCGCCAGGAATGTTGTCAAATATTACCGCCGATGTGTTAGGTTGGGTTAGGGTAGGTTATACTACGTTATTGATGTATATGAAGGCCCCACGGAGACGTAGAGGCCAACTCGCCAGAAATGTTGTCAAATATTACCGCCGAGATGATAGGTTGGGTTAGGTTAGGTTATATTACGTTATTGATGTATATAAAGGTCCCACGGAAACATAGAGGCCAACAAGCCAGGAATGTTGTCAAATATTACCGCCGAGATGTTACGTTGGTTTAGGTTAGGTAATATTATGTTACTGATGTATATGAAGGTCCCACGGAAACATGGAGGCCAACAAGACAGGAATGTTGTCAAATATTACCGCCGAGATGTTACGTTGGTTTAGGTTAGGTTAAATTACGTTATTGATGTATATGAAGGTCCCACGGAGAGGTAGAGGCGAACTCGCCAGGAATGTTGTCAAATATTAGTGCCGAGATGTTAGGTTGGGTTAAGTTAGGTAATATTACCTTATTGATATATATGAAGGTCCCACGGTGACGTAGAGGCCAGCTCGCCAGGAATGTTGTCAAATATTACCGCCGATGTGTTAGGTTGGGTTAGGTTAGGTTATACTACGTTATTGATGTATATGAAGGTCCCACGGAGACGTAGAGGCCAACTCGCCAGGAATGTTGTCAAATATTAGTGCCGAGATGTTAGGTTGGATTGGGTTAGGTTATATTACGTTATTGATGTATATAAAGGCCCCGCGGAGACGTAGAGGCCAACCCGCCAGGAATGTTGTCAAATAATAGCGCCGAAAGGTTAGGTTGGGTTAGTTTAGGTTATATTACGTTATTGATATATGTGAAGGTCCCACGGAGACGTAGAGGCCAACTCGCCAGGAATGTTGTCAAATATTAGTGCCGAGATGTTAGGTTGGGTTAGGTTAGGTTAAATTACGTTATTGATGTATATAAAGGCCCCGCGGAGACGTAGAGACCAACCCGCCAGGAATGTTGTCAAATAATAGCTCCGAAAGGTTAGGTTGTGTTATTTTAGGTTATATTACGTTATTGATATATGTGAAGGTCCCACGGACACGTAGATGCGAACTCGCCAGGAATGTTGTCACATAATAGCGCCGAGTGGTTAGGTTGGGTTATATTAGGTTATATTACGTTATTGATGGATATGAAGGTGTCACAGAGGTGTAGAGGCCAACTCGCCAGGAATGTTGTCAAATATTACCGCCGAGATGTTAGGTTTGGTTATGTTAGGTTATATTACGTTATTGATATATATAAAGGTCCCACGGAAACGTAGAATCCAACTCGACAGGAATGTTTTCAAATATTACCGCCGAGATGATAGGTTGGCTTAGGTTATGTTATATTACGTTATTGATGTATATGAAGGCCCCGCGGAGACGTAGAGGCCAACCCGCCAGGAATGTTGTCAAATAATAGCGCCGAAAGGTTAGGTTGGGTTAGTTTAGGTTATATTACGTTATTGATATATGTGAAGGTCCCACGGAGACGTAGAGGCCAACTCGCCAGGAATGTTGTCAAATATTAGTGCCGAGATGATAGGTTGGGTTAGGTTAGGTCATATTACGTTATTGATGTATATGAAGGTCCCACGGAGACGTAGAGGCCAACTCGCCAGGAATGTTGTCAAATATCAGTGCCGAGATATTATGTTGGGTCAGGTTAGGTTATATTACGTTATTGATGTATATAAAATTCCCACGGAGACGTAGAGGCCAACTCGCCAGGAATGTTGTCAAATATTACCGCCGAGATCTTAGGTTGGGTTAGGTCAGGTAATATTACGTTATTGACGTATATAAAAGTCCCACGGAGACGTAGAGGCCAACCCGCCAGGAATGTTGTCAAATAATAGCGCTGAAAGGTTAGGTCGGGTTATATTAGGTTATATTACGTTATTGATGGATATGAAGGTGTCACGGAGACGTAGAGGCCAACTCGCCAGAAATGTTGTCAAATATTACCGCCGAGATGATAGGTTGGGTTAGGTTAGGTTATGTTACGTTATTGACGTATATAAAAGTCCCACGGAGACGTAGAGGCCAACCCGCCAGGAATGTTGTCAAATAATAGCGCTGAAGGGTTAGGTCGGGTTATATTAGGTTATATTACGTTATTGATGGATATGAAGGTGTCACGGAGACGTAGAGGCCAACTCGCCAGGAATGTTGTCAAATATTACCGCCGAGATGATAGGTTGGGTTAGGTTAGGTTATATTACGTTATTGACGTATATAAAAGTCCCACGGAGACGTAGAGGCCAACCCGCCAGGAATGTTGTCAAATAATAGCGCTGAAAGGTTAGGTCGGGTTATATTAGGTTATATTACGTTATTGATGGATATGAAGGTGTCACGGAGACGTAGAGGCCAACAAGCCAGTAATGTTGTCAAATGTTACAGCCGAGATGATACGTTGGGGTATTTTAGGTTAAATTACGTTATTGATGTATATAAAAGTCCCACGGAGACGTAGAGGCCAACTCGACAGGAATGTTGTAAAATATTACCGCCGAGATGTTCCGTTGGGTTAGGCTAGGTTAAATTACGTTATTGATGTATATAAAAGTCCCACAGAGACGTAGAGGCCAACTCGCCAGGAATATTGTCATATAATAGCGCCGAGTGGTTAGGTTGGGTTATATTAGGTTATATTATGTTATTGATGGATATGAAGGTGTCACGGACGTGTAGAGGCCAACTCGCCAGGAATGTTGTCAAATATTACCGCCGAGATGTTAAGTTTGGTTATGTTAGGTTATATTACGTTATTGATATATATAAAGGTCCCACGGAAACGTAGAATCCAACTCGACAGGAATGTTTTCAAATAATACCGCCGAGATGATAGGTTGGCTTAGGTTAGGTTATATTACGTTATTGATGTGTATGAAGTCCCCACGGAGACGTAGAGGCCAACTCGCCAGGAATGTTGTAAAATATTAGTACCGAGATATTAGGTTGTGTTAGGTTAGGTTATATTACGCTATTGATGTATATAAAAGTCCCACGGAGACGTAAAGGCCAACTCGCCAGGAATGTTGTCAAATATCAGTGCCGAGGTGTTAGGTTGGATTAGGTTAGGTTATATTACGTTATTGATGTATATAAAATTCCCACGGAGACGTAGAGGCCAACTCGCCAGGAATGTTGTCAAATATTAGTGCCGAGATGTTAGGTTGGGTTAGGTTAGGTAATATTACGTTATTGATATATATGAAGGTCCCACGGAGACGTAGAGTCCAACTCGCCAGGAATGTTGTCAAATATTACCGCCGAGTGGTTAGGTCGGGTTATATTAGGTTATATTACGTTACTGATGGATATGAAGGTCTCACGGCGACGTAGAGGCCAACTCTACAGGAATGTTGTCAAATATTAGTACCGAGATGTTAGGTTGGGTTAGGTTAGCTTATATTACGCCATTGATGTATATAAAAGTCCCACGGAAACCATGAGGCCAATAAGCCAGGAATGTTGTCAAATATTACCGCTGTGATGTGAGATTGGGTTAGGTTAGGTCATATTACGTTATTGACGTATATAAATGTCCCACGGGGACGTAGAGGCCAACCCGCCAGGAATGTTGTCAAATAATAGCGCTGAAAGGTTAGGTTGGGTTAGTTTAGGTTATATTACGTTATTGATATATGTGAAGGTCCCACGGAGACGAAGAGGCCAACTCGCCAGGAATGTTGTCACATAATAGCGCCGAGTGGATAGGTCGGGTTATATTAGGTTATATTACGTTATTGATGGATATGAAGGTCTCACGGAGAGGTAGAGGCCAACTCGCCAGGAATGTTGTCAAATATTACCGCCGAGATGTTAGGTTGGGTTAGGTTAGGTTATATTACGTTATTGATGTATATAAAGGTCCCACGGAAACATAGAGGCCAACAAGCCAGGAATGTTGTCAAATATTACCGCCGATATGATAGGTTGGGCTAGGTTAGGTTATATGACGTTATTGATGTATATAAAAGCCCCACGGAGACGTAGAAGCCAACTCGCCAGTAATGTTGTCACATAATAGCGCCGAGTGGTTAGGTTGGGTTAGGTTAGGTTATATTACGTTATTGATGTATATGAAGGCCCCACGGAGACGTAGAGGCCAACTCGCCAGGAATGTTGTCAAATATTAGTTCCGAGAGATTGGGTTGGCTTAGGTTAGGTTATATTACGTTATTGATGTATATAAAATTCCCACGGAGACGTAGAGGCCAACTCTCCAGGAATGTTGTCAAATATTAGTGCCGAGATGTTAGGTTGGATTAGGTTAGGTTATATTACGTTATTGATGTATATGAAGGCCGCACGGAGAGGTAGAGGCCAACTCGCCAGGAATGTTGTCAAATATTAGTGCCGAGATGTTAGGTTGGGTTAAGTTAGGTAATATTACGTTATTGATGTATATGAAGGTCCCACTGTGACGTAGAGGCCAACTCGCTAGGAGTGTTGTCAAATATTACCGCCGATGTGTTAGGTTGGGTTAGGGTAGGTTATACTACGTTATTGATGTATATGAAGGCCCCACGGAGACGTAGAGGCCAACTCGCCAGAAATGTTGTCAAATATTACCGCCGAGATGATAGGTTGGGTTAGGTCAGGTTATATTACGTTATTGATGAATATAAAATTCCCACGGAGACGTAGAGGCCAACTCGCCAGGAATGTTGTCAAATATTACCGCCGAGATGATAGGTTGGGTTAGGTTAGGTTATATTATGTTATTGATGTACATGAAGGTCCCACGGAGACGTAGAGGCCAACTCGCAAGGAATGTTGTCAAATATTACCGCCGAGATGATAGGTTGGGTTAGGTTAGATTATATTACGTTATTGATGTATATGAAGGCCGCACGGAGAGGTAGAGGCCAACTCGCCAGGAATGTTGTCAAATATTAGTGCCGAGATGTTAGGTTGGGTTAGGTTAGGTTATATTATGTTATTGATGTACATGAAGGTCCCACGGAGACGTAGAGGCCAACTCGCCAGGAATGTTGTCAAATATTAGTTCCGAGAGGTTGGGTTGGGTTAGGTTAGGTAATATTACGTTATTGATGTATATGAAGGTCCCACGGAGACGCAGAGGCTAACTCGCCAGGAATGTTGTCAAATATTACCGCCGAGATGATAGGTTGGGTTAGGTTAGGTTATATTATGTTATTGATGTACATGAAGGTCCCATGGAGACGTAGAGGCCAACTCGCAAGGAATGTTGTCAAATATTAGTGCCGAGATGTTAGGTTGGGTTAGGTTAGGTAATATTACGTTATTGATGTATATGACGGTCCCACGGTGACGTAGAGGCCAGCGCGCCAGGAATGTTGTCAAATATTACCGCCGATGTGTTAGGTTGGGTTAGGGTAGGTTATACTACGTTATTGATGTATATGAAGGCCCCACGGAGACGTAGAGGCCAACTCGCCAGAAATGTTGTCAAATATTACCGCCGAGATGATAGGTTGGGTTAGGTTAGGTTATATTACGTTATTGATGTATATAAAGGTCCCACGGAAACATAGAGGCCAACAAGCCAGGAATGTTGTCAAATATTACCGCCGAGATGTTACGTTGGTTTAGGTTAGGTAATATTATGTTACTGATGTATATGAAGGTCCCACGGAAACATGGAGGCCAACAAGACAGGAATGTTGTCAAATATTACCGCCGAGATGTTACGTTGGTTTAGGTTAGGTTAAATTACGTTATTGATGTATATGAAGGTCCCACGGAGAGGTAGAGGCGAACTCGCCAGGAATGTTGTCAAATATTAGTGCCGAGATGTTAGGTTGGGTTAAGTTAGGTAATATTACCTTATTGATATATATGAAGGTCCCACGGTGACGTAGAGGCCAGCTCGCCAGGAATGTTGTCAAATATTACCGCCGATGTGTTAGGTTGGGTTAGGTTAGGTTATACTACGTTATTGATGTATATGAAGGTCCCACGGAGACGTAGAGGCCAACTCGCCAGGAATGTTGTCAAATATTAGTGCCGAGATGTTAGGTTGGATTGGGTTAGGTTATATTACGTTACTGATGTATATAAAAGCCCCACGGAGACGTAGAGGCCAACTCGCCAGGAATGTTGTCAAATATTAGTTCCGAGAGATTGGGTTGGGATAGGTTAGGTTATATTACGTTATTGATGTATATAAAGGCCCCGCGGAGACGTAGAGGCCAACCCGCCAGGAATGTTGTCAAATAATAGCGCCGAAAGGTTAGGTTGGGTTAGTTTAGGTTATATTACGTTATTGATATATGTGAAGGTCCCACGGAGACGTAGAGGCCAACTCGCCAGGAATGTTGTCAAATATTAGTGCCGAGATGTTAGGTTGGGTTAGGTTAGGTTAAATTACGTTATTGATGTATATAAAGGCCCCGCGGAGACGTAGAGACCAACCCGCCAGGAATGTTTTCAAATAATAGCTCCGAAAGGTTAGGTTGTGTTATTTTAGGTTATATTACGTTATTGATATATGTGAAGGTCCCACGGACACGTAGATGCGAACTCGCCAGGAATGTTGTCACATAATAGCGCCGAGTGGTTAGGTTGTGTTATATTAGGTTATATTACGTTATTGATGGATATGAAGGTGTCACAGAGGTGTAGAGGCCAACTCGCCAGGAATGTTGTCAAATATTACCGCCGAGATGTTAGGTTTGGTTATGTTAGGTTATATTACGTTATTGATATATATAAAGGTCCCACGGAAACGTAGAATCCAACTCGACAGGAATGTTTTCAAATATTACCGCCGAGATGATAGGTTGGCTTAGGTTAGGTTATATTACGTTATTGATGTATATGAAGGCCCCACGGAGACGTAGAGGCCAACTGGCCAGGAATGTTGTCAAATATTAGTGCCGAGAGATTGGGTTGGGTTAGGTTAGGTTATATTACGTTATTGATGTATATAAAGGCCACGCGGAGACGTAGAGGCCAACCCGCCAGTAATGTTGTCAAATATTAGTGCCGAGAGGTTGGGTTGGGTTAGGTTAGGTTATACTACGTTATTGATGTATATGAAGGCCCCACGGAGACGTAGAGGCCAACTCGCCAGGAATGTTGTCAAATATTACCGCCGATATGATAGGTTGGGCTAGGTTAGGTTATATTACGTTATTGATGCATATAAAGGTCCAAGGAAACATAGAGGCCAACAAGCCAGGAATGTTGTCAAATATTACCGCCGAGATGTTACGTTGGTTTAGGTTAGGTTAAATTACGTTATTGATGTATATGAAGGTCCCACGGAGAGGTAGAGGCCAACTCGCCAGGAATGTTGTAAAATATTAGTACCGAGATATTAGGTTGTGTTAGGTTAGGTTATATTACGCTATTGATGTATATAAAAGTCCCACGGAGACGTAGAGGCCAACTCGCCAGGAATGTTGTCAAATATTACCGCCGATATGATAGGTTGGGCTAGGTTAGGTTATATGACGTTATTGATGTATATAAAAGCCCCACGGAGACGTAGAAGCCAACTCGCCAGTAATGTTGTCACATAATAGCGCCGAGTAGTTAGGTTGGGTTAGGTTAGGTTATATTACGTTATTGATGTATATGAAGGCCCCACGGAGACGTAGAGGCCAACTCGCCAGGAATGTTGTCAAATATTAGTTCCGAGAGATTGGGTTGGCTTAGGTTAGGTTATATTACGTTATTGATGTATATAAAATTCCCACGGAGACGTAGAGGCCAACTCTCCAGGAATGTTGTCAAATATTAGTGCCGAGATGTTAGGTTGGATTAGGTTAGGTTATATTACGTTATTGATGTATATGAAGGCCGCACGGAGAGGTAGAGGCCAACTCGCCAGGAATGTTGTCAAATATTAGTGCCGAGATGTTAGGTTGGGTTAAGTTAGGTAATATTACGTTATTGATGTATATGAAGGTCCCACTGTGACGTAGAGGCCAACTCGCTAGGAGTGTTGTCAAATATTACCGCCGATGTGTTAGGTTGGGTTAGGGTAGGTTATACTACGTTATTGATGTATATGAAGGCCCCACGGAGACGTAGAGGCCAACTCGCCAGAAATGTTGTCAAATATTACCGCCGAGATGATAGGTTGGGTTAGGTTAGGTTATATTACGTTATTGATGTATATAAAATTCCCACGGAGACGTAGAGGCCAACTCGCCAGGAATGTTGTCAAATATTACCGCCGAGATGATAGGTTGGGTTAGGTTAGGTTATATTATGTTATTGATGTACATGAAGGTCCCACGGAGACGTAGAGGCCAACTCGCAAGGAATGTTGTCAAATATTACCGCCGAGATGATAGGTTGGGTTAGGTTAGATTATATTACGTTATTGATGTATATGAAGGCCGCACGGAGAGGTAGAGGCCAACTCGCCAGGAATGTTGTCAAATATTAGTGCCGAGATGTTAGGTTGGGTTAGGTTAGGTTATATTATGTTATTGATGTACATGAAGGTCCCACGGAGACGTAGAGGCCAACTCGCCAGGAATGTTGTCAAATATTAGTTCCGAGAGGTTGGGTTGGGTTAGGTTAGGTAATATTACGTTATTGATGTATATGAAGGTCCCACGGAGACGCAGAGGCTAACTCGCCAGGAATGTTGTCAAATATTACCGCCGAGATGATAGGTTGGGTTAGGTTAGGTTATATTATGTTATTGATGTACATGAAGGTCCCATGGAGACGTAGAGGCCAACTCGCAAGGAATGTTGTCAAATATTAGTGCCGAGATGTTAGGTTGGGTTAGGTTAGGTAATATTACGTTATTGATGTATATGACGGTCCCACGGTGACGTAGAGGCCAGCGCGCCAGGAATGTTGTCAAATATTACCGCCGACGTGTTAGGTTGGGTTAGGGTAGGTTATACTACGTTATTGATGTATATGAATGCCCCACGGAGACGTAGAGGCCAACTCGCCAGAAATGTTGTCAAATATTACCGCCGAGATGATAGGTTGGGTTAGGTTAGGTTATATTACGTTATTGATGTATATAAAGGTCCCACGGAAACATAGAGGCCAACAAGCCAGGAATGTTGTCAAATATTACCGCCGAGATGTTACGTTGGTTTAGGTTAGGTAATATTATGTTACTGATGTATATGAAGGTCCCACGGAAACATGGAGGCCAACAAGACAGGAATGTTGTCAAATATTACCGCCGAGATGTTACGTTGGTTTAGGTTAGGTTAAATTACGTTATTGATGTATATGAAGGTCCCACGGAGAGGTAGAGGCGAACTCGCCAGGAATGTTGTCAAATATTAGTGCCGAGATGTTAGGTTGGGTTAAGTTAGGTAATATTACCTTATTGATATATATGAAGGTCCCACGGTGACGTAGAGGCCAGCTCGCCAGGAATGTTGTCAAATATTACCGCCGATGTGTTAGGTTGGGTTAGGTTAGGTTATACTACGTTATTGATGTATATGAAGGTCCCACGGAGACGTAGAGGCCAACTCGCCAGGAATGTTGTCAAATATTAGTGCCGAGATGTTAGGTTGGATTGGGTTAGGTTATATTACGTTACTGATGTATATAAAAGCCCCACGGAGACGTAGAGGCCAACTCGCCAGGAATGTTGTCAAATATTAGTTCCGAGAGATTGGGTTGGGATAGGTTAGGTTATATTACGTTATTGATGTATATAAAGGCCCCGCGGAGACGTAGAGGCCAACCCGCCAGGAATGTTGTCAAATAATAGCGCCGAAAGGTTAGGTTGGGTTAGTTTAGGTTATATTACGTTATTGATATATGTGAAGGTCCCACGGGGACGTAGAGGCCAACTCGCCAGGAATGTTGTCAAATATTAGTGCCGAGATGTTAGGTTGGGTTAGGTTAGGTTAAATTACGTTATTGATGTATATAAAGGCCCCGCGGAGACGTAGAGACCAACCCGCCAGGAATGTTTTCAAATAATAGCTCCGAAAGGTTAGGTTGTGTTATTTTAGGTTATATTACGTTATTGATATATGTGAAGGTCCCACGGACACGTAGATGCGAACTCGCCAGGAATGTTGTCACATAATAGCGCCGAGTGGTTAGGTTGTGTTATATTAGGTTATATTACGTTATTGATGGATATGAAGGTGTCACAGAGGTGTAGAGGCCAACTCGCCAGGAATGTTGTCAAATATTACCGCCGAGATGTTAGGTTTGGTTATGTTAGGTTATATTACGTTATTGATATATATAAAGGTCCCACGGAAACGTAGAATCCAACTCGACAGGAATGTTTTCAAATATTACCGCCGAGATGATAGGTTGGCTTAGGTTAGGTTATATTACGTTATTGATGTATATGAAGGCCCCACGGAGACGTAGAGGCCAACTGGCCAGGAATGTTGTCAAATATTAGTGCCGAGAGATTGGGTTGGGTTAGGTTAGGTTATATTACGTTATTGATGTATATAAAGGCCACGCGGAGACGTAGAGGCCAACCCGCCAGTAATGTTGTCAAATATTAGTGCCGAGAGGTTGGGTTGGGTTAGGTTAGGTTATACTACGTTATTGATGTATATGAAGGCCCCACGGAGACGTAGAGGCCAACTCGCCAGGAATGTTGTCAAATATTACCGCCGATATGATAGGTTGGGCTAGGTTAGGTTATATTACGTTATTGATGCATATAAAGGTCCAAGGAAACATAGAGGCCAACAAGCCAGGAATGTTGTCAAATATTACCGCCGAGATGTTACGTTGGTTTAGGTTAGGTTAAATTACGTTATTGATGTATATGAAGGTCCCACGGAGAGGTAGAGGCCAACTCGCCAGGAATGTTGTAAAATATTAGTACCGAGATATTAGGTTGTGTTAGGTTAGGTTATATTACGCTATTGATGTATATAAAAGTCCCACGGAGACGTAGAGGCCAACTCGCCAGGAATGTTGTCACATAATAGCGCCGAGTGGTTAGGTCGGCTTATATTAGGTTATATTACGTTATTGATGGATATGAAGGTCTCACGGAGACGTAGAGGCCAACTCGCCAGGAATGTTGTCAAATATTACCGCCGAGATGATAGGTTGGGTTAGGTTAGGTTATATTACGTTATTGATGTATATAAAGGCCCCGCGGAGACGTAGAGGCCAACCCGCCAGGAATGTTGTCAAATAATAGCGCCGAAAGGTTAGGTTGGGTTAGTTTAGGTTATATTACGTTATTGATATATGTGAAGGTCCCACGGAGACGTAGAGGCCAACTCGCCAGGAATGTTGTCAAATATTAGTGCCGAGATGATAGGTTGGGTTAGGTTAGGTTATATTACGCCATTGATGTATATAAAAGTCCCACGGAAACCATGAGGCCAATAAGCCAGGAATGTTGTCAAATATTACCGCTGTGATGTGAGATTGAGTTAGGTTAGGTTATATTACGTTATTGACGTATATAAATGTCCCACGGAGACGTAGAGGCCAACCCGCCAGGAATGTTGTCAAATAATAGCGCTGAAAGGTTAGGTTGGGTTAGTTTAGGTTATATTACGTTATTGATATATGTGAAGGTCCCACGGAGACGAAGAGGCCAACTCGCCAGGAATGTTGTCACATAATAGCGCCGAGTGGATAGGTCGGGTTATATTAGGTTATATTACGTTATTGATGGATATGAAGGTCTCACGGAGAGGTAGAGGCCAACTCGCCAGGAATGTTGTCAAATATTACCGCCGAGATGTTAGGTTGGGTTAGGTTAGGTTATATTACGTTATTGATGTATATAAAGGTCCCACGGAAACATAGAGGCCAACAAGCCAGGAATGTTGTCAAATATTACCGCCGATATGATAGGTTGGGCTAGGTTAGGTTATATGACGTTATTGATGTATATAAAAGCCCCACGGAGACGTAGAAGCCAACTCGCCAGTAATGTTGTCACATAATAGCGCCGAGTAGTTAGGTTGGGTTAGGTTAGGTTATATTACGTTATTGATGTATATGAAGGCCCCACGGAGACGTAGAGGCCAACTCGCCAGGAATGTTGTCAAATATTAGTTCCGAGAGATTGGGTTGGCTTAGGTTAGGTTATATTACGTTATTGATGTATATAAAATTCCCACGGAGACGTAGAGGCCAACTCTCCAGGAATGTTGTCAAATATTAGTGCCGAGATGTTAGGTTGGATTAGGTTAGGTTATATTACGTTATTGATGTATATGAAGGCCGCACGGAGAGGTAGAGGCCAACTCGCCAGGAATGTTGTCAAATATTAGTGCCGAGATGTTAGGTTGGGTTAAGTTAGGTAATATTACGTTATTGATGTATATGAAGGTCCCACTGTGACGTAGAGGCCAACTCGCTAGGAGTGTTGTCAAATATTACCGCCGATGTGTTAGGTTGGGTTAGGGTAGGTTATACTACGTTATTGATGTATATGAAGGCCCCACGGAGACGTAGAGGCCAACTCGCCAGAAATGTTGTCAAATATTACCGCCGAGATGATAGGTTGGGTTAGGTTAGGTTATATTACGTTATTGATGTATATAAAATTCCCACGGAGACGTAGAGGCCAACTCGCCAGGAATGTTGTCAAATATTACCGCCGAGATGATAGGTTGGGTTAGGTTAGGTTATATTATGTTATTGATGTACATGAAGGTCCCACGGAGACGTAGAGGCCAACTCGCAAGGAATGTTGTCAAATATTACCGCCGAGATGATAGGTTGGGTTAGGTTAGATTATATTACGTTATTGATGTATATGAAGGCCGCACGGAGAGGTAGAGGCCAACTCGCCAGGAATGTTGTCAAATATTAGTGCCGAGATGTTAGGTTGGGTTAGGTTAGGTTATATTATGTTATTGATGTACATGAAGGTCCCACGGAGACGTAGAGGCCAACTCGCCAGGAATGTTGTCAAATATTAGTTCCGAGAGGTTGGGTTGGGTTAGGTTAGGTAATATTACGTTATTGATGTATATGAAGGTCCCACGGAGACGCAGAGGCTAACTCGCCAGGAATGTTGTCAAATATTACCGCCGAGATGATAGGTTGGGTTAGGTTAGGTTATATTATGTTATTGATGTACATGAAGGTCCCATGGAGACGTAGAGGCCAACTCGCAAGGAATGTTGTCAAATATTAGTGCCGAGATGTTAGGTTGGGTTAGGTTAGGTAATATTACGTTATTGATGTATATGACGGTCCCACGGTGACGTAGAGGCCAGCGCGCCAGGAATGTTGTCAAATATTACCGCCGATGTGTTAGGTTGGGTTAGGGTAGGTTATACTACGTTATTGATGTATATGAAGGCCCCACGGAGACGTAGAGGCCAACTCGCCAGAAATGTTGTCAAATATTACCGCCGAGATGATAGGTTGGGTTAGGTTAGGTTATATTACGTTATTGATGTATATAAAGGTCCCACGGAAACATAGAGGCCAACAAGCCAGGAATGTTGTCAAATATTACCGCCGAGATGTTACGTTGGTTTAGGTTAGGTAATATTATGTTACTGATGTATATGAAGGTCCCACGGAAACATGGAGGCCAACAAGACAGGAATGTTGTCAAATATTACCGCCGAGATGTTACGTTGGTTTAGGTTAGGTTAAATTACGTTATTGATGTATATGAAGGTCCCACGGAGAGGTAGAGGCGAACTCGCCAGGAATGTTGTCAAATATTAGTGCCGAGATGTTAGGTTGGGTTAAGTTAGGTAATATTACCTTATTGATATATATGAAGGTCCCACGGTGACGTAGAGGCCAGCTCGCCAGGAATGTTGTCAAATATTACCGCCGATGTGTTAGGTTGGGTTAGGTTAGGTTATACTACGTTATTGATGTATATGAAGGTCCCACGGAGACGTAGAGGCCAACTCGCCAGGAATGTTGTCAAATATTAGTGCCGAGATGTTAGGTTGGATTGGGTTAGGTTATATTACGTTATTGATGTATATAAAAGCCCCACGGAGACGTAGAGGCCAACTCGCCAGGAATGTTGTCAAATATTAGTTCCGAGAGATTGGGTTGGGATAGGTTAGGTTATATTACGTTATTGATGTATATAAAGGCCCCGCGGAGACGTAGAGGCCAACCCGCCAGGAATGTTGTCAAATAATAGCGCCGAAAGGTTAGGTTGGGTTAGTTTAGGTTATATTACGTTATTGATATATGTGAAGGTCCCACGGAGACGTAGAGGCCAACTCGCCAGGAATGTTGTCAAATATTAGTGCCGAGATGTTAGGTTGGGTTAGGTTAGGTTAAATTACGTTATTGATGTATATAAAGGCCCCGCGGAGACGTAGAGACCAACCCGCCAGGAATGTTTTCAAATAATAGCTCCGAAAGGTTAGGTTGTGTTATTTTAGGTTATATTACGTTATTGATATATGTGAAGGTCCCACGGACACGTAGATGCGAACTCGCCAGGAATGTTGTCACATAATAGCGCCGAGTGGTTAGGTTGTGTTATATTAGGTTATATTACGTTATTGATGGATATGAAGGTGTCACAGAGGTGTAGAGGCCAACTCGCCAGGAATGTTGTCAAATATTACCGCCGAGATGTTAGGTTTGGTTATGTTAGGTTATATTACGTTATTGATATATATAAAGGTCCCACGGAAACGTAGAATCCAACTCGACAGGAATGTTTTCAAATATTACCGCCGAGATGTTACGTTGGTTTAGGTTAGGTTAAATTACGTTATTGATGTATATGAAGGTCCCACGGAGAGGTAGAGGCCAACTCGCCAGGAATGTTGTAAAATATTAGTACCGAGATATTAGGTTGTGTTAGGTTAGGTTATATTACGCTATTGATGTATATAAAAGTCCCACGGAGACGTAGAGGCCAACTCGCCAGGAATGTTGTCACATAATAGCGCCGAGTGGTTAGGTCGGCTTATATTAGGTTATATTACGTTATTGATGGATATGAAGGTCTCACGGAGACGTAGAGGCCAACTCGCCAGGAATGTTGTCAAATATTACCGCCGAGATGTTAGGTTGGGTTAGGTTAGGTTATATTACGTTATTGATGTATATAAAGGTCCCACGGAAACATAGAGGCCAACAAGCCAGGAATGTTGTCAAATATTACCGCCGATATGATAGGTTGGGCTAGGTTAGGTTATATGACGTTATTGATGTATATAAAAGCCCCACGGAGACGTAGAAGCCAACTCGCCAGTAATGTTGTCACATAATAGCGCCGAGTAGTTAGGTTGGGTTAGGTTAGGTTATATTACGTTATTGATGTATATGAAGGCCCCACGGAGACGTAGAGGCCAACTCGCCAGGAATGTTGTCAAATATTAGTTCCGAGAGATTGGGTTGGCTTAGGTTAGGTTATATTACGTTATTGATGTATATAAAATTCCCACGGAGACGTAGAGGCCAACTCTCCAGGAATGTTGTCAAATATTAGTGCCGAGATGTTAGGTTGGATTAGGTTAGGTTATTTTACGTTATTGATGTATATGAAGGCCGCACGGAGAGGTAGAGGCCAACTCGCCAGGAATGTTGTCAAATATTAGTGCCGAGATGTTAGGTTGGGTTAAGTTAGGTAATATTACGTTATTGATGTATATGAAGGTCCCACTGTGACGTAGAGGCCAACTAGCTAGGAGTGTTGTCAAATATTACCGCCGATGTGTTAGGTTGGGTTAGGGTAGGTTATACTACGTTATTGATGTATATGAAGGCCCCACGGAGACGTAGAGGCCAACTCGCCAGAAATGTTGTCAAATATTACCGCCGAGATGATAGGTTGGGTTAGGTTAGGTTATATTACGTTATTGATGTATATAAAATTCCCACGGAGACGTAGAGGCCAACTCGCCAGGAATGTTGTCAAATATTACCGCCGAGATGATAGGTTGGGTTAGGTTAGGTTATATTATGTTATTGATGTACATGAAGGTCCCACGGAGACGTAGAGGCCAACTCGCAAGGAATGTTGTCAAATATTACCGCCGAGATGATAGGTTGGGTTAGGTTAGATTATATTACGTTATTGATGTATATGAAGGCCGCACGGAGAGGTAGAGGCCAACTCGCCAGGAATGTTGTCAAATATTAGTGCCGAGATGTTAGGGTGGGTTAGGTTAGGTTATATTATGTTATTGATGTACATGAAGGTCCCACGGAGACGTAGAGGCCAACTCGCCAGGAATGTTGTCAAATATTAGTTCCGAGAGGTTTTGTTGGGTTAGGTTAGGTAATATTACGTTATTGATGTATATGAAGGTCCCACGGAGACGCAGAGGCTAACTCGCCAGGAATGTTGTCAAATATTACCGCCGAGATGATAGGTTGGGTTAGGTTAGGTTATATTATGTTATTGATGTACATGAAGGTCCCATGGAGACGTAGAGGCCAACTCGCAAGGAATGTTGTCAAATATTAGTGCCGAGATGTTAGGTTGGGTTAGGTTAGGTAATATTACGTTATTGATGTATATGACGGTCCCACGGTGACGTAGAGGCCAGCGCGCCAGGAATGTTGTCAAATATTACCGCCGATGTGTTAGGTTGGGTTAGGGTAGGTTATACTACGTTATTGATGTATATGAAGGCCCCACGGAGACGTAGAGGCCAACTCGCCAGAAATGTTGTCAAATATTACCGCCGAGATGATAGGTTGGGTTAGGTTAGGTTATATTACGTTATTGATGTATATAAAGGTCCCACGGAAACATAGAGGCCAACAAGCCAGGAATGTTGTCAAATATTACCGCCGAGATGTTACGTTGGTTTAGGTTAGGTAATATTATGTTACTGATGTATATGAAGGTCCCACGGAAACATGGAGGCCAACAAGACAGGAATGTTGTCAAATATTACCGCCGAGATGTTACGTTGGTTTAGGTTAGGTTAAATTACGTTATTGATGTATATGAAGGTCCCACGGAGAGCTGGAGGCGAACTCGCCAGGAATGTTGTCAAATATTAGTGCCGAGATGTTAGGTTGGGTTAAGTTAGGTAATATTACCTTATTGATATATATGAAGGTCCCACGGTGACGTAGAGGCCAGCTCGCCAGGAATGTTGTCAAATATTACCGCCGATGTGTTAGGTTGGGTTAGGTTAGGTTATACTACGTTATTGATGTATATGAAGGTCCCACGGAGACGTAGAGGCCAACTCGCCAGGAATGTTGTCAAATATTAGTGCCGAGATGTTAGGTTGGATTGGGTTAGGTTATATTACGTTATTGATGTATATAAAAGCCCCACGGAGACGTAGAGGCCAACTCGCCAGGAATGTTGTCAAATATTAGTTCCGAGAGATTGGGTTGGGATAGGTTAGGTTATATTACGTTATTGATGTATATAAAGGCCCCGCGGAGACGTAGAGGCCAACCCGCCAGGAATGTTGTCAAATAATAGCGCCGAAAGGTTAGGTTGGGTTAGTTTAGGTTATATTACGTTATTGATATATGTGAAGGTCCCACGGAGACGTAGAGGCCAACTCGCCAGGAATGTTGTCAAATATTAGTGGCGAGATGTTAGGTTGGGTTAGGTTAGGTTAAATTACGTTATTGATGTATATAAAGGCCCCGCGGAGACGTAGAGACCAACCCGCCAGGAATGTTGTCAAATAATAGCTCCGAAAGGTTAGGTTGTGTTATTTTAGGTTATATTACGTTATTGATATATGTGAAGGTCCCACGGACACGTAGATGCGAACTCGCCAGGAATGTTGTCACATAATAGCGCCGAGTGGTTAGGTTGTGTTATATTAGGTTATATTACGTTATTGATGGATATGAAGGTGTCACAGAGGTGTAGAGGCCAACTCGCCAGGAATGTTGTCAAATATTACCGCCGAGATGTTAGGTTTGGTTATGTTAGGTTATATTACGTTATTGATATATATAAAGGTCCCACGGAAACGTAGAATCCAACTCGACAGGAATGTTTTCAAATATTACCGCCGAGATGATAGGTTGGCTTAGGTTAGGTTATATTACGTTATTGATGTATATGAAGGCCCCACGGAGACGTAGAGGCCAACTGGCCAGGAATGTTGTCAAATATTAGTGCCGAGAGATTGGGTTGGGTTAGGTTAGGTTATATTACGTTATTGATGTATATAAAGGCCACGCGGAGACGTAGAGGCCAACCCGCCAGTAATGTTGTCAAATATTAGTGCCGAGAGGTTGGGTTGGGTTAGGTTAGGTTATACTACGTTATTGATGTATATGAAGGCCCCACGGAGACGTAGAGGCCAACTCGCCAGGAATGTTGTCAAATATTACCGCCGATATGATAGGTTGGGCTAGGTTAGGTTATATTACGTTATTGATGCATATAAAGGTCCAAGGAAACATAGAGGCCAACAAGCCAGGAATGTTGTCAAATATTACCGCCGAGATGTTACGTTGGTTTAGGTTAGGTTAAATTACGTTATTGATGTATATGAAGGTCCCACGGAGAGGTAGAGGCCAACTCGCCAGGAATGTTGTAAAATATTAGTACCGAGATATTAGGTTGTGTTAGGTTAGGTTATATTACGCTATTGATGTATATAAAAGTCCCACGGAGACGTAGAGGCCAACTCGCCAGGAATGTTGTCACATAATAGCGCCGAGTGGTTAGGTCGGCTTATATTAGGTTATATTACGTTATTGATGGATATGAAGGTCTCACGGAGACGTAGAGGCCAACTCGCCAGGAATGTTGTCAAATATTACCGCCGAGATGATAGGTTGGGTTAGGTTAGGTTATATTACTTTATTGATGTATATAAAGGCCCCGCGGAGACGTAGAGGCCAACCCGCCAGGAATGTTGTCAAATAATAGCGCCGAAAGGTTAGGTTGGGTTAGTTTAGGTTATATTACGTTGGGTTCTAAAGTTGTTGCGGACTGCAGTTGCAGTTTGCAACAACACGTGCCATCCCCTCCTCCTCGTGGTGGAACCTGGTAACACTGGGCTTGTCCCAGTGGCAAACGGGGCTCTGGCTGATACCGTAGACCGGTGGTCATGTTTCGCCGGAGCGGGAGGCTTGCCTTAACCGGCCGGCCCGCGAGGGGATAAACCTCTATAAAAAGTCTCTGTCTCAAGTTTCGGTCCGCGGCGAGGGGACGCGCTCAGTCCTTCGCGGCTGGGTGTGGCCGGTGGGTGCATCGGTGCTGAGCGGACCAACCCCGGGGTACCTGGCGCCCCCCGGGTGTATAAATGCCTTCCCCCGGTACGCGGCTCTGCCGGGGGTGACAGGGTTATTCCGACACTACTCGTGGGATTCTTATGGATTCTTTTAATAAAACCGGGTTGGGGGGGAGTAGGTGTGGGAGGGGCGATGGAGCTGGCACTTCGATGCCGGCGCCAGTGCGTCCAGTGGTCGTATCTGTGGAGAGGATTGCCTCTTCGCAGATCGCCGATGAGAGGGCCGGAGCGCCGAGATCGGAGTCGCTCCGTTCTGGGAGAGAAGGGAGGGAAGGGAGGTATAACACACGTGGGTGGTCCCTTTCTCGTCCCCACAGCAGGGAGGAAGCCGTGCCTTCCAGGGTGGCCTCTCCTGCCCCCTCGGAGCACGACTACGACACTGATGTGTCTTGGTCGTCTCTGAGGGCTGCTGGGTCCGGACCGTCTAGGAAGAGGGGACGCCCCCCGACAACGGGCGAGTATGTGGGCCTTCAAGCGGCCAAGGAGAAACTCCTCCAGACGGAGGTGAAGATGTTAAGACTCCAGGAGGAACAGAAAATTCTGGGTTGCGGGCCAGATGATCCGGCCCCGCCGCCAAGCAAGTCGGCCAAATATCTTCCCTCCGTAGAGGAGTATGCCCGGGAATTCATGGGCGTCTCCTCTGTGGAGTTGAGACGAGAAGCCCTCGCGGCAATGAACCGCGTCGAATGGGTGGCGGCCAGGTCAACAAACCTGAAAGGAGAGTTCGCGCGAAGATTACGCGAAAGTGCGCGCACTTTGTGCGCACTTGTGCAAAGCGCGTTGGAGTCTTCGGAGTCCCCCGCGCGAGAAGGACTTGAAGTCAGGGCGGACTTATCCGCCCTGAGAGGAGAATTGGAGGCCATGAAGGCCGAAAATGCGGTACTACGGGGCCGCATTAAGGATCTGGAGAGGCGAACTCCGCCTCCGGCGCATGGGGCGGAGGTTGATAAAGTCGGCGGTGCGGTCGACATGGTCTCGCTCGCAGACACAGTCGCCCGCATCGTCGACGAAAAGCTGTCGGCTTATACGGCAAGGTTGAAGGGGTCTGCTTCATCTCCTTCGGCCCGAACCGTAGCCGTCACCACACCCACTCCTGCGAGCGGTGGTGATGCGGCTGCTGGGGGGGTGACGGGGAAGAAAAAGAAGAAGAAGAAGGCGGAGGCGTCTACGCCTCCCGCTGCTGGGACTTCTTCTTCGAAGAAGGAGGTGGTTCGCCGCCGCTCGGTTTCCGGGCGGAGGGTAACGGTGGAGGCACCAAAGGTGCAGACAGCGTGCCAATCATCTGGTGGGTCGGCTCAGGGCGAGGTGTCGTGGGCTAAGGTGGTCGGGCGGAAGGCGCAGAGGGCTGCGAAAAAGCAGATGCAGGAGACCTCTGGGACCGCCAAGGCGCCCGTCAAGCTCGGGAGGCCCCCTCGAGCCGCGGCTGTGGCCCTTACGCTGCCCTCGGGCAGCAAAGGATCTTATCAGGAGATCCTAGTCGCGGCTCGGCAGAGGGTCTCCCTGAGCGAGTTAGGGATCGAGGAGGTACGCCCAAGGCGCGGAAGGACTGGGGGTTTCCTATTGGAAATCCCCGGTCCTGAGAGGGCGGCGAAGGCCGCCCTCTTAGCAGATAAGCTAAGGGCGGCCTTGGCTGACACAGAGGTCCGGGTCTCATGCCCTTCTAAGAAGGCGGAGTTGAGGGTGAGTGGGCTGGACGACTCCGTCACCTCATCTGAGGTGGCGGAGTCGGTGGCTGCGGCGGCAGGGTGCCTGGCCGCGGAGGTGAGGACCGGTGAGATAAGGTCCTCACCTCTGGGACTAGGAACCCTGTGGATCCAATGCCCCTTGGTTGCCGCTCGTAAAGCTGCAACCCTGGGGTGGATCAGGGTTGGTTGGTGCAGGGCCAAGGTGGAGGCCCTGAAACCTCGTCCCCAGCAGTGTTATCGCTGTCTGGCTAAGGGGCACGTGCGGCAGCATTGCTCTGCCGAAGTTGACCGGGGCGACCTTTGCTATAACTGCGGTTCCCCCGGTCACCGAGCGAATGTGTGTCGGGCGGCCGCCCCCCACTGTCCGCTGTGTGCGGACTTGGGGCGACCGGCCGACCATAGACTCGGGGGGATTAAATGTAACCCCCCGACGAGGAAGGGGCGATTGGGGACGAGGGCGCCGCAGCCTCCGAAGGGGGGTGTGGAGGGTGGGCCGCCGGGAGGGGGCACTAAGGGGGTGAAGGAGGCCGGGGGCATGGTTACCCCGGCGGAGGACTCTGGCCGGGGGGAGGCCATGGATATGGCATAAACTTCCCCCCGACCAGAGTCCTCCAGGCGAACGTCAACCACGCCCGCCGAGCCCACGATCTCTTGGTCGAGGGTCTTATGGCGGGCGGGGTTGACGTTGCGGTGGTCGCTGAACCCTTCGTTATCCCGGACCGACCGTCCTGGGTCGGGGATCGCGATGGGTCGGTGGCCATAGCTCAGTCTGCGGCCTCGCGGGTTCCGCCCTTCGCCTTTTTGGGCGATGGGCGGGGCTTCGTGGCTGTGGACTGGGCGGGCTTCGTGCTGGTGGGGACCTATGCTCCACCGCGCTGGCCCCTAGAGTCGTTCGAGGAGTATCTGGACGGGCTTGGGAACTTTTTGTCCCAGTTCTCGGCCCGCCAGGTACTCGTCTTGGGGGACTTCAACGCCCATGCTTCGGCATGGGGGTCCCCCAGGACGGACGCGAGGGGCGAGACGGTTTTGGAGTGGGCTGCTGGTCTCGATCTTCGGTTGCTCAACCGAGGATCGACCAGTACGTGCGTGCGATGGCAGGGTACAAGCATCGTGGATCTTTCATGGGCTTCCCCTGCCGCCGTACCGCGGGTCACGGGGTGGACGGTGGACGAATCCACGGAGACTCTATCCGATCACTGGTACGTTCGGATAGAAGTTTCCGGGACCGCCCCGGGCCGCCAAGGTGGTCCACGCCAGCAGCGAAGGAGGTGGGCTCTCAGAGCCCTTGACGAGGACGCCCTGATGGCTGCCGTCCATGCCGTGGCTTGGTCGGAGCCGTCGGCTGAGCCCGTCGCCGACGTGGAGGCGGAGGCCGACTGGTTCGATGGCGCCCTGACTGCAATCTGCAGGACGGCGATGCCGAGGGCCGGTCGACTTCCGCCCCGGAGGCCGGTGTATTGGTGGTCGGACGACATCGCGCGTCTCCGAGCGAGTTGCGCGATGGCGCGACGCCGGTACACCAGGTCTCGGAGGAGGAGACGTCGGGACGAGGCACGGACGGCCCTGTTGTACGCTGAATATCGTCAGCTGACGGTTCAGCTGCAACAGGCCATCGGGGGGGCCAAGACCAGCGCTTGGGACGGACTTCTTCGTTCGTTGGATCAGGATCCGTGGGGGCGTCCATATAGGCTTGTCCTAAACAAGCTTAGGGCTTATGGCCCCCCGGTGACTGAGACGATGGAGCCCCGGCTTCTCGGAGAGGTGGTCGATGCGTTGTTCCCATCTGGGAGCGCATCGGCCGCCTTCCCGACTCAGGTGGACGGGTGGTCCGCGGGGCTGGAGGTTACGGAGGAGGAGTTGGCCGGGGCGGTGAGACGTCTCGGGGCTCGGAATACGGCTCCGGGTCCCGACGGCGTCCCCGGCCGCGTGCTGGTCTTGGCCCTGCGCGTTCTGGGTCCCCGACTTCGGAGGCTTTTTACAGCCATCCTGAAGTCGGGGACGTTCCCATCTCGGTGGCGGCTCGGACGCCTGGTCCTCCTGCGGAAGGAGGGCCGGGACGCTGAATCTCCCTCGGGCTATCGGCCCATCGTGCTCCTGGATGAGATCGGGAAGCTCTACGAGAGAATCGTGGCTTCCCGACTCACCAGGCACCTGGAGCGGGTAGGACCCGACCTGGCCGAGTGCCAGTTCGGCTTCCGCCGGGGGCGGTCCACGATCGACGCGATCGATCGGGTCCGTACCTTGGCGGGCTCGGCTACTGCCCGGGGAGGGATGGCATTGGCGGTGTCCTTGGACATCGTCAATGCCTTCAACTCCCTCTCCTGGGAGGCCATCCGCAGGGGACTCGAACGACATGGAGTCCCTCAATACCTGCGGGTGGCGGTCGGCTCCTACCTTAGCGGCAGGTGCGTCGAGTACGTGGGCCGGGGTGGAAACACCTGCACGAGGGAGATTAGTCGCGGCGTACCCCAGGGGTCAGTTTTGGGACCCCTCCTGTGGGACGTGGGGTACGACGCGGCGCTGCGGGTCCTCCTTCCCACCGGTGTCAGCGTAGTCTGCTACGCTGACGATACCGTGTTGGTAGCCGGTGGGCGTACCAGCGGGAGGATCGTCCGGCGCGCCGAGGTGGGAGTGGCCACCGTGGCTTCCCTGATTCGGGGTATGGGTTTGGAGCTGGCTCCTCACAAGACGGAGGCGATGTGGTTCTTGGACCGTCATCTCCTCCGTCGAAATGGGAGGTCACTCGCCGATACCTGGATCCGAGTAGGGGACACCCGCATCCAGGTGAAGCCCGCGATAAAATATCTCGGACTTCACCTGGACGGCTCCTGGGCTTTTGGGCGCCACTTCGCGCTCCTGGCACCCAGGTTGGAAAAAGCGGCGGCCAGCTTGGGTCGCTTGCTGCCCAACCTGGGGGGTCCGGACGCGAGGGTACGCCGCCTTTATGCGGGCATCGTGCGGTCGATGGCACTATATGGGGCCCCGATCTGGGCGGACGCCCTGATGGCCAACCGGCGCAGCCGGGCACTGCTTCGCAGTGTTTGGCGGCGCCTTGCCATCAGGGTGATCAGGGGATATCGCACGGTGTCTCATGAGGCGGCGGGAACTCTGGCAGGGTTACCACCCCTGGAGCTCCTGGCGGAGCGCGAAGCGTTTGTCTACGGACACCTTCGTCTCTGCCAGGATGTCTCACCCCAGTCGGAGGAGGCGGTCAGAGCCTGGGCCTGGCGGTCTTTGGTGGCCAAGTGGGAGGAGCGACTTCGCGCCACCCATGGGAGTCACCGGACCGTCGGGGCGGTATTGCCCATCCTCGATAGATGGGTGAGTCGAAGCCGAGGGCTGTCCTACCGGACCACGCAGGTCCTCACCGGGCACGGATGCTTCGGTGAGTACCTGCGCCGGATAGGACGGGAAGCCACGGCGGCGTGTCACCACTGTGGTGACCAGAGGGACACGGCGCAGCACACACTGGAGTTTTGTCCAGCGTGGGAGGTGCGGCGTCGTGTCCTCCGGAGCGAGGTGGGCCAGGATCTGGCATTGCCATCCGTACTTAGACGGATGGTGGAGGATGCCAGATCCTGGCGGGCTATGGCGGCCTTCTGCGAGGCCGTCATGCGGGCGAAGGAGGGGGCGGAGAGGGATCGCGAAGTTAGCGATCCCTCCCGTCAACGGCGGCGACGCAGGCGACGCCGCCCTCCACCGGCGCCGGGGGATGTCCACCGTGTGGACATCGCCGGGCGCCCATAGGGGACTCAGTCTCCGGGGGGGTGACAGCCCCTCGCGCGGGCCGGGGCGTAGCCGCGTACGCCACGGCCGTGACCCGCGCGGGGGGCCGTCCGGAGGGGTGACTCGGTCGTGATGGACGGGGGCCCATCGCGACCATTGCACGCCACCCCTCCGAGACGTGCAGCGACTTCGGACGTGGCCCCGAAGTCGCTGCAGGGGTATCCTTTGGGAGAGGGAGGGGTCGCATCTTAGATGCGACCTCTCCCTTTCGGGATGGGAGCCTCCCAGACTTCTTCTGGGAGGCTGCAGACGCTGAGGGGGAGCCGGTCGCGTTCGTAAGAGATCCCGGCTCTCCCTCAGTAGCGTCGTTGGTGGCCACCGTGGGGTTTTAGCCGGTAAGAGTCCGGCATAACCTCGGAGTTCCCCCGAATTCCGAGGTATCCATGAGGATTTCCCCACGTTAAAAAAAAAAAAAAAAAAAAAGGTTATATTACGTTATTGATATATGTGAAGGTCCCACGGAGACGTAGAGGCCAACTCGCCAGGAATGTTGTCAAATATTAGTGCCGAGATGATAGGTTGGGTTAGGTTAGGTCATATTACGTTATTGATGTATATGAAGGTCCCACGGAGACGTAGAGGCCAACTCGCCAGGAATGTTGTCAAATATCAGTGCCGAGATATTATGTTGGGTCAGGTTAGGTTATATTACGTTATTGATGTATATAAAATTCCCACGGAGACGTAGAGGCCAACTCGCCAGGAATGTTGTCAAATATTACCGCCGAGATCTTAGGTTGGGTTAGGTCAGGTAATATTACGTTATTGACGTATATAAAAGTCCCACGGAGACGTAGAGGCCAACCCGCCAGGAATGTTGTCAAATAATAGCGCTGAAAGGTTAGGTCGGGTTATATTAGGTTATATTACGTTATTGATGGATATGAAGGTGTCACGGAGACGTAGAGGCCAACTCGCCAGAAATGTTGTCAAATATTACCGCCGAGATGATAGGTTGGGTTAGGTTAGGTTATATTACGTTATTGACGTATATAAAAGTCCCACGGAGACGTAGAGGCCAACCCGCCAGGAATGTTGTCAAATAATAGCGCTGAAGGGTTAGGTCGGGTTATATTAGGTTATATTACGTTATTGATGGATATGAAGGTGTCACGGAGACGTAGAGGCCAACTCGCCAGGAATGTTGTCAAATATTACCGCCGAGATGATAGGTTGGGTTAGGTTAGGTTATATTACGTTATTGACGTATATAAAAGTCCCACGGAGACGTAGAGGCCAACCCGCCAGGAATGTTGTCAAATAATAGCGCTGAAAGGTTAGGTCGGGTTATATTAGGTTATATTACGTTATTGATGGATATGAAGGTGTCACGGAGACGTAGAGGCCAACAAGCCAGTAATGTTGTCAAATGTTACAGCCGAGATGATACGTTGGGGTATTTTAGGTTAAATTACGTTATTGATGTATATAAAAGTCCCACGGAGACGTAGAGGCCAACTCGACAGGAATGTTGTAAAATATTACCGCCGAGATGTTCCGTTGGGTTAGGCTAGGTTAAATTACGTTATTGATGTATATAAAAGTCCCACGGAGACGTAGAGGCCAACTCGCCAGGAATATTGTCATATAATAGCGCCGAGTGGTTAGGTTGGGTTATATTAGGTTATATTACGTTATTGATGGATATGAAGGTGTCACGGACGTGTAGAGGCCAACTCGCCAGGAATGTTGTCAAATATTACCGCCGAGATGTTAAGTTTGGTTATGTTAGGTTATATTACGTTATTGATATATATAAAGGTCCCACGGAAACGTAGAATCCAACTCGACAGGAATGTTTTCAAATAATACCGCCGAGATGATAGGTTGGCTTAGGTTAGGTTATATTACGTTATTGATGTGTATGAAGTCCCCACGGAGACGTAGAGGCCAACTCGCCAGGAATGTTGTAAAATATTAGTACCGAGATATTAGGTTGTGTTAGGTTAGGTTATATTACGCTATTGATGTATATAAAAGTCCCACGGAGACGTAAAGGCCAACTCGCCAGGAATGTTGTCAAATATCAGTGCCGAGGTGTTAGGTTGGATTAGGTTAGGTTATATTACGTTATTGATGTATATAAAATTCCCACGGAGACGTAGAGGCCAACTCGCCAGGAATGTTGTCAAATATTAGTGCCGAGATGTTAGGTTGGGTTAGGTTAGGTAATATTACGTTATTGATATATATGAAGGTCCCACGGAGACGTAGAGTCCAACTCGCCAGGAATGTTGTCAAATATTACCGCCGAGTGGTTAGGTCGGGTTATATTAGGTTATATTACGTTACTGATGGATATGAAGGTCTCACGGCGACGTAGAGGCCAACTCTACAGGAATGTTGTCAAATATTAGTACCGAGATGTTAGGTTGGGTTAGGTTAGCTTATATTACGCCATTGATGTATATAAAAGTCCCACGGAAACCATGAGGCCAATAAGCCAGGAATGTTGTCAAATATTACCGCTGTGATGTGAGATTGGGTTAGGTTAGGTTATATTACGTTATTGACGTATATAAATGTCCCACGGAGACGTAGAGGCCAACCCGCCAGGAATGTTGTCAAATAATAGCGCTGAAAGGTTAGGTTGGGTTAGTTTAGGTTATATTACGTTATTGATATATGTGAAGGTCCCACGGAGACGAAGAGGCCAACTCGCCAGGAATGTTGTCACATAATAGCGCCGAGTGGATAGGTCGGGTTATATTAGGTTATATTACGTTATTGATGGATATGAAGGTCTCACGGAGAGGTAGAGGCCAACTCGCCAGGAATGTTGTCAAATATTACCGCCGAGATGTTAGGTTGGGTTAGGTTAGGTTATATTACGTTATTGATGTATATAAAGGTCCCACGGAAACATAGAAGCCAACAAGCCAGGAATGTTGTCAAATATTACCGCCGATATGATAGGTTGGGCTAGGTTAGGTTATATGACGTTATTGATGTATATAAAATCCCACGGAGACGTAGAAGCCAACTCGCCAGTAATGTTGTCACATAATAGCGCCGAGTGGTTAGGTTGGGTTAGGTTAGGTTATATTACGTTATTGATGTATATGAAGGCCCCACGGAGACGTAGAGGCCAACTCGCCAGGAATGTTGTCAAATATTAGTTCCGAGAGATTGGGTTGGCTTAGGTTAGGTTATATTACGTTATTGATGTATATAAAATTCCCACGGAGACGTAGAGGCCAACTCTCCAGGAATGTTGTCAAATATTAGTGCCGAGATGTTAGGTTGGATTAGGTTAGGTTATATTACGTTATTGATGTATATGAAGGCCGCACGGAGAGGTAGAGGCCAACTCGCCAGGAATGTTGTCAAATATTAGTGCCGAGATGTTAGGTTGGGTTAAGTTAGGTAATATTACGTTATTGATGTATATGAAGGTCCCACTGTGACGTAGAGGCCAACTCGCTAGGAGTGTTGTCAAATATTACCGCCGATGTGTTAGGTTGGGTTAGGGTAGGTTATACTACGTTATTGATGTATATGAAGGCCCCACGGAGACGTAGAGGCCAACTCGCCAGAAATGTTGTCAAATATTACCGCCGAGATGATAGGTTGGGTTAGGTTAGGTTATATTACGTTATTGATGTATATAAAATTCCCACGGAGACGTAGAGGCCAACTCGCCAGGAATGTTGTCAAATATTACCGCCGAGATGATAGGTTGGGTTAGGTTAGGTTATATTATGTTATTGATGTACATGAAGGTCCCACGGAGACGTAGAGGCCAACTCGCAAGGAATGTTGTCAAATATTACCGCCGAGATGATAGGTTGGGTTAGGTTAGATTATATTACGTTATTGATGTATATGAAGGCCGCACGGAGAGGTAGAGGCCAACTCGCCAGGAATGTTGTCAAATATTAGTGCCGAGATGTTAGGTTGGGTTAGGTTAGGTTATATTATGTTATTGATGTACATGCAGGTCCCACGGAGACGTAGAGGCCAACTCGCCAGGAATGTTGTCAAATATTAGTTCCGAGAGGTTGGGTTGGGTTAGGTTAGGTAATATTACGTTATTGATGTATATGAAGGTCCCACGGAGACGCAGAGGCTAACTCGCCAGGAATGTTGTCAAATATTACCGCCGAGATGATAGGTTGGGTTAGGTTAGGTTATATTATGTTATTGATGTACATGAAGGTCCCATGGAGACGTAGAGGCCAACTCGCAAGGAATGTTGTCAAATATTAGTGCCGAGATGTTAGGTTGGGTTAGGTTAGGTAATATTACGTTATTGATGTATATGACGGTCCCACGGTGACGTAGAGGCCAGCGCGCCAGGAATGTTGTCAAATATTACCGCCGATGTGTTAGGTTGGGTTAGGGTAGGTTATACTACGTTATTGATGTATATGAAGGCCCCACGGAGACGTAGAGGCCAACTCGCCAGAAATGTTGTCAAATATTACCGCCGAGATGATAGGTTGGGTTAGGTTAGGTTATATTACGTCATTGATGTATATAAAATTCCCACGGAGACGTAGAGGCCAACTCGCCAGGAATGTTGTCAAATATTAGTGCCGAGATGTTAGGTTGGATTGGGTTAGGTTATATTACGTTATTGATGTATATAAAAGCCCCACGGAGACGTAGAGGCCAACTCGCCAGGAATGTTGTCAAATATTAGTTCCGAGAGATTGGGTTGGGTTAGGTTAGGTTATATTACGTTATTGATGTATATAAAGGCCCCGCGGAGACGTAGAGGCCAACCCGCCAGGAATGTTGTCAAATAATAGCGCCGAAAGGTTAGGTTGGGTTAGTTTAGGTTATATTACGTTATTGATATATGTGAAGGTCCCACGGACACGTAGATGCGAACTCGCCAGGAATGTTGTCACATAATAGCGCCGAGTGGTTAGGTTGGGTTATATTAGGTTATATTACGTTATTGATGGATATGAAGGTGTCACAGAGGTGTAGAGGCCAACTCGCCAGGAATGTTGTCAAATATTACCGCCGAGATGTTAGGTTTGGTTATGTTAGGTTATATTACATTATTGATGTACATGAAGGTCCCACGGAGACGTAGAGGCCAACTCGCAAGGAATGTTGTCAAATATTAGTGCCGAGATGTTAGGTTGGGTTAGGTTAGGTAATATTACGTTATTGATGTATATGACGGTCCCACGGTGACGTAGAGGCCAGCGCGCCAGGAATGTTGTCAAATATTACCGCCGATGTGTTAGGTTGGGTTAGGGTAGGTTATACTACGTTATTGATGTATATGAAGGCCCCACGGAGACGTAGAGGCCAACTCGCCAGGAATGTTGTCAAATATTACCGCCGAGTGGTTAGGTCGGCTTATATTAGGTTATATTACGTTATTGATGGATATGAAGGTCTCACGGAGACGTAGAGGCCAACTCGCCAGGAATGTTGTCAAATATTACCGCCGAGATGATAGGTTGGGTTAGGTTAGGTCATATTACGTTATTGATGTACATGAAGGTCCCACGGAGACGTAGAGGCCAACTCGCAAGGAATGTTGTCAAATATTACCGCCGAGATGATAGGTTGGGTTAGGTTAGATTATATTACGTTATTGATGTATATGAAGGTCCCACGGAGAGGTAGAGGCGAACTCGCCAGGAATGTTGTCAAATATTAGTGCCGAGATGTTAGGTTGGGTTAAGTTAGGTAATATTACCTTATTGATATATATGAAGGTCCCACGGTGACGTAGAGGCCAGCTCGCCAGGAATGTTGTCAAATATTACCGCCGATGTGTTAGGTTGGGTTAGGTTAGGTTATACTACGTTATTGATGTATATGAAGGTCCCACGGAGACGTAGAGGCCAACTCGCCAGGAATGTTGTCAAATATTAGTGCCGAGATGTTAGGTTGGATTGGGTTAGGTTATATTACGTTATTGATGTATATAAAAGCCCCACGGAGACGTAGAGGCCAACTCGCCAGGAATGTTGTCAAATATTAGTTCCGAGAGATTGGGTTGGGATAGGTTAGGTTATATTACGTTATTGATGTATATAAAGGCCTCGCGTAGACGTAGAGGCCAACCCGCCAGGAATGTTGTCAAATAATAGCGCCGAAAGGTTAGGTTGGGTTAGTTTAGGTTATATTACGTTATTGATATATGTGAAGGTCCCACGGAGACGTAGAGGCCAACTCGCCAGGAATGTTGTCAAATATTAGTGCCGAAATGTTAGGTTGGGTTAGGTTAGGTTAAATTACGTTATTGATGTATATAATGGCCCCGCGGAGACGTAGAGGCCAACCCGCCAGGAATTTTGTCAAATAATAGCGCCGAAAGGTTAGGTTGGGTTAGTTTAGGTTATATTACGTTATTGATATATGTGAAGGTCCCACGGAGACGTAGAGGCCAACTCGCCAGGAATGTTGTCAAATATTAGTGCCGAGAGATTGCGTTGGGTTAGGTTAGGTTATATTACGTTATTGATGTATATAAAGGCCCCGCGGAGACGTAGAGACCAACCCGCCAGGAATGTTGTCAAATAATAGCTCCGAAAGGTTAGGTTGTGTTATTTTAGGTTATATTACGTTATTGATATATGTGAAGGTCCCACGAACACGTAGATGCGAACTCGCCAGGGATGTTGTCACATAATAGCGCCGAGTGGTTAGGTTGGGTTATATTAGGTTATATTACGTTATTGATGGATATGAAGGTGTCACAGAGGTGTAGAGGCCAACTCGCCAGGAATGTTGTCAAATATTACCGCCGAGATGTTAGGTTTGGTTATGTTAGGTTATATTACGTTATTGATATATATAAAGGTCCCACGGAAACGTAGAATCCAACTCGACAGGAATGTTTTCAAATATTACCGCCGAGATGATAGGTTGGCTTAGGTTAGGTTATATTACGTTATTGATGTATATGAAGGCCCCACGGAGACGTAGAGGCCAACTGGCCAGGAATGTTGTCAAATATTAGTGCCGAGAGATTGGGTTGGGTTAGGTTAGGTTATATTACGTTATTGATGTATATAAAGGCCACGCGGAGACGTAGAGGCCAACCCGCCAGTAATGTTGTCAAATATTAGTGCCGAGAGGTTGGGTTGGGTTAGGTTAGGTTATACTACGTTATTGATGTATATGAAGGCCCCACGGAGACGTAGAGGCCAACTCGCCAGGAATGTTGTCAAATATTACCGCCGATATGATAGGTTGGGCTAGGTTAGGTTATATTACGTTATTGATGTATATAAAGGTCCAAGGAAACATAGAGGCCAACAAGCCAGGAATGTTGTCAAATATTACCGCCGAGATGTTACGTTGGTTTAGGTTAGGTTAAATTACGTTATTGATGTATATGAAGGTCCCACGGAGAGGTAGAGGCCAACTCGCCAGGAATGTTGTAAAATATTAGTACCGAGATATTAGGTTGTGTTAGGTTAGGTTATATTACGCTATTGATGTATATAAAAGTCCCACGGAGACGTAGAGGCCAACTCGCCAGGAATGTTGTCACATAATAGCGCCGAGTGGTTAGGTCGGCTTATATTAGGTTATATTACGTTATTGATGGATATGAAGGTCTCACGGAGACGTAGAGGCCAACTCGCCAGGAATGTTGTCAAATATTACCGCCGAGATGATAGGTTGGGTTAGGTTAGGTTATATTACGTTATTTATGTATATGAAGGCCCCACGGAGACGTAGAGGCCAACTCGCCAGGAATGTTGTCAAATATTACCGCCGAGTGGTTAGGTCGGCTTATATTAGGTTATATTACGTTATTGATGGATATGAAGGTCTCACGGAGACGTAGAGGCCAACTCGCCAGGAATGTTGTCAAATATTACCGCCGAGATGATAGGTTGGGTTAGGTTAGGTCATATTACGTTATTGATGTATATGAAGGTCCCACGGAGACGTAGAGGCCAACTCGCCAGGAATGTTGTCAAATATCAGTGCCGAGATATTATGTTGGGTCAGGTTAGGTTATATTACGTTATTGATGTATATAAAATTCCCACGGAGACGTAGAGGCCAACCCGCCAGGAATGTTGTCAAATAATAGCGCTGAAAGGTTAGGTCGGGTTATATTAGGTTATATTACGTTATTGATGGATATGAAGGTGTCACGGAGACGTAGAGGCCAACTCGCCAGGAATGTTGTCAAATATTACCGCCGAGATGATAGGTTGGGTTAGGTTAGGTTATATTACGTTATTGACGTATATAAAAGTCCCACGGAGACGTAGAGGCTAACCCGCCAGGAATGTTGTCAAATATTAGTGCCGAGAGGTTGGGTTGGGTTAGGTTAGGTTATACTACGTTATTGATGTATATGAAGGCCCCACGGAGACGTAGAGGCCAACTCGCCAGGAATGTTGTCAAATATTACCGCCGATATGATAGGTTGGGCTAGGTTAGGTTATATTACGTTATTGATGTATATAAAGGTCCAAGGAAACATAGAGGCCAACAAGCCAGGAATGTTGTCAAATATTACCGCCGAGATGTTACGTTGGTTTAGGTTAGGTTAAATTACGTTATTGATGTATATGAAGGTCCCACGGAGAGGTAGAGGCCAACTCGCCAGGAATGTTGTAAAATATTAGTACCGAGATATTAGGTTGTGTTAGGTTAGGTTATATTACGCTATTGATGTATATAAAAGTCCCACGGAGACGTAGAGGCCAACTCATCAGGAATGTTGTCACATAATAGCGCCGAGTGGTTAGGTCGGCTTATATTAGGTTATATTACGTTATTGATGGATATGAAGGTCTCACGGAGACGTAGAGGCCAACTCGCCAGGAATGTTGTCAAATATTACCGCCGAGATGATAGGTTGGGTTAGGTTAGGTTATATTACGTTATTTATGTATATGAAGGCCCCACGGAGACGTAGAGGCCAACTCGCCAGGAATGTTGTCAAATATTATCGCCGAGTGGTTAGGTCGGCTTATATTAGGTTATATTACGTTATTGATGGATATGAAGGTCTCACGGAGACGTAGAGGCCAACTCGCCAGGAATGTTGTCAAATATTACCGCCGAGATGATAGGTTGGGTTAGGTTAGGTCATATTACGTTATTGATGTATATGAAGGTCCCACGGAGACGTAGAGGCCAACTCGCCAGGAATGTTGTCAAATATCAGTGCCGAGATATTATGTTGGGTCAGGTTAGGTTATATTACGTTATTGATGTATATAAAATTCCCACGGAGACGTAGAGGCCAACTCGCCAGGAATGTTGTCAAATATTACCGCCGAGATCTTAGGTTGGGTTAGGTCAGGTAATATTACGTTATTGACGTATATAAAAGTCCCACGGAGACGTAGAGGCCAACCCGCCAGGAATGTTGTCAAATAATAGCGCTGAAAGGTTAGGTCGGGTTATATTAGGTTATATTACGTTATTGATGGATATGAAGGTGTCACGGAGACGTAGAGGCCAACTCGCCAGAAATGTTGTCAAATATTTCCGCCGAGATGATAGGTTGGGTTAGGTTAGGTTATATTACGTTATTGACGTATATAAAAGTCCCACGGAGACGTAGAGGCCAACCCGCCAGGAATGTTGTCAAATAATAGCGCTGAAAGGTTAGGTCGGGTTATATTAGGTTATATTACGTTATTGATGGATATGAAGGTGTCACGGAGACGTAGAGGCCAACACGCCAGGAATGTTGTCAAATATTACCGCCGAGATGATAGGTTGGGTTAGGTTAGGTTATATTACGTTATTGACATATATAAAAGTCCCACGGAGACGTAGAGGCCAACCCGCCAGGAATGTTGTCAAATAATAGCGCTGAAAGGTTAGGTCGGGTTATATTAGGTTATATTACGTTATTGATGGATATGAAGGTGTCACGGAGACGTAGAGGCCAACAAGCCAGTAATGTTGTCAAATGTTACAGCCGAGATGATACGTTGGGGTATTTTAGGTTAAATTACGTTATTGATGTATATAAAAGTCCCACGGAGACGTAGAGGCCAACTCGCCAGGAATGTTGTCAAATATTAGTGCCGAGATGTTAGGTTGGATTGGGTTAGGTTATATTACGTTATTGATGTATATAAAAGCCCCACGGAGACGTAGAGGCCAACTCGCCAGGAATGTTGTCAAATATTAGTTCCGAGAGATTGGGTTGGGATAGGTTAGGTTATATTACGTTATTGATGTATATAAAGGCCTCGCGGAGACGTAGAGGCCAACCCGCCAGGAATGTTGTCAAATAATAGCGCCGAAAGGTTAGGTTGGGTTAGTTTAGGTTATATTACGTTATTGATATATGTGAAGGTCCCACGGAGACGTAGAGGCCAACTCGCCAGGAATGTTGTCAAATATTAGTGCCGAAATGTTAGGTTGGGTTAGGTTAGGTTAAATTACGTTATTGATGTATATAATGGCCCCGCGGAGACGTAGAGGCCAACCCGCCAGGAATTTTGTCAAATAATAGCGCCGAAAGGTTAGGTTGGGTTAGTTTAGGTTATATTACGTTATTGATATATGTGAAGGTCCCACGGAGACGTAGAGGCCAACTCGCCAGGAATGTTGTCAAATATTAGTGCCGAGAGATTGCGTTGGGTTAGGTTAGGTTATATTACGTTATTGATGTATATAAAGGCCCCGCGGAGACGTAGAGTCCAACCCGCCAGGAATGTTGTCAAATAATAGCTCCGAAAGGTTAGGTTGTGTTATTTTAGGTTATATTACGTTATTGATATATGTGAAGGTCCCACGAACACGTAGATGCGAACTCGCCAGGGATGTTGTCACATAATAGCGCCGAGTGGTTAGGTTGGGTTATATTAGGTTATATTACGTTATTGATGGATATGAAGGTGTCACAGAGGTGTAGAGGCCAACTCGCCAGGAATGTTGTCAAATATTACCGCCGAGATGTTAGGTTTGGTTATGTTAGGTTATATTACGTTATTGATATATATAAAGGTCCCACGGAAACGTAGAATCCAACTCGACAGGAATGTTTTCAAATATTACCGCCGAGATGATAGGTTGGCTTAGGTTAGGTTATATTACGTTATTGATGTATATGAAGGCCCCACGGAGACGTAGAGGCCAACTGGCCAGGAATGTTGTCAAATATTAGTGCCGAGAGATTGGGTTGGGTTAGGTTAGGTTATATTACGTTATTGATGTATATAAAGGCCACGCGGAGACGTAGAGGCCAACCCGCCAGTAATGTTGTCAAATATTAGTGCCGAGAGTTTGGGTTGGGTTAGGTTAGGTTATACTACGTTATTGATGTATATGAAGGCCCCACGGAGACGTAGAGGCCAACTCGCCAGGAATGTTGTCAAATATTACCGCCGATATGATAGGTTGGGCTAGGTTAGGTTATATTACGTTATTGATGTATATAAAGGTCCAAGGAAACATAGAGGCCAACAAGCCAGGAATGTTGTCAAATATTACCGCCGAGATGTTACGTTGGTTTAGGTTAGGTTAAATTACGTTATTGATGTATATGAAGGTCCCACGGAGAGGTAGAGGCCAACTCGCCAGGAATGTTGTAAAATATTAGTACCGAGATATTAGGTTGTGTTAGGTTAGGTTATATTACGCTATTGATGTATATAAAAGTCCCACGGAGACGTAGAGGCCAACTCGCCAGGAATGTTGTCACATAATAGCGCCGAGTGGTTAGGTCGGCTTATATTAGGTTATATTACGTTATTGATGGATATGAAGGTCTCACGGAGACGTAGAGGCCAACTCGCCAGGAATGTTGTCAAATATTACCGCCGAGATGATAGGTTGGGTTAGGTTAGGTTATATTACGTTATTTATGTATATGAAGGCCCCACGGAGACGTAGAGGCCAACTCGCCAGGAATGTTGTCAAATATTACCGCCGAGTGGTTAGGTTGGCTTATATTAGGTTATATTACGTTATTGATGGATATGAAGGTCTCACGGAGACGTAGAGGCCAACTCGCCAGGAATGTTGTCAAATATTACCGCCGAGATGATAGGTTGGGTTAGGTTAGGTCATATTACGTTATTGATGTATATGAAGGTCCCACGGAGACGTAGAGGCCAACTCGCCAGGAATGTTGTCAAATATCAGTGCCGAGATATTATGTTGGGTCAGGTTAGGTTATATTACGTTATTGATGTATATAAAATTCCCACGGAGACGTAGAGGCCAACTCGCCAGGAATGTTGTCAAATATTACCGCCGAGATCTTAGGTTGGGTTAGGTCAGGTAATATTACGTTATTGACGTATATAAAAATCCCACGGAGACGTAGAGGCCAACCCGCCAGGAATGTTGTCAAATAATAGCGCTGAAAGGTTAGGTCGGGTTATATTAGGTTATATTACGTTATTGATGGATATGAAGGTGTCACGGAGACGTAGAGGCCAACTCGCCAGAAATGTTGTCAAATATTACCGCCGAGATGATAGGTTGGGTTAGGTTAGGTTATATTACGTTATTGATGTATATAAAGGTCCCACGGAAACATAGAGGCCAACAAGCCAGGAATGTTGTCAAATATTACCGCCGAGATGTTACGTTGGTTTAGGTTAGGTAATATTATGTTACTGATGTATATGAAGGTCCCACGGAAACATGGAGGCCAACAAGACAGGAATGTTGTCAAATATTACCGCCGAGATGTTACGTTGGTTTAGGTTAGGTTAAATTACGTTATTGATGTATATGAAGGTCCCACGGAGAGGTAGAGGCGAACTCGCCAGGAATGTTGTCAAATATTAGTGCCGAAATGTTAGGTTGGGTTAAGTTAGGTAATATTACCTTATTGATATATATGAAGGTCCCACGGTGACGTAGAGGCCAGCTCGCCAGGAATGTTGTCAAATATTACCGCCGATGTGTTAGGTTGGGTTAGGTTAGGTTATACTACGTTATTGATGTATATGAAGGTCCCACGGAGACGTAGAGGCCAACTCGCCAGGAATGTTGTCAAATATTAGTGCCGAGATGTTAGGTTGGATTGGGTTAGGTTATATTACGTTATTGATGTATATAAAAGCCCCACGGAGACGTAGAGGCCAACTCGCCAGGAATGTTGTCAAATATTAGTTCCGAGAGATTGGGTTGGGATAGGTTAGGTTATATTACGTTATTGATGTATATAAAGGCCTCGCGTAGACGTAGAGGCCAACCCGCCAGGAATGTTGTCAAATAATAGCGCCGAAAGGTTAGGTTGGGTTAGTTTAGGTTATATTACGTTATTGATATATGTGAAGGTCCCACGGAGACGTAGAGGCCAACTCGCCAGGAATGTTGTCAAATATTAGTGCCGAAATGTTAGGTTGGGTTAGGTTAGGTTAAATTACGTTATTGATGTATATAATGGCCCCGCGGAGACGTAGAGGCCAACCCGCCAGGAATTTTGTCAAATAATAGCGCCGAAAGGTTAGGTTGGGTTAGTTTAGGTTATATTACGTTATTGATATATGTGAAGGTCCCACGGAGACGTAGAGGCCAACTCGCCAGGAATGTTGTCAAATATTACCGCCGAGTGGTTAGGTTGGCTTATATTAGGTTATATTACGTTATTGATGGATATGAAGGTCTCACGGAGACGTAGAGGCCAACTCGCCAGGAATGTTGTCAAATATTACCGCCGAGATGATAGGTTGGGTTAGGTTAGGTCATATTACGTTATTGATGTATATGAAGGTCCCACGGAGACGTAGAGGCCAACTCGCCAGGAATGTTGTCAAATATCAGTGCCGAGATATTATGTTGGGTCAGGTTAGGTTATATTACGTTATTGATGTATATAAAATTCCCACGGAGACGTAGAGGCCAACTCGCCAGGAATGTTGTCAAATATTACCGCCGAGATCTTAGGTTGGGTTAGGTCAGGTAATATTACGTTATTGACGTATATAAAAATCCCACGGAGACGTAGAGGCCAACCCGCCAGGAATGTTGTCAAATAATAGCGCTGAAAGGTTAGGTCGGGTTATATTAGGTTATATTACGTTATTGATGGATATGAAGGTGTCACGGAGACGTAGAGGCCAACTCGCCAGAAATGTTGTCAAATATTACCGCCGAGATGATAGGTTGGGTTAGGTTAGGTTATATTACGTTATTGATGTATATAAAGGTCCCACGGAAACATAGAGGCCAACAAGCCAGGAATGTTGTCAAATATTACCGCCGAGATGTTACGTTGGTTTAGGTTAGGTAATATTATGTTACTGATGTATATGAAGGTCCCACGGAAACATGGAGGCCAACAAGACAGGAATGTTGTCAAATATTACCGCCGAGATGTTACGTTGGTTTAGGTTAGGTTAAATTACGTTATTGATGTATATGAAGGTCCCACGGAGAGGTAGAGGCGAACTCGCCAGGAATGTTGTCAAATATTAGTGCCGAAATGTTAGGTTGGGTTAAGTTAGGTAATATTACCTTATTGATATATATGAAGGTCCCACGGTGACGTAGAGGCCAGCTCGCCAGGAATGTTGTCAAATATTACCGCCGATGTGTTAGGTTGGGTTAGGTTAGGTTATACTACGTTATTGATGTATATGAAGGCCCCACGGAGACGTAGAGGCCAACTCGCCAGGAATGTTGTCAAATATTACCGCCGATATGATAGGTTGGGCTAGGTTAGGTTATATTACGTTATTGATGTATATAAAGGTCCAAGGAAACATAGAGGCCAACAAGCCAGGAATGTTGTCAAATATTACCGCCGAGATGTTACGTTGGTTTAGGTTAGGTTAAATTACGTTATTGATGTATATGAAGGTCCCACGGAGAGGTAGAGGCCAACTCGCCAGGAATGTTGTAAAATATTAGTACCGAGATATTAGGTTGTGTTAGGTTAGGTTATATTACGCTATTGATGTATATAAAAGTCCCACGGAGACGTAGAGGCCAACTCGCCAGGAATGTTGTCACATAATAGCGCCGAGTGGTTAGGTCGGCTTATATTAGGTTATATTACGTTATTGATGGATATGAAGGTCTCACGGAGACGTAGAGGCCAACTCGCCAGGAATGTTGTCAAATATTACCGCCGAGATGATAGGTTGGGTTAGGTTAGGTTATATTACGTTATTTATGTATATGAAGGCCCCACGGAGACGTAGAGGCCAACTCGCCAGGAATGTTGTCAAATATTACCGCCGAGTGGTTAGGTTGGCTTATATTAGGTTATATTACGTTATTGATGGATATGAAGGTCTCACGGAGACGTAGAGGCCAACTCGCCAGGAATGTTGTCAAATATTACCGCCGAGATGATAGGTTGGGTTAGGTTAGGTCATATTACGTTATTGATGTATATGAAGGTCCCACGGAGACGTAGAGGCCAACTCGCCAGGAATGTTGTCAAATATCAGTGCCGAGATATTATGTTGGGTCAGGTTAGGTTATATTACGTTATTGATGTATATAAAATTCCCACGGAGACGTAGAGGCCAACTCGCCAGGAATGTTGTCAAATATTACCGCCGAGATCTTAGGTTGGGTTAGGTCAGGTAATATTACGTTATTGACGTATATAAAAATCCCACGGAGACGTAGAGGCCAACCCGCCAGGAATGTTGTCAAATAATAGCGCTGAAAGGTTAGGTCGGGTTATATTAGGTTATATTACGTTATTGATGGATATGAAGGTGTCACGGAGACGTAGAGGCCAACTCGCCAGAAATGTTGTCAAATATTACCGCCGAGATGATAGGTTGGGTTAGGTTAGGTTATATTACGTTATTGATGTATATAAAGGTCCCACGGAAACATAGAGGCCAACAAGCCAGGAATGTTGTCAAATATTACCGCCGAGATGTTACGTTGGTTTAGGTTAGGTAATATTATGTTACTGATGTATATGAAGGTCCCACGGAAACATGGAGGCCAACAAGACAGGAATGTTGTCAAATATTACCGCCGAGATGTTACGTTGGTTTAGGTTAGGTTAAATTACGTTATTGATGTATATGAAGGTCCCACGGAGAGGTAGAGGCGAACTCGCCAGGAATGTTGTCAAATATTAGTGCCGAAATGTTAGGTTGGGTTAAGTTAGGTAATATTACCTTATTGATATATATGAAGGTCCCACGGTGACGTAGAGGCCAGCTCGCCAGGAATGTTGTCAAATATTACCGCCGATGTGTTAGGTTGGGTTAGGTTAGGTTATACTACGTTATTGATGTATATGAAGGTCCCACGGAGACGTAGAGGCCAACTCGCCAGGAATGTTGTCAAATATTAGTGCCGAGATGTTAGGTTGGATTGGGTTAGGTTATATTACGTTATTGATGTATATAAAAGCCCCACGGAGACGTAGAGGCCAACTCGCCAGGAATGTTGTCAAATATTAGTTCCGAGAGATTGGGTTGGGATAGGTTAGGTTATATTACGTTATTGATGTATATAAAGGCCTCGCGTAGACGTAGAGGCCAACCCGCCAGGAATGTTGTCAAATAATAGCGCCGAAAGGTTAGGTTGGGTTAGTTTAGGTTATATTACGTTATTGATATATGTGAAGGTCCCACGGAGACGTAGAGGCCAACTCGCCAGGAATGTTGTCAAATATTAGTGCCGAAATGTTAGGTTGGGTTAGGTTAGGTTAAATTACGTTATTGATGTATATAATGGCCCCGCGGAGACGTAGAGGCCAACCCGCCAGGAATTTTGTCAAATAATAGCGCCGAAAGGTTAGGTTGGGTTAGTTTAGGTTATATTACGTTATTGATATATGTGAAGGTCCCACGGAGACGTAGAGGCCAACTCGCCAGGAATGTTGTCAAATATTAGTGCCGAGAGATTGCGTTGGGTTAGGTTAGGTTATATTACGTTATTGATGTATATAAAGGCCCCGCGGAGACGTAGAGACCAACCCGCCAGGAATGTTGTCAAATAATAGCTCCGAAAGGTTAGGTTGTGTTATTTTAGGTTATATTACGTTATTGATATATGTGAAGGTCCCACGAACACGTAGATGCGAACTCGCCAGGGATGTTGTCACATAATAGCGCCGAGTGGTTAGGTTGGGTTATATTAGGTTATATTACGTTATTGATGGATATGAAGGTGTCACAGAGGTGTAGAGGCCAACTCGCCAGGAATGTTGTCAAATATTACCGCCGAGATGTTAGGTTTGGTTATGTTAGGTTATATTACGTTATTGATATATATAAAGGTCCCACGGAAACGTAGAATCCAACTCGACAGGAATGTTTTCAAATATTACCGCCGAGATGATAGGTTGGCTTAGGTTAGGTTATATTACGTTATTGATGTATATGAAGGCCCCACGGAGACGTAGAGGCCAACTGGCCAGGAATGTTGTCAAATATTAGTGCCGAGAGATTGGGTTGGGTTAGGTTAGGTTATATTACGTTATTGATGTATATAAAGGCCACGCGGAGACGTAGAGGCCAACCCGCCAGTAATGTTGTCAAATATTAGTGCCGAGAGGTTGGGTTGGGTTAGGTTAGGTTATACTACGTTATTGATGTATATGAAGGCCCCACGGAGACGTAGAGGCCAACTCGCCAGGAATGTTGTCAAATATTACCGCCGATATGATAGGTTGGGCTAGGTTAGGTTATATTACGTTATTGATGTATATAAAGGTCCAAGGAAACATAGAGGCCAACAAGCCAGGAATGTTGTCAAATATTACCGCCGAGATGTTACGTTGGTTTAGGTTAGGTTAAATTACGTTATTGATGTATATGAAGGTCCCACGGAGAGGTAGAGGCCAACTCGCCAGGAATGTTGTAAAATATTAGTACCGAGATATTAGGTTGTGTTAGGTTAGGTTATATTACGCTATTGATGTATATAAAAGTCCCACGGAGACGTAGAGGCCAACTCGCCAGGAATGTTGTCACATAATAGCGCCGAGTGGTTAGGTCGGCTTATATTAGGTTATATTACGTTATTGATGGATATGAAGGTCTCACGGAGACGTAGAGGCCAACTCGCCAGGAATGTTGTCAAATATTACCGCCGAGATGATAGGTTGGGTTAGGTTAGGTTATATTACGTTATTTATGTATATGAAGGCCCCACGGAGACGTAGAGGCCAACTCGCCAGGAATGTTGTCAAATATTACCGCCGAGTGGTTAGGTCGGCTTATATTAGGTTATATTACGTTATTGATGGATATGAAGGTCTCACGGAGACGTAGAGGCCAACTCGCCAGGAATGTTGTCAAATATTACCGCCGAGATGATAGGTTGGGTTAGGTTAGGTCATATTACGTTATTGATGTATATGAAGGTCCCACGGAGACGTAGAGGCCAACTCGCCAGGAATGTTGTCAAATATCAGTGCCGAGATATTATGTTGGGTCAGGTTAGGTTATATTACGTTATTGATGTATATAAAATTCCCACGGAGACGTAGAGGCCAACTCGCCAGGAATGTTGTCAAATATTACCGCCGAGATCTTAGGTTGGGTTAGGTCAGGTAATATTACGTTATTGACGTATATAAAAATCCCACGGAGACGTAGAGGCCAACCCGCCAGGAATGTTGTCAAATAATAGCGCTGAAAGGTTAGGTCGGGTTATATTAGGTTATATTACGTTATTGATGGATATGAAGGTGTCACGGAGACGTAGAGGCCAACTCGCCAGAAATGTTGTCAAATATTACCGCCGAGATGATAGGTTGGGTTAGGTTAGGTTATATTACGTTATTGACGTATATAAAAGTCCCACGGAGACGTAGAGGCCAACCCGCCAGGAATGTTGTCAAATAATAGCGCTGAAAGGTTAGGTCGGGTTATATTAGGTTATATTACGTTATTGATGGATATGAAGGTGTCACGGAGACGTAGAGGCCAACTCGCCAGGAATGTTGTCAAATATTACCGCCGAGATGATAGGTTGGGTTAGGTTAGGTTATATTACGTTATTGACGTATATAAAAGTCCCACGGAGACGTAGAGGCTAACCCGCCAGGAATGTTGTCAAATATTAGTGCCGAGAGGTTGGGTTGGGTTAGGTTAGGTTATACTACGTTATTGATGTATATGAAGGCCCCACGGAGACGTAGAGGCCAACTCGCCAGGAATGTTGTCAAATATTACCGCCGATATGATAGGTTGGGCTAGGTTAGGTTATATTACGTTATTGATGTATATAAAGGTCCAAGGAAACATAGAGGCCAACAAGCCAGGAATGTTGTCAAATATTACCGCCGAGATGTTACGTTGGTTTAGGTTAGGTTAAATTACGTTATTGATGTATATGAAGGTCCCACGGAGAGGTAGAGGCCAACTCGCCAGGAATGTTGTAAAATATTAGTACCGAGATATTAGGTTGTGTTAGGTTAGGTTATATTACGCTATTGATGTATATAAAAGTCCCACGGAGACGTAGAGGCCAACTCATCAGGAATGTTGTCACATAATAGCGCCGAGTGGTTAGGTCGGCTTATATTAGGTTATATTACGTTATTGATGGATATGAAGGTCTCACGGAGACGTAGAGGCCAACTCGCCAGGAATGTTGTCAAATATTACCGCCGAGATGATAGGTTGGGTTAGGTTAGGTTATATTACGTTATTTATGTATATGAAGGCCCCACGGAGACGTAGAGGCCAACTCGCCAGGAATGTTGTCAAATATTATCGCCGAGTGGTTAGGTCGGCTTATATTAGGTTATATTACGTTATTGATGGATATGAAGGTCTCACGGAGACGTAGAGGCCAACTCGCCAGGAATGTTGTCAAATATTACCGCCGAGATGATAGGTTGGGTTAGGTTAGGTCATATTACGTTATTGATGTATATGAAGGTCCCACGGAGACGTAGAGGCCAACTCGCCAGGAATGTTGTCAAATATCAGTGCCGAGATATTATGTTGGGTCAGGTTAGGTTATATTACGTTATTGATGTATATAAAATTCCCACGGAGACGTAGAGGCCAACTCGCCAGGAATGTTGTCAAATATTACCGCCGAGATCTTAGGTTGGGTTAGGTCAGGTAATATTACGTTATTGACGTATATAAAAGTCCCACGGAGACGTAGAGGCCAACCCGCCAGGAATGTTGTCAAATAATAGCGCTGAAAGGTTAGGTCGGGTTATATTAGGTTATATTACGTTATTGATGGATATGAAGGTGTCACGGAGACGTAGAGGCCAACTCGCCAGAAATGTTGTCAAATATTTCCGCCGAGATGATAGGTTGGGTTAGGTTAGGTTATATTACGTTATTGACGTATATAAAAGTCCCACGGAGACGTAGAGGCCAACCCGCCAGGAATGTTGTCAAATAATAGCGCTGAAAGGTTAGGTCGGGTTATATTAGGTTATATTACGTTATTGATGGATATGAAGGTGTCACGGAGACGTAGAGGCCAACACGCCAGGAATGTTGTCAAATATTACCGCCGAGATGATAGGTTGGGTTAGGTTAGGTTATATTACGTTATTGACGTATATAAAAGTCCCACGGAGACGTAGAGGCCAACCCGCCAGGAATGTTGTCAAATAATAGCGCTGAAAGGTTAGGTCGGGTTATATTAGGTTATATTACGTTATTGATGGATATGAAGGTGTCACGGAGACGTAGAGGCCAACAAGCCAGTAATGTTGTCAAATGTTACAGCCGAGATGATACGTTGGGGTATTTTAGGTTAAATTACGTTATTGATGTATATAAAAGTCCCACGGAGACGTAGAGGCCAACTCGCCAGGAATGTTGTCAAATATTAGTGGCGAGATGTTAGGTTGGATTGGGTTAGGTTATATTACGTTATTGATGTATATAAAAGCCCCACGGAGACGTAGAGGCCAACTCGCCAGGAATGTTGTCAAATATTAGTTCCGAGAGATTGGGTTGGGATAGGTTAGGTTATATTACGTTATTGATGTATATAAAGGCCTCGCGGAGACGTAGAGGCCAACCCGCCAGGAATGTTGTCAAATAATAGCGCCGAAAGGTTAGGTTGGGTTAGTTTAGGTTATATTACGTTATTGATATATGTGAAGGTCCGACGGAGACGTAGAGGCCAACTCGCCAGGAATGTTGTCAAATATTAGTGCCGAAATGTTAGGTTGGGTTAGGTTAGGTTATATTACGTTATTGATATATGTGAAGGTCCCACGGAGACTTAGAGGCCAACTCGCCAGGAATGTTGTCAAATATTAGTGCCGAGAGATTGCGTTGGGTTAGGTTAGGTTATATTACGTTATTGATGTATATAAAGGCCCCGCGGAGACGTAGAGACCAACCCGCCAGGAATGTTGTCAAATAATAGCTCCGAAAGGTTAGGTTGTGTTATTTTAGGTTATATTACGTTATTGATATATGTGAAGGTCCCACGAACACGTAGATGCGAACTCGCCAGGGATGTTGTCACATAATAGCGCCGAGTGGTTAGGTTGGGTTATATTAGGTTATATTACGTTATTGATGGATATGAAGGTGTCACAGAGGTGTAGAGGCCAACTCGCCAGGAATGTTGTCAAATATTACCGCCGAGATGTTAGGTTTGGTTATGTTAGGTTATATTACGTTATTGATATATATAAAGGTCCCACGGAAACGTAGAATCCAACTCGACAGGAATGTTTTCAAATATTACCGCCGAGATGATAGGTTGGCTTAGGTTAGGTTATATTACGTTATTGATGTATATGAAGGCCCCACGGAGACGTAGAGGCCAACTGGCCAGGAATGTTGTCAAATATTAGTGCCGAGAGATTGGGTTGGGTTAGGTTAGGTTATATTACATTATTGATGTATATAAAGGCCACGCGGAGACGTAGAGGCCAACCCGCCAGTAATGTTGTCAAATATTAGTGCCGAGAGTTTGGGTTGGGTTAGGTTAGGTTATACTACGTTATTGATGTATATGAAGGCCCCACGGAGACGTAGAGGCCAACTCGCCAGGAATGTTGTCAAATATTACCGCCGATATGATAGGTTGGGCTAGGTTAGGTTATATTACGTTATTGATGTATATAAAGGTCCAAGGAAACATAGAGGCCAACAAGCCAGGAATGTTGTCAAATATTACCGCCGAGATGTTACGTTGGTTTAGGTTAGGTTAAATTACGTTATTGATGTATATGAAGGTCCCACGGAGAGGTAGAGGCCAACTCGCCAGGAATGTTGTAAAATATTAGTACCGAGATATTAGGTTGGGTTAGGTTAGGTTATATTACGTTATTTATGTATATGAAGGCCCCACGGAGACGTAGAGGCCAACTCGCCAGGAATGTTGTCAAATATTACCGCCGAGTGGTTAGGTCGGCTTATATTAGGTTATATTACGTTATTGATGGATATGAAGGTCTCACGGAGACGTAGAGGCCAACTCGCCAGGAATGTTGTCAAATATTACCGCCGAGATGATAGGTTGGGTTAGGTTAGGTCATATTACGTTATTGATGTATATGAAGGTCCCACGGAGACGTAGAGGCCAACTCGCCAGGAATGTTGTCAAATATCAGTGCCGAGATATTATGTTGGGTCAGGTTAGGTTATATTACGTTATTGATGTATATAAAATTCCCACGGAGACGTAGAGGCCAACTCGCCAGGAATGTTGTCAAATATTACCGCCGAGATCTTAGGTTGGGTTAGGTCAGGTAATATTACGTTATTGACGTATATAAAAATCCCACGGAGACGTAGAGGCCAACCCGCCAGGAATGTTGTCAAATAATAGCGCTGAAAGGTTAGGTCGGGTTATATTAGGTTATATTACGTTATTGATGGATATGAAGGTGTCACGGAGACGTAGAGGCCAACTCGCCAGAAATGTTGTCAAATATTACCGCCGAGATGATAGGTTGGGTTAGGTTAGGTTATATTACGTTATTGACGTATATAAAAGTCCCACGGAGACGTAGAGGCCAACCCGCCAGGAATGTTGTCAAATAATAGCGCTGAAAGGTTAGGTCGGGTTATATTAGGTTATATTACGTTATTGATGGATATGAAGGTGTCACGGAGACGTAGAGGCCAACTCGCCAGGAATGTTGTCAAATATTACCGCCGAGATGATAGGTTGGGTTAGGTTAGGTTATATTACGTTATTGACGTATATAAAAGTCCCACGGAGACGTAGAGGCTAACCCGCCAGGAATGTTGTCAAATATTAGTGCCGAGAGGTTGGGTTGGGTTAGGTTAGGTTATACTACGTTATTGATGTATATGAAGGCCCCACGGAGACGTAGAGGCCAACTCGCCAGGAATGTTGTCAAATATTACCGCCGATATGATAGGTTGGGCTAGGTTAGGTTATATTACGTTATTGATGTATATAAAGGTCCAAGGAAACATAGAGGCCAACAAGCCAGGAATGTTGTCAAATATTACCGCCGAGATGTTACGTTGGTTTAGGTTAGGTTAAATTACGTTATTGATGTATATGAAGGTCCCACGGAGAGGTAGAGGCCAACTCGCCAGGAATGTTGTAAAATATTAGTACCGAGATATTAGGTTGTGTTAGGTTAGGTTATATTACGCTATTGATGTATATAAAAGTCCCACGGAGACGTAGAGGCCAACTCATCAGGAATGTTGTCACATAATAGCGCCGAGTGGTTAGGTCGGCTTATATTAGGTTATATTACGTTATTGATGGATATGAAGGTCTCACGGAGACGTAGAGGCCAACTCGCCAGGAATGTTGTCAAATATTACCGCCGAGATGATAGGTTGGGTTAGGTTAGGTTATATTACGTTATTTATGTATATGAAGGCCCCACGGAGACGTAGAGGCCAACTCGCCAGGAATGTTGTCAAATATTATCGCCGAGTGGTTAGGTCGGCTTATATTAGGTTATATTACGTTATTGATGGATATGAAGGTCTCACGGAGACGTAGAGGCCAACTCGCCAGGAATGTTGTCAAATATTACCGCCGAGATGATAGGTTGGGTTAGGTTAGGTCATATTACGTTATTGATGTATATGAAGGTCCCACGGAGACGTAGAGGCCAACTCGCCAGGAATGTTGTCAAATATCAGTGCCGAGATATTATGTTGGGTCAGGTTAGGTTATATTACGTTATTGATGTATATAAAATTCCCACGGAGACGTAGAGGCCAACTCGCCAGGAATGTTGTCAAATATTACCGCCGAGATCTTAGGTTGGGTTAGGTCAGGTAATATTACGTTATTGACGTATATAAAAGTCCCACGGAGACGTAGAGGCCAACCCGCCAGGAATGTTGTCAAATAATAGCGCTGAAAGGTTAGGTCGGGTTATATTAGGTTATATTACGTTATTGATGGATATGAAGGTGTCACGGAGACGTAGAGGCCAACTCGCCAGAAATGTTGTCAAATATTTCCGCCGAGATGATAGGTTGGGTTAGGTTAGGTTATATTACGTTATTGACGTATATAAAAGTCCCACGGAGACGTAGAGGCCAACCCGCCAGGAATGTTGTCAAATAATAGCGCTGAAAGGTTAGGTCGGGTTATATTAGGTTATATTACGTTATTGATGGATATGAAGGTGTCACGGAGACGTAGAGGCCAACACGCCAGGAATGTTGTCAAATATTACCGCCGAGATGATAGGTTGGGTTAGGTTAGGTTATATTACGTTATTGACGTATATAAAAGTCCCACGGAGACGTAGAGGCCAACCCGCCAGGAATGTTGTCAAATAATAGCGCTGAAAGGTTAGGTCGGGTTATATTAGGTTATATTACGTTATTGATGGATATGAAGGTGTCACGGAGACGTAGAGGCCAACAAGCCAGTAATGTTGTCAAATGTTACAGCCGAGATGATACGTTGGGGTATTTTAGGTTAAATTACGTTATTGATGTATATAAAAGTCCCACGGAGACGTAGAGGCCAACTCGACAGGAATGTTGTAAAATATTACCGCCGAGATGTTCCGTTGGGTTAGGCTAGGTTAAATTACGTTATTGATGTATATAAAAGTCCCACGGAGACGTAGAGGCCAACTCGCCAGGAATATTGTCATATAATAGCGCCGAGTGGTTAGGTTGGGTTATATTAGGTTATATTACGTTATTGATGGATATGAAGGTGTCACGGACGTGTAGAGGCCAACTCGCCAGGAATGTTGTCAAATATTACCGCCGAGATGATAGGTTGGGTTAGGTTAGGTTATATTACGTTATTGATGTATATGAAGGCCCCACGGAGACGTAGAGGCCAACTCGACAGGAATGTTTTCAAATAATACCGCCGAGATGATAGGTTGGCTTAGGTTAGGTCATATTACGTTATTGATGTATATAAAAGTCCCACGGAGACGTAAAGGCCAACTCGCCAGGAATGTTGTCAAATATCAGTGCCGAGGTGTTAGGTTGGATTAGGTTAGGTTATATTACGTTATTGATGTATATAAAAGTCCCACGGAGACGTAAAGGCCAACTCGCCAGGAATGTTGTCAAATATCAGTGCCGAGGTGTTAGGTTGGATTAGGTTAGGTTATATTACGTTATTGATGTATATAAAATTCCCACGGAGACGTAGAGGCCAACTCGCCAGGAATGTTGTCAAATATTAGTGTCGAGATGTTAGGTTGGGTTAGGTTAGGTAATATTACGTTATTGATATATATGAAGGTCCCACGGAGACGTAGAGTCCAACTCGCCAGGAATGTTGTCAAATATTACCGCCGAGTGGTTAGGTCGGGTTATATTAGGTTATATTACGTTACTGATGGATATGAAGGTCTCACGGCGACGTAGAGGCCAACTCTACAGGAATGTTGTCAAATATTAGTACCGAGATGTTAGGTTGGGTTAGGTTAGCTTATATTACGCCATTGATGTATATAAAAGTCCCACGGAAACCATGAGGCCAATAAGCCAGGAATGTTGTCAAATATTACCGCTGTGATGTGAGATTGGGTTAGGTTAGGTTATATTACGTTATTGACGTATATAATTGTCCCACGGAGACGTAGAGGCCAACCCGCCAGGAATGTTGTCAAATAATAGCGCTGAAAGGTTAGGTTGGGTTAGTTTAGGTTATATTACGTTATTGATATATGTGAAGGTCCCACGGAGACGAAGAGGCCAACTCGCCAGGAATGTTGTCAAATATTACCGCCGAGATGTTAGGTTGGTTTAGGTTAGGTTAAATTACGTTATTGATGTATATGAAGGTCCCACGGGGAGGTAGAGGCCAACTCGACAGGAATGTTTTCAAATAATACCGCCGAGATGATAGGTTGGCTTAGGTTAGGTTATATTACGTTATTGATGTGTATGAAGTCCCCACGGAGACGTAGAGGCCAACTCGCCAGGAATGTTGTAAAATATTAGTACCGAGATATTAGGTTGTGTTAGGTTAGGTTATATTACGCTATTGATGTATATAAAAGTCCCACGGAGACGTAAAGGCCAACTCGCCAGGAATGTTGTCAAATATCAGTGCCGAGGTGTTAGGTTGGATTAGGTTAGGTTATATTACGTTATTGATGTATATAAAATTCCCACGGAGACGTAGAGGCCAACTCGCCAGGAATGTTGTCAAATATTAGTGCCGAGATGTTAGGTTGGGTTAGGTTAGGTAATATTACGTTATTGATATATATGAAGGTCCCACGGAGACGTAGAGTCCAACTCGCCAGGAATGTTGTCAAATATTACCGCCGAGTGGTTAGGTCGGGTTATATTAGGTTATATTACGTTACTGATGGATATGAAGGTCTCACGGAGACGTAGAGGCCAACTCGCCAGGAATGTTGTCAAATATTACCGCCGAGATGATAGGTTGGGTTAGGTTAGGTCATATTACGTTATTGATGTATATGAAGGTCCCACGGAGACGTAGAGGCCAACTCGCCAGGAATGTTGTCAAATATCAGTGCCGAGATATTATGTTGGGTCAGGTTAGGTTATATTACGTTATTGATGTATATAAAATTCCCACGGAGACGTAGAGGCCAACTCGCCAGGAATGTTGTCAAATATTACCGCCGAGATCTTAGGTTGGGTTAGGTCAGGTAATATTACGTTATTGACGTATATAAAAGTCCCACGGAGACGTAGAGGCCAACCCGCCAGGAATGTTGTCAAATAATAGCGCTGAAAGGTTAGGTCGGGTTATATTAGGTTATATTACGTTATTGATGGATATGAAGGTGTCACGGAGACGTAGAGGCCAACTCGCCAGAAATGTTGTCAAATATTACCGCCGAGATGATAGGTTGGGTTAGGTTAGGTTATATTACGTTATTGACGTATATAAAAGTCCCACGGAGACGTAGAGGCCAGCTCGCCAGGAATGTTGTCAAATATTACCGCCGATGTGTTAGGTTGGGTTAGGTTAGGTTATACTACGTTATTGATGTATATGAAGGTCCCACGGAGACGTAGAGGCCAACTCGCCAGGAATGTTGTCAAATATTAGTGCCGAGATGTTAGGTTGGATTGGGTTAGGTTATATTACGTTATTGATGTATATAAAAGCCCCACGGAGACGTAGAGGCCAACTCGCCAGGAATGTTGTCAAATATTAGTTCCGAGAGATTGGGTTGGGATAGGTTAGGTTATATTACGTTATTGATGTATATAAAGGCCCCGCGGAGACGTAGAGGCCAACCCGCCAGGAATGTTGTCAAATAATAGCGCCGAAAGGTTAGGTTGGGTTAGTTTAGGTTATATTACGTTATTGATATATGTGAAGGTCCCACGGAGACGTAGAGGCCAACTCGCCAGGAATGTTGTCAAATATTAGTGCCGAGATGTTAGGTTGGGTTAGGTTAGGTTAAATTACGTTATTGATGTATATAATGGCCCCGCGGAGATGTAGAGGCCAACCCGCCAGGAATTTTGTCAAATAATAGCGCCGAAATGTTAGGTTGGGTTAGTTTAGGTTATATTACGTTATTGATATATGTGAAGGTCCCACGGAGACGTAGAGGCCAACTCGCCAGGAATGTTGTCAAATATTAGTGCCGAGAGATTGCGTTGGGTTAGGTTAGGTTATATTACGTTATTGATGTATATAAAGGCCCCGCGGAGACGTAGAGACCAACCCGCCAGGAATGTTGTCAAATAATAGCTCCGAAAGGTTAGGTTGTGTTATTTTAGGTTATATTACGTTATTGATATATGTGAAGGTCCCACGAACACGTAGATGCGAACTCGCCAGGGATGTTGTCACATAATAGCGCCGAGTGGTTAGGTTGGGTTATATTAGGTTATATTACGTTATTGATGGATATGAAGGTGTCACAGAGGTGTAGAGGCCAACTCGCCAGGAATGTTGTCAAATATTACCGCCGAGATGTTAGGTTTGGTTATGTTAGGTTATATTACGTTATTGATATATATAAAGGTCCCACGGAAACGTAGAATCCAACTCGACAGGAATGTTTTCAAATATTACCGCCGAGATGATAGGTTGGCTTAGGTTAGGTTATATTACGTTATTGATGTATATGAAGGCCCCACGGAGACGTAGAGGCCAACTGGCCAGGAATGTTGTCAAATATTAGTGCCGAGAGATTGGGTTGGGTTAGGTTAGGTTATATTACGTTATTGATGTATATAAAGGCCACGCGGAGACGTAGAGGCCAACCCGCCAGTAATGTTGTCAAATATTAGTGCCGAGAGGTTGGGTTGGGTTAGGTTAGGTTATACTACGTTATTGATGTATATGAAGGCCCCACGGAGACGTAGAGGCCAACTCGCCAGGAATGTTGTCAAATATTACCGCCGATATGATAGGTTGGGCTAGGTTAGGTTATATTACGTTATTGATGTATATAAAGGTCCAAGGAAACATAGAGGCCAACAAGCCAGGAATGTTGTCAAATATTACCGCCGAGATGTTACGTTGGTTTAAGTTAGGTTAAATTACGTTATTGATGTATATGAAGGTCCCACGGAGAGGTAGAGGCCAACTCGCCAGGAATGTTGTAAAATATTAGTACCGAGATATTAGGTTGTGTTAGGTTAGGTTATATTACGCTATTGATGTATATAAAAGTCCCACGGAGACGTAGAGGCCAACTCGCCAGGAATGTTGTCACATAATAGCGCCGAGTGGTTAGGTCGGCTTATATTAGGTTATATTACGTTATTGATGGATATGAAGGTCTCACGGAGACGTAGAGGCCAACTCGCCAGGAATGTTGTCAAATATTACCGCCGAGATGATAGGTTGGGTTAGGTTAGGTCATATTACGTTATTGATGTATATGAAGGTCCCACGGAGACGTAGAGGCCAACTCGCCAGGAATGTTGTCAAATATCAGTGCCGAGATATTATGTTGGGTCAGGTTAGGTTATATTACGTTATTGATGTATATAAAATTCCCACGGAGACGTAGAGGCCAACTCGCCAGGAATGTTGTCAAATATTACCGCCGAGACCTTAGGTTGGGTTAGGTCAGGTAATATTACGTTATTGACGTATATAAAAATCCCACGGAGACGTAGAGGCCAACCCGCCAGGAATGTTGTCAAATAATAGCGCTGAAAGGTTAGGTCGGGTTATATTAGGTTATATTACGTTATTGATGGATATGAAGGTGTCACGGAGACGTAGAGGCCAACTCGCCAGAAATGTTGTCAAATATTACCGCCGAGATGATAGGTTGGGTTAGGTTAGGTTATATTACGTTATTGACGTATATAAAAGTCCCACGGAGACGTAGAGGCCAACCCGCCAGGAATGTTGTCAAATAATAGCGCTGAAAGGTTAGGTCGGGTTATATTAGGTTATATTACGTTATTGATGGATATGAAGGTGTCACGGAGACGTAGAGGCCAACTCGCCAGGAATGTTGTCAAATATTACCGCCGAGATGATAGGTTGGGTTAGGTTAGGTTATATTACGTTATTGACGTATATAAAAGTCCCACGGAGACGTAGAGGCTAACCCGCCAGGAATGTTGTCAAATATTAGTGCCGAGAGGTTGGGTTGGGTTAGGTTAGGTTATACTACGTTATTGATGTATATGAAGGCCCCACGGAGACGTAGAGGCCAACTCGCCAGGAATGTTGTCAAATATTACCGCCGATATGATAGGTTGGGCTAGGTTAGGTTATATTACGTTATTGATGTATATAAAGGTCCAAGGAAACATAGAGGCCAACAAGCCAGGAATGTTGTCAAATATTACCGCCGAGATGTTACGTTGGTTTAGGTTAGGTTAAATTACGTTATTGATGTATATGAAGGTCCCACGGAGAGGTAGAGGCCAACTCGCCAGGAATGTTGTCAAATATCAGTGCCGAGATATTATGTTGGGTCAGGTTAGGTTATATTACGTTATTGATGTATATAAAATTCCCACGGAGACGTGGAGGCCAACTCGCCAGGAATGTTGTCAAATATTACCGCCGAGATCTTAGGTTGGGTTAGGTCAGGTAATATTACGTTATTGACGTATATAAAAGTCCCACGGAGACGTAGAGGCCAACCCGCCAGGAATGTTGTCAAATAATAGCGCTGAAAGGTTAGGTCGGGTTATATTAGGTTATATTACGTTATTGATGGATATGAAGGTGTCACGGAGACGTAGAGGCCAACTCGCCAGAAATGTTGTCAAATATTACCGCCGAGATGATAGGTTGGGTTAGGTTAGGTTATATTACGTTATTGACGTATATAAAAGTCCCACGGAGACGTAGAGGCCAACCCGCCAGGAATGTTGTCAAATAATAGCGCTGAAAGGTTAGGTCGGGTTATATTAGGTTATATTACGTTATTGATGGATATGAAGGTGTCACGGAGACGTAGAGGCCAACAAGCCAGTAATGTTGTCAAATGTTACAGCCGAGATGATACGTTGGGGTATTTTAGGTTAAATTACGTTATTGATGTATATAAAAGTCCCACGGAGACGTAGAGGCCAACTCGACAGGAATGTTGTAAAATATTACCGCCGAGATGTTCCGTTGGGTTAGGCTAGGTTAAATTACGTTATTGATGTATATAAAAGTCCCACGGAGACGTAGAGGCCAACTCGCCAGGAATATTGTCATATAATAGCGCCGAGTGGTTAGGTTGGGTTATATTAGGTTATATTACGTTATTGATGGATATGAAGGTGTCACGGACGTGTAGAGGCCAACTCGCCAGGAATGTTGTCAAATATTACCGCCGAGATGTTAAGTTTGGTTATGTTAGGTTATATTACGTTATTGATATATATAAAGGTCCCACGGAAACGTAGAATCCAACTCGACAGGAATGTTTTCAAATAATACCGCCGAGATGATAGGTTGGCTTAGGTTAGGTTATATTACGTTATTGATGTGTATGAAGTCCCCACGGAGACGTAGAGGCCAACTCGCCAGGAATGTTGTAAAATATTAGTACCGAGATATTAGGTTGTGTTAGGTTAGGTTATATTACGCTATTGATGTATATAAAAGTCCCACGGAGACGTAAAGGCCAACTCGCCAGGAATGTTGTCAAATATCAGTGCCGAGGTGTTAGGTTGGATTAGGTTAGGTTATATTACGTTATTGATGTATATAAAATTCCCACGGAGACGTAGAGGCCAACTCGCCAGGAATGTTGTCAAATATTAGTGCCGAGATGTTAGGTTGGGTTAGGTTAGGTAATATTACGTTATTGATATATATGAAGGTCCCACGGAGACGTAGAGTCCAACTCGCCAGGAATGTTGTCAAATATTACCGCCGAGTGGTTAGGTCGGGTTATATTAGGTTATATTACGTTACTGATGGATATGAAGGTCTCACGGCGACGTAGAGGCCAACTCTACAGGAATGTTGTCAAATATTACCGCCGAGATGTTAAGTTTGGTTATGTTAGGTTATATTACGTTATTGATATATATAAAGGTCCCACGGAAACGTAGAATCCAACTCGACAGGAATGTTTTCAAATAATACCGCCGAGATGATAGGTTGGCTTAGGTTAGGTTATATTACGTTATTGATGTGTATGAAGTCCCCACGGAGACGTAGAGGCCAACTCGCCAGGAATGTTGTAAAATATTAGTACCGAGATATTAGGTTGTGTTAGGTTAGGTTATATTACGCTATTGATGTATATAAAAGTCCCACGGAGACGTAAAGGCCAACTCGCCAGGAATGTTGTCAAATATCAGTGCCGAGGTGTTAGGTTGGATTAGGTTAGGTTATATTACGTTATTGATGTATATAAAATTCCCACGGAGACGTAGAGGCCAACTCGCCAGGAATGTTGTCAAATATTACCGCCGAGATGATAGGTTGGGTTAGGTTAGGTTATATTACGTTATTGATGTATATGAAGGCCCCACGGAGACGTAGAGGCCAACTCGCCAGGAATGTTGTCAAATATTACCGCCGAGATGTTAGGTTGGGCTAGATTAGGTTATATTACGTTATTGATGTATATAAAGGTCCCACGGAAACATAGAGGCCAACAAGCCAGGAATGTTTTCAAATATTACAGCCGAGATGTTACGTTGGGGTATTTTAGGTTAAATTACGTTATTGATGTATATAAAAGTCCCACGGAGACTTAGAGGCCAACTCGCCAGGAATGTTGTAAAATATTACCGCCGAGATGTTACGTTGGGTTAGGCTAGGTTAAATTACGTTATTGATGTATATAAAAGTCCCACGGAGACGTAGAGGCCAACTCACCAGGAATGTTGTCAAATATTGGTACCGAGATGTTAGGTTGGGTTAGGTTAGGTTATATTACGCTATTGATGTATATAAAAGTCCCACGAAAACGTAGAGGCCAACTCGCCAGGAATGTTGTCACATAATAGCGCCGAGTGGTTAGGTCGGCTTATATTAGGTTATATTACGTTATTGATGGATATGAAGGTCTCACGGAGACGTAGAGGCCAACTCGCCAGGAATGTTGTCAAATATTACCGCCGAGATGATAGGTTGGGTTAGGTTAGGTTATATTACGTTATTTATGTATATGAAGGCCCCACGGAGACGTAGAGGCCAACTCGCCAGGAATGTTGTCAAATATTACCACCGAGTGGTTAGGTCGGCTTATATTAGGTTATATTACGTTATTGATGGATATGAAGGTCTCACGGAGACGTAGAGGCCAACTCGCCAGGAATGTTGTCAAATATTACCGCCGAGATGATAGGTTGGGTTAGGTTAGGTCATATTACGTTATTGATGTATATGAAGGTCCCACGGAGACGTAGAGGCCAACTCGCCAGGAATGTTGTCAAATATCAGTGCCGAGATGTTATGTTGGGTTAGGTTAGGTTATATTACGTTATTGATGTATATAAAATTCCCACGGAGACGTAGAGGCCAACTCGCCAGGAATGTTGTCAAATATTACCGCCGAGATCTTAGGTTGGGTTAGGTCAGGTTATATTACGTTATTGACGTATATAAAAGTCCCACGGAGACGTAGAGGCCAACCCGCCAGGAATGTTGTCAAATAATAGCGCTGAAAGGTTAGGTCGGGTTATATTAGGTTATATTACGTTATTGATGGATATGAAGGTGTCACGGAGACGTAGAGGCCAACTCGCCAGGAATGTTGTCAAATATTACCGCCGAGATGATAGGTTGGGTTAGGTTAGGTTATATTACGTTATTGACGTATATAAAAGTCCCACGGAGACGTAGAGGCCAACCCGCCAGGAATGTTGTCAAATAATAGCGCTGAAAGGTTAGGTCGGGTTATATTAGGTTATATTACGTTATTGATGGACATGAAGGTGTCACGGAGACGTAGAGGCCAACAAGCCAGGAATGTTGTCAAACATTACCGCCGAGATGATAGGTTGGGTTAGGTTAGGTAATATAACGTTATTGACGTATATAAAAGTCCCACGGAGTCGTAGAGGCCAACCCGCCAGGAATGTTGTCAAATAATAGCGCTGAAAGGTTAGGTCGGGTTATATTAGGTTATATTACGTTATTGATGGATATGAAGGTGTCACGGAGACGTAGAGGCCAACAAGCTAGTAATGTTGTCAAATGTTACAGCCGAGATGATACGTTGGGGTATTTTAGGTTAAATTACGTTATTGATGTATATAAAAGTCCCACGGAGACGTAGAGGCCAACTCGACAGGAATGTTGTAAAATATTACCGCCGAGATGTTCCGTTGGGTTAGGCTAGGTTAAATTACGTTATTGATGTATATAAAAGTCCCACGGAGACGTAGAGGCCAACTCGCCAGGAATATTGTCATATAATAGCGCCGAGTGGTTAGGTTGGGTTATATTAGGTTATATTACGTTATTGATGGATATGAAGGAGTCACGGAGGTGTAGAGGCCAACTCGCCAGGAATGTTGTCAAATATTACCGCCGAGATGTTAAGTTTGGTTATGTTAGGTTATATTACGTTATTGATATATATAAAGGTCCCACGGAAACGTAGAATCCAACTCGACAGGAATGTTTTCAAATAATACCGCCGAGATGATAGGTTGGCTGAGGTTAGGTTATATTACGTTATTGATGTGTATGAAGTCCCCACGGAGACGTAGAGGCCAACTCGCCAGGAATGTTGTAAAATATTAGTACCGAGATATTAGGTTGTGTTAGGTTAGGTTATATTACGCTATTGATGTATATAAAAGTCCCACGGAGACGTAAAGGCCAACTCGCCAGGAATGTTGTCAAATATCAGTGCCGAGGTGTTAGGTTGGATTAGGTTAGGTTATATTATGTTATTGATGTATATAAAATTCCCACGGAGACGTAGAGGCCAACTCGCCAGGAATGTTGTCAAATATTAGTGCCGAGATGTTAGGTTGGGTTAGGTTAGGTAATATTACGTTACTGATGGATATGAAGGTCTCACGGCGACGTAGAGGCCAACTCTACAGGAATGTTGTCAAATATTAGTACCGAGATATTAGGTTGGGTTAGGTTAGGTTATATTACGCCATTGATGTATATAAAAGTCCCACGGAAACCATGAGGCCAATAAGCCAGGAATGTTGTCAAATATTACCGCTGTGATGTGAGATTGGGTTAGGTTAGGTTATATTACGTTATTGACGTATATAAATGTCCCACGGAGACGTAGAGGCCAACCCGCCAGGAATGTTGTCAAATAATAGCGCTGAAAGGTTAGGTTGGGTTAGTTTAGGTTATATTACGTTATTGATATATGTGAAGGTCCCACGGAGACGTAGAGGCCAACTCGCCAGGAATGTTGTCACATAATAGCGCCGAGTGGATAGGTCGGGTTATATTAGGTTATATTACGTTATTGATGGATATGAAGGTCTCACGGAGACGTAGAGGCCAACTCGCCAGGAATGTTGTAAAATATTACCGCCGAGATGTTACGTTGGGTTAGGTTAGGTTATATTACGCTATTGAAGTATATAAAAGTCCCACGAAAACGTAGAGGCCAACTCGCCAGGAATGTTGTCACGTAATAGCGCCGAGTGGTTAGGTCGGCTTATATTAGGTTATATTACGTTATTGATGGATATGAAGGTCTCACGGAGACGTAGAGGCCAACTCGCCAGGAATGTTGTCAAATATTACCGCCGAGATGATAGGTTGGGTTAGGTTAGATTATATTACGTTATTGATGTATATGAAGGTCGCACGGAGAGGTAGAGGCCAACTCGCCAGGAATGTTGTCAAATATTAGTGCCGACATGTTAGGTTGGGTTAGGTTAGGTAATATTACGTTATTGATGTATATGAAGGTCCCACGGAGACGTAGAGGCCAACTCGCAAGGAATGTTGTCAAATATTACCGCCGATATAATAGGTTGGGCTATGTTAGGTTATATAACGTTATTGATGTATATAAAGGACCCACGGAAACATAGAGGCCAATAAGCCCGGAATGTTGTCAAATATTACCGCCGAGATGTTACGTTGGTTTAGGTTAGGTTAAATTACGTTATTGATGTATATAAACGTCCCACGGAGACGTAGAGGCCAACTCGCCAGGAATGTGGTCAAATATTACCGCCGATATGATAGGTTGGGTTAGGTTACGTTATATTTCGTTATTGATGTATATGAAGGTCTCACGGTGAAGTAGAGGCCAACTCGACAGGAATGTTGTCAAATATTAGTGCCGACATGTTAGGTTGGGTTAGGATACGTTAAATTACGTTATTGATGTATATAAAAGTCCCACGGAGACGTAGAGGCCAACCCGCTAGGAATGTTGGCAAATAATAGCGCCGAAAGGTTAGGTTGGGTTAGTTTAGGTTATATTACGTTATTGATATATGTGAAGGTCCCACGGAGACGTAGAGGCCAACTCGCCAGGAATGTTGTCACATAATAGCGCCGAGTGGTTAGGTCGGGTTATATTAGGTTATATTATGTTATTGATGGATATGAAGGTCTCACGGAGACGTAGAGGCCAACTCGCCAGGAATGTTGTCAAATATTACCGCCGAGATGTTAGGTTGGGTTAGGTTAGGTAATATTAAGTTATTGATGTATATGAAGGTCCCACGGTGACGTAGAGGCCAACTCGCCAGGAATGTTGTCAAATATTACCGCCGATGTGTTAGGTTGGGTTATATTAGGTTATATTACGTTATTGATGGATATGAAGGTCTCACGGAGACGTAGAGGCCAACTCGCCAGGAATGTTCTCAAATATTACCGCCAAGATGTTAGGTTGGGTTAGGTTAGGTTATATTACGCTATTGATGTATATAAAAGTCCCACGGTGACGTAGAGGCCAACTCGACAGGAATGTTGTCAAATATTAGTGCCGAGAGGTTGGGTTGGGTGAGGTTAGGTTATAATATGTTGTTGATGTATATAAAGGCCCCACGGAGACGTAGAGGCCAACCCGCTAGGAATGTTGGCAAATAATAGCGCCGAAAGGTTAGGTTGGGTTAGGTTAGGTTATATTACGTTATTGATGTGTATGAAGGTCCCACGGAGACGTAGAGGCCAACTCGCCAGGAATGTTGCCACATAATAGCGCCGAGTGGTTAGGTCGGGTTATATTAGGTTATATTACGTTATTAATGGATATGAAGGTCGCACGGAGAGGTAGAGGCCAACTCGCCAGGAATGTTGTCAAATATTAGTGCCGAGACGTTAGGTTGGGTTAGGTTAGGTAATATTAAGTTATTGATGTATATGAAGGTCCCACGGTGACGCAGAGGCCAACTCGCCAGGAATGTTGTCAAATATTACCGCCGAGATGTTAGGTTGGGTTAGGTTAGGTTATATTACGTTATTAATGTATATGAAGGCCCCACGGAGACGTAGAGGCCATCTGGCCAGGAATGTTGTCAAATATTACCGCCGAGATGATAGGTTGGGTTAGGTTAGATTATATTACGTTATTGATGTATATGAAGGTCGCACGGAGAGGTAGAGGCCAACTCGCCAGGAATGTTGTCAAATATTAGTGCCGAGATGTTAGGTTGGGTTAGGTTAGGTTATATTACGTTATTGATGTATATAAAGGTCCCAGGGAAACATAGAGGCCAACAAGACAGGAATGTTGTCAAATATTACCGCCGAGATGTTACGTTGGTTTAGGTTAGGTTAAATTACGTTATTGATGTATATGAAGGTCCCACGGTGACGTAGAGGCCAACTCGCCAGGAATGTTGTCAAATATTACCGCCGGGATGTTAGGTTGGGTTAGGTTAGGTTATATTACGTTATTGATGTATATAAAAGTCCCACGGAGAGGTAGAGGCCAACTCGCCAGGAATGTTGTCAAATATTACCGCCGAGATGTTAGGTTGGTTTAGGTTAGGTTAAATTACGTTATTGATGTATATGAAGGTCCCACGGGGAGGTAGAGGCCAACTCGCCAGGAATGTTGTCAAATATTAGTGCCGAGAGGTTGGGTTGGGGGAGGTTAGTTTATAATATGTTGTTGATGTATATAAAGGCCCCACGGAGACGTAGAGGCCAACCCGCTAGGAATGTTGTCAAATATTACAGCCGAGATGTTACGTTGGGGTATTTTAGGTTATATTACGTTATTGATGTATATAAAAGTCCCACGGAGACGTAGAGGCCAACTCGACAGGAATGTTGTCAAATATTAGTGCCGAGAGGTTGGGTTGGGGGAGGTTAGTTTATAATATGTTGTTGATGTATATAAAGGCCCCACGGAGACGTAGAGGCCAACCCGCTAGGAATGTTGGCAAATAATAGCGCCGAAGGGTTAGGTTGGCTTAGTTTAGGTTATATTACGTTATTGATGTATATGAGGGTTACACGGAGACGTAGAGGCCAACTCACCAGGAATGTGGTCAAATATTACCGCCGAGATGTTACGTTGGGTTAGGTTAGGTTATATTACGTTATTGATGTATATAAAGGTTCCACGGAGACGTAGAGGCCATCTCGCCGGGAATTATGTCAAATATTACCGCCGAGATGATAGGTTGGTTTAGGTTAGGTTATATTTCGTTATTGACGTATACGAAGGTTCCACGGAGACGTAGAGGCCACCTCGCCAGGAATGTTGTCAAATATTACCGCCGAGATGATAGGTTGGGTTAGGTTACGTTATATTACGTTATTGATGTATATGAGGGTTACACGGAGACGTAGAGACCAACTCGCCAGGAATGTGGTCAAATATTACCGCCGAGATGTTACGTTGGGTTAGGTTAGGTTATATTATGTTATTCATGTATATAAAGGTTCCGCGGAGACGTAGAGGCCATCTCGCCAGGAATGATGTCAAATATTACCGCCGAGATGATAGGTTGGTTTAGGTTTGCTTATATTACGTTATTGATGTATATAAAGGTCCCAGGGAGACGCAGATGCCAACTCGCCAGGAATGTTTTCAAATATTACCGCCGAAATGTTAGGTTGGGTTAGGGTAGGCTATATTTCATTCTTGAAATATATAAAGGTCCCACGGAGACGTAGAGTCCATCTCGCGAGGAATGACGTCAAATAATACCGCCGAGATGATAGGTTGGGTTAGGATAGGTTATATTTCGTTATTGAAGTATATAAAGGCCCCACGGAGACGTAGAGGCCAACTCGCCAGGTATGTTGTCAAATATTACCGCCGAGATGATAGGTTGGGTTAGGTTACGCTATATTACGTTATTGATGTATATGAGGGTTACACGGAGACGTAGAGGCCAACTCACCAGGAATGTGGTCAAATATTACCGCCGAGATGATAGGTTGGGTTAGGTTACGTTATATTACGTTATTGATGTATATGAGGGTTACACGGAGATGTAGACGCCAACTCGCCAGGAATGTGGTCAAATATTACCGCCGAGATGTTACGTTGGGTTAGCCTAGCTTATATTATGTTATTGATGTATATAAAGGTCCCACGGACATGTAGAGGCCAAATCCCCAGGGATGTTGTCAAATATTACCGCCGAGATGATAGGTTGGGTTAGGTTTCGTTATATTGCGTTATTGATGTATATGAGGGTTACACGGAGACGTAGAGTCCAACTCGCCAGGAACGTTGTCAAATATTACCGCCGATGTATTAGGTTGGGTTAGGTTAGGTTATATTACGTTATTGATGTATATGAAGGCCCCACGGAGACGTAGAGGCCAACTCGCCAGGAATGTTGTCAAATATTACCGCCGAGATGTTAGGTTGGGTTAGGTTAGGTTATATTACGTTATTGATGTATATAAAGGTCCCACGGAAACATAGAGGCCAACAAGCCAGGAATGTTGTCAAATATTACCGCCGAGATGTTACGTTGGTTTAGGTTAGGTTAAATTACGTTATTGATGTATATGAAGGACCCACGGAGAGGTAGAGGCCAACTCGCCAGGAATGTTGTCGAATATTACCGCCGATGTGTTAGGTTCGGTTATATTAGGTTATATTACGGTACTGATGGATATGAAGGTCTCACGGAGACGTAGAGGCCAACTCGCCAGGAATGTTCCCAAATATTACCGCCGAGATGTTAGGTTGGGTTAGGTTAGGTTATATTACGCTATTGATGTATATAAAAGTCCCACGGTGACGTAGAGGCCAACTCGACAGGAATGTTGTCAAATATTAGTGCCGAGAGGTTGGGTTGGGTGAGGTTAGGTTATATTATGTTATTGATGTATATAAAGGCCCCACGGAGACGTAGAGGCCAACCCGCTAGGAATGTTGGCAAATAATAGCGCCGAAAGGTTACGTTGGGTTAGTTTAGGTTATATTACGTTATTGATATATGTGAAGGTCCCACGGAGACGTAGAGGCCAACTCGCCAGGAATGTTGTCACATAATAGCGCCGAGTGGTTAGGTCGGGTTATATTAGGTTATATTACGTTATTGATGGATATGAAGGTCTCACGGAGACGTAGAGGCCAACTCACCAGGAATGTTGTCAAATATTACCGCCGAGATGATAGGTTGGGTTAGGTTAGGTTATATTACGTTATTGATGTATATGAAGGACCCACGGAGACGTAGAGGCCAACTCGCCAGGAATGTTGTCAAATATTATTGCCGAGAGGTTGGGTTGTGTTAGGTTAGGTTATATTATGTTATTGATGTATATAAAGGCCCCACGGAGACGTAGAGGCCAACCCGCCAGGAATGTTGGCAAATAATAGCGCCGAAAGGTTAGGTTGGGTTAGTTTAGGTTATATTACGTTATTGATATATGTGAAGGTCTCACGGACACGTAGAGGCCAACTCGACAGGAATGTTGTCAAATATTAGTGCCGACATGTTAGGTTGGGTTAGGATACGTTAAATTACGTTATTGGTGTATATAAAAGTCCCACGGAGACGTAGAGGCCAACTCGCCTGGAATGTTGTCAAATATTACTCCGAGATGTAAGGTTGGGTTAGGTTAGGTTATATTACGTTATTGATATATGTGAAGGTCCCACGGAGACGTAGAGGCCAACTCGCCAGGAATGTTGTCACATAATAGCGCCGAGTGGTTAGGTCGGGTTATATTAGGTTATATTACGTTATTGATGTATATGAGGGTTACACGGAGACGTAGAGGCTAACTCGCCAGGTATGCTATCAAATATTACCGCCGAGATGATAGGTTGGGTTAGGTTACGTTATATTGGGTTCTAAAGTTGTTGCGGACTGCAGTTGCAGTTTGCAACAACACGTGCCATCCCCTCCTCCTCGTGGTGGAACCTGGTAACACTGGGCTTGTCCCAGTGGCAAACGGGGCTCTGGCTGATACCGTAGACCGGTGGTCATGTTTCGCCGGAGCGGGGGGCTTGCCTTAACCGGCCGGCCCGCGAGGGGATAAACCTCTATAAAAAGTCTCTGTCTCAAGTTTCGGTCCGCGACGAGGGGACGCGCTCAGTCCTTCGCGGCTGGGTGTGGCCGGTGGGTGCATCGGTGCTGAGCGGACCAACCCCGGGGTACCTGGCGCCCCCCGGGTGTATAAATGCCTTCCCCCGGTACGCGGCTCTGCCGGGGGTGACAGGGTTATTCCGACACTACTCGTGGGATTCTTATGGATTCTTTTAATAAAACCGGGTTGGGGGGGAGTAGGTGTGGGAGGGGCGATGGAGCTGGCACTTCGATGCCGGCGCCAGTGCGTCCAGGGGTCGTATCTGTGGAGAGGATTGCCTCTTCGCAGATCGCCGATGAGAGGGCCGGAGCGCCGAGATCGGAGTCGCTCCGTTCTGGGAGAGAAGGGAGGGAAGGGAGGTATAACACACGTGGGTGGTCCCTTTCTCGTCCCCACAGCAGGGAGGAAGCCGTGCCTTCCAGGGTGGCCTCTCCTGCCCCCTCGGAGCACGACTACGACACTAATGTGTCTTGGTCGTCTCTGAGGGCTGCTGGGTCCGGACCGTCTAGGAAGAGGGGACGCCCCCCGACAACGGGCGAGTATGTGGGCCTTCAAGCGGCCAAGGAGAAACTCCTCCAGACGGAGGTGAAGATGTTAAGACTCCAGGAGGAACAGAAAATTCTGGGTTGCGGGCCCGATGATCCGGCCCCGCCGCCAAGCAAGTCGGCCAAATATCTTCCCTCCGTAGAGGAGTATGCCCGGGAATTCACGGGCGTCTCCTCTGTGGAGTTGAGACGAGAAGCCCTCGCGGCAATGAACCGCGTCGAATGGGTGGCGGCCAGGTCAACAAACCTGAAAGGAGAGTTCGCGCGAAGATTACGCGAAAGTGCGCGCACTTTGTGCGCACTTGTGCAAAGCGCGTTGGAGTCTTCGGAGTCCCCCGCGCGAGAAGGACTTGAAGTCAGGGCGGACTTATCCGCCCTGAGAGGAGAATTGGAGGCCATGAAGGCCGAAAATGCGGTACTACGGGGCCGCATTAAGGATCTGGAGAGGCGAACTCCGCCTCCGGCGCATGGGGCGGAGGTTGATAAAGCCGGCGGTGCGGTCGACATGGTCTCGCTCGCAGACACAGTCGCCCGCATCGTCGACGAAAAGCTGTCGGCTTATACGGCAAGGTTGAAGGGGTCTGCTTCATCTCCTTCGGCCCGAACCGTAGCCGTCACCACACCCACTCCTGCGAGCGGTGGTGATGCGGCTGCTGGGGGGGTGACGGGGAAGAAAAAGAAGAAGAAGAAGAAGAAGGCGGAGGCGTCTACGCCTCCCGCTGCTGGGACTTCTTCTTCGAAGAAGGAGGTGGTTCGCCGCCGCTCGGTTTCCGGGCGGAGGGTAACGGTGGAGGCACCAAAGGTGCAGACAGCGTGCCAATCATCTGGTGGGTCGGCTCAGGGCGAGGTGTCGTGGGCTAAGGTGGTCGGGCGGAAGGCGCAGAGGGCTGCGAAAAAGCAGATGCAGGAGACCTCTGGGACCGCCAAGGCGCCCGTCAAGCTCGGGAGGCCCCCTCGAGCCGCGGCTGTGGCCCTTACGCTGCCCTCGGGCAGCAAAGGATCTTATCAGGAGATCCTAGTCGCGGCTCGGCAGAGGGTCTCCCTGAGCGAGTTAGGGATCGAGGAGGTACGCCCAAGGCGCGGAAGGACTGGGGGTTTCCTATTGGAAATCCCCGGTCCTGAGAGGGCGGCAAAGGCCGCCCTCTTAGCAGATAAGCTAAGGGCGGCCTTGGCGGACACAGAGGTCCGGGTCTCATGCCCTTCTAAGAAGGCGGAGTTGAGGGTGAGTGGGCTGGACGACTCCGTCACCTCATCTGAGGTGGCGGAGTCGGTGGCTGCGGCGGCAGGGTGCCTGGCCGCGGAGGTGAGGACCGGTGAGATAAGGTCCTCACCTCTGGGACTAGGAACCCTGTGGATCCAATGCCCCTTGGTTGCCGCTCGTAAAGCTGCAACCCTGGGGTGGATCAGGGTTGGATGGTGCAGGGCCAAGGTGGAGGCCCTGAAACCTCGTCCCCAGCAGTGTTATCGCTGTCTGGCTAAGGGGCACGTGCGGCAGCATTGCTCTGCCGAAGTTGACCGGGGCGACCTTTGCTATAACTGCGGTTCCCCCGGTCACCGAGCGAATGTGTGTCGGGCGGCCGCCCCCCACTGTCCGCTGTGTGCGAACTTGGGGCGACCGGCCGACCATAGACTCGGGGGGGTTAAATGTAACCCCCCAACGAGGAAGGGGCGATTGGGGACGAGGGCGCCGCAGCCTCCGAAGGGGGGTGTGGAGGGTGGGCCGCCGGGAGGGGGCACTAAGGGGGTGAAGGAGGCCGGGGGCATGGTTACCCCGGTGGAGGACTCTGGCCGGGGGGAGGCCATGGATATGGCATAAACTTCCCCCCGACCAGAGTCCTCCAGGCGAACGTCAACCACGCCCGCCGAGCCCACGATCTCTTGGTCGAGGGTCTTATGGCGGGCGGGGTTGACGTTGCGGTGGTCGCTGAACCCTTCGTTATCCCGGACCGACCGTCCTGGGTCGGGGATCGCGATGGGTCGGTGGCCATAGCTCAGTCTGCGGCCTCGCGGGTTCCGCCCTTCGCCTTTTTGGGCGATGGGCGGGGCTTCGTGGCTGTGGACTGGGCGGGCTTCGTGCTGGTGGGGACCTATGCTCCACCGCGCTGGCCCCTAGAGTCGTTCGAGGAGTATCTGGACGGGCTTGGGAACTTTTTGTCCCAGTTCTCGGCCCGCCAGGTACTCGTCTTGGGGGACTTCAACGCCCATGCTTCGGCATGGGGGTCCCCCAGGACGGACGCGAGGGGCGAGACGGTTTTGGAGTGGGCTGCTGGTCTCGATCTTCGGTTGCTCAACCGAGGATCGACCAGTACGTGCGTGCGATGGCAGGGTACAAGCATCGTGGATCTTTCATGGGCTTCCCCTGCCGCCGTACCGCGGGTCACGGGGTGGACGGTGGACGAGTCCACGGAGACTCTATCCGATCACTGGTACGTTCGGATAGAAGTTTCCGGGACCGCCCCGGGCCGCCAAGGTGGTCCACGCCAGCAGCGAAGGAGGTGGGCTCTCAGAGCCCTTGACGAGGACGCCCTGATGGCTGCCGTCCATGCCGTGGCTTGGTCGGAGCCGTCGGCCGAGCCCGTCGCCGACGTGGAGGCGGAGGCCGACTGGTTCGATGGCGCCCTGACTGCAATCTGCAGGACGGCGATGCCGAGGGCCGGTCGACTTCCGCCCCGGAGGCCGGTGTATTGGTGGTCGGACGACATCGCGCGTCTCCGAGCGAGTTGCGCGATGGCGCGACGCCGGTACACCAGGTCTCGGAGGAGGAGACGTCGGGACGAGGCACGGACGGCCCTGTTGTACGCTGAATATCGTCAGCTGACGGTTCAGCTGCAACAGGCCATCGGGGGGGCCAAGACCAGCGCTTGGGACGGACTTCTTCGTTCGTTGGATCAGGATCCGTGGGGGCGTCCATATAGGCTTGTCCTAAACAAGCTTAGGGCTTATGGCCCCCCGGTGACTGAGACGATGGAGCCCCGGCTTCTCGGAGAGGTGGTCGATGCGTTGTTCCCATCTGGGAGCGCATCGGCCGCCTTCCCGACTCAGGTGGACGGGTGGTCCGCGGGGCTGGAGGTTACGGAGGAGGAGTTGGCCGGGGCGGTGAGACGTCTCGGGGCTCGGAATACGGCTCCGGGTCCCGACGGCGTCCCCGGCCGCGTGCTGGTCTTGGCCCTGCGCGTTCTGGGTCCCCGACTTCGGAGGCTTTTTACAGCCATCCTGAAGTCGGGGACGTTCCCATCTCGGTGGCGGCTCGGACGCCTGGTCCTCCTGCGGAAGGAGGGCCGGGACGCTGAATCTCCCTCGGGCTATCGGCCCATCGTGCTCCTGGATGAGATCGGGAAGCTCTACGAGAGAATCGTGGCTTCCCGACTCACCAGGCACCTGGAGCGGGTAGGACCCGACCTGGCCGAGTGCCAGTTCGGCTTCCGCCGGGGGCGGTCCACGATCGACGCGATCGATCGGGTCCGTACCTTGGCGGGCTCGGCTACTGCCCGGGGAGGGATGGCATTGGCGGTGTCCTTGGACATCGTCAATGCCTTCAACTCCCTCTCCTGGGAGGCCATCCGCAGGGGACTCGAACGACATGGAGTCCCTCAATACCTGCGGGTGGCGGTCGGCTCCTACCTTAGCGGCAGGTGCGTCGAGTACGTGGGCCGGGGTGGAAACACCTGCACGAGGGAGATTAGTCGCGGCGTACCCCAGGGGTCAGTTTTGGGACCCCTCCTGTGGGACGTGGGGTACGACGCGGCGCTGCGGGTCCTCCTTCCCACCGGTGTCAGCGTAGTCTGCTACGCTGACGATACCGTGTTGGTAGCCGGTGGGCGTACCAGCGGGAGGATCGTCCGGCGCGCCGAGGTGGGAGTGGCCACCGTGGCTTCCCTGATTCGGGGTATGGGTTTGGAGCTGGCTCCTCACAAGACGGAGGCGATGTGGTTCTTGGACCGTCATCTCCTCCGTCGAAATGGGAGGTCACTCGCCGATACCTGGATCCGACTAGGGGACACCCGCATCCAGGTGAAGCCCGCGATAAAATATCTCGGACTTCACCTGGACGGCTCCTGGGCTTTTGGGCGCCACTTCGCGCTCCTGGCACCCAGGTTGGAAAAAGCGGCGGCCAGCTTGGGTCGCTTGCTGCCCAACCTGGGGGGTCCGGACGCGAGGGTACGCCGCCTTTATGCGGGCATCGTGCGGTCGATGGCACTATATGGGGCCCCGATCTGGGCGGACGCCCTGATGGCCAACCGGCGCAGCCGGGCACTGCTTCGCAGTGTTTGGCGGCGCCTTGCCATCAGGGTGATCAGGGGATATCGCACGGTGTCTCATGAGGCGGCGGGAACTCTGGCAGGGTTACCACCCCTGGAGCTCCTGGCGGAGCGCGAAGCGTTTGTCTACGGACACCTTCGTCTCTGCCAGGATGTCTCACCCCAGTCGGAGGAGGCGGTCAGAGCCTGGGCCTGGCGGTCTTTGGTGGCCAAGTGGGAGGAGCGACTTCGCGCCACCCATGGGAGTCACCGGACCGTCGGGGCGGTATTGCCCATCCTCGATAGATGGGTGAGCCGAAGCCGAGGGCTATCCTACCGGACCACGCAGGTCCTCACCGGGCACGGATGCTTCGGTGAGTACCTGCGCCGGATAGGACGGGAAGCCACGGCGGCGTGTCACCACTGTGGTGACCAGAGGGACACGGCGCAGCACACACTGGAGTTTTGTCCAGCGTGGGAGGTGCGGCGTCGTGTCCTCCGGAGCGAGGTGGGCCAGGATCTGGCATTGCCATCCGTACTTAGACGGATGGTGGAGGATGCCAGATCCTGGCGGGCTATGGCGGCCTTCTGCGAGGCCGTCATGCGGGCGAAGGAGGGGGCGGAGAGGGATCGCGAAGTTAGCGATCCCTCCCGTCAACGGCGGCGACGCAGGCGACGCCGCCCTCCACCGGCGCCGGGGGATGTCCACCGTGTGGACATCGCCGGGCGCCCATAGGGGACTCAGTCTCCGGGGGGGTGACAGCCCCTCGCGCGGGCCGGGGCGTAGCCGCGTACGCCACGGCCGTGACCCGCGCGGGGGGCCGTCCGGAGGGGTGACTCGGTCGTGATGGACGGGGGCCCATCGCGACTATTGCACGCCACCCCTCCGAGACGTGCAGCGACTTCGGACGTGGCCCCGAAGTCGCTGCAGGGGTATCCTTTGGGAGAGGGAGGGGTCGCATCTTAGATGCGACCTCTCCCTTTCGGGATGGGAGCCTCCCAGACTTCTTCTGGGAGGCTGCAGACGCTGAGGGGGAGCCGGTCGCGTTCGTAAGAGATCCCGGCTCTCCCTCAGTAGCGTCGTTGGTGGCCACCGTGGGGTTTTAGCCGGTAAGAGTCCGGCATAACCTCGGAGTTCCCCCGAACTCCGAGGTATCCATGAGGATTTCCCCACGTTAAAAAAAAAAAAAAAAAAAGGTTACGTTATATTACGTTATTGATGTATATGAGGGTTACACGAAGACGTAGAGGCCAACTCACCAGGAATGTGGTCAAATATTACCGCCGAGATGTTACGTTGGGTTAGGTTAGGTTATATTACGTTATTGATGTATATAAAGGTTCCACGGAGACGTAGAGGCCATCTCGCCGGGAATTATGTCAAATATTACCGCCGAGATGATAGGTTGGTTTAGGTTAGGTTATATTTCGTTATTGACGTATACGAAGGTTCCACGGAGACGTAGAGGCCACCTCGCCAGGAATGTTGTCAAATATTACCGCCGAGATGATAGGTTGGGTTAGGTTACGTTATATTACGTTATTGATGTATATGAGGGTTACACGGAGACGTAGAGACCAACTCGCCAGGAATGTGGTCAAATATTACCGCCGAGATGTTACGTTGGGTTAGGTTAGGTTATATTATGTTATTCATGTATATAAAGGTTCCACGGAGACGTAGAGGCCATCTCGCCAGGAATGATGTCAAATATTACCGCCGAGATGATAGGTTGGTTTAGATTAGCTTATATTACGTTATTGATGTATATAAAGGTCCCAGGGAGACGTAGATGCCAACTCGCCAGGAATGTTGTCAAATATTACCGTCGAGATGATAGGTTGGGTTAGGATAGGCTATATTTCGTTATTGAAATATATAAAGGTCCCACAGAGACGTAGAGGCCAACTCGCCAGGAATGATGTCAAATATTACCGCAGAGATGTTAGGTTGGGTTAGGTTAGGTTATATTACGTTATTGATGTATATAAAGGTCCCACGGAGACGTAGAAGCCAACTCGCCTGGAATGTTTTCAAATATTACCGCCGAAATGTTAGGTTGGGTTAGGATAGGCTATATTTCATTCTTGAAATATATAAAGGTCCCACGGAGACGTAGAGTCCATCTCGCGAGGAATGGCGTCAAATAATACCGCCGAGATGATAGGTTGGGTTAGGATAGGTTATATTTCGTTATTGAAGTATATAAAGGTCCCACGGAGACGTAGAGGCTAACTCGCCAGGTATGTTGTCAAATATTACCATCGAGATGATAGGTTGGGTTAGGTTACGCTATATTACGTTATTGATGTATATGAGGGTTACACGGAGACGTAGAGGCCAACTCACCAGGAATGTGGTCAAATATTACCGCCGAGATGATAGGTTGGGTTAGGTTACGTTATATTACGTTATTGATGTATATGAGGGTTACACGGAGATGTAGACGCCAACTCGCCAGGAATGTGGTCAAATATTACCGCCGAGATGTTACGTTGGGTTAGCCTAGCTTATATTATGTTATTGATGTATATAAAGGTCCCACGGACATGTAGAGGCCAAATCCCCAGGGATGTTGTCACATATTACCGCCGAGATGATAGGTTGGGTTAGGTTTCGTTATATTGCGTTATTGATGTATATGAGGGTTACACGGAGACGTAGAGTCCAACTCACCAGGAATGTGGTCAAATATTACCGCCGAGATGTTACGTTGGGTTAGGTTAGGTTATATTACGTTATTGATGTATATGAGGGTTACACGGAGACGTAGAGGCCAACTCACCAGGAATGTGGTCAAATATTACCGCCGAGATGATAGGTTGGGTTAGGTTACGTTATATTACGTTATTGATGTATATGAGGGTTACACGGAGATGTAGACGCCAACTCGCCAGGAATGTGGTCAAATATTACCGCCGAGATGTTACGTTGGGTTAGCCTAGCTTATATTATGTTATTGATGTATATAAAGGTCCCACGGACATGTAGAGGCCAAATCCCCAGGGATGTTGTCAAATATTACCGCCGAGATGATAGGTTGGGTTAGGTTTCGTTATATTGCGTTATTGATGTATATGAGGGTTACACGGAGACGTAGAGTCCAACTCGCCAGGAACGTTGTCAAATATTACCGCCGATGTATTAGGTTGGGTTAGGTTAGGTTATATTACGTTATTGATGTATATAAAGGTCCCACGGAAACATAGAGGCCAACAAGCCAGGAATGTTGTCAAATATTACCGGCGAGATGTTACCTTGGTTTAGGTTAGGTTAAATTACGTTATTGATGTATATGAAGGACCCACGGAGAGGTAGAGGCCAACTCGCCAGGAATGTTGTCAAATATTACCGCCGATGTGTTAGGTTCGGTTATATTAGGTTATATTACGGTATTGATGGATATGAAGGTCTCACGGAGACGTAGAGGCCAACTCGCCAGGAATGTTCCCAAATATTACCGCCGAGATGTTAGGTTGGGTTAGGTTAGGTTATATTACGCTATTGATGTATATAAAAGTCCCACGGTGACGTAGAGGCCAACTCGACAGGAATGTTGTCAAATATTAGTGCCGAGAGGTTGGGTTGGGTGAGGTTAGGTTATATTATGTTATTGATGTATATAAAGGCCCCACGGAGACGTAGAGGCCAACCCGCTAGGAATGTTGGCAAATAATAGCGCCGAAAGGTTACGTTGGGTTAGTTTAGGTTATATTACGTTATTGATATATGTGAAGGTCCCACGGAGACGTAGAGGCCAACTCGCCAGGAATGTTGTCACATAATAGCGCCGAGTGGTTAGGTCGGTTTATATTAGGTTATATTACGTTATTGATGGATATGAAGGTCTCACGGAGACGTAGAGGCCAACTCGCCAGGAATGTTGTCAAATATTACCGCCGAGATGATAGGTTGGGTTAGGTTAGGTTATATTACGTTATTGATGTATATGAAGGACGCACGGAGACGTAGAGGCCAACTCGCCAGGAATGTTGTCAAATATTAGTGCCGAGAGGTTGGGTTGGGTTAGGTTAGGTTATATTATGTTATTGATGTATATAAAGGCCCCACGGAGACGTAGAGGCCAACCCGCCAGGAATGTTGGCAAATAATAGAGCCGAAAGGTTAGGTTGGGTTAGTTTAGGTTATATTACGTTATTGATATATGTGAAGGTCTCACGGACACGTAGAGGCCAACTCGACAGGAATGTTGTCAAATATTAGTGCCGAGATGTTAGGTTGGGTTAGGTTAGGTTATATTACGTTATTGATGTATATAAAGGTCCCACGGAAACATAGAGGCCAACAAGCCAGGAATGTTGTCAAATATTACCGGCGAGATGTTACGTTGGTTTAGGTTAGGTTAAATTACGTTATTGATGTATATGAAGGACTCACGGAGAGGTAGAGGCCAACTCGCTAGGAATGTTGTCAAATATTACCGCCGATGTGTTAGGTTCGGTTATATTAGGTTATATTACGGTATTGATGGATATGAAGGTCTCACGGAGACGTAGAGGCCAACTCGCCAGGAATGTTCCCAAATATTACCGCCGAGATGTTAGGTTGGGTTAGGTTAGGTTATATTACGCTATTGATGTATATAAAAGTCCCACGGTGACGTAGAGTCCAACTCGACAGGAATGTTGTCAAATATTAGTGCCGAGAGGTTGGGTTGGGTGAGGTTAGGTTATATTATGTTATTGATGTATATAAAGGCCCCACGGAGACGTAGAGGCCAACCCGCTAGGAATGTTGGCAAATAATAGCGCCGAAAGGTTAGGTTGGGTTAGTTTAGGTTATATTACGTTATTGATATATGTGAAGGTCCCACGGAGACGTAGAGGCCAACTCGCCAGGAATGTTGTCACATAATAGCGCCGAGTGGTTAGGTCGGTTTATATTAGGTTATATTACGTTATTGATGGATATGAAGGTCTCACGGAGACGTAGAGGCCAACTCGCCAGGAATGTTGTCAAATATTACCGCCGAGATGATAGGTTGGGTTAGGTTAGGTTATATTACGTTATTGATGTATATGAAGGACCCACGGAGACGTAGAGGCCAACTCGCCAGGAATGTTGTCAAATATTAGTGCCGAGAGGTTGGGTTGGGTTAGGTTAGGTTATATTATGTTATTGATGTATATAAAGGCCCCACGGAGACGTAGAGGCCAACCCGCCAGGAATGTTGGCAAATAATAGAGCCGAAAGGTTAGGTTGGGTTAGTTTAGGTTATGTTACGTTATTGATATATGTGAAGGTCTCACGGACACGTAGAGGCCAACTCGACAGGAATGTTGTCAAATATTAGTGCCGACATGTTAGGTTGGGTTAGGATACGTTAAATTACGTTATTGGTGTATATAAAAGTCCCACGGAGACGTAGAAGCCAACTCGCCTGGAATGTTGTCAAATATTAGTGCCGAGATGTTAGGTTGGGTTAGGTTTGGTAATATTACGTTATTGATGTATATGAAGGCCCCACGGAGACTTAGAGGCCAACCCGCTAGGAATGTTGGCAAATAATAGCGCCGAAAGGTTAGGTTGGGTTAGTTTAGGTTATATTACGTTATTGATATATGTGAAGGTCTCACGGACACGTAGAGGCCAACTCGACAGGAATGTTGTCAAATATTAGTGCCGAGATGTTAGGTTGGGTTAGGTTAGGTTATATTACGTTATTGATGTATATAAGGGTCCCACGGAAACATAGAGGCCAACAAGCCAGGAATGTTGTCAAATATTACCGGCGAGATGTTACGTTGGTTTAGGTTAGGTTAAATTACGTTATTGATGTATATGAGGGTTACACGCAGACGTAGAGGCTAACTCGCCAGGTATGCTATCAAATATTACCGCCGAGATGATAGGTTGGGTTAGGTTACGTTATATTACGTTATTAATGTATATGAGGGTTACACGGAGACGTAGAGGCCAACTCACCAGGAATGTGGTCAAATATTACCGCCGAGATGTTACGTTGGGTTAGGTTAGGTTATATTACGTTATTGATGTATATAAAGGTTCCACGGAGACGTAGAGGCCATCTCGCCGGGAATTATGTCAAATATTACCGCCGAGATGATAGGTTGGTTTAGGTTAGGTTATATTTCGTTATTGACGTATACGAAGGTTCCACGTAGACGTAGAGGCCACCTCGCCAGGAATGTTGTCAAATATTACCGCCGAGATGATAGGTTGGGTTAGGTTACGTTATATTACGTTATTGATGTATATGAGGGTTACACGGAGACGTAGAGACCAACTCGCCAGGAATGTGGTCAAATATTACCGCCGAGATGTTACGTTGGGTTAGGTTAGGTTATATTATGTTATTCATGTATATAAAGGTTCCACGGAGACGTAGAGGCCATCTCGCCAGGAATGATGTCAAATATTACCGCCGAGATGATAGGTTGGTTTAGGTTAGCTTATATTACGTTATTGATGTATATAAAGGTCCCAGAGAGACGTAGATGCCAACTCGCCAGGAATGTTGTCAAACATTACCGTCGAGATGATAGGTTGGGTTAGGTTAGGTTATATTACGTTATTGATGTATATGAAGGCCCCACGGAGACGTAGAGGCCAACTCGCCAGGAATGTTGTCAAATATTACCGCCGAGATGTTAGGTTGGGTTAGGTTAGGTTATATTACGTTATTGATGTATATAAAGGTCCCACGGAAACATAGAGGCCAACAAGCCAGGAATGTTGTCAAATATTACCGGCGAGATGTTACGTTGGTTTAGGTTAGGTTAAATTACGTTATTGATGTATATGAAGGACCCACGGAGAGGTAGAGGCCAACTCGCCAGGAATGTTGTCAAATATTACCGCCGATGTGTTAGGTTCGGTTATATTAGGTTATATTACGGTATTGATGGATATGAAGGTCTCACGGAGACGTAGAGGCCAACTCGCCAGGAATGTTCCCAAATATTACCGCCGAGATGTTAGGTTGGGTTAGGTTAGGTTATATTACGCTATTGATGTATATAAAAGTCCCACGGTGACGTAGAGGCCAACTCGACAGGAATGTTGTCAAATATTAGTGCCGAGAGGTTGGGTTGGGTGAGGTTAGGTTATATTATGTTATTGATGTATATAAAGGCCCCACGGAGACGTAGAGGCCAACCCGCTAGGAATATTGGCAAATAATAGCGCCGAAAGGTTACGTTGGGTTAGTTTAGGTTATATTACGTTATTGATATATGTGAAGGTCCCACGGAGACGTAGAGGCCAACTCGCCAGGAATGTTGTCACATAATAGCGCCGAGTGGTTAGGTCGGGTTATATTAGGTTATATTACGTTATTGATGGATATGAAGGTCTCACGGAGACGTAGAGGCCAACTCGCCAGGAATGTTGTCAAATATTACCGCCGAGATGATAGGTTGGGTTAGGTTACGTTATATTACGTTATTGATGTATATGAAGGACCCACGGAGACGTAGAGGCCAACTCGCCAGGAATGTTGTCAAATATTAGTGCCGAGAGGTTGGTTTGGGTTAGGTTAGGTTATATTGCGTTATTGATGTATATAAAGGCCCCGCGGAGGCGTAGAGGCCAACCCGCCAGGAATGTTGTCAAATAATAGCGCCGAAAGGTTAGGTTGTGTTAGTTTAGGTTATATTACGTTATTGATATATGTGAAGGTCCCACGGACACGCAGATGCCAACTCGCCAGGAATGTTGTCACATAATAGCCCCGAGTGGTTAGGTTGGGTTATATTAGGTTATATTACGTTATTGATGGATATGAATGACTCACGGAGACGTAGAGGCCAACTCGCCAGGAATGTTGTCAAATATTACCGCAGAGATGTTAGGTTGGGTTAGGTTAGGTTATATTACGCTATTGATGTATATAAAAGTCCCACCGTGACGTAGAGGCCAACTCGACAGGAATGTTGTCAAATATTAGTGCCGAGAGGTTGGGTTGGGTGAGGTTAGGTTATATTATGTTATTGATGTATATAATGGCCCCACGGAGACGTAGAGGCCAACCCGCAAGGAATGTTGGCAAATAATAGCGCCGAAAGGTTAGGTTGGGTTAGGTTACGTTATATTACGTTATTGATGTATATGAGGGTTACACGCAGACGTAGAGGCTAACTCGCCAGGTATGCTATCAAATATTACCGCCGAGATGATAGGTTGGGTTAGGTTACGTTATATTACGTTATTGATGTATATGAGGGTTACACGGAGACGTAGAGGCCAACTCACCAGGAATGTGGTCAAATGTTACCGCCGAGATGTTACGTTGGGTTAGGTTAGGTTATATTACGTTATTGATGTATATAAAGGTTCCACGGAGACGTAGAGGCCATCTCGCCGGGAATTATGTCAAATATTACCGCCGAGATGATAGGTTGGTTTAGGTTAGGTTATATTTCGTTATTGACGTATACGAAGGTTCCACGGAGACGTAGAGGCCACCTCGCCAGGAATGTTGTCAAATATTACCGCCGAGATGATAGGTTGGGTTAGGTTACGTTATATTACGTTATTGATGTATATGAGGGTTACACGGAGACGTAGAGACCAACTCGCCAGGAATGTGGTCAAATATTACCGCCGAGATGTTACGTTGGGTTAGGTTAGGTTATATTATGTTATTCATGTATATAAAGGTTCCACGGAGACGTAGAGGCCATCTCGCCAGGAATGATGTCAAATATTACCGCCGAGATGATAGGTTGGTTTAGGTTAGCTTATATTACGTTATTGATGTATATAAAGGTCCCAGGGAGACGTAGATGCCAACTCGCCAGGAATGTTGTCAAATATTACCGTCGAGATGATAGGTTGGGTTAGGATAGGCTATATTTCGTTATTGAAATATATAAAGGTCCCACAGAGACGTAGAGGCCAACTCGCCAGGAATGATGTCAAATATTACCGCAGAGATGTTAGGTTGGGTTAGGTTAGGTTATATTACGTTATTGATGTATATAAAGGTCCCACGGAGACGTAGAAGCCAACTCGCCAGGAATGTTTTCAAATATTACCGCCGAAATGTTAGGTTGGGTTAGGATAGGCTATATTTCATTCTTGAAATATATAAAGGTCCCACGGAGACGTAGAGTCCATCTCGCGAGGAATGACGTCAAATAATACCGCCGAGATGATAGGTTGGGTTAGGATAGGTTATATTTCGTTATTGAAGTATATAAAGGCCCCACGGAGACGTAGAGGCTAACTCGCCAGGTATGTTGTCAAATATTACCATCGGGATGATAGGTTGGGTTAGGTTACGCTGTATTACGTTATTGATGTATATGAGGGTTACACGGAGACGTAGAGTCCAACTCACCAGGAATGTGGTCAAATATTACCGCCGAGATGATAGGTTGGGTTAGGTTACGTTATATTACGTTATTGATGTATATGAGGGTTACACGGAGATGTAGACGCCAACTCGCCAGGAATGTGGTCAAATATTACCGCCGAGATGTTACGTTGGGTTAGCCTAGCTTATATTATGTTATTGATGTATATAAAGGTCCCACGGACATGTAGAGGCCAAATCCCCAGGGATGTTGTCACATATTACCGCCGAGATGATAGGTTGGGTTAGGTTTCGTTATATTGCGTTATTGATGTATATGAGGGTTACACGGAGACGTAGAGTCCAACTCACCAGGAATGTGGTCAAATATTACCGCCGAGATGTTACGTTGGGTTAGGTTAGGTTATATTACGTTATTGATGTATATAAAGGTTCCACGGAGACGTAGAGGCCATCTCGCCGGGAATTATGTCAAATATTACCGCCGAGATGATAGGTTGGTTTAGGTTAGGTTATATTTCGTTATTGACGTATACGAAGGTTCCACGGAGACGTAGAGGCCACCTCGCCAGGAATGTTGTCAAATATTAGTGCCGAGAGGTTGGGTTGGGTTAGGTTAGGTTATATTATGTTATTGATGTATATAAAGGCCCCACGGAGACGTAGAGGCCAACCCGCCAGGAATGTTGGCAAATAATAGAGCCGAAAGGTTAGGTTGGGTTAGTTTAGGTTATATTACGTTATTGATATATGCGAAGGTCTCACGGACACGTAGAGGCCAACTCGACAGGAATGTTGTCACATAATAGCGCCGAGTGGTTAGGTTGGGTTATATTAGGTTATATTACGTTATTGATGGATATGAAGGACTCACGGAGACGTAGAGGCCAACTCGCCAGGAATGTTGTCAAATATTACCGCCGAGATGTTAGGTTGGGTTAGGTTAGGTTATATTACGCTATTGATGTATATAAAAGTCCCACCGTGACGTAGAGGCCAACTCGACAGGAATGTTGTCAAATATTAGTGCCGAGAGGTTGGGTTGGGTGAGGTTAGGTTATATTATGTTATTGATGTATATAAAGGCCCCACGGAGACGTAGAGGCCAACCCGCTAGGAATGTTGGCAAATAATAGCGCCGAAAGGTTAGGTTGGGTTAGGTTACGTTATATTACGTTATTGATGTATATGAGGGTTACACGCAGACGTAGAGGCTAACTCGCCAGGTATGCTATCAAATATTACCGCCGAGATGATAGGTTGGGTTAGGTTACGTTATATTACGTTATTGATGTATATGAGGGTTACACGGAGACGTAGAGGCCAACTCACCAGGAATGTTGTCAAATAGTACCGCCGAGATGATAGGTTGGGTTAGGTTACGTTATATTACGTTATTGATGTATATGAGGGTTACACGGAGACGTAGAGACCAACTCGCCAGGAATGTGGTCAAATATTACCGCCGAGATGTTACGTTGGGTTAGGTTAGGTTATATTATGTTATTCATGTATATAAAGGTTCCACGGAGACGTAGAGGCCATCTCGCCAGGAATGATGTCAAATATTACCGCCGAGATGATAGGTTGGTTTAGGTTAGCTTATATTACGTTATTGATGTATATAAAGGTCCCAGGGAGACGTAGATGCCAACTCGCCAGGAATGTTGTCAAATATTACCGTCAAGATGATAGGTTGGGTTAGGATAGGCTATATTTCGTTATTGAAATATATAAAGGTCCCACAGAGACGTAGAGGCCAACTCGCCAGGAATGATGTCAAATATTACCGCAGAGATGTTAGGTTGGGTTAGGTTAGGTTATATTACGTTATTGATGTATATAAAGGTCCCACGGAGACGTAGAAGCCAACTCGCCAGGAATGTTTTCAAATATTACCGCCGAAATGTTAGGTTGGGTTAGGATAGGCTATATTTCATTCTTGAAATATATAAAGGTCCCACGGAGACGTAGAGTCCATCTCGCGAGGAATGACGTCAAATAATACCGCCGAGATGATAGGTTGGGTTAGGATAGGTTATATTTCGTTATTGAAGTATATAAAGGTCCCACGGAGACGTAGAGGCTAACTCGCCAGGTATGTTGTCAAATATTACCATCGAGATGATAGGTTGGGTTAGGTTACGCTATATTACGTTATTGATGTATATGAGGGTTACACGGAGACGTAGAGGCCAACTCACCAGGAATGTGGTCAAATATTACCGCCGAGATGATAGGTTGGGTTAGGTTACGTTATATTACGTTATTGATGTATATGAGGGTTACACGGAGATGTAGACGCCAACTCGCCAGGAATGTGGTCAAATATTACCGCCGAGATGTTACGTTGGGTTAGCCTAGCTTATATTATGTTATTGATGTATATAAAGGTCCCACGGACATGTAGAGGCCAAATCCCCAGGGATGTTGTCACATATTACCGCCGAGATGATAGGTTGGGTTAGGTTTCGTTATATTGCGTTATTGATGTATATGAGGGTTACACGGAGACGTAGAGTCCAACTCACCAGGAATGTGGTCAAATATTACCGCCGAGATGTTACGTTGGGTTAGGTTAGGTTATATTACGTTATTGATGTATATAAAGGTTCCACGGAGACGTAGAGGCCATCTCGCCGGGAATTATGTCAAATATTACCGCCGAGATGATAGGTTGGTTTAGGTTAGGTTATATTTCGTTATTGACGTATACGAAGGTTCCACGGAGACGTAGAGGCCACCTCGCCAGGAATGTTGTCAAATATTACCGCCGAGATGATAGGTTAGGTTAGGTTACGTTATATTACGTTATTGATGTATATGAGGGTTACACGGAGACGTAGAGACCAACTCGCCAGGAATGTGGTCAAATATTACCGTCGAGATGATAGGTTGGGTTAGGATAGGCTATATTTCGTTATTGAAATATATAAAGGTCCCACAGAGACGTAGAGGCCAACTCGCCAGGAATGATGTCAAATATTACCACAGAGATGTTAGGTTGGGTTAGGTTAGGTTATATTACGTTATTGATGTATATAAAGGTCCCAGAGAGACGTAGATCCCAACTCGCCAGGAATGTTGTCAAACATTACCGTCGAGATGATAGGTTGGGTTAGGTTAGGTTATATTACGTTATTGATGTATATGAAGGCCCCACGGAGACGTAGAGGCCAACTCGCCAGGAATGTTGTCAAATATTACCGCCGAGATGTTAGGTTGGGTTAGGTTAGGTTATATTACGTTATTGATGTATATAAAGGTCCCACGGAAACATAGAGGCCAACAAGCCAGGAATGTTGTCAAATATTACCGGCGAGATGTTACGTTGGTTTAGGTTAGTTTAAATTACGTTATTGATGTATATGAAGGACCCACGGAGAGGTAGAGGCCAACTCGCCAGGAATGTTGTCAAATATTACCGCCGATGTGTTAGGTTCGGTTATATTAGGTTATATTACGGTATTGATGGATATGAAGGTCTCACGGAGACGTAGAGGCCAACTCGCCAGGAATGTTCCCAAATATTACCGCCGAGATGTTAGGTTGGGTTAGGTTAGGTTATATTACGCTATTGATGTATATAAAAGTCCCACGGTGACGTAGAGGCCAACTCGACAGGAATGTTGTCAAATATTAGTGCCGAGAGGTTGGGTTGGGTGAGGTTAGGTTATATTATGTTATTGATGTATATAAAGGCCCCACGGAGACGTAGAGGCCAACCCGCTAGGAATATTGGCAAATAATAGCGCCGAAAGGTTACGTTGGGTTAGTTTAGGTTATATTACGTTATTGATATATGTGAAGGTCCCACGGAGACGTAGAGGCCAACTCGCCAGGAATGTTGTCACATAATAGCGCCGAGTGGTTAGGTCGGGTTATATTAGGTTATATTACGTTATTGATGGATATGAAGGTCTCACGGAGACGTAGAGGCCAACTCGCCAGGAATGTTGTCAAATATTACCGCCGAGATGATAGGCTGGGTTAGGTTAGGTTATATTACGTTATTGATGTATATGAAGCCCCCACGGAGACGTAGAGGCCAACTCGCCAGGAATGTTGTCAAATATTAGTGCCGAGAGATTGGGTTGGGTTAGGTTAGGTTATATTACGTTATTGATGTATATAAAGGCCCCGCGGAGGCGTAGAAGCCAACCCGCCAGGAATGTTGTCAAATAATAGCGCCGGAAGGTTAGGTTGTGTTAGTTTAGGTTATATTACGTTATTGATATATGTGAAGGTCCCACGGACACGCAGATGCCAACTCGCCAGGAATGTTGTCACATAATAGCGCCGAGTGGTTAGGTTGGGTTATATTAGGTTATATTACGTTATTGATGGATATGAAGGACTCACGGAGACGTAGAGGCCAACTCGCCAGGAATGTTGTCAAATATTACCGCCGAGATGTTAGGTTGGGTTAGGTTAGGTTATATTACGCTATTGATGTATATAAAAGTCCCACCGTGAAGTAGAGGCCAACTCGACAGGAATGTTGTCAAATATTAGTGCCGAGAGGTTGGGTTGGGTGAGGTTAGGTTATATTATGTTATTGATGTATATAAAGGCCCCACGGAGACGTAGAGGCCAACCCGCTAGGAATGTTGGCAAATAATAGCGCCGAAAGGTTAGGTTGGGTTAGGTTACGTTATATTACGTTATTGATGTATATGAGGGTTACACGCAGACGTAGAGGCTAACTCGCCAGGTATGCTATCAAATATTACCGCCGAGATGATAGGTTGGGTTAGGTTACGTTATATTACGTTATTGATGTATATGAGGGTTACACGGAGACGTAGAGGCCAACTCACCAGGAATGTGGTCAAATGTTACCGCCGAGATGTTACGTTGGGTTAGGTTAGGTTATATTAGGTTATTGATGTATATAAAGGTTCCACGGAGACGTAGAGGCCATCTCGCCGGGAATTATGTCAAATATTACCGCCGAGATGATAGGTTGGTTTAGGTTAGGTTATATTTCGTTATTGACGTATACGAAGGTTCCACGGAGACGTAGAGGCCACCTCGCCAGGAATGTTGTCAAATAGTACCGCCGAGATGATAGGTTGGGTTAGGTTACGTTATATTACGTTATTGATGTATATGAGGGTTACACGGAGACGTAGAGACCAACTCGCCAGGAATGTGGTCAAATATTACCGCCGAGATGTTACGTTGGGTTAGGTTAGGTTATATTATGTTATTCATGTATATAAAGGTTCCACGGAGACGTAGAGGCCATCTCGCCAGGAATGATGTCAAATATTACCGCCGAGGTGATAGGTTGGGTTAGGTTAGATTATATTACGTTATTGATGTATATGAGGGTTACACGGAGATGTAGACGCCAACTCGCCAGGAATGTGGTCAAATATTACCGCCGAGATGTTACGTTGGGTTAGCCTAGCTTATATTATGTTATTGATGTATATAAAGGTCCCACGGACATGTAGAGGCCAAATCCCCAGGGATGTTGTCAAATATTACCGCCGAGATGATAGGTTGGGTTAGGTTTCGTTATATTGCGTTATTGATGTATATGAGGGTTACACGGAGACGTAGAGTCCAACTCGCCAGGAACGTTGTCAAATATTACCGCCGATGTATTAGGTTGGGTTAGGTTAGGTTATATTACGTTATTGATGTATATGAAGGCCCCACGGAGACGTAGAGGCCAACTCGCCAGGAATGTTGTCAAATATTACCGCCGAGATGTTAGGTTGGGTTAGGTTAGGTTATATTACGTTATTGATGTATATAAAGGTCCCACGGAAACATAGAGGCCAACAAGCCAGGAATGTTGTCAAATATTACCGCCGAGATGTTACGTTGGTTTAGGTTAGGTTAAATTACGTTATTGATGTATATGAAGGACCCACGGAGAGGTAGAGGCCAACTCGCCAGGAATGTTGTCAAATATTACCGCCGATGTGTTAGGTTCGGTTATATTAGGTTATATTACGGTATTGATGGATATGAAAGTCTCACGGAGACGTAGAGGCCAACTTGCCAGGAATGTTCCCAAATATTACCGCCGAGATGTTAGGTTGGGTTAGGTTAGGTTATATTACGCTATTGATGTATATAAAAGTCCCACGGTGACGTAGAGGCCAACTCGACAGGAATGTTGTCAAATATTAGTGCCGAGATGTTAGGTTGGGTTAGGTTTGGTAATATTACGTTATTGATGTATATGAAGGCCCCACGGAGACGTAGAGGCCAACCCGCTAGGAATGTTGGCAAATAATAGCGCCGAAAGGTTAGGTTGTGTTAGTTTAGGTTATATTACGTTATTGATATATGTGAAGGTCCCACGGAGACGTAGAGGCCAACTCGGCAGGAATGTTCTCACATAATAGCGCCGAGTGGTTAGGTCGGGTTATATTAGGTTATATTACGTCATTGATGGATATGAAGGTCTCACGGAGACGTAGAGGCCAACTCGCCAGGAATGTTGTCAAATATTACCGCCGAGATGATAGGTTGGGTTAGGTTAGGTTATATTACGTTATTGATGTATATGAAGGCCCCACGGAGACGTAGAAGCCAACTCGCCTGGAATGTTTTCAAATATTACCGCCGAAATGTTAGGTTGGGTTAGGATAGGCTATATTTCATTCTTGAAATATATAAAGGTCCCACGGAGACGTAGAGTCCATCTCGCGAGGAATGACGTCAAATAATACCGCCGAGATGATAGGTTGGGTTAGGATAGGTTATATTTCGTTATTGAAGTATATAATGGTCCCACGGAGACGTAGAGGCTAACTCGCCAGGTATGTTGTCAAATATTACCGCCGAGATGATAGGTTGGGTTAGGTTACGCTATATTACGTTATTGATGTATATGAGGGTTACACGGAGACGTAGAGGCCAACTCACCAGGAATGTGGTCAAATATTACCGCCGAGATGATAGGTTGGGTTAGGTTACGTTATATTACGTTATTGATGTATATGAGGGTTACACGGAGATGTAGACGCCAACTCGCCAGGAATGTGGTCAAATATTACCGCCGAGATGTTACGTTGGGTTAGCCTAGCTTATATTATGTTATTGATGTATATAAAGGTCCCACGGACATGTAGAGGCCAAATCCCCAGGGATGTTGTCAAATATTACCGCCGAGATGATAGGTTGGGTTAGGTTTCGTTATATTGCGTTATTGATGTATATGAGGGTTACACGGAGACGTAGAGTCCAACTCGCCAGGAACGTTGTCAAATATTACCGCCGATGTATTAGGTTGGGTTAGGTTAGGTTATATTACGTTACTGATGTATATGAAGGCCCCACGGAGACGTAGAGGCCAACTCGCCAGGAATGTTGTCAAATATTACCGCCGAGATGTTAGGTTGGGTTAGGTTAGATTATATTACGTTATTGATATATATAAAGGTCCCACGGAAACATAGAGGCCAACAAGCCAGGAATGTTGTCAAATATTACCGCCGAGATGTTACGTTGGTTTAGGTTAGGATAAATTACGTTATTGATGTATATGAAGGACCCACGGAGAGGTAGAGGCCAACTCGCCAGGAATGTTGTCAAATATTACCGCCGATGTGTTAGGTTCGGTTATATTAGGTTATATTACGGTATTGATGGATATGAAGGTCTCACGGAGACGTAGAGGCCAACTCGCCAGGAATGTTCCCAAATATTACCGCCGAGATGTTAGGTTGGGTTAGGTTAGGTTATATTACGCTATTGATGTATATAAAAGTCCCACGGTGACGTAGAGGCCAACTCGACAGGAATGTTGTCAAATATTAGTGCCGAGAGGTTGGGTTGGGTGAGGTTAGGTTATATTATGTTATTGATGTATATAAAGGCCCCACGGAGACGTAGAGGCCAACCCGCTAGGAATGTTGGCAAATAATAGCGCCGAAAGGTTACGTTGGGTTAGTTTAGGTTATATTACGTTATTGATATATGTGAAGGTCCCACGGAGACGTAGAGGCCAACTCGCCAGGAATGTTGTCACATAATAGCGCCGAGTGGTTAGGTCGGGTTATATTAGGTTATATTACGTTATTGATGGATATGAAGGTCTCACGGAGAAGTAGAGGCCAACTCGCCAGGAATGTTGTCAAATATTACCGCCGAGATGATAGGTTGGGTTAGGTTAGGTTATATTACGTTATTGATGTATATGAAGGACCCACGGAGACGTAGAGGCCAACTCGCCAGGAATGTTGTCAAATATTAGTGCCGAGAGGTTGGGTTGGGTTAGGTTAGGTTATATTATGTTATTGATGTATATAAAGGCCCCACGGAGACGTAGAGGCCAACCCGCCAGGAATGTTGGCAAATAATAGAGCCGAAAGGTTAGGTTGGGTTAGTTTAGGTTATATTACGTTATTGATATATGTGAAGGTCTCACGGACACGTAGAGGCCAACTCGACAGGAATGTTGTCAAATATTAGTGCCGACATGTTAGGTTGGGTTAGGATACGTTAAATTACGTTATTGGTGTATATAAAAGTCCCACGGAGACGTAGAAGCCAACTCGCCTGGAATGTTGTCAAATATTAGTGCCGAGATGTTAGGTTGGGTTAGGTTTGGTAATATTACGTTATTGATGTATATGAAGGCCCCACGGAGACGTAGAGGCCAACCCGCTAGGAATGTTGGCAAATAATAGCGCCGAAAGGTTAGGTTGGGTTAGTTTAGGTTATATTACGTTATTGATATATGTGAAGGTCCCACGGAGACGTAGAGGCCAACTCGGCAGGAATGTTCTCACATAATAGCGCCGAGTGGTTAGGTCGGGTTATATTAGGTTATATTACGTCATTGATGGATATGAAGGTCTCACGGAGACGTAGAGGCCAACTCGCCAGGAATGTTGTCAAATATTACCGCCGAGATGATAGGTTGGGTTAGGTTAGGTTATATTACGTTATTGATGTATATGAAGGCCCCACGGAGACGTAGAAGCCAACTCGCCTGGAATGTTTTCAAATATTACCGCCGAAATGTTAGGTTGGGTTAGGATAGGCTATATTTCATTCTTGAAATATATAAAGGTCCCACGGAGACGTAGAGTCCATCTCGCGAGGAATGACGTCAAATAATACCGCCGAGATGATAGGTTGGGTTAGGATAGGTTATATTTCGTTATTGAAGTATATAATGGTCCCACGGAGACGTAGAGGCTAACTCGCCAGGTATGTTGTCAAATATTACCGCCGAGATGATAGGTTGGGTTAGGTTACGCTATATTACGTTATTGATGTATATGAGGGTTACGCGGAGACGTAGAGGCCAACTCACCAGGAATGTGGTCAAATATTACCGCCGAGATGTTACGTTGGGTTAGGTTAGGTTATATTACGTTATTGATGTATATAAATGTTCCACGGAGACGTAGAGGCCATCTCGCCGGGAATTATGTCAAATATTACCGCCGAGATGATAGGTTGGTTTAGGTTAGGTTATATTTCGTTATTGACGTATACGAAGGTTCCACGGAGACGTAGAGGCCACCTCGCCAGGAATGTTGTCAAATATTACCGCCGAGATGATATTTTGGGTTAGGTTACGTTATATTACGTTATTGATGTATATGAGGGTTACACGGAGACGTAGAGACCAACTCGCCAGGAATGTGGTCAAATATTACCGCCGAGATGTTACGTTGGGTTAGGTTAGGTTATATTATGTTATTCATGTATATAAAGGTTCCACGGAGACGTAGAGGCCATCTCGCCAGGAATGATGTCAAATATTACCGCCGAGATGATAGGTTGGTTTAGGTTGGCTTATATTACGTTATTGATGTATATAAAGGTCCCAGGGAGACGTAGATGCCAACTCGCCAGGAATGTTGTCAAATATTACCGCCGAAATGTTAGGTTGGGTTAGGATAGGCTATATTTCATTCTTGAAATATATAAAGGTCCCACGGAGACGTAGAGTCCATCTCGCGAGGAATGACGTCAAATAATACCGCCGAGATGATAGGTTGGGTTAGGATAGGTTATATTTCGTTATTGAAGTATATAAAGGTCCCACGGAGACGTAGAGGCTAACTCGCCAGGTATGTTGTCAAATATTACCGCCGAGATGATAGGTTGGGTTAGGTTACGTTATATTACGTTATTGATGTATATGAGGGTTACACGGAGATGTAGACGCCAACTCGCCAGGAATGTGGTCAAATATTACCGCCGAGATGTTACGTTGGGTTAGCCTAGCTTATATTATGTTATTGATGTATATAAAGGTCCCACGGACATGTAGAGGCCAAATCCCCAGGGATGTTGTCACATATTACCGCCGAGATGATAGGTTGGGTTAGGTTTCGTTATATTTCGTTATTGATGTATATGAGGGTTTACGGAGACGTAGAGTCCAACTCGCCAGGAACGTTGTCAAATATTACCGCCGATGTATTAGGTTGGGTTAGGTTAGGTTATATTACGCTATTGATGTATATAAAAGTCCCACGGTGACGTAGAGGCCAACTCGACAGGAATGTTGTAAAATATTAGTGCCGAGAGGTTGGGTTGGGTGAGGTTAGGTTATATTATGTTATTGATGTATATAAAGGCCCCACGGAGACGTAGAGGCCAACCCGCTAGGAATGTTGCCAAATAATAGCGCCGAAATGTTACGTTGGGTTAGTTTAGGTTATATTACGTTATTGATATATGTGAAGGTCCCACGGAGACGTAGATGCCAACTCGCCAGGAATGTTGTCACATAATAGCGCCGAGTGGTTAGATCGGGTTATATTAGGTCATATTACGTTATTGATGGATATGAAGGTCTCACGGAGACGTAGAGGCCAACTCGCCAGGAATGTTGTCAAATATTACCGCCGAGATGATAGGTTGGGTTAGGTTAGGTTATATTACGTTATTGATGTATATGAAGGACCCACGAAGAGGCCAACTCGCCAGGAATGTTGTCAAATATTAGTGCCGAGAGGTTGGGTTGGGTTAGGTTAGGTTATATTATGTTATTGATGTATATAAAGGCCCCACGGAGACGTAGAGGCCAACCCGCCAGGAATGTTGGCAAATAATAGCGCCGAAAGGTTAGGTTGGGTTAGTTTAGGTTATATTACGTTATTGATATATGTGAAGGTCTCACGGACACGTAGAGGCCAACTCGACAGGAATGTTGTCAAATATTAGTGCCGACATGTTAGGTTGGGTTAGGATACGTTAAATTACGTTATTGGTGTATATAAAAGTCCCACGGAGACGTAGAGGCCAACTCGCCTGGAATGTTGTCAAATATTAGTGCCGAGATGTTAGGTTGGGTTAGGTTTGGTAATATTACGTTATTGATGTATATGAAGGCCCCACGGAGACGTAGAGGCCAACCCGCTAGGAATGTTGGCAAATAATAGCGCCGAAAGGTTAGGTTGGGTTAGTTTAGGTTATATTACGTTATTGATATATGTGAAGGTCCCACGGAGACGTAGAGGCCAACTCGCCAGGAATGTTGTCACATAATAGCGCCGAGTGGTTAGGTCGGGTTATATTAGGTTATATTACGTTATTGATGGATATGAAGGTCTCACGGAGACGTAGATGCCAACTCGCCAGGAATGTTGTCAAATATTACCGCCGAGATGTTAGGTTGGGTTAGGTTAGGTTATATTACGCTATTGATGTACATAAAAGTCCCACGGAGACGTAGAGGCCAACCCGCTAGGAATGTTGGCAAATAATAGCGCGGAAAGGTTAGGTTGGATTAGTTTAGGTTATATTACGTTATTGATATATGTGAAGGTCCCACGGAGAAGTAGAGGCCAACTCGCCAGGAATGTCGTCACATAATAGCGCCGAGTGGTTAGGTCCGGTTATATTAGGTTATATTACGTTATTGATGGATATGAAGGTCTCACGGAGACGTAGAGGCCAACTCGCCAGGAATGATGTCAAATATTACCGCCGAGATGATAGGTTGGTTTAGGTTAGCTTATATTACGTTATTGATGTATATAAAGGTCCCAGGGAGACGTAGATGCCAACTCGCCAGGAATGTTGTCAAATATTACCGTCGAGATGATAGGTTGGGTTAGGATAGGCTATATTTCGTTATTGAAATATATAAAGGTCCCACAGAGACGTAGAGGCCAACTCGCCAGGAATGATGTCAAATATTACCACAGAGATGTTAGGTTGGGTTAGGTTAGGTTATATTACGTTATTGATGTATATAAAGGTCCCAGAGAGACGTAGATGCCAACTCGCCAGGAATGTTGTCAAACATTACCGTCGAGATGATAGGTTGGGTTAGGTTAGGTTATATTACGTTATTGATGTATATGAAGGCCCCACGGAGACGTAGAGGCCAACTCGCCAGGAATGTTGTCAAATATTACCGCCGAGATGTTAGGTTGGGTTAGGTTAGGTTATATTACGTTATTGATGTATATAAAGGTCCCACGGAAACATAGAGGCCAACAAGCCAGGAATGTTGTCAAATATTACCGGCGAGATGTTACGTTGGTTTAGGTTAGGTTAAATTACGTTATTGATGTATATGAAGGACCCACGGAGAGGTAGAGGCCAACTCGCCAGGAATGTTGTCAAATATTACCGCCGATGTGTTAGGTTCGGTTATATTAGGTTATATTACGGTATTGATGGATATGAAGGTCTCACGGAGACGTAGAGGCCAACTCGCCAGGAATGTTCCCAAATATTACCGCCGAGATGTTAGGTTGGGTTAGGTTAGGTTATATTACGCTATTGATGTATATAAAAGTCCCACGGTGACGTAGAGGCCAACTCGACAGGAATGTTGTCAAATATTAGTGCCGAGAGGTTGGGTTGGGTGAGGTTAGGTTATATTATGTTATTGATGTATATAAAGGCCCCACGGAGACGTAGAGGCCAACCCGCTAGGAATATTGGCAAATAATAGCGCCGAAAGGTTACGTTGGGTTAGTTTAGGTTATATTACGTTATTGATATATGTGAAGGTCCCACGGAGACGTAGAGGCCAACTCGCCAGGAATGTTGTCACATAATAGCGCCGAGTGGTTAGGTCGGGTTATATTAGGTTATATTACGTTATTGATGGATATGAAGGTCTCACGGAGACGTAGAGGCCAACTCGCCAGGAATGTTGTCAAATATTACCGCCGAGATGATAGGTTGGGTTAGGTTACGTTATATTACGTTATTGATGTATATGAAGGACCCACGGAGACGTAGAGGCCAACTCGCCAGGAATGTTGTCAAATATTAGTGCCGAGAGGTTGGTTTGGGTTAGGTTAGGTTATATTATGTTATTGATGTATATAAAGGCCCCACGGAGACGTAGAAGCCAACCCGCCAGGAATGTTGGCAAATAATAGAGCCGAAAGGTTAGGTTGGGTTAGTTTAGGTTATATTACGTTATTGATATATGTGAAGGTCTCACGGACACGTAGAGGCCAACTCGACAGGAATGTTGTCAAATATTAGTGCCGACATGTTAGGTTGGGTTAGGATACGTTAAATTACGTTATTGGTGTATATAAAAGTCCCACGGAGACGTAGAAGCCAACTCGCCTGGAATGTTGTCAAATATTAGTGCCGAGATGTTAGGTTGGGTTAGGTTTGGTAATATTACGTTATTGATGTATATGAAGGCCCCACGGAGACGTAGAGGCCAACTCGCTAGGAATGTTGGCAAATAATAGCGCCGAAAGGTTAGGTTGGGTTAGTTTAGGTTATATTACGTTATTGATATATGTGAAGGTCCCACGGAGACGTAGAGGCCAACTCGGCAGGAATGTTCTCACATAATAGCGCCGAGTGGTTAGGTCGGGTTATATTAGGTTATATTACGTTATTGATGGATATGAAGGTCTCACGGAGACGTAGAGGCCAACTCGCCAGGAATGTTGTCAAATATTACCGCCGAGATGATAGGTTGGGTTAGGTTAGGTTATATTACGTTATTGATGTATATGAAGCCCCCACGGAGACGTAGAGGCCAACTCGCCAGGAATGTTGTCAAATATTAGTGCCGAGAGATTGGGTTGGGTTAGGTTAGGTTATATTACGTTATTGATGTATATAAAGGCCCCGCGGAGGCGTAGAGGCCAACCCGCCAGGAATGTTGTCAAATAATAGCGCCGAAAGGTTAGGTTGTGTTAGTTTAGGTTATATTACGTTATTGATATATGTGAAGGTCCCACGGACACGCAGATGCCAACTCGCCAGGAATGTTGTCACATAATAGCCCCGAGTGGTTAGGTTGGGTTATATTAGGTTATATTACGTTATTGATGGATATGAATGACTCACGGAGACGTAGAGGCCAACTCGCCAGGAATGTTGTCAAATATTACCGCAGAGATGTTAGGTTGGGTTAGGTTAGGTTATATTACGCCATTGATGTATATAAAAGTCCCACCGTGACGTAGAGGCCAACTCGACAGGAATGTTGTCAAATATTAGTGCCGAGAGGTTGGGTTGGGTGAGGTTAGGTTATATTATGTTATTGATGTATATAATGGCCCCACGGAGACGTAGAGGCCAACCCGCTAGGAATGTTGGCAAATAAAAGCGCCGAAAGGTTAGGTTGGGTTAGGTTACGTTATATTACGTTATTGATGTATATGAGGGTTACACGCAGACGTAGAGGCTAACTCGCCAGGTATGCTATCAAATATTACCGCCGAGATGATAGGTTGGGTTAGGTTACGTTATATTACGTTATTGATGTATATGAGGGTTACACGGAGACGTAGAGGCCAACTCACCAGGAATGTGGTCAAATGTTACCGCCGAGATGTTACGTTGGGTTAGGTTAGGTTATATTACGTTATTGATGTATATAAAGGTTCCACGGAGACGTAGAGGCCATCTCGCCGGGAATTATGTCAAATATTACCGCCGAGATGATAGGTTGGTTTAGGTTAGGTTATATTTCGTTATTGACGTATACGAAGGTTCCACGGAGACGTAGAGGCCACCTCGCCAGGAATGTTGTCAAATATTACCGCCGAGATGATACGTTGGGTTAGGTTACGTTATATTACGTTATTGATGTATATGAGGGTTACACGGAGACGTAGAGACCAACTCGCCAGGAATGTGGTCAAATATTACCGCCGAGATGTTACGTTGGGTTAGGTTAGGTTATATTATGTTATTCATGTATATAAAGGTTCCACGGAGACGTAGAGGCCATCTCGCCAGGAATGATGTCAAATATTACCGCCGAGATGATAGGTTGGTTTAGGTTAGCTTATATTACGTTATTGATGTATATAAAGGTCCCAGGGAGACGTAGATGCCAACTCGCCAGGAATGTTGTCAAATATTACCGTCGAGATGATAGGTTGGGTTAGGATAGGCTATATTTCGTTATTGAAATATATAAAGGTCCCACAGAGACGTAGAGGCCAACTCGCCAGGAATGATGTCAAATATTACCGCAGAGATGTTAGGTTGGGTTAGGTTAGGTTACATTACGTTATTGATGTATATAAAGGTCCCACGGAGACGTAGAAGCCAACTCGCCAGGAATGTTTTCAAATATTACCGCCGAAATGTTAGGTTGGGTTAGGATAGGCTATATTTCATTCTTGAAATATATACAGGTCCCACGGAGACGTAGAGTCCATCTCGCGAGGAATGACGTCAAATAATACCGCCGAGATGATAGGTTGGGTTAGGATAGGTTATATTTCGTTATTGAAGTATATAAAGGTCCCACGGAGACGTAGAGGCTAACTCGCCAGGTATGTTGTCAAATATTACCATCGAGATGATAGGTTGGGTTAGGTTACGCTATATTACGTTATTGATGTATATGAGGGTTACACGGAGACGTAGAGGCCAACTCACCAGGAATGTGGTCAAATATTACCGCCGAGATGATAGGTTGGGTTAGGTTACGTTATATTACGTTATTGATGTATATGAGGGTTACACGGAGATGTAGACGCCAACTCGCCAGGAATGTGGTCAAATATTACCGCCGAGATGTTACGTTGGGTTAGCCTAGCTTATATTATGTTATTGATGTATATAAAGGTCCCACGGACATGTAGAGGCCAAATCCCCAGGGATGTTGTCACATATTACCGCCGAGATGATAGGTTGGGTTAGGTTTCGTTATATAGCGTTATTGATGTATATGAGGGTTACACGGAGACGTAGAGTCCAACTCACCAGGAATGTGGTCAAATATTACCGCCGAGATGTTACGTTGGGTTAGGTTAGGTTATATTACGTTATTGATGTATATAAAGGTTCCACGGAGACGTAGAGGCCATCTCGCCGGGAATTATGTCAAATATTACCGCCGAGATGATAGGTTGGTTTAGGTTAGGTTATATTTCGTTATTGACGTATACGAAGGTTCCACGGAGACGTAGAGGCCACCTCGCCAGGAATGTTGTCAAATATTACCGCCGAGAGATACGTTGGGTTAGGTTACGTTATATTACGTTATTGATGTATATGAGGGTTACACGGAGACGTAGAGACCAACTCGCCAGGAATGTGGTCAAATATTACCGCCGAGATGTTACGTTGGGTTAGGTTAGGTTATATTATGTTATTCATGTATATAAAGGTTCCACGGAGACGTAGAGGCCATCTCGCCAGGAATGATGTCAAATATTACCGCCGAGATGATAGGTTGGTTTAGGTTAGCTTATATTACGTTATTGATGTATATAAAGGTCCCAGGGAGACGTAGATGCCAACTCGCCAGGAATGTTGTCAAATATTACCGTCGAGATGATAGGTTGGGTTAGGATAGGCTATATTTCGTTATTGAAATATATAAAGGTCCCACAGAGACGTAGAGGCCAACTCGCCAGGAATGATGTCAAATATTACCGCAGAGATGTTAGGTTGGGTTAGGTTAGGTTATATTACGTTATTGATGTATATAAAGGTCCCACGGAGACGTAGAAGCCAACTCGCCAGGAATGTTTTCAAATATTACCGCCGAAATGTTAGGTTGGGTTAGGATAGGCTATATTTCATTCTTGAAATATATAAAGGTCCCACGGAGACGTAGAGTCCATCTCGCGAGGAATGACGTCAAATAATACCGCCGAGATGATAGGTTGGGTTAGGATAGGTTATATTTCGTTATTGAAGTATATAAAGGTCCCACGGAGACGTAGAGGCTAACTCGCCAGGTATGTTGTCAAATATTACCATCGAGATGATAGGTTGGGTTAGGTTACGCTATATTACGTTATTGATGTATATGAGGGTTACACGGAGACGTAGAGGCCAACTCACCAGGAATGTGGTCAAATATTACCGCCGAGATGATAGGTTGGGTTAGGTTACGTTATATTACGTTATTGATGTATATGAGGGTTACACGGAGATGTAGACGCCAACTCGCCAGGAATGTGGTCAAATATTACCGCCGAGATGTTACGTTGGGTTAGCCTAGCTTATATTATGTTATTGATGTATATAAAGGTCCCACGGACATGTAGAGGCCAAATCCCCAGGGATGTTGTCACATATTACCGCCGAGATGATAGGTTGGGTTAGGTTTCGTTATATTGCGTTATTGATGTATATGAGGGTTACACGGAGACGTAGAGTCCAACTCACCAGGAATGTGGTCAAATATTACCGCCGAGATGTTACGTTGGGTTAGGTTAGGTTATATTACGTTATTGATGTATATAAAGGTTCCACGGAGACGTAGAGGCCATCTCGCCGGGAATTATGTCAAATATTACCGCCGAGATGATAGGTTGGTTTAGGTTAGGTTATATTTCGTTATTGACGTATACGAAGGTTCCACGGAGACGTAGAGGCCACCTCGCCAGGAATGTTGTCAAATATTAGTGCCGAGAGGTTGGGTTGGGTTAGGTTAGGTTATATTATGTTATTGATGTATATAAAGGCCCCACGGAGACGTAGAGGCCAACCCGCCAGGAATGTTGGCAAATAATAGAGCCGAAAGGTTAGGTTGGGTTAGTTTAGGTTATATTACGTTATTGATATATGCGAAGGTCTCACGGACACGTAGAGGCCAACTCGACAGGAATGTTGTCAAATATTAGTGCCGACATGTTAGGTTGGGTTAGGATACGTTAAATTACGTTATTGGTGTATATAAAAGTCCCACGGAGACGTAGAAGCCAACTCGCCTGGAATGTTGTCAAATATTAGTGCCGAGATGTTAGGTTGGGTTAGGTTTGGTAATATTACGTTATTGATGTATATGAAGGCCCCACGGAGACGTAGAGGCCAACCCGCTAGGAATGTTGGCAAATAATAGCGCCGAAAGGTTAGGTTGGGTTAGTTTAGGTTATATTACGTTATTGGTATATGTGAAGGTCCCACGGAGACGTAGAGGCCAACTCGGCAGGAATGTTCTCACATAATAGCGCCGACTGGTTAGGTCGGGTTATATTAGGTTATATTACGTTATTGATGGATATGAAGGTCTCACGGAGACGTAGAGGCCAACTCGCCAGGAATGTTGTCAAATATTACCGCCGAGATGATAGGTTGGGTTAGGTTAGGTTATATTACGTTATTGATGTATATGAAGCCCCCACGGAGACGTAGAGGCCAACTCGCCAGGAATGTTGTCAAATATTAGTGCCGAGAGATTGGGTTGGGTTAGGTTAGGTTATATTACGTTATTGATGTATATAAAGGCCCCGCGGAGGCGTAGAGGCCAACCCGCCAGGAATGTTGTCAAATAATAGCGCCGAAAGGTTAGGTTGTGTTAGTTTAGGTTATATTACGTTATTGATATATGTGAAGGTCCCACGGACACGCAGATGCCAACTCGCCAGGAATGTTGTCACATAATAGCGCCGAGTGGTTAGGTTGGTTTATATTAGGTTATATTACGTTATTGATGGATATGAAGGACTCACGGAGACGTAGAGGCCAACTCGCCAGGAATGTTGTCAAATATTACCGCCGAGATGTTAGGTTGGGTTAGGTTAGGTTATATTACGCTATTGATGTATATAAAAGTCCCACCGTGACGTAGAGGCCAACTCGACAGGAATGTTGTCAAATATTAGTGCCGAGAGGTTGGGTTGGGTGAGGTTAGGTTATATTATGTTATTGATGTATATAAAGGCCCCACGGAGACGTAGAGGCCAACCCGCTAGGAATGTTGGCAAATAATAGCGCCGAAAGGTTAGGTTGGGTTAGGTTACGTTATATTACGTTATTGATGTATATGAGGGTTACACGCAGACGTAGAGGCTAACTCGCCAGGTATGCTATCAAATATTACCGCCGAGATGATAGGTTGGGTTAGGTTACGTTATATTACGTTATTGATGTATATGAGGGTTACACGGAGACGTAGAGGCCAACTCACCAGGAATGTTGTCAAATAGTACCGCCGAGATGATAGGTTGGGTTAGGTTACGTTATATTACGTTATTGATGTATATGAGGGTTACACGGAGACGTAGAGACCAACTCGCCAGGAATGTGGTCAAATATTACCGCCGAGATGTTACGTTGGGTTAGGTTAGGTTATATTATGTTATTCATGTATATAAAGGTTCCACGGAGACGTAGAGGCCATCTCGCCAGGAATGATGTCAAATATTACCGCCGAGATGATATGTTGGTTTAGGTTAGCTTATATTACGTTATTGATGTATATAAAGGTCCCAGGGAGACGTAGATGCCAACTCGCCAGGAATGTTGTCAAATATTACCGTCAAGATGATAGGTTGGGTTAGGATAGGCTATATTTCGTTATTGAAATATATAAAGGTCCCACAGAGACGTAGAGGCCAACTCGCCAGGAATGATGTCAAATATTACCGCAGAGATGTTAGGTTGGGTTAGGTTAGGTTATATTACGTTATTGATGTATATAAAGGTCCCACGGAGACGTAGAAGCCAACTCGCCAGGAATGTTTTCAAATATTACCGCCGAAATGTTAGGTTGGGTTAGGATAGGCTATATTTCATTCTTGAAATATATAAAGGTCCCACGGAGACGTAGAGTCCATCTCGCGAGGAATGACGTCAAATAATACCGCCGAGATGATAGGTTGGGTTAGGATAGGTTATATTTCGTTATTGAAGTATATAAAGGTCCCACGGAGACGTAGAGGCTAACTCGCCAGGTATGTTGTCAAATATTACCATCGAGATGATAGGTTGGGTTAGGTTACGCTATATTACGTTATTGATGTATATGAGGGTTACACGGAGACGTAGAGGCCAACTCACCAGGAATGTGGTCAAATATTACCGCCGAGATGATAGGTTGGGTTAGGTTACGTTATATTACGTTATTGATGTATATGAGGGTTACACGGAGATGTAGACGCCAACTCGCCAGGAATGTGGTCAAATATTACCGCCGAGATGTTACGTTGGGTTAGCCTAGCTTATATTATGTTATTGATGTATATAAAGGTCCCACGGACATGTAGAGGCCAAATCCCCAGGGATGTTGTCACATATTACCGCCGAGATGATAGGTTGGGATAAGTTTCGTTATATTGCGTTATTGATGTATATGAGGGTTACACGGAGACGTAGAGTCCAACTCACCAGGAATGTGGTCAAATATTACCGCCGAGATGTTACGTTGGGTTAGGTTAGGTTATATTACGTTATTGATGTATATAAAGGTTCCACGGAGACGTAGAGGCCATCTCGCCGGGAATTATGTCAAATATTACCGCCGAGATGATAGTTTGGTTTAGGTTAGGTTATATTTCGTTATTGACGTATACGAAGGTTCCACGGAGACGTAGAGGCCACCTCGCCAGGAATGTTGTCAAATATTAGTGCCGAGAGGTTGGGTTGGGTTAGGTTAGGTTATATTATGTTATTGATGTATATAAAGGCCCCACGGAGACGTAGAGGCCAACCCGCCAGGAATGTTGGCAAATAATAGAGCCGAAAGGTTAGGTTGGGTTAGTTTAGGTTATATTACGTTATTGATATATGCGAAGGTCTCACGGACACGTAGAGGCCAACTCGACAGGAATGTTGTCAAATATTAGTGCCGACATGTTAGGTTGGGTTAGGATACGTTAAATTACGTTATTGGTGTATATAAAAGTCCCACGGAGACGTAGAAGCCAACTCGCCTGGAATGTTGTCAAATATTAGTGCCGAGATGTTAGGTTGGGTTAGGTTTGGTAATATTACGTTATTGATGTATATGAAGGCCCCACGGAGACGTAGAGGCCAACCCGCTAGGAATGTTGGCAAATAATATCGCCGAAAGGTTAGGTTGGGTTAGTTTAGGTTATATTACGTTATTGGTATATGTGAAGGTCCCACGGAGACGTAGAGGCCAACTCGGCAGGAATGTTCTCACATAATAGCGCCGAGTGGTTAGGTCGGGTTATATTAGGTTATATTACGTTATTGATGGATATGAAGGTCTCACGGAGACGTAGAGGCCAACTCGCCAGGAATGTTGTCAAATATTACCGCCGAGATGATAGGCTGGGTTAGGTTAGGTTATATTACGTTATTGATGTATATGAAGCCCCCACGGAGACGTAGAGGCCAACTCGCCAGGAATGTTGTCAAATATTAGTGCCGAGAGATTGGGTTGGGTTAGGTTAGGTTATATTACGTTATTGATGTATATAAAGGCCCCGCGGAGGCGTAGAGGCCAACCCGCCAGGAATGTTGTCAAATAATAGCGCCGAAAGGTTAGGTTGTGTTAGTTTAGGTTATATTACGTTATTGATATATGTGAAGGTCCCACGGACACGCAGATGCCAACTCGCCAGGAATGTTGTCACATAATAGCGCCGAGTGGTTAGGTTGGGTTATATTAGGTTATATTACGTTATTGATGGATATGAAGGACTCACGGAGACGTAGAGGCCAACTCGCCAGGAATGTTGTCAAATATTACCGCCGAGATGTTAGGTTGGGTTAGGTTAGGTTATATTACGCTATTGATGTATATAAAAGTCCCACCGTGACGTAGAGGCCAACTCGACAGGAATGTTGTCAAATATTAGTGCCGAGAGGTTGGGTTGGGTGAGGTTAGGTTATATTATGTTATTGATGTATATAAAGGCCCCACGGAGACGTAGAGGCCAACCCGCTAGGAATGTTGGCAAATAATAGCGCCGAAAGGTTAGGTTGGGTTAGGTTACGTTATATTACGTTATTGATGTATATGAGGGTTACACGCAGACGTAGAGGCTAACTCGCCAGGTATGCTATCAAATATTACTGCCGAGATGATAGGTTGGGTTAGGTTACGTTATATTACGTTATTGATGTATATGAGGGTTACACGGAGACGTAGAGGCCAACTCACCAGGAATGTGGTCAAATGTTACCGCCGAGATATTACGTTGGGTTAGGTTAGGTTATATTACGTTATTGATGTATATAAAGGTTCCACGGAGACGTAGAGGCCATCTCGCCGGGAATTATGTCAAATATTACCGCCGAGATGATAGGTTGGTTTAGGTTAGGTTATATTTCGTTATTGACGTATACGAAGGTTCCACGGAGACGTAGAGGCCACCTCGCCAGGAATGTTGTCAAATAGTACCGCCGAGATGATAGGTTGGGTTAGGTTACGTTATATTACGTTATTGATGTATATGAGGGTTACACGGAGACGTAGAGACCAACTCGCCAGGAATGTGGTCAAATATTACCGCCCAGATGTTACGTTGGGTTAGGTTAGGTTATATTATGTTATTCATGTATATAAAGGTTCCACGGAGACGTAGAGGCCATCTCGCCAGGAATGATGTCAAATATTACCGCCGAGGTGATAGGTTGAGTTAGGCTAGATTATATTACGTTATTGATGTATATGAGGGTTACACGGAGATGTAGACGCCAACTCGGCTGGAATGTGGTCAAATATTACCGCCGAGATGTTACGTTGGGTTAGCCTAGCTTATATTATGTTATTGATGTATATAAAGGTCCCACGGACATGTAGAGGCCAAATCCCCAGGGATGTTGTCAAATATTACCGCCGAGATGATAGGTTGGGTTAGGTTTCGTTATATTGCGTTATTGATGTATATGAGGGTTACACGGAGACGTAGAGTCCAACTCGCCAGGAACGTTGTCAAATATTACCGCCGATGTATTAGGTTGGGTTAGGTTAGGTTATATTACGTTATTGATGTATATGAAGGCCCCACGGAGACGTAGAGGCCAACTCGCCAGGAATGTTGTCAAATATTACCGCCGAGATGTTAGGTTGGGTTAGGTTAGGTTATATTACGTTATTGATGTATATAAAGGTCCCACGGAAACATAGAGGCCAACAAGCCAGGAATGTTGTCAAATATTACCGCCGAGATGTTACGTTGGTTTAGGTTAGGTTAAATTACGTTATTGATGTATATGAAGGACCCACGGAGAGGTAGAGGCCAACTCGCCAGGAATGTTGTCAAATATTACCGCCGATGTGTTAGGTTCGGTTATATTAGGTTATATTACGGTATTGATGGATATGAAAGTCTCACGGAGACGTAGAGGCCAACTCGCCAGGAATGTTCCCAAATATTACCGCCGAGATGTTAGGTTGGGTTAGGTTAGGTTATATTACGCTATTGATGTATATAAAAGTCCCACGGTGACGTAGAGGCCAACTCGACAGGAATGTTGTCAAATATTAGTGCCGAGATGTTAGGTTGGGTTAGGTTTGGTAATATTACGTTATTGATGTATATGAAGGCCCCACGGAGACGTAGAGGCCAACCCGCTAGGAATGTTGGCAAATAATAGCGCCGAAAGGTTAGGTTGGGTTAGTTTAGGTTATATTACGTTATTGATATATGTGAAGGTCCCACGGAGACGTAGAGGCCAACACGGCAGGAATGTTCTCACATAATAGCGCCGAGTGGTTAGGTCGGGTTATATTAGGTTATATTACGTCATTGATGGATATGAAGGTCTCATGGAGACGTAGAGGCCAACTCGCCAGGAATGTTGTCAAATATTACCGCCGAGATGATAGGTTGGGTTAGGTTAGGTTATATTACGTTATTGATGTATATGAAGGCCCCACGGAGACGTAGAAGCCAACTCGCCTGGAATGTTTTCAAATATTACCGCCGAAATGTTAGGTTGGGTTAGGATAGGCTATATTTCATTCTTGAAATATATAAAGGTCCCACGGAGACGTAGAGTCCATCTCGCGAGGAATGACGTCAAATAATACCGCCGAGATGATAGGTTGGGTTAGGATAGGTTATATTTCGTTATTGAAGTATATAATGGTCCCACGGAGACGTAGAGGCTAACTCGCCAGGTATGTTGTCAAATATTACCGCCGAGATGATAGGTTGGGTTAGGTTACGCTATATTACGTTATTGATGTATATGAGGGTTACACGGAGACGTAGAGGCCAACTCACCAGGAATGTGGTCAAATATTACCGCCGAGATGATAGGTTGGGTTAGGTTACGTTATATTACGTTATTGATGTATATGAGGGTTACACGGAGATGTAGACGCCAACTCGCCAGGAATGTGGTCAAATATTACCGCCGAGATGTTACGTTGGGTTAGCCTAGCTTATATTATGTTATTGATGTATATAAAGGTCCCACGGACATGTAGAGGCCAAATCCCCAGGGATGTTGTCAAATATTACCGCCGAGATGATAGGTTGGGTTAGGTTTCGTTATATTGAGTTATTGATGTATATGAGGGTTACACGGAGACGTAGAGTCCAACTCGCCAGGAACGTTGTCAAATATTACCGCCGATGTATTAGGTTGGGTTAGGTTAGGTTATATTACGTTATTGATGTATATGAAGGCCCCACGGAGACGTAGAGGCCAACTCGCCAGGAATGTTGTCAAATATTACCGCCGAGATGATAGGTTGGGTTAGGTTAGGTTATATTACGGTATTGATGGATATGAAGGTCTCACGGAGACGTAGAGGCCAACTCGCCAGGAATGTTGTCAAATATTAGTGCCGAGAGGTTGGGTTGGGTTAGTTTAGGTTATATTACGTTATTGATATATGTGAAGGTCTCACGGACACGTAGAGGCCAACTCGACAGGAATGTTGTCAAATATTAGTGCCGACATGTTAGGTTGGGTTAGGATACGTTAAATTACGTTATTGGTGTATATAAAAGTCCCACGGAGACGTAGAAGCCAACTCGCCTGAAATGTTGTCAAATATTAGTGCCGAGATGTTAGGTTGGGTTAGGTTTGGTAATATTACGTTATTGATGTATATGAAGGCCCCACGGAGACGTAGAGGCCAACCCGCTAGGAATGTTGGCAAATAATAGCGCCGAAAGGTTAGGTTGGTTTAGTTTAGGTTATATTACGTTATTGATATATGTGAAGGTCCCACGGAGACGTAGAGGCCAACTCGGCAGGAATGTTCTCACATAATAGCGCCGAGTGGTTAGGTCGGGTTATATTAGGTTATATTACGTCATTGATGGATATGAAGGTCTCACGGAGACGTAGAGGCCAACTCACCAGGAATGTGGTCAAATATTACCGCCGAGATGATAGGTTGGGTTAGGTTACGTTATATTACGTTATTGATGTATATGAGGGTTACACGGAGATGTAGACGCCAACTCGCCAGGAATGTGGTCAAATATTACCGCCGAGATGTTACGTTGGGTTAGCCTAGCTTATATTATGTTATTGATGTATATAAAGGTCCCACGGACATGTAGAGGCCAAATCCCCAGGGATGTTGTCACATATTACCGCCGAGATGATAGGTTGGGATAAGTTTCGTTATATTGCGTTATTGATGTATATGAGGGTTACACGGAGACGTAGAGTCCAACTCACCAGGAATGTGGTCAAATATTACCGCCGAGATGTTACGTTGGGTTAGGTTAGGTTATATTACGTTATTGATGTATATAAAGGTTCCACGGAGACGTAGAGGCCATCTCGCCGGGAATTATGTCAAATATTACCGCCGAGATGATAGTTTGGTTTAGGTTAGGTTATATTTCGTTATTGACGTATACGAAGGTTCCACGGAGACGTAGAGGCCACCTCGCCAGGAATGTTGTCAAATATTAGTGCCGAGAGGTTGGGTTGGGTTAGGTTAGGTTATATTATGTTATTGATGTATATAAAGGCCCCACGGAGACGTAGAGGCCAACCCGCCAGGAATGTTGGCAAATAATAGAGCCGAAAGGTTAGGTTGGGTTAGTTTAGGTTATATTACGTTATTGATATATGCGAAGGTCTCACGGACACGTAGAGGCCAACTCGACAGGAATGTTGTCAAATATTAGTGCCGACATGTTAGGTTGGGTTAGGATACGTTAAATTACGTTATTGGTGTATATAAAAGTCCCACGGAGACGTAGAAGCCAACTCGCCTGGAATGTTGTCAAATATTAGTGCCGAGATGTTAGGTTGGGTTAGGTTTGGTAATATTACGTTATTGATGTATATGAAGGCCCCACGGAGACGTAGAGGCCAACCCGCTAGGAATGTTGGCAAATAATATCGCCGAAAGGTTAGGTTGGGTTAGTTTAGGTTATATTACGTTATTGGTATATGTGAAGGTCCCACGGAGACGTAGAGGCCAACTCGGCAGGAATGTTCTCACATAATAGCGCCGAGTGGTTAGGTCGGGTTATATTAGGTTATATTACGTTATTGATGGATATGAAGGTCTCACGGAGACGTAGAGGCCAACTCGCCAGGAATGTTGTCAAATATTACCGCCGAGATGATAGGCTGGGTTAGGTTAGGTTATATTACGTTATTGATGTATATGAAGCCCCCACGGAGACGTAGAGGCCAACTCGCCAGGAATGTTGTCAAATATTAGTGCCGAGAGATTGGGTTGGGTTAGGTTAGGTTATATTACGTTATTGATGTATATAAAGGCCCCGCGGAGGCGTAGAGGCCAACCCGCCAGGAATGTTGTCAAATAATAGCGCCGAAAGGTTAGGTTGTGTTAGTTTAGGTTATATTACGTTATTGATATATGTGAAGGTCCCACGGACACGCAGATGCCAACTCGCCAGGAATGTTGTCACATAATAGCGCCGAGTGGTTAGGTTGGGTTATATTAGGTTATATTACGTTATTGATGGATATGAAGGACTCACGGAGACGTAGAGGCCAACTCGCCAGGAATGTTGTCAAATATTACCGCCGAGATGTTAGGTTGGGTTAGGTTAGGTTATATTACGCTATTGATGTATATAAAAGTCCCACCGTGACGTAGAGGCCAACTCGACAGGAATGTTGTCAAATATTAGTGCCGAGAGGTTGGGTTGGGTGAGGTTAGGTTATATTATGTTATTGATGTATATAAAGGCCCCACGGAGACGTAGAGGCCAACCCGCTAGGAATGTTGGCAAATAATAGCGCCGAAAGGTTAGGTTGGGTTAGGTTACGTTATATTACGTTATTGATGTATATGAGGGTTACACGCAGACGTAGAGGCTAACTCGCCAGGTATGCTATCAAATATTACTGCCGAGATGATAGGTTGGGTTAGGTTACGTTATATTACGTTATTGATGTATATGAGGGTTACACGGAGACGTAGAGGCCAACTCACCAGGAATGTGGTCAAATGTTACCGCCGAGATATTACGTTGGGTTAGGTTAGGTTATATTACGTTATTGATGTATATAAAGGTTCCACGGAGACGTAGAGGCCATCTCGCCGGGAATTATGTCAAATATTACCGCCGAGATGATAGGTTGGTTTAGGTTAGGTTATATTTCGTTATTGACGTATACGAAGGTTCCACGGAGACGTAGAGGCCACCTCGCCAGGAATGTTGTCAAATAGTACCGCCGAGATGATAGGTTGGGTTAGGTTACGTTATATTACGTTATTGATGTATATGAGGGTTACACGGAGACGTAGAGACCAACTCGCCAGGAATGTGGTCAAATATTACCGCCCAGATGTTACGTTGGGTTAGGTTAGGTTATATTATGTTATTCATGTATATAAAGGTTCCACGGAGACGTAGAGGCCATCTCGCCAGGAATGATGTCAAATATTACCGCCGAGGTGATAGGTTGAGTTAGGCTAGATTATATTACGTTATTGATGTATATGAGGGTTACACGGAGATGTAGACGCCAACTCGGCTGGAATGTGGTCAAATATTACCGCCGAGATGTTACGTTGGGTTAGCCTAGCTTATATTATGTTATTGATGTATATAAAGGTCCCACGGACATGTAGAGGCCAAATCCCCAGGGATGTTGTCAAATATTACCGCCGAGATGATAGGTTGGGTTAGGTTTCGTTATATTGCGTTATTGATGTATATGAGGGTTACACGGAGACGTAGAGTCCAACTCGCCAGGAACGTTGTCAAATATTACCGCCGATGTATTAGGTTGGGTTAGGTTAGGTTATATTACGTTATTGATGTATATGAAGGCCCCACGGAGACGTAGAGGCCAACTCGCCAGGAATGTTGTCAAATATTACCGCCGAGATGTTAGGTTGGGTTAGGTTAGGTTATATTACGTTATTGATGTATATAAAGGTCCCACGGAAACATAGAGGCCAACAAGCCAGGAATGTTGTCAAATATTACCGCCGAGATGTTACGTTGGTTTAGGTTAGGTTAAATTACGTTATTGATGTATATGAAGGACCCACGGAGAGGTAGAGGCCAACTCGCCAGGAATGTTGTCAAATATTACCGCCGATGTGTTAGGTTCGGTTATATTAGGTTATATTACGGTATTGATGGATATGAAAGTCTCACGGAGACGTAGAGGCCAACTCGCCAGGAATGTTCCCAAATATTACCGCCGAGATGTTAGGTTGGGTTAGGTTAGGTTATATTACGCTATTGATGTATATAAAAGTCCCACGGTGACGTAGAGGCCAACTCGACAGGAATGTTGTCAAATATTAGTGCCGAGATGTTAGGTTGGGTTAGGTTTGGTAATATTACGTTATTGATGTATATGAAGGCCCCACGGAGACGTAGAGGCCAACCCGCTAGGAATGTTGGCAAATAATAGCGCCGAAAGGTTAGGTTGGGTTAGTTTAGGTTATATTACGTTATTGATATATGTGAAGGTCCCACGGAGACGTAGAGGCCAACACGGCAGGAATGTTCTCACATAATAGCGCCGAGTGGTTAGGTCGGGTTATATTAGGTTATATTACGTCATTGATGGATATGAAGGTCTCATGGAGACGTAGAGGCCAACTCGCCAGGAATGTTGTCAAATATTACCGCCGAGATGATAGGTTGGGTTAGGTTAGGTTATATTACGTTATTGATGTATATGAAGGCCCCACGGAGACGTAGAAGCCAACTCGCCTGGAATGTTTTCAAATATTACCGCCGAAATGTTAGGTTGGGTTAGGATAGGCTATATTTCATTCTTGAAATATATAAAGGTCCCACGGAGACGTAGAGTCCATCTCGCGAGGAATGACGTCAAATAATACCGCCGAGATGATAGGTTGGGTTAGGATAGGTTATATTTCGTTATTGAAGTATATAATGGTCCCACGGAGACGTAGAGGCTAACTCGCCAGGTATGTTGTCAAATATTACCGCCGAGATGATAGGTTGGGTTAGGTTACGCTATATTACGTTATTGATGTATATGAGGGTTACACGGAGACGTAGAGGCCAACTCACCAGGAATGTGGTCAAATATTACCGCCGAGATGATAGGTTGGGTTAGGTTACGTTATATTACGTTATTGATGTATATGAGGGTTACACGGAGATGTAGACGCCAACTCGCCAGGAATGTGGTCAAATATTACCGCCGAGATGTTACGTTGGGTTAGCCTAGCTTATATTATGTTATTGATGTATATAAAGGTCCCACGGACATGTAGAGGCCAAATCCCCAGGGATGTTGTCAAATATTACCGCCGAGATGATAGGTTGGGTTAGGTTTCGTTATATTGAGTTATTGATGTATATGAGGGTTACACGGAGACGTAGAGTCCAACTCGCCAGGAACGTTGTCAAATATTACCGCCGATGTATTAGGTTGGGTTAGGTTAGGTTATATTACGTTATTGATGTATATGAAGGCCCCACGGAGACGTAGAGGCCAACTCGCCAGGAATGTTGTCAAATATTACCGCCGAGATGATAGGTTGGGTTAGGTTAGGTTATATTACGGTATTGATGGATATGAAGGTCTCACGGAGACGTAGAGGCCAACTCGCCAGGAATGTTGTCAAATATTAGTGCCGAGAGGTTGGGTTGGGTTAGTTTAGGTTATATTACGTTATTGATATATGTGAAGGTCTCACGGACACGTAGAGGCCAACTCGACAGGAATGTTGTCAAATATTAGTGCCGACATGTTAGGTTGGGTTAGGATACGTTAAATTACGTTATTGGTGTATATAAAAGTCCCACGGAGACGTAGAAGCCAACTCGCCTGAAATGTTGTCAAATATTAGTGCCGAGATGTTAGGTTGGGTTAGGTTTGGTAATATTACGTTATTGATGTATATGAAGGCCCCACGGAGACGTAGAGGCCAACCCGCTAGGAATGTTGGCAAATAATAGCGCCGAAAGGTTAGGTTGGTTTAGTTTAGGTTATATTACGTTATTGATATATGTGAAGGTCCCACGGAGACGTAGAGGCCAACTCGGCAGGAATGTTCTCACATAATAGCGCCGAGTGGTTAGGTCGGGTTATATTAGGTTATATTACGTCATTGATGGATATGAAGGTCTCACGGAGACGTAGAGGCCAACTCGCCAGGAATGTTGTCAAATATTACCGCCGAGATGATAGGTTGGGTTAGGTTAGGTTATATTACGTTATTGATGTATATGAAGGCCCCACGGAGACGTAGAAGCCAACTCGCCTGGAATGTTTTCAAATATTACCGCCGAAATGTTAGGTTGGGTTAGGATAGGCTATATTTCATTCTTGAAATATATAAAGGTCCCACGGAGACGTAGAGTCCATCTCGCGAGGAATGACGTCAAATAATACCGCCGAGATGATAGGTTGGGTTAGGATAGGTTATATTTCGTTATTGAAGTATATAATGGTCCCACGGAGACGTAGAGGCTAACTCGCCAGGTATGTTGTCAAATATTACCGCCGAGATGATAGGTTGGGTTAGGTTACGCTATATTACGTTATTGATGTATATGAGGGTTACACGGAGACGTAGAGGCCAACTCACCAGGAATGTGGTCAAATATTACCGCCGAGATGATAGGTTGGGTTAGGTTACGTTATATTACGTTATTGATGTATATGAGGGTTACACGGAGATGTAGACGCCAACTCGCCAGGAATGTGGTCAAATATTACCGCCGAGATGTTACGTTGGGTTAGCCTAGCTTATATTATGTTATTGATGTATATAAAGGTCCCACGGACATGTAGAGGCCAAATCCCCAGGGATGTTGTCAAATATTACCGCCGAGATGATAGGTTGGGTTAGGTTTCGTTATATTGCGTTATTGATGTATATGAGGGTTACACGGAGACGTAGAGTCCAACTCGCCAGGAACGTTGTCAAATATTACCGCCGATGTATTAGGTTGGGTTAGGTTAGGTTATATTACGTTATTGATGTATATGAAGGCCCCACGGAGACGTAGAGGCCAACTCGCCAGGAATGTTGTCAAATATTACCGCCGATGTGTTAGGTTCGGTTATATTAGGTTATATTACGGTATTGATGGATATGAAGGTCTCACGGAGACGTAGAGGCCAACTCGCCAGGAATGTTCCCAAATATTACCGCCGAGATGTTAGGTTGGGTTAGGTTAGGTTATATTACGCTATTGATGTATATAAAAGTCCCACGGTGACGTAGAGGCCAACTCGACAGGAATGTTGTCAAATATTAGTGCCGAGAGGTTGGGTTGGGTGAGGTTAGGTTATATTATGTTATTGATGTATATAAAGGCCCCACGGAGACGTAGAGGCCAACCCGCTAGGAATGTTGGCAAATAATAGCGCCGAAAGGTTACGTTGGGTTAGTTTAGGTTATATTACGTTATTGATATATGTGAAGGTCCCACGGAGACGTAGAGGCCAACTCGCCAGGAATGTTGTCACATAATAGCGCCGAGTGGTTAGGTCGGGTTATATTAGGTTATATTACGTTATTGATGGATATGAAGGTCTCACGGAGACGTAGAGGCCAACTCGCCAGTAATGTTGTCAAATATTACCGCCGAGATGATAGGTTGGGTTAGGTTAGGTTATATTACGTTATTGATGTATATGAAGGACCCACGGAGACGTAGAGGCCAACTCGCCAGGAATGTTGTCAAATATTAGTGCCGAGAGGTTGGGTTGGGTTAGGTTAGGTTATATTATGTTATTGATGTATATAAAGGCCCCACGGAGACGTAGAGGCCAACCCGCCAGGAAGGTTGGCAAATAATAGAGCCGAAAGGTTAGGTTGGGTTAGTTTAGGTTATATTACGTTATTGATATATGTGAAGGTCTCACGGACACGTAGAGGCCAACTCGACAGGAATGTTGTCAAATATTAGTGCCGACATGTTAGGTTGGGTTAGTTTAGGTTATATTACGTTATTGATATATGTGAAGGTCCCACGGAGACGTAGAGGCCAACTCGCCAGGAATGTTGTCACATAATAGCGCCGAGTGGTTAGGTCGGGTTATATTAGGTTATATTACGTTATTGATGGATATGAAGGTCTCACGGAGAAGTAGAGGCCAACTCGCCAGGAATGTTGTCAAATATTACCGCCGAGATGATAGGTTGGGTTAGGTTAGGTTATATTACGTTATTGATGTATATGAAGGACCCACGGAGACGTAGAGGCCAACTCGCCAGGAATGTTGTCAAATATTAGTGCCGAGAGGTTGGGTTGGGTTAGTTTAGGTTATATTACGTTATTGATATATGTGAAGGTCTCACGGACACGTAGAGGCCAACTCGACAGGAATGTTGTCAAATATTAGTGCCGACATGTTAGGTTGGGTTAGGATACGTTAAATTACGTTATTGGTGTATATAAAAGTCCCACGGAGACGTAGAAGCCAACTCGCCTGGAATGTTGTCAAATATTAGTGCCGAGATGTTAGGTTGGGTTAGGTTTGGTAATATTACGTTATTGATGTATATGAAGGCCCCACGGAGACGTAGAGGCCAACCCGCTAGGAATGTTGGCAAATAATAGCGCCGAAAGGTTAGGTTGGGTTAGTTTAGGTTATATTACGTTATTGATATATGTGAAGGTCCCACGGAGACGTAGAGGCCAACTCGGCAGGAATGTTCTCACATAATAGCGCCGAGTGGTTAGGTCGGGTTATATTAGGTTATATTACGTCATTGATGGATATGAAGGTCTCACGGAGACGTAGAGGCCAACTCGCCAGGAATGTTGTCAAATATTACCGCCGAGATGATAGGTTGGGTTAGGTTAGGTTATATTACGTTATTGATGTATATGAAGGCCCCACGGAGACGTAGAAGCCAACTCGCCTGGAATGTTTTCAAATATTACCGCCGAAATGTTAGGTTGGGTTAGGATAGGCTATATTTCATTCTTGAAATATATAAAGGTCCCACGGAGACGTAGAGTCCATCTCGCGAGGAATGACGTCAAATAATACCGCCGAGATGATAGGTTGGGTTAGGATAGGTTATATTTCGTTATTGAAGTATATAAAGGTCCCACGGAGACGTAGAGGCTAACTCGCCAGGTATGTTGTCAAATATTACCGCCGAGATGATAGGATGGGTTAGGTTACGCTATATTACGTTATTGATGTATATGAGGGTTACACGGAGACGTAGAGGCCAACTCACCTGGAATGTGGTCAAATATTACCGCCGAGATGATAGGTTGGGTTAGGTTACGTTATATTACGTTATTGATGTATATGAGGGTTACACGGAGATGTAGACGCCAACTCGCCAGGAATGTGGTCAAATATTACCGCCGAGATGTTACGTTGGGTTAGGTTAGGTTATATTACGTTATTGATGTATATAAAGGTCCCACGGAAACATAGAGGCCAACAAGCCAGGAATGTTGTCAAATATTACCGCCGAGATGTTACGTTGGTTTAGGTTAGGTTAAATTACGTTATTGATGTATATGAAGGACCCACGGAGAGGTAGAGGCCAACTCGCCAGGAATGTTGTCAAATATTACCGCCGATGTGTTAGGTTCGGTTATATTAGGTTATATTACGGTATTGATGGATATGAAGGTCTCACGGAGACGTAGAGGCCAACTCGCCAGGAATGTTCCCAAATATTACCGCCGAGATGTTAGGTTGGGTTAGGTTAGGTTATATTACGCTATTGATGTATATAAAAGTCCCATGGTGACGTAGAGGCCAACTCGACAGGAATGTTGTCAAATATTAGTGCCGAGAGGTTGGGTTGGGTGAGGTTAGGTTATATTATGTTATTGATGTATATAAAGGCCCCACGGAGACGTAGAGGCCAACCCGCTAGGAATGTTGGCAAATAATAGCGCCGAAAGGTTACGTTGGGTTAGTTTAGGTTATATTACGTTATTGATATATGTGAAGGTCTCACGGACACGTAGAGGCCAACTCGACAGGAATGTTGTCAAATATTAGTGCCGACATGTTAGGTTGGGTTAGGATACGTTAAATTACGTTATTGGTGTATATAAAAGTCCCACGGAGACGTAGAAGCCAACTCGCCTGAAATGTTGTCAAATATTAGTGCCGAGATGTTAGGTTGGGTTAGGTTTGGTAATATTACGTTATTGATGTATATGAAGGCCCCACGGAGACGTAGAGGCCAACCCGCTAGGAATGTTGGCAAATAATAGCGCCGAAAGGTTAGGTTGGTTTAGTTTAGGTTATATTACGTTATTGATATATGTGAAGGTCCCACGGAGACGTAGAGGCCAACTCGGCAGGAATGTTCTCACATAATAGCGCCGAGTGGTTAGGTCGGGTTATATTAGGTTATATTACGTCATTGATGGATATGAAGGTCTCACGGAGACGTAGAGGCCAACTCGCCAGGAATGTTGTCAAATATTACCGCCGAGATGATAGGTTGGGTTAGGTTAGGTTATATTACGTTATTGATGTATATGAAGGCCCCACGGAGACGTAGAAGCCAACTCGCCTGGAATGTTTTCAAATATTACCGCCGAAATGTTAGGTTGGGTTAGGATAGGCTATATTTCATTCTTGAAATATATAAAGGTCCCACGGAGACGTAGAGTCCATCTCGCGAGGAATGACGTCAAATAATACCGCCGAGATGATAGGTTGGGTTAGGATAGGTTATATTTCGTTATTGAAGTATATAATGGTCCCACGGAGACGTAGAGGCTAACTCGCCAGGTATGTTGTCAAATATTACCGCCGAGATGATAGGTTGGGTTAGGTTACGCTATATTACGTTATTGATGTATATGAGGGTTACACGGAGACGTAGAGGCCAACTCACCAGGAATGTGGTCAAATATTACCGCCGAGATGATAGGTTGGGTTAGGTTACGTTATATTACGTTATTGATGTATATGAGGGTTACACGGAGATGTAGACGCCAACTCGCCAGGAATGTGGTCAAATATTACCGCCGAGATGTTACGTTGGGTTAGCCTAGCTTATATTATGTTATTGATGTATATAAAGGTCCCACGGACATGTAGAGGCCAAATCCCCAGGGATGTTGTCAAATATTACCGCCGAGATGATAGGTTGGGTTAGGTTTCGTTATATTGCGTTATTGATGTATATGAGGGTTACACGGAGACGTAGAGTCCAACTCGCCAGGAACGTTGTCAAATATTACCGCCGATGTATTAGGTTGGGTTAGGTTAGGTTATATTACGTTATTGATGTATATGAAGGCCCCACGGAGACGTAGAGGCCAACTCGCCAGGAATGTTGTCAAATATTACCGCCGATGTGTTAGGTTCGGTTATATTAGGTTATATTACGGTATTGATGGATATGAAGGTCTCACGGAGACGTAGAGGCCAACTCGCCAGGAATGTTCCCAAATATTACCGCCGAGATGTTAGGTTGGGTTAGGTTAGGTTATATTACGCTATTGATGTATATAAAAGTCCCACGGTGACGTAGAGGCCAACTCGACAGGAATGTTGTCAAATATTAGTGCCGAGAGGTTGGGTTGGGTGAGGTTAGGTTATATTATGTTATTGATGTATATAAAGGCCCCACGGAGACGTAGAGGCCAACCCGCTAGGAATGTTGGCAAATAATAGCGCCGAAAGGTTACGTTGGGTTAGTTTAGGTTATATTACGTTATTGATATATGTGAAGGTCCCACGGAGACGTAGAGGCCAACTCGCCAGGAATGTTGTCACATAATAGCGCCGAGTGGTTAGGTCGGGTTATATTAGGTTATATTACGTTATTGATGGATATGAAGGTCTCACGGAGACGTAGAGGCCAACTCGCCAGTAATGTTGTCAAATATTACCGCCGAGATGATAGGTTGGGTTAGGTTAGGTTATATTACGTTATTGATGTATATGAAGGACCCACGGAGACGTAGAGGCCAACTCGCCAGGAATGTTGTCAAATATTAGTGCCGAGAGGTTGGGTTGGGTTAGGTTAGGTTATATTATGTTATTGATGTATATAAAGGCCCCACGGAGACGTAGAGGCCAACCCGCCAGGAAGGTTGGCAAATAATAGAGCCGAAAGGTTAGGTTGGGTTAGTTTAGGTTATATTACGTTATTGATATATGTGAAGGTCTCACGGACACGTAGAGGCCAACTCGACAGGAATGTTGTCAAATATTAGTGCCGACATGTTAGGTTGGGTTAGTTTAGGTTATATTACGTTATTGATATATGTGAAGGTCCCACGGAGACGTAGAGGCCAACTCGCCAGGAATGTTGTCACATAATAGCGCCGAGTGGTTAGGTCGGGTTATATTAGGTTATATTACGTTATTGATGGATATGAAGGTCTCACGGAGAAGTAGAGGCCAACTCGCCAGGAATGTTGTCAAATATTACCGCCGAGATGATAGGTTGGGTTAGGTTAGGTTATATTACGTTATTGATGTATATGAAGGACCCACGGAGACGTAGAGGCCAACTCGCCAGGAATGTTGTCAAATATTAGTGCCGAGAGGTTGGGTTGGGTTAGTTTAGGTTATATTACGTTATTGATATATGTGAAGGTCTCACGGACACGTAGAGGCCAACTCGACAGGAATGTTGTCAAATATTAGTGCCGACATGTTAGGTTGGGTTAGGATACGTTAAATTACGTTATTGGTGTATATAAAAGTCCCACGGAGACGTAGAAGCCAACTCGCCTGGAATGTTGTCAAATATTAGTGCCGAGATGTTAGGTTGGGTTAGGTTTGGTAATATTACGTTATTGATGTATATGAAGGCCCCACGGAGACGTAGAGGCCAACCCGCTAGGAATGTTGGCAAATAATAGCGCCGAAAGGTTAGGTTGGGTTAGTTTAGGTTATATTACGTTATTGATATATGTGAAGGTCCCACGGAGACGTAGAGGCCAACTCGGCAGGAATGTTCTCACATAATAGCGCCGAGTGGTTAGGTCGGGTTATATTAGGTTATATTACGTCATTGATGGATATGAAGGTCTCACGGAGACGTAGAGGCCAACTCGCCAGGAATGTTGTCAAATATTACCGCCGAGATGATAGGTTGGGTTAGGTTAGGTTATATTACGTTATTGATGTATATGAAGGCCCCACGGAGACGTAGAAGCCAACTCGCCTGGAATGTTTTCAAATATTACCGCCGAAATGTTAGGTTGGGTTAGGATAGGCTATATTTCATTCTTGAAATATATAAAGGTCCCACGGAGACGTAGAGTCCATCTCGCGAGGAATGACGTCAAATAATACCGCCGAGATGATAGGTTGGGTTAGGATAGGTTATATTTCGTTATTGAAGTATATAAAGGTCCCACGGAGACGTAGAGGCTAACTCGCCAGGTATGTTGTCAAATATTACCGCCGAGATGATAGGATGGGTTAGGTTACGCTATATTACGTTATTGATGTATATGAGGGTTACACGGAGACGTAGAGGCCAACTCACCTGGAATGTGGTCAAATATTACCGCCGAGATGATAGGTTGGGTTAGGTTACGTTATATTACGTTATTGATGTATATGAGGGTTACACGGAGATGTAGACGCCAACTCGCCAGGAATGTGGTCAAATATTACCGCCGAGATGTTACGTTGGGTTAGGTTAGGTTATATTACGTTATTGATGTATATAAAGGTCCCACGGAAACATAGAGGCCAACAAGCCAGGAATGTTGTCAAATATTACCGCCGAGATGTTACGTTGGTTTAGGTTAGGTTAAATTACGTTATTGATGTATATGAAGGACCCACGGAGAGGTAGAGGCCAACTCGCCAGGAATGTTGTCAAATATTACCGCCGATGTGTTAGGTTCGGTTATATTAGGTTATATTACGGTATTGATGGATATGAAGGTCTCACGGAGACGTAGAGGCCAACTCGCCAGGAATGTTCCCAAATATTACCGCCGAGATGTTAGGTTGGGTTAGGTTAGGTTATATTACGCTATTGATGTATATAAAAGTCCCATGGTGACGTAGAGGCCAACTCGACAGGAATGTTGTCAAATATTAGTGCCGAGAGGTTGGGTTGGGTGAGGTTAGGTTATATTATGTTATTGATGTATATAAAGGCCCCACGGAGACGTAGAGGCCAACCCGCTAGGAATGTTGGCAAATAATAGCGCCGAAAGGTTACGTTGGGTTAGTTTAGGTTATATTACGTTATTGATATATGTGAAGGTCCCACGGAGACGTAGAGGCCAACTCGCCAGGAATGTTGTCACATAATAGCGCCGAGTGGTTAGGTCGGGTTATATTAGGTTATATTACGTTATTGATGGATATGAAGGTCTCACGGAGACGTAGAGGCCAACTCGCCAGTAATGTTGTCAAATATTAACGCCGAGATGATAGGTTGGGTTAGGTTAGGTTATATTACGTTATTGATGTATATGAAGGACCCACGGAGACGTAGAGGCCAACTCGCCAGGAATGTTGTCAAATATTAGTGCCGAGAGGTTGGGTTGGGTTAGGTTAGGTTATATTATGTTATTGATGTATATAAAGGCCCCACGGAGACGTAGAGGCCAACCCGCCAGGAAGGTTGGCAAATAATAGAGCCGAAAGGTTAGGTTGGGTTAGTTTAGGTTATATTACGTTATTGATATATGTGAAGGTCTCACGGACACGTAGAGGCCAACTCGACAGGAATGTTGTCAAATATTAGTGCCGACATGTTAGGTTGGGTTAGGATACGTTAAATTACGTTATTGGTGTATATAAAAGTCCCACGGAGACGTAGAAGCCAACTCGCCTGGAATGTTGTCAAATATTAGTGCCGAGATATTAGGTTGGGTTAGGTTTGGTAATATTACGTTATTGATGTATATGAAGGCCCCACGGAGACGTAGAGGCCAACTCGCCAGGAATGTTGTCAAATATTACCGCCGAGATGTTAGGTTGGGTTAGGTTAGGTTATATTACGCTATTGATGTATATAAAGGTTCCACGGAGACGTAGAGGCCATCTCGCCAGGAATTATGTTAAATATTACCGCCGAGATGATAGGTTGGTTTAGGTTAGGTTATATTTCGTTATTGATGTATACGAAGGTTCCACGGAGACGTAGAGGCCAACTCGCCAGGAATGAAGTCAAATATGACCGCCGAGATGATAGGTTGGGTTAGGTTACGTTATATTACGTTATTGATGTATATGAGGGTTACACGCAGACGTAGAGGCTAACTCGCCAGGTATGCTATCAAATATTACCGCCGAGATGATAGGTTGGGTTAGGTTACGTTATATTACGTTATTGACGTATACGAAGGTTCCACGGAGACGTAGAGGCCACCTCGCCAGGAATGTTGTCAAATATTACCGCCGAGATGATATTTTGGGTTAGGTTACGTTATATTACGTTATTGATGTATATGAGGGTTACACGGAGACGTAGAGACCAACTCGCCAGGAATGTGGTCAAATATTACCGCCGAGATGTTACGTTGGGTTAGGTTAGGTTATATTACGTTATTGATATATATAAAGGTCCCACGGAAACATAGAGGCCAACAAGCCAGGAATGTTGTCAAATATTACCGCCGAGATGTTACGTTGGTTTAGGTTAGGATAAATTACGTTATTGATGTATATGAAGGACCCACGGAGAGGTAGAGGCCAACTCGCCAGGAATGTTGTCAAATATTACCGCCGATGTGTTAGGTTGGGTTAGGTTAGGTTATATTACGCTATTGATGTATATAAAAGTCCCACGGTGACGTAGAGGCCAACTCGACAGGAATGTTGTCAAATATTAGTGCCGAGAGGTTGGGTTGGGTGAGGTTAGGTTATATTATGTTATTGATGTATATAAAGGCCCCACGGAGACGTAGAGGCCAACCCGCTAGGAATGTTGCCAAATAATAGCGCCGAAATGTTACGTTGGGTTAGTTTAGGTTATATTACGTTATTGATATATGTGAAGGTCCCACGGAGACGTAGAGGCCAACTCGCCAGGAATGTTGTCACATAATAGCGCCGAGTGGTTAGATCGGGTTATATTAGGTCATATTACGTTATTGATGGATATGAAGGTCTCACGGAGACGTAGAGGCCAACTCGCCAGGAATGTTGTCAAATATTACCGCCGAGATGATAGGTTGGGTTAGGTTAGGTTATATTACGTTATTGATGTATATGAAGGACCCACGAAGAGGCCAACTCGCCAGGAATGTTGTCAAATATTAGTGCCGAGAGGTTGGGTTGGGTTAGGTTAGGTTATATTATGTTATTGATGTATATAAAGGCCCCACGGAGACGTAGAGGCCAACCCGCCAGGAAGGTTGGCAAATAATAGAGCCGAAAGGTTAGGTTGGGTTAGTTTAGGTTATATTACGTTATTGATATATGTGAAGGTCTCACGGACACGTAGAGGCCAACTCGACAGGAATGTTGTCAAATATTAGTGCCGACATGTTAGGTTGGGTTAGGATACGTTAAATTACGTTATTGGTGTATATAAAAGTCCCACGGAGACGTAGAAGCCAACTCGCCTGGAATGTTGTCAAATATTAGTGCCGAGATATTAGGTTGGGTTAGGTTTGGTAATATTACGTTATTGATGTATATGAAGGCCCCACGGAGACGTAGAGGCCAACTCGCCAGGAATGTTGTCAAATATTACCGCCGAGATGTTAGGTTGGGTTAGGTTAGGTTATATTACGCTATTGATGTATATAAAGGTTCCACGGAGACGTAGAGGCCATCTCGCCAGGAATTATGTTAAATATTACCGCCGAGATGATAGGTTGGTTTAGGTTAGGTTATATTTCGTTATTGATGTATACGAAGGTTCCACGGAGACGTAGAGGCCAACTCGCCAGGAATGAAGTCAAATATGACCGCCGAGATGATAGGTTGGGTTAGGTTACGTTATATTACGTTATTGATGTATATGAGGGTTACACGCAGACGTAGAGGCTAACTCGCCAGGTATGCTATCAAATATTACCGCCGAGATGATAGGTTGGGTTAGGTTACGTTATATTACGTTATTGACGTATACGAAGGTTCCACGGAGACGTAGAGGCCACCTCGCCAGGAATGTTGTCAAATATTACCGCCGAGATGATATTTTGGGTTAGGTTACGTTATATTACGTTATTGATGTATATGAGGGTTACACGGAGACGTAGAGACCAACTCGCCAGGAATGTGGTCAAATATTACCGCCGAGATGTTACGTTGGGTTAGGTTAGGTTATATTACGTTATTGATATATATAAAGGTCCCACGGAAACATAGAGGCCAACAAGCCAGGAATGTTGTCAAATATTACCGCCGAGATGTTACGTTGGTTTAGGTTAGGATAAATTACGTTATTGATGTATATGAAGGACCCACGGAGAGGTAGAGGCCAACTCGCCAGGAATGTTGTCAAATACTACCGCCGATGTGTTAGGTTGGGTTAGGTTAGGTTATATTACGCTATTGATGTATATAAAAGTCCCACGGTGACGTAGAGGCCAACTCGACAGGAATGTTGTCAAATATTAGTGCCGAGAGGTTGGGTTGGGTGAGGTTAGGTTATATTATGTTATTGATGTATATAAAGGCCCCACGGAGACGTAGAGGCCAACCCGCTAGGAATGTTGCCAAATAATAGCGCCGAAATGTTACGTTGGGTTAGTTTAGGTTATATTACGTTATTGATATATGTGAAGGTCCCACGGAGACGTAGAGGCCAACTCGCCAGGAATGTTGTCACATAATAGCGCCGAGTGGTTAGATCGGGTTATATTAGGTCATATTACGTTATTGATGGATATGAAGGTCTCACGGAGACGTAGAGGCCAACTCGCCAGGAATGTTGTCAAATATTACCGCCGAGATGATAGGTTGGGTTAGGTTAGGTTATATTACGTTATTGATGTATATGAAGGACCCACGAAGAGGCCAACTCGCCAGGAATGTTGTCAAATATTAGTGCCGAGAGGTTGGGTTGGGTTAGGTTAGGTTATATTATGTTATTGATGTATATAAAGGCCCCACGGAGACGTAGAGGCCAACCCGCCAGGAATGTTGGCAAATAATAGCGCCGAAAGGTTAGGTTGGGTTAGTTTAGGTTATATTACGTTATTGATATATGTGAAGGTCTCACGGACACGTAGAGGCCAACTCGACAGGAATGTTGTCAAATATTAGTGCCGACATGTTAGGTTGGGTTAGGATACGTTAAATTACGTTATTGGTGTATATAAAAGTCCCACGGAGACGTAGAGGCCAACTCGCCTGGAATGTTGTCAAATATTAGTGCCGAGATGTTAGGTTGGGTTAGGTTTGGTAATATTACGTTATTGATGTATATGAAGGCCCCACGGAGACGTAGAGGCCAACCCGCTAGGAATGTTGGCAAATAATAGCGCCGAAAGGTTAGGTTGGGTTAGTTTAGGTTATATTACGTTATTGATATATGTGAAGGTCCCACGGAGACGTAGAGGCCAACTCGCCAGGAATGTTGTCACATAATAGCGCCGAGTGGTTAGGTCGGGTTATATTAGGTTATATTACGTTATTGATGGATATGAAGGTCTCACGGAGACGTAGAGGCCAACTCGCCAGGAATGTTGTCAAATATTACCGCCGAGATGTTAGGTTGGGTTAGGTTAGGTTATATTACGCTATTGATGTACATAAAAGTCCCACGGAGACGTAGAGGCCAACCCGCTAGGAATGTTGGCAAATAATAGCGCGGAAAGGTTAGGTTGGATTAGTTTAGGTTATATTACGTTATTGATATATGTGAAGGTCCCACGGAGAAGTAGAGGCCAACTCGCCAGGAATGTCGTCACATAATAGCGCCGAGTGGTTAGGTCCGGTTATATTAGGTTATATTACGTTATTGATGGATATGAAGGTCTCACGGAGACGTAGAGGCCAACTCGCCAGGAATGTTGTCAAATATTACCGCCGAGATGATAGGTTGGGTTAGGTTAGGTTATATTACGTTATTGATGTATATGAAGGCCCCACGGAGACGTAGAGGCCAACTCGCCAGGAATGTTGTCAAATATTAGTGCCGAGAGATTGGGTTGGGTTAGTTTAGGTTATATTACGTTATTGATATATGTGAAGGTCCCACGGACACGTAAATGCCAACTCGCCAGGAATGTTGTCACATAATAGCGCCGAGTGGTTAGGTTGGGTTATATTAGGTTATATTACGTTATTGATGGATATGAAGGTCTCACGGAGACGTAGAGGCCAACTCGCCAGGAATGTTGTCAAATATTACCGCCGAGATGTTAGGTTGGGTTAGGTTAGGTTATATTACGCTATTGATGTATACAAAAGTCCCACGGTGACGTAGAGGCCAACTCGACAGGAATGTTGTCAAATATTAGTGCCGAGAGGTTGGGTTGGGTTAGGTTAGGTTATATTATGTTATTGATGTATATAAAGGCCCCACGGAGACGTAGAGGCCAACCCGCCAGGAATGTTGGCAAATAATAGCGCCGAAAGGTTAGGTTGGGTTAGTTTAGGTTATATTACGTTATTGATATATGTGAAGGACCCACGGAGACGTAGAGGCCAACTCGACAGGAATGTTGTCAAATATTAGTGCCGAGATGTTAGGTTGGGTTAGGATACGTTAAATTACGTTATTGGTGTATATAAAAGTCCCACGGAGACGTAGAGGCCAACTCGCCAGGAATGTTGTCAAATATTACCACCGAGATGATAGGTTGGGTTAGGTTAGATTATATTACGTTATTGATGAATATGAAGGCCCCACGGAGACATAGAGGCCATCTGGCCAGGAATGTTGTCAAATATTACCGCCGAGATGATAGGTTGGTTTAGGTGAGATTATATTACGTTATTGATGTATATGAAGGTCGCACGGTGAAGTAGAGGCCAACTCGACAGGAATGTTGTCAAATATTAGTGCCGAGATGTTAGGTTGGGTTATGATACGTTAAATTACGTTATTGGTGTATATAAAAGTCCCACGGAGACGTAGAGGCCAACTCGCAAGGAATGTTGTCAAATATTACCGCCGATATAATAGGTTGGGCTATGTTAGGTTATATGACGTTATTGATGTAAATAAAGGTCCCACGGAAACATAGAGGCCAACAAGCCCGGAATGTTGTCAAATTTTACCGCGGAGATGTTACGTTGGTTTAGGTTAGGTTAAATTACGTTATTGATGTATATAAACGTCCCACGGAGACGTAGAGGCCAACTCTCCAGGAATGCGGTCAAATATTACCGCCGATATGATAGGTTGGGTTAGGTTACGTTATATTACGTTATTGATGTATATGAAGGTCTCACGGTGAAGTAGAGGCCAACTCGACAGGAATGTTGTCAAATATTAGTGCCGAGATGTTAGGTTGGGTTAGGATACGTTAAATTACGTTATTGGTGTATATAAAAGTCCCACGGAGACGTAGAGGCCAACTCGCCAGGAATGTTGTCAAATATTACCGCCGAGATGATAGGTTGGGTTAGGTTAGATTATATTACGTTATTGATGTATATGAAGGACCCACGAAGAGGCCAACTCGCCAGGAATGTTGTCAAATATTAGTGCCGAGAGGTTGGGTTGGGTTAGGTTAGGTTATATTATGTTATTGATGTATATAAAGGCCCCACGGAGACGTAGAGGCCAACCCGCTAGGAATGTTGCCAAATAATAGCGCCGAAATGTTACGTTGGGTTAGTTTAGGTTATATTACGTTATTGATATATGTGAAGGTCCCACGGAGACATAGAGGCCAACTCGCCAGGAATGTTGTCACATAATAGCGCCGAGTGGTTAGATCGGGTTATATTAGGTCATATTACGTTATTGATGGATATGAAGGTCTCACGGAGACGTAGAGGCCAACTCGCCAGGAATGTTGTCAAATATTACCGCTGAGATGTTAGGTTGGGTTAGGTTAGGTTATATTACGCTATTGATGTATACAAAAGTCCCACGGTGACGTAGAGGCCAACTCGACAGGAATGTTGTCAAATATTAGTGCCGAGAGGTTGGGTTGGGTTAGGTTAGGTTATATTATGTTATTGATGTATATAAAGGCCCCACGGAGACGTAGAGGCCAACCCGCCAGGAATGTTGGCAAATAATAGCGCCGAAAGGTTAGGTTGGGTTAGTTTAGGTTATATTACGTTATTGATATATGTGAAGGACCCACGGAGACGTAGAGGCCAACTCGACAGGAATGTTGTCAAATATTAGTGCCGAGATGTTAGGTTGGGTTAGGATACGTTAAATTACGTTATTGGTGTATATAAAAGTCCCACGGAGACGTAGAGGCCAACTCGCCAGGAATGTTGTCAAATATTACCACCGAGATGATAGGTTGGGTTAGGTTAGATTATATTACGTTATTGATGAATATGAAGGCCCCACGGAGACATAGAGGCCATCTGGCCAGGAATGTTGTCAAATATTACCGCCGAGATGATAGGTTGGTTTAGGTGAGATTATATTACGTTATTGATGTATATGAAGGTCGCACGGTGAAGTAGAGGCCAACTCGACAGGAATGTTGTCAAATATTAGTGCCGAGATGTTAGGTTGGGTTATGATACGTTAAATTACGTTATTGGTGTATATAAAAGTCCCACGGAGACGTAGAGGCCAACTCGCAAGGAATGTTGTCAAATATTACCGCCGATATAATAGGTTGGGCTATGTTAGGTTATATGACGTTATTGATGTAAATAAAGGTCCCACGGAAACATAGAGGCCAACAAGCCCGGAATGTTGTCAAATTTTACCGCGGAGATGTTACGTTGGTTTAGGTTAGGTTAAATTACGTTATTGATGTATATAAACGTCCCACGGAGACGTAGAGGCCAACTCTCCAGGAATGCGGTCAAATATTACCGCCGATATGATAGGTTGGGTTAGGTTACGTTATATTACGTTATTGATGTATATGAAGGTCTCACGGTGAAGTAGAGGCCAACTCGACAGGAATGTTGTCAAATATTAGTGCCGAGATGTTAGGTTGGGTTAGGATACGTTAAATTACGTTATTGGTGTATATAAAAGTCCCACGGAGACGTAGAGGCCAACTCGCCAGGAATGTTGTCAAATATTACCGCCGAGATGATAGGTTGGGTTAGGTTAGATTATATTACGTTATTGATGTATATGAAGGACCCACGAAGAGGCCAACTCGCCAGGAATGTTGTCAAATATTAGTGCCGAGAGGTTGGGTTGGGTTAGGTTAGGTTATATTATGTTATTGATGTATATAAAGGCCCCACGGAGACGTAGAGGCCAACCCGCTAGGAATGTTGCCAAATAATAGCGCCGAAATGTTACGTTGGGTTAGTTTAGGTTATATTACGTTATTGATATATGTGAAGGTCCCACGGAGACGTAGAGGCCAACTCGCCAGGAATGTTGTCACATAATAGCGCCGAGTGGTTAGATCGGGTTATATTAGGTCATATTACGTTATTGATGGATATGAAGGTCTCACGGAGACGTAGAGGCCAACTCGCCAGGAATGTTGTCAAATATTACCGCCGAGATGATAGGTTGGGTTAGGTTAGGTTATATTACGTTATTGATGTATATGAAGGACCCACGAAGAGGCCAACTCGCCAGGAATGTTGTCAAATATTAGTGCCGAGAGGTTGGGTTGGGTTAGGTTAGGTTATATTATGTTATTGATGTATATAAAGGCCCCACGGAGACGTAGAGGCCAACCCGCCAGGAATGTTGGCAAATAATAGCGCCGAAAGGTTAGGTTGGGTTAGTTTAGGTTATATTACGTTATTGATATATGTGAAGGTCTCACGGACACGTAGAGGCCAACTCGACAGGAATGTTGTCAAATATTAGTGCCGACATGTTAGGTTGGGTTAGGATACGTTAAATTACGTTATTGGTGTATATAAAAGTCCCACGGAGACGTAGAGGCCAACTCGCCTGGAATGTTGTCAAATATTAGTGCCGAGATGTTAGGTTGGGTTAGGTTTGGTAATATTACGTTATTGATGTATATGAAGGCCCCACGGAGACGTAGAGGCCAACCCGCTAGGAATGTTGGCAAATAATAGCGCCGAAAGGTTAGGTTGGGTTAGTTTAGGTTATATTACGTTATTGATATATGTGAAGGTCCCACGGAGACGTAGAGGCCAACTCGCCAGGAATGTTGTCACATAATAGCGCCGAGTGGTTAGGTCGGGTTATATTAGGTTATATTACGTTATTGATGGATATGAAGGTCTCACGGAGACGTAGAGGCCAACTCGCCAGGAATGTTGTCAAATATTACCGCCGAGATGTTAGGTTGGGTTAGGTTAGGTTATATTACGCTATTGATGTACATAAAAGTCCCACGGAGACGTAGAGGCCAACCCGCTAGGAATGTTGGCAAATAATAGCGCGGAAAGGTTAGGTTGGATTAGTTTAGGTTATATTACGTTATTGATATATGTGAAGGTCCCACGGAGAAGTAGAGGCCAACTCGCCAGGAATGTTGTCAAATATTACCGCCGAGATGATAGGTTGGGTTAGGTTAGGTTATATTACGTTATTGATGTATATGAAGGCCCCACGGAGACGTAGAGGCCAACTCGCCAGGAATGTTGTCAAATATTAGTGCCGAGAGATTGGGTTGGGTTAGTTTAGGTTATATTACGTTATTGATATATGTGAAGGTCCCACGGACACGTAAATGCCAACTCGCCAGGAATGTTGTCACATAATAGCGCCGAGTGGTTAGGTTGGGTTATATTAGGTTATATTACGTTATTGATGGATATGAAGGTCTCACGGAGACGTAGAGGCCAACTCGCCAGGAATGTTGTCAAATATTACCGCCGAGATGTTAGGTTGGGTTAGGTTAGGTTATATTACGCTATTGATGTATACAAAAGTCCCACGGTGACGTAGAGGCCAACTCGACAGGAATGTTGTCAAATATTAGTGCCGAGAGGTTGGGTTGGGTTAGGTTAGGTTATATTATGTTATTGATGTATATAAAGGCCCCACGGAGACGTAGAGGCCAACCCGCCAGGAATGTTGGCAAATAATAGCGCCGAAAGGTTAGGTTGGGTTAGTTTAGGTTATATTACGTTATTGATATATGTGAAGGTCCCACGGAGACGTAGAGGCCAACTCGACAGGAATGTTGTCAAATATTAGTGCCGAGATGTTAGGTTGGGTTAGGATACGTTAAATTACGTTATTGGTGTATATAAAAGTCCCACGGAGACGTAGAGGCCAACTCGCCAGGAATGTTGTCAAATATTACCGCCGAGATGATAGGTTGGGTTAGGTTAGATTATATTACGTTATTGATGTATATGAAGGCCCCACGGAGACGTAGAGGCCATCTGGCCAGGAATGTTGTCAAATATTACCGCCGAGATGATAGGTTGGGTTAGGTTAGATTATATTACGTTATTGATGTATATGAAGGTCGCACGGAGAGGTAGAGGCCAACTCGCCAGGAATGTTGTCAAATATTACCGCCGAGATGATAGGTTGGGTTAGGTTACGCTATATTACGTTATTGATGTATACGAAGGTTCCACGGAGACGTAGAGGCCAACTCGCCAGGAATGAAGTCAAATATTACCGCCGAGATGTTACGTTGGGTTAGGTTAGGTTATATTTTGTTATTCATGTATATAAAGGTTCCATGGAGACGTAGAGGCCATCTCGCCAGGAATGATGTCAAATATTACCGCCGAGATGATAGGTTGGTTTAGGTTAACTTATATTACGTTATTGATGTATATAAAGGTCCCAGGGAGATGTAGATGCCAACTCGCCAGGAATGTTGTCAAATATTACCGTCGAGATGATAGGTTGGGTTAGGATAGGCTATATTTCGTTATTGAAATATATAAAGGTCCCACAGAGACGTAGAGGCCAACTCGCCAGAAATGATGTCAAATATTACCGCAGAGATGTTAGGTTGGGTTAGGTTAGGTTATATTACGTTATTGATGTATATAAAGGTCCCACGGAGACGTAGAGGCCAACAAGCCAGGAATGTGGTCAAATATTACCGCCGAGATGTTAGGTTGGGTTAGGTTAGTTTATATTACTTTATTGATGTATATAAAGGTCCCACGGAGACGTAGAAGCCAACTCGCCAGGAATGTTTTCAAATATTACCGCCGAGATGTTAGGTTGGGTTAGGATAGGCTATATTTCATTATTGAAATATATAAAGGTCCCACGGAGACGTAGAGTCCATCTCGCGAGGAATGACGTCAAATAATACCGCCGAGATGATAGGTTGGGTTAGGATAGGTTATATTTCGTTATTGAAGTATATAAAGGTCCCACGGAGACGTAGAGGCTAACTCGCCAGGTATGTTGTCAAATATTACCGCCGAGATGATAGGTTGGGTTAGGTCACGCTATATTACGTTATTGATGTATATGAGGGTTACACGGAGACGTAGAGTCCAACTCACCAGGAATGTGGTCAAATATTACCGCCGAGATGATAGGTTGGGTTAGGTTACTTTATATTACGTTATTGATGTATATGAGCGTTACACGGAGACGAAGAGTCCAACTCTCCAGGAATGTGGTCAAATATTACCGCCGAGATGTTACGTTGGGTTAGCCTAGCTTATATTATGTTATTGATGTATATAAAGGTCCCACGGAGACGTAGAGGCCAGATCGCCAGGGATGTTGTCAAATATTACCGCCGAGATGATAGGTTGGGTTAGGTTTCGTTATATTGCGTTATTGATGTATATGAGGGTTACACGGGGACGTAGGGTCCAACTCGCCAGGAACGTTGTCAAATATTACCGCCGAGATGTTAGGTTGGGTTAGGATAGGCTATATTTCATTATTGAAATATATAAAGGTCCCACGGAGACGTAGAGTCCATCTCGCCAGGAATGACGTCAAATAATACCGCCGAGATGATAGGTTAGGTTAGGATAGGTTATATTTCGTTATTGAAGTATATAAAGGTCCCACGTAGACGTAGAGGCGAACTCGCCAGGAATGTTGTCAAATATTACCGCCGAGATGATAGGTTGGGTTAGGTTAGGTTATATTACGTTATTGATGTATATGAAGGTCCCACGGAGATGTAGAGGCCAACTCGCCAGGAATGTTGTCAAATATCAGTGCCGAGATGTTAGGTTGGGTTAGGTTAGGTTATATTACGTTATTGATGTATATAAAATTCCCACGGAGACGTAGAGGCCAACTCGCCAGGAATGTTGTCAAATATTACCGCCGAGATCTTACGTTGGGTTACGTCAGGTTATATTACGTTATTGACGTATATAAAAGTCCCACGGAGACGTAGAGGCCAACCCGCCAGGAATGTTGTCAAATAATAGCGCTGAAAGGTTAGGTCGGGTTATATTAGGTTATATTACGTTATTGATGGATATGAAGGTGTCACGGAGACGTAGAGGCCAACAAGCCAGGAATGTTGTCAAATATTACCGCCGAGATGTTACGTTGGTTTAGGTTAGGTTAAATTACGTTATTGATGTATATGAAGGTCCCACGGAGAGGTAGAGGCCAACTCGGCAGGAATGTTGTCAAATATTAGTGCCGAGATGTTAGGTTGGGTTAGGTTAGGTAATATTAAGTTATTGATGTATATGAAGGTCCCACGGTGACGTAGAGGCCAACTCGCCAGGAATGTTGTCAAATATTACCGCCGAGATGTTACGTTGGTTTAGGTTAGTTTAAATTACGTTACTGATGTATATGAAGGACCCACGGAGAGGTAGAGGCCAACTCGCCAGGAATGTTGTCACATAATAGCGCCGAGTGGTTAGGTTGGGTTATATTAGGTTATATTACGTTATTGATGGATATGAAGGTCTCACGGAGACGTAGATGCCAACTCGCCAGGAATGTTGTCAAATATTACCGCCGAGATGTTAGGTTGGGTTAGGTTAGGTTATATTACGCTATTGATGTATATAAAAGTCCCACGGTGACGTAGAGGCCAACTCGACAGGAATGTTGTCAAATATTAGTGCCGAGAGGTTGGGTTGTGTTAGGTTAGGTTATATTATGTTATTGATGTAGATAAAGGCCCCACGGAGACGTAGAGGCCAAACCGCCAGGAATGTTGGCAAATAATAGCGCCGAAAGGTTAGGTTGGATTAGTTTAGGTTATATTACGTTATTGATATATGTGAAGGTCCCACGGAGACGTAGAGGCCAACTCGCCAGGAATGTTGTCACATAATAGCGCCGAGTGGTTAGGTCGGGTTATATTAGGTTATATTACGTTATTGATGGATATGAAGGACTCACGGAGACGTAGAGGCTAACTCGCCAGGAATGTTGTCAAATATTACCGCCGAGATGATAGGTTGGGCTAGGTTAGGTTATATTACGTTATTGATGTATATGAAGGCCCCACGGAGACGTAGAGGCCAACCCGCCAGGAATGTTGGCAAATAATAGCGCCGAAAGGTTAGGTTGGGTTAGTTTAGGTTATATTACGTTATTGATATATGTGAAGGTCCCACGGAGACGTAGAGGCCAACTCGACAGGAATGTTGTCAAATATTAGTGCCGACATGTTAGGTTGGGTTAGGATACGTTAAATTACGTTATTGGTGTATATAAAAGTCCCACGGAGACGTAGAGGCCAACTCGCCTGGAATGTTGTCAAATATTACCGCCGAGATGATAGGTTGGGTTAGGTTAGATTATATTACGTTATTAATGTATATGAAGGCCCCACGGAGACGTAGAGGCCATCTGGCCAGGAATGTTGTCAAATATTATCGCCGAGATGATAGGTTGTGTTAGGTTAGATTATATTACGTTATTGATGTATATGAAGGTCGCACGGAGAGGTAGAGGCCAACTCGCCAGGAATGTTGTCACATAATAGCGCCGAGTGGTTAGGTCGGGTTATATTAGGTTATATTACGTTATTGATGGATATGAAGGTCTCACGGAGACGTAGAGGCCAACTCGCCAGGAATGTTGTCACATAATAGCGCCGAGTGGTTAGGTCGGGTTATATTAGGTTATATTACGTTATTGATGGATATGAAGGTCTCACGGAGACGTAGAGGCCAACTCGCCAGGAATGTTGTCAAATATTAGTGCCGAGATGTTAGGTTGGGTAAGGTTAGGTAATATTAAGTTATTGATGTATATGAAGGTCCCACGGTGACGTAGAGGCCAACTCGCCAGGAATGTTGTCAAATATTACCGCCGAGATGTTACGATGGTTTAGGTTAGGTTAAATTACGTTATTGATGTATATGAAGGACCCACGGAGAGGTAGAGGCCAACTCGCCAGGAATGTTGTCAAATATTACCGCCGATGTGTTAGGTTGGGTTATATTAGGTTATATTACGTTATTGATGGATATGAAGGTCTCACGGAGACGTAGAGGCCAACTCGCCAGGAATGTTCCCAAATATTACCGCCGAGATGTTAGGTTGGGTTAGGTTAGGTTATATTACGCTATTGATGTATATAAAAGTCCCACTTTGACGTAGAGGCCAACTCGACAGGAATGTTGTCAAATATTAGTGCCGAGAGGTTGGGTTGGGTGAGGTTAGGTTATATTATGTTATTGATGTATATAAAGGCCCCACGGAGACGTAGAGGCCAACCCGCTAGGAATGTTGGCAAATAATAGCGCCGAAAGGTTAGGTTGGGTTAGTTTAGGTTATATTACGTTATTGATATATGTGAAGGTCCCACGGAGACGTAGAGGCCAACTCGCCAGGAATGTTGTCACATAATAGCGCCGAGTGGTTAGGTCGGGTTATATTAGGCTATATTACGTGATTGATGGATATGAAGGACTCACGGAGACGTAGAGGCTAACTCGCCAGGAATGTTGTCAAATATTACCGCCGAGATGATAGGTTGGGCTAGGTTAGGTTATATTACGTTATTGATGTATATGAAGGCCCCACGGAGACGTAGAGGCCAACTCGCCAGGAATGTTGTTAAATATTAGTGCCGAGAGATTGGGTTGGGTTAGCTTAGGTTATATTACGTTATTGATGTATATAAAGGCCCCGCGGAGATGTAGAGGCCAACCCGCCAGGAATGTTGTCAAATAATAGCGACGAAAGGTTAGGTTGTGTTAGTTTAGGTTATATTACGTTATTGATATATGTGAAGGTCCCACGGACACGTAGATGCCAACTCGCCAGGAATGTTGTCACATAATAGCGCCGAGTGGTTAGGTTGGGTTATATTAGGTTATATTACGTTATTGATGGATATGAAGGTCTCACGGAGACGTAGATGCCAACTCGCCAGGAATGTTGTCAAATATTACCGCCGAGATGTTAGGTTGGGTTAGGTTAGGTTATATTACGCTATTGATGTATATAAAAGTCCCACGGTGACGTAGAGGCCAACTCGACAGGAATGTTGTCAAATATTAGTGCCGAGAGGTTGGGTTGTGTTAGGTTAGGTTATATTATGTTATTGATGTAGATAAAGGCCCCACGGAGACGTAGAGGCCAACCCGCCAGGAATGTTGGCAAATAATAGCGCCGAAAGGTTAGGTTGGGTTAGTTTAGGTTATATTACGTTATTGATATATGTGAAGGTCCCACGGAGACGTAGAGGCCAACTCGACAGGAATGTTGTCAAATATTAGTGCCGACATGTTAGGTTGGGTTAGGATACGTTAAATTACGTTATTGGTGTATATAAAAGTCCCACGGAGACGTAGAGGCCAACTCGCCTGGAATGTTGTCAAATATTACCGCCGAGATGATAGGTTGGGTTAGGTTAGATTATATTACGTTACTGATGTATATGAAGGCCCCACGGAGACGTAGAGGCCATCTGGCCAGGAATGTTGTCAAATATTATCGCCGAGATGATAGGTTGGGTTAGGTTAGATTATATTACGTTATTGATGTATATGAAGGTCGCACGGAGAGGTAGAGGCCAACTCGCCAGGAATGTTGTCACATATTAGCGCCGAGTGGTCAGGTCGGGTTATATTAGGTTATATTACGTTATTGATGGATATGAAGGTCTCACGGAGACGTAGAGGCCAACTCGCCAGGAATGTTGTCACATAATAGCGCCGAGTGGTTAGGTCGGGTTATATTAGGTTATATTACGTTATTGATGGATATGAAGGTCTCACGGAGACGTAGAGGCCAACTCGCCAGGAATGTTGTCAAATATTACCGCCGAGATGATAGGTTGGGTTAGGTTACGCTATATTACGTTATTGATGTATATGAAGGTCCCACGGAGACGTAGAGGCCAACTCGCCAGGAATGTTGTCAAATATCAGTGCCGCGATGTTAGGTTGGGTTAGGTTAGGTTATATTACGTTATTGATGTATATAAAATTCCCACGGAGACGTAGAGGCCAACTCGCCAGGAATGTGGTCAAATATTACCGCCGAGATGTTACGTTGGGTTAGCCTAGCTTATATTATGTTATTGATGTATATAACGGTCCCACGGAAACATAGAGGCCAACAAGCCAGGAATGTTGTCAAATATTACAGCCGAGATGTTACGTTGGGGTATTTTAGGTTAAATTACGTTATTGATGTATATAAAAGTCCCACGGAGACGTAGAGGCCAACTCGCCAGGAATGTTGTAAAATATTACCGCCGAGATGTTACGTTGGGTTAGGCTAGGTTAAATTACGTTATTGATGTATATAAAAGTCCCACGGAGACGTAGAGGCCAACTCACCAGGAATGTTGTCAAATATTGGTACCGAGATGTTAGGTTGGGTTAGGTTAGGTTATATTACGCTATTGATGTATATAAAAGTCCCACGAAAACGTATAGGCCAACTCGCCAGGAATGTTGTCAAATATTACCGCCGAGATCTTAGGTTGGGTTAGGTCAGGTTATATTACGTTATTGACGTATATAAAAGTCCCACGGAGACGTAGAGGCCAACCCGCCAGGAATGTTGTCAAATAATAGCGCTGAAAGGTTAGGTCGGGTTATATTAGGTTATATTACGTTATTGATGGATATGAAGGTGTCACGGAGACGTAGAGGCCAACAAGCCAGGAATGTTGTCAAATATTACCGCCGAGATGTTACGTTGGTTTAGGTTAGGTTAAATTACGTTATTGATGTATATGAAGGACCCACGGAGAGGTAGAGGCCAACTCGCCAGGAATGTTGTCAAATATTACCGCCGATGTGTTAGGTTGGGTTATATTAGGTTATATTACGTTATTGATGGATATGAAGGTCTCACGGAGACGTAGAGGCCAACTCGCCAGGAATGTTCCCAAATATTACCGCCGAGATGTTAGGTTGGGTTAGGTTAGGTTATATTACGCTATTGATGTATATAAAAGTCCCACTTTGACGTAGAGGCCAACTCGACAGGAATGTTGTCAAATATTAGTGCCGAGAGTTTGGGTTCGGTGAGGTTAGGTTATATTATGTTATTGATGTATATAAAGGCCCCACGGAGACGTAGAGGCCAACCCGCTAGGAATGTTGTCAAATATCAGTGCCGCGATGTTAGGTTGGGTTAGGTTAGGTTATATTACGTTATTGATGTATATAAAATTCCCACGGAGACGTAGAGGCCAACTCGCCAGGAATGTGGTCAAATATTACCGCCGAGATGTTACGTTGGGTTAGCCTAGCTTATATTATGTTATTGATGTATATAACGGTCCCACGGAAACATAGAGGCCAACAAGCCAGGAATGTTGTCAAATATTACAGCCGAGATGTTACGTTGGGGTATTTTAGGTTAAATTACGTTATTGATGTATATAAAAGTCCCACGGAGACGTAGAGGCCAACTCGCCAGGAATGTTGTAAAATATTACCGCCGAGATGTTACGTTGGGTTAGGCTAGGTTAAATTACGTTATTGATGTATATAAAAGTCCCACGGAGACGTAGAGGCCAACTCACCAGTAATGTTGTCAAATATTGGTACCGAGATGTTAGGTTGGGTTAGGTTAGGTTATATTACGCTATTGATGTATATAAAAGTCCCACGAAAACGTATAGGCCAACTCGCCAGGAATGTTGTCAAATATTACCGCCGAGATCTTAGGTTGGGTTAGGTCAGGTTATATTACGTTATTGACGTATATAAAAGTCCCACGGAGACGTAGAGGCCAACCCGCCAGGAATGTTGTCAAATAATAGCGCTGAAAAGTTAGGTCGGGTTATATTAGGTTATATTACGTTATTGATGGATATGAAGGTGTCACGGAGACGTAGAGGCCAACAAGCCAGGAATGTTGTCAAATATTACCGCCGAGATGTTACGTTGGTTTAGGTTAGGTTAAATTACGTTATTGATGTATATGAAGGACCCACGGAGAGGTAGAGGCCAACTCGCCAGGAATGTTGTCAAATATTACCGCCGATGTGTTAGGTTGGGTTATATTAGGTTATATTACGTTATTGATGGATATGAAGGTCTCACGGAGACGTAGAGGCCAACTCGCCAGGAATGTTCCCAAATATTACCGCCGAGATGTTAGGTTGGGTTAGGTTAGGTTATATTACGCTATTGATGTATATAAAAGTCCCACTTTGACGTAGAGGCCAACTCGACAGGAATGTTGTCAAATATTAGTGCCGAGAGGTTGGGTTCGGTGAGGTTAGGTTATATTATGTTATTGATGTATATAAAGGCCCCACGGAGACGTAGAGGCCAACCCGCTGGGAATGTTGGCAAATAATAGCGCCGAAAGGTTAGGTTGGGTTAGTTTAGGTTATATTACGTTATTGATATATGTGAAGGTCCCACGGAGACGTAGAGGCCAACTCGCCAGGAATGTTGTCACATAATAGCGCCGAGTGGTTAGGTCGGGTTATATTAGGCTATATTACGTGATTGATGGATATGAAGGACTCACGGAGACGTAGAGGCTAACTCGCCAGGAATGTTGTCAAATATTACCGCCGAGATGATAGGTTGGGCTAGGTTAGGTTATATTACGTTATTGATGTATATGAAGGCCCCACGGAGACGTAGAGGCCAACTCGCCAGGAATGTTGTTAAATATTAGTGCCGAGAGATTGGGTTGGGTTAGCTTAGGTTATATTACGTTATTGATGTATATAAAGGCCCCGCGGAGATGTAGAGGCCAACCCGCCAGGAATGTTGTCAAATAATAGCGACGAAAGGTTAGGTTGTGTTAGTTTAGGTTATATTACGTTATTGATATATGTGAAGGTCCCACGGACACGTAGATGCCAACTCGCCAGGAATGTTGTCACATAATAGCGCCGAGTGGTTAGGTTGGGTTATATTAGGTTATATTACGTTATTGATGGATATGAAGGTCTCACGGAGACGTAGATGCCAACTCGCCAGGAATGTTGTCAAATATTACCGCCGAGATGTTAGGTTGGGTTAGGTTAGGTTATATTACGCTATTGATGTATATAAAAGTCCCACGGTGACGTAGAGGCCAACTCGACAGGAATGTTGTCAAATATTAGTGCCGAGAGGTTGGGTTGTGTTAGGTTAGGTTATATTATGTTATTGATGTAGATAAAGGCCCCACGGAGACGTAGAGGCCAACCCGCCAGGAATGTTGGCAAATAATAGCGCCGAAAGGTTAGGTTGGGTTAGTTTAGGTTATATTACGTTATTGATATATGTGAAGGTCCCACGGAGACGTAGAGGCCAACTCGACAGGAATGTTGTCAAATATTAGTGCCGACATGTTAGGTTGGGTTAGGATACGTTAAATTACGTTATTGCTGTATATAAAAGTCCCACGGAGACGTAGAGGCCAACTCGCCTGGAATGTTGTCAAATATTACCGCCGAGATGATAGGTTGGGTTAGGTTAGATTATATTACGTTATTGATGTATATGAAGGCCCCACGGAGACGTAGAGGCCATCTGGCCAGGAATGTCGTCAAATATTATCGCCGAGATGATAGGTTGGGTTAGGTTAGATTATATTACGTTATTGATGTATATGAAGGTCGCACGGAGAGGTAGAGGCCAACTCGCCAGGAATGTTGTCACATAATAGCGCCGAGTGGTTAGGTCGGGTTATATTAGGTTATATTACGTTATTGATGGATATGAAGGTGTCACGGAGACGTAGAGGCCAACTCGCCAGGAATGTTCCCAAATATTACCGCCGAGATGTTAGGTTGGGTTAGGTTAGGTTATATTACGCTATTGATGTATATAAAAGTCCCACTTTGACGTAGAGGCCAACTCGACAGGAATGTTGTCAAATATTAGTGCCGAGAGGTTGGGTTGGGTGAGGTTAGGTTATATTATGTTATTGATGTATATAAAGGCCCCACGGAGACGTAGAGGCCGACCCGCTGGGAATGTTGGCAAATAATAGCGCCGAAAGGTTAGGTTGGGTTAGTTTAGGTTATATTACGTTATTGATATATGTGAAGGTCCCACGGAGACGTAGAGGCCAACTCGCCAGGAATGTTGTCACATAATAGCGCCGAGTGGTTAGGTCGGGTTATATTAGGCTATATTACGTGATTGATGGATATGAAGGACTCACGGAGACGTAGAGGCTAACTCGCCAGGAATGTTGTCAAATATTACCGCCGAGATGATAGGTTGGGCTAGGTTAGGTTATATTACGTTATTGATGTATATGAAGGCCCCACGGAGACGTAGAGGCCAACTCGCCAGGAATGTTGTTAAATATTAGTGCCGAGAGATTGGGTTGGGTTAGCTTAGGTTATATTACGTTATTGATGTATATAAAGGCCCCGCGGAGATGTAGAGGCCAACCCGCCAGGAATGTTGTCAAATAATAGCGACGAAAGGTTAGGTTGTGTTAGTTTAGGTTATATTACGTTATTGATATATGTGAAGGTCCCACGGACACGTAGATGCCAACTCGCCAGGAATGTTGTCACATAATAGCGCCGAGTGGTTAGGTTGGGTTATATTAGGTTATATTACGTTATTGATGGATATGAAGGTCTCACGGAGACGTAGATGCCAACTCGCCAGGAATGTTGTCAAATATTACCGCCGAGATGTTAGGTTGGGTTAGGTTAGGTTATATTACGCTATTGATGTATATAAAAGTCCCACGGTGACGTAGAGGCCAACTCGACAGGAATGTTGTCAAATATTAGTGCCGAGAGGTTGGGTTGTGTTAGGTTAGGTTATATTATGTTATTGATGTAGATAAAGGCCCCACGGAGACGTAGAGGCCAACCCGCCAGGAATGTTGGCAAATAATAGCGCCGAAAGGTTAGGTTGGGTTAGTTTAGGTTATATTACGTTATTGATATATGTGAAGGTCCCACGGAGACGTAGAGGCCAACTCGACAGGAATGTTGTCAAATATTAGTGCCGACATGTTAGGTTGGGTTAGGATACGTTAAATTACGTTATTGCTGTATATAAAAGTCCCACGGAGACGTAGAGGCCAACTCGCCTGGAATGTTGTCAAATATTACCGCCGAGATGATAGGTTGGGTTAGGTTAGATTATATTACGTTATTGATGTATATGAAGGCCCCACGGAGACGTAGAGGCCATCTGGCCAGGAATGTCGTCAAATATTATCGCCGAGATGATAGGTTGGGTTAGGTTAGATTATATTACGTTATTGATGTATATGAAGGTCGCACGGAGAGGTAGAGGCCAACTCGCCAGGAATGTTGTCACATAATAGCGCCGAGTGGTTAGGTCGGGTTATATTAGGTTATATTACGTTATTGATGGATATGAAGGTGTCACGGAGACGTAGAGGCCAACTCGCCAGGAATGTTCCCAAATATTACCGCCGAGATGTTAGGTTGGGTTAGGTTAGGTTATATTACGCTATTGATGTATATAAAAGTCCCACTTTGACGTAGAGGCCAACTCGACAGGAATGTTGTCAAATATTAGTGCCGAGAGGTTGGGTTGGGTGAGGTTAGGTTATATTATGTTATTGATGTATATAAAGGCCCCACGGAGACGTAGAGGCCAACCCGCTAGGAATGTTGGCAAATAATAGCGCCGAATGGTTAGGTTGGGTTAGTTTAGGTTATATTACGTTATTGATATATGTGAAGGTCCCACGGAGACGTAGAGGCCAACTCGCCAGGAATGTTGTCACATAATAGCGCCGAGTGGTTAGGTCGGGTTATATTAGGTTATATTACGTTATTGATGGATATGAAGGACTCACGGAGACGTAGAGGCTAACTCGCCAGGAATGTTGTCAAATATTACCGCCGAGATGATAGGTTGGGCTAGGTTAGGTTATATTACGTTATTGATGTATATGAAGGCCCCACGGAGACGTAGAGGCCATCTGGCCAGGAATGTTGTCAAATATTATCGCCGAGATGATAGGTTGGGTTAGGTTAGATTATATTACGTTATTGATGTATATGAAGGTCGCACGGAGAGGTAGAGGCCAACTCGCCAGGAATGTTGTCACATAATAGCGCCGAGTGGTTAGGTCGGGTTATATTAGGTTATATTACGTTATTGATGGATATGAAGGTCTCACGGAAACGTAGAGGCCAACTCGCCAGGAATGTTGTCACATAATAGCGCCGAGTGGTTAGGTCGGGTTATATTAGGTTATATTACGTTATTGATGGATATGAAGGTCTCACGGAGACGTAGAGGCCAACTCGCCAGGAATGTTGTCAAATATTACCGCCGAGATGATAGGTTGGGTTAGGTTACGCTATATTACGTTATTGATGTATATGAAGGTCCCACGGAGACGTAGAGGCCAACTCGCCAGGAATGTTGTCAAATATCAGTGCCGAGATGTTAGGTTGGGTTAGGTTAGGTTATATTACGTTATTGATGTATATAAAATTCCCACGGAGACGTAGAGGCCAACTCGCCAGGAATGTTATCAAATATTACCGCCGAGATCTTAGGTTGGGTTAGGTCAGGTTATATTACGTTATTGACGTATATAAAAGTCCCACGGAAACGTAGAGGCCAACCCGCCAGGAATGTTGTCAAATAATAGCGCTGAAATGTTAGGTCGGGTTATATTAGGTTATATTACGTTATTGATGGATATGAAGGTGTCACGGAGACGTAGAGGCCAACAAGCCAGGAATGTTGTCAAATATTACCGCCGAGATGTTACGTTGGTTTAGGTTAGGTTAAATTACGTTATTGATGTATATGAAGGTCCCACGGAGAGGTAGAGGCCAACTCGCCAGGAATGTTGTCAAATATTAGTGCCGAGATGTTAGGTTGGGTTAGGTTAGGTAATATTAAGTTATTGATGTATATGAAGGTCCCACGGTGACGTAGAGGCCAACTCGCCAGGAATGTTGTCAAATATTACCGCCGAAATGATACGTTGGTTTAGGTTAGGTTAAATTACGTTATTGATGTATATGAAGGACCCACGGAGAGGTAGAGGCCAACTCGCCAGGAATGTTGTCAAATATTACCGCCGATGTGTTAGGTTGGGTTATATTACGTTATATTACGTTATTGATGGATATGAAGGTCTCAGGGAGACGTAGAGGCCAACTCGCCAGGAATGTTCTCAAATATTACCGCCGAGATGTTAGGTTGGGTTAGGTTAGGTTATATTACGCTACTGATGTATATAAAAGTCCCACGGTGACGTAGAGGCCAACTCGACAGGAATGTTGTCAAATATTAGTGCCGAGAGGTTGGGTTGGGTGAGGTTAGGTTATATTATGTTATTGATGTATATAAAGGCCCCACGGAGACGTAGAGGCCAACCCGCTAGGAATGTTGGCAAATAATAGCGCCGAAAGGTTAGGTTGGGTTAGTTTAGGTTATATTACGTTATTGATATATGTGAAGGTCCCACGGAGACGTAGAGGCCAACTCGCCAGGAATGTTGTCACATAATAGCGCCGAGTGGTTAGGTCGGGTTATATTAGGTTATATTACGTTATTGATGGATATGAAGGACTCACGGAGACGTAGAGGCTAACTCGCCAGGAATGTTGTCAAATATTACCGCCGAGATGATAGGTTGGGCTAGGTTAGGTTATATTACGTTATTGATGTATATGAAGGCCCCACGGAGACGTAGAGGCCAACTCGCCAGGAATGTTGTTAAATATTAGTGCCGAGAGATTGGGTTGGGTTAGCTTAGGTTATATTACGTTATTGATGTATATAAAGGCCCCGCGGAGATGTAGAGGCCAACCCGCCAGGAATGTTGTCAAATAATAGCGCCGAAAGGTTAGGTTGTGTTAGTTTAGGTTATATTACGTTAGTGATATATGTGAAGGTCCCACGGACACGTAGATGCCAACTCGCCAGGAATGTTGTCACATAATAGCGCCGAGTGGTTAGGTTGGGTTATATTAGGTTATATTACGTTATTGATGGATATGAAGGTCTCACGGAGACGTAGATGCCAACTCGCCAGGAATGTTGTCAAATATTACCGCCGAGATGTTAGGTTGGGTTAGGTTAGGTTATATTACGCTACTGATGTATATAAAAGTCTCACGGTGACGTAGAGGCCAACTCGCCAGGAATGTTGTCAAATATTAGTGCCGAGATGTTAGGTTGGGTTAGGTTACGCTATATTACGTTATTGATGTATATGAAGGTCCCACGGAGACGTAGAGGCCAACTCGCCAGGAATGTTGTCAAATATCAGTGCCGAGATGTTAGGTTGGGTTAGGTTAGGTTATATTACGTTATTGATGTATATAAAATTCCCACGGAGACGTAGAGGCCAACTCGCCAGGAATGTTGTCAAATATTACCGCCGAGATCTTAGGTTGGGTTAGGTCAGGTTATATTACGTTATTGACGTATATAAAAGTCCCACGGAAACGTAGAGGCCAACCCGCCAGGAATGTTGTCAAATAATAGCGCTGAAATGTTAGGTCGGGTTATATTAGGTTATATTACGTTATTGATGGATATGAAGGTGTCACGGAGACGTAGAGGCCAACAAGCCAGGAATGTTGTCAAATATTACCGCCGAGATGTTACGTTGGTTTAGGTTAGGTTAAATTACGTTATTGATGTATATGAAGGTCCCACGGAGAGGTAGAGGCCAACTCGCCAGGAATGTTGTCAAATATTAGTGCCGAGATGTTAGGTTGGGTTAGGTTAGGTAATATTAAGTTATTGATGTATATGAAGGTCCCACGGTGACGTAGAGGCCAACTCGCCAGGAATGTTGTCAAATATTACCGCCGAAATGATACGTTGGTTTAGGTTAGGTTAAATTACGTTATTGATGTATATGAAGGACCCACGGAGAGGTAGAGGCCAACTCGCCAGGAATGTTGTCAAATATTACCGCCGATGTGTTAGGTTGGGTTATATTACGTTATATTACGTTATTGATGGATATGAAGGTCTCAGGGAGACGTAGAGGCCAACTCGCCAGGAATGTTCTCAAATATTACCGCCGAGATGTTACGTTGGGTTAGGTTAGGTTATATTACGCTACTGATGTATATAAAAGTCCCACGGTGACGTAGAGGCCAACTCGACAGGAATGTTGTCAAATATTAGTGCCGAGAGGTTGGGTTGGGTGAGGTTAGGTTATATTATGTTATTGATGTATATAAAGGCCCCACGGAGACGTAGAGGCCAACCCGCTAGGAATGTTGGCAAATAATAGCGCCGAAAGGTTAGGTTGGGCTAGGTTAGGTTATATTACGTTATTGATGTATATGAAGGCCCCACGGAGACGTAGAGGCCAACTCGCCAGGAATGTTGTTAAATATTAGTGCCGAGAGATTGGGTTGGGTTAGCTTAGGTTATATTACGTTATTGATGTATATAAAGGCCCCGCGGAGATGTAGAGGCCAACCCGCCAGGAATGTTGTCAAATAATAGCGCCGAAAGGTTAGGTTGTGTTAGTTTAGGTTATATTACGTTATTGATATATGTGAAGGTCCCACGGACACGTAGATGCCAACTCGCCAGGAATGTTGTCACATAATAGCGCCGAGTGGTTAGGTTGGGTTATATTAGGTTATATTACGTTATTGATGGATATGAAGGTCTCACGGAGACGTAGATGCCAACTCGCCAGGAATGTTGTCAAATATTACCGCCGAGATGTTAGGTTGGGTTAGGTTAGGTTATATTACGCTACTGATGTATATAAAAGTCCCACGGTGACGTAGAGGCCAACTCGCCAGGAATGTTGTCAAATATTAGTGCCGAGATGTTCGGTTGGGTTAGGTTACGCTATATTACGTTATTGATGTATATGAAGGTCCCACGGAGACGTAGAGGCCAACTCGCCAGGAATGTTGTCAAATATCAGTGCCGAGATGTTAGGTTGGGTTAGGTTAGGTTATATTACGTTATTGATGTATATAAAATTCCCACGGAGACGTAGAGGCCAACTCGCCAGGAATGTTGTCAAATATTACCGCCGAGATCTTAGGTTGGGTTAGGTCAGGTTATAACACGTTATTGACGTATATAAAAGTCCCACGGAAACGTAGAGGCCAACCCGCCAGGAATGTTGTCAAATAATAGCGCTGAAATATTAGGTCGGGTTATATTAGGTTATATTACTTTATTGATGGATATGAAGGTGTCACGGAGACGTAGAGGCCAACAAGCCAGGAATGTTGTCAAATATTACCGCCGAGATGTTACGTTGGTTTAGGTTAGGTTAAATTACGTTATTGATGTATATGAAGGTCCCACGGAGAGGTAGAGGCCAACTCGCCAGGAATGCGGTCAAATATTACCGCCGATATGATAGGTTGGTTTAGGTTACGTTATATTACGTTATTGATGTATATGAAGGTCTCACGGTGAAGTAGAGGCCAACTCGACAGGAATGTTGTCAAATATTTGTGCCGAGATGTTAGGTTGGTTTAGGATACGTTAAATTACGTTATTGGTGTATATAAAAGTCCCACGGAGACGTAGAGGCCATCTCGCCAGGAATGTTGTCAAATATTACCGCCGAGATGATAGGTTGGGTTAGGTTAGATTATATTACGTTATTGATGTATATGAAGGCCCCACGGAGACGTAGAGGCCAACTCGCCAGGAATGTTGTCAAATATTACCGCCGAGATCTTAGGTTGGGTTAGGTCAGGTTATATTACGTTATTGATGTATATGAAGGTCGCACGGAGAGGTAGAGGCCAACTCGCCAGGAATGTTGTCAAATATTAGTGCCGAGATGTTAGGTTGGGTTAGGTTAGGTAATATTACGTTATTGATGTATATGAAGGTCCCACGGAGACGTAGAGGCCAACTCGCCAGGAATGTTGTCAAATATTACCGCCGATATGATAGGTTGGGCTAGGTTAGGTTATATGACGTTATTGATGTATATAAAGGTCCCACGGAAACATAGAGGCCAACAAGCCAGGAATGTTGTCAAATACTACCGCCGAGATGTTACGTTGGTTTAGGTTAGGTTATATTACGTTATTGATGTATATAAAAGTCCCACGGAGACGTAGAGGCCAACTCGCCAGGAATGTTGTCAAATATTAGTGCCGAGATGTTAGGTTGGGTTAGGTTAGGTAATATTAAGTTATTGATGTATATGAAGGTCCCACGGTGACGTAGAGGCCAACTCGCCAGGAATGTTGTCAAATATTACCGCCGAGATGTTAGGTTGGGTTAGGTTATGTTATATTACGTTATTGATGTATATGAAGGTCCCACGGAGAGGTAGAGGCCAACTCGCCAGGAATGTTGTCAAATATTAGTGCCGAGATGTTAGGTTGGGTTAGATTAGGTAATATTAAGTTATTGATGTATATGAAAGTCCTACGGTGACGTAGAGGCCAACTCGCCAGGAATGTTGTCAAATATTACCGCCGATGTGTTAGGTTGGGTTAGGTTAGGTTATATTACGTTATTGATGTATATAAAGGTCCCACGGAAACATAGAAGCCAACAAGCCAAGAATGTTGTCAAATATTACAGCCGAGATGTTACGTTTGGGTATTTTAGGTTATATTACGTTATTGATGTATATAAAAGTCCCACGGAGACGTAGAGGCCAACTCGACAGGAATGTTGTCAAATATTAGTGCCGAGAGGTTGGGTTGGGTGAGGTTAGGTTATAATATGTTGTTGATGTATATAAAGGCCCCACGGAGACGTAGAGGCCAACCCGCTAGGAATGTTGGCAAATAATAGCGCCGAAAGGTTAGGTTGGGTTAGTTTAGGTTATATTACGTTATTGATATATGTGAAGGTCCCACGGAGACGTAGAGGCCAACTCGCCAGGAATGTTGTCACATAATAGGGCCGAGTGGTTAGGTCGGGTTATATTAGGTTATATTAAGTTATTGATGGATATGAAGGTCCCACGGAGACGTAGAGGCCAACTCGACAGGAATGTTGTCAAATATTAGTGCCGAGATGTTAGGTTGGGTTAGGATACGTTAAATTACGTTATTGGTGTATATAAAAGTCCCACGGAGACGTAGAGGCCATCTGGCCAGGAATGTTGTCAAATATTACCGCCGAGATGATAGGTTGGGTTAGGTTAGATTATATTACGTTATTGATGTATATGAAGGTCGCACGGAGAGGTAGAGGCCAACTCGCCAGGAATGTTGTCAAATATTAGTGCCGAGATGTTAGGTTGGGTTAGGTTAGGTAATATTACGTTATACATGTATATGAAGGTCCCACGGAGACGTAGGGGCCAACTCGCAAGGAATGTTGTCAAATATTACCGCCGATATAATAGGTTGGGCTACGTTAGGTTATATGACGTTATTGATGTATATAAAGGTCCCACGGAAACATAGAGGCCAACAATCCCGGAATGTTGTCAAATATTACCGCCGAGATGTTACGTTGGTTTAGGTTAGGTTAAATTACGTTAATGATGTATATAAAAGTCCCACGGAGACGTAGAGGCCAACTCTCCAGGAATGCGGTCAAATATTACCGCCGATATGATAGGTTGGTTTAGGTTACGTTATATTACGTTATTGATGTATATGAAGGTCTCACGGTGAAGTAGAGGCCAACTCGACAGGAATGTTGTCAAATATTTGTGCCGAGATGTTAGGTTGGTTTAGGATACGTTAAATTACGTTATTGGTGTATATAAAAGTCCCACGGAGACGTAGAGGCCAACTCGCCAGGAATGTTGTCAAATATTAGTGCCGAGAGGTTGGGTTGGGTTAGGTTAGGTTATATTATGTTATTGATGTATATAAAGGCCCCACGGAGACGTAGAGGCCAACCCGCCAGGAATGTTCCCAAATATTACCGCCGAGATGTTAGGTTGGGATAGGTTAGGTTATATTACGCTATTGATGTATATAAAAGTCCCACTTTGTCGTAGAGGCCAACTCGACAGGAATGTTGTCAAATATTAGTGCCGAGAGGTTGGGTTGGGTGAGGTTAGGTTATATTATGTTATTGATGTATATAAAGGCCCCACGGAGACGTAGAGGCCAACCCGCTAGGAATGTTGGCAAATAATAGCGCCGAAAGGTTAGGTTGGGTTAGTTTAGGTTATATTACGTTATTGATATATGTGAAGGTCCCACGGAGACGTAGAGGCCAACTCGCCAGGAATGTTGTCACATAATAGCGCCGAGTGGTTAGGTCCGGTTATATTAGGTTATATTACGTTATTGATGGATATGAAGGACTCACGGAGACGTAGAGGCTAACTCGCCAGGAATGTTGTCAAATATTACCGCCGAGATGATAGGTTGGGCTAGGTTAGGTTATATTACGTTATTGATGTATATGAAGGCCCCACGGATACGTAGAGGCCAACTCGCCAGGAATGTTGTTAAATATTAGTGCCGAGAGATTGGGTTGGGTTAGCTTAGGTTATATTACGTTATTGATGTATATAAAGGCCCCGCGGAGATGTAGAGGCCAACCCGCCAGGAATGTTGTCAAATAATAGCGCCGAAAGGTTAGGTTGTGTTAGTTTAGGTTATATTACGTTATTGATATATGTGAAGGTCCCACGGACACGTAGATGCCAACTCGCCAGGAATGTTGTCACATAATAGCGCCGAGTGGTTAGGTTGGGTTATATTAGGCTATATTACGTTATTGATGGATATGAAGGTCTCACGGAGACGTAGATGCCAACTCGCCAGGAATGTTGTCAAATATTACCGCCGAGATGTTAGGTTGGGTTAGGTTAGGTTATATTACGCTATTGATGTATATAAAAGTCCCACGGTGACGTAGAGGCCAACTCGACAGGAATGTTGTCAAATATTAGTGCCGAGAGGTTGGGTTGTGTTAGGTTAGGTTATATTATGTTATTGATGTAGATAACGCCCCACGGAGACGTAGAGGCCAACCCGCCAGGAATGTTGGCAAATAATAGCGCCGAAAGGTTAGGTTGGGTTAGTTTAGGTTATATTACGTTATTGATATATGTGAAGGTCCCACGGAGACGTAGAGGCCAACTCGACAGGAATGTTGTCAAATATTAGTGCCGACATGTTAGGTTGGGTTAGGATACGTTAAATTACGTTATTGGTGTATATAAAAGTCCCACGGAGACGTAGAGGCCAACTCGCCTGGAATGTTGTCAAATATTACCGCCGAGATGATAGGTTTGGTTAGGTTAGATTATATTACGTTATTGATGTATATGAAGGCCCCACGGAGACGTAGAGGCCATCTGGCCAGGAATGTTGTCAAATATTATCACCGAGATGATAGGTTGGGTTAGGTTAGATTATATTACGTTATTGATGTATATGAAGGTCGCACGGAGAGGTAGAGGCCAACTCGCCAGGAATGTTGTCACATAATAGCGCCGAGTGGTTAGGTCGGGTTATATTAGGTTATATTACGTTATTGATGGATATGAAGGTCTCACGGAGACGTAGAGGCCAACTCGCCAGGAATGTTGTCACATAATAGCGCCGAGTGGTTAGGTCGGGTTATATTAGGTTATATTACGTTATTGATGGATATGAAGGTCTCACGGAGACGTAGAGGCCAACAAGCCAGGAATGTTGTCAAATATTACCCCCGAGATGTTACGTTGGTTTAGGTTAGGTTAAATTACGTTATTGATGTATATGAAGGTCCCACGGAGAGGTAGAGGCCAACTCGCCAGGAATGTTGTCAAATATTAGTGCCGAGATGTTAGGTTGGGTTAGGTTAGGTAATATTAAGTTATTGATGTATATGAAGGTCCCACGGTGACGTAGAGGCCAACTCGCCAGGAATGTTGTCAAATATTACCGCCGAGATGTTACGTTGGTTTAGGTTAGGTTAAATTACGTTATTGATGTATATGAAGGACCCACGGAGAGGTAGAGGCCAACTCGCCAGGAATGTTGTCAAATATTACCGCCGATGTGTTAGGTTGGGTTATATTAGGTTATATTACGTTATTGATGGATATGAAGGTCTCACGGAGACGTAGAGGCCAACCCGCCAGGAATGTTGGCAAATAATAGCGCCGAAAGGTTAGGTTGGGTTAGTTTAGGTTATATTACGTTATTGATATATGTGAAGGTCCCACGGAGACGTAGAGGCCAACTCGACAGGAATGTTGTCAAATATTAGTGCCGACATGTTAGGTTGGGTTAGGATACGTTAAATTACGTTATTGCTGTATATAAAAGTCCCACGGAGACGTAGAGGCCAACTCGCCTGGAATGTTGTCAAATATTACCGCCGAGATGATAGGTTGGGTTAGGTTACGCTATATTACGTTATTGATGTATATGAAGGTCCCACGGAGACGTAGAGGCCAACTCGCCAGGAATGTTGTCAAATATCAGTGCCGAGATGTTAGGTTGGGTTAGGTTAGGTTATATTACGTTATTGATGTATATAAAATTCCCACGGAGACGTAGAGGCCAACTCGCCAGGAATGTTGTCAAATATTACCGCCGAGATCTTAGGTTGGGTTAGGTCAGGTTATATTACGTTATTGATGTATATAAAAGTCCCACGGAGACGTAGAGGCCAACCCGCCAGGAATGTTGTCAAATAATAGCGCTGAAATGTTAGGTCGGGTTATATTAGGTTATATTACGTTATTGATGGATATGAAGGTGTCACGGAGACGTAGAGGCCAACAAGCCAGGAATGTTGTCAAATATTACCGCCGAGATGTTACGTTGGTTTAGGTTAGGTTAAATTACGTTATTGATGTATATGAAGGTCCCACGGAGAGGTAGAGGCCAACTCGCCAGGAATGTTGTCAAATATTAGTGCCGAGATGTTAGGTTGGGTTAGGTTAGGTAATATTAAGTTATTGATGTATATGAAGGTCCCACGGTGACGTAGAGGCCAACTCGCCAGGAATGTTGTCAAATATTACCGCCGAAATGATACGTTGGTTTAGGTTAGGTTATATTACGTTATTGATATATGTGAAGGTCCCACGGAGACGTAGAGGCCAACTCGCCAGGAATGTTGTCACATAATAGCGCCGAGTGGTTAGGTCGGGTTATATTAGGTTATATTACGTTATTGATGGATATGAAGGACTCACGGAGACGTAGAGGCTAACTCGCCAGGAATGTTGTCAAATATTACCGCCGAGATGATAGGTTGGGCTAGGTTAGGTTATATTACGTTATTGATGTATATGAAGGCCCCACGGAGACGTAGAGGCCAACTCGCCAGGAATGTTGTTAAATATTAGTGCCGAGAGATTGGGTTGGGTTAGCTTAGGTTATATTACGTTATTGATGTATATAAAGGCCCCGCGGAGATGTAGAGGCCAACCCGCCAGGAATGTTGTCAAATAATAGCGCCGAAAGGTTAGGTTGTGTTAGTTTAGGTTATATTACGTTATTGATATATGTGAAGGTCCCACGGACACGTAGATGCCAACTCGCCAGGAATGTTGTCACATAATAGCGCCGAGTGGTTAGGTTGGGTTATATTATGTTATATTACGTTATTGATGGATATGAAGGTCTCACGGAGACGTAGATGCCAACTCGCCAGGAATGTTGTCAAATATTACCGCCGAGATGTTAGGTTGGGTTAGGTTAGGTTATATTACGTTACTGATCTATATAAAAGTCCCACGGTGACGTAGAGGCCAACTCGACAGGAATGTTGTCAAATATTAGTGCCGAGATATTGGGTTGGGTTAGGTTAGGTTATATTACGTTATTGATGTATATAAAGGCCCCGCGGAGACGTAGAGGCCAACTCGACAGGAATGTTGTCAAATATTAGTGCCGAGAGGTTGGGTTGGGTTAGGTTAGGTTATATTATGTTATTGATGTATATAAAGGCCCCACGGAGACGTAGAGGCCAACCCGCCAGGAATGTTGGCAAATATTAGTGCCGAGATGTTAGGTTGGGTTAGGTTAGGTAATACTACGTTATACATGTATATGAAGGTCCCACGGAGACGTAGGGGCCAACTCGCAAGGAATGTTGTCAAATATTACCGCCGATATAATAGGTTGGGCTACGTTAGGTTATATGACGTTATTGATGTATATAAAGGTCCCACGGAAACATAGAGGCCAACAAGCCCGGAATGTTGTCAAATATTACCGCCGAGATGTTACGTTGGTTTAGGTTAGGTTAAATTACGTTATTGATGTATATAAAAGTCCCACGGAGACGTAGAGGCCAACTCTCCAGGAATGCGGTCAAATATTACCGCCGATATGATAGGTTGGTTTAGGTTACGTTATATTACGTTATTGATGTATATGAAGGTCTCACGGTGAAGTAGAGGCCAACTCGACAGGAATGTTGTCAAATATTTGTGCCGAGATGTTAGGTTGGTTTAGGATACGTTAAATTACGTTATTGGTGTATATAAAAGTCCCACGGAGACGTAGAGGCCAACTCGCCAGGAATGTTGTCAAATATTACCGCCGAGATGATAGGTTGGGTTAGGTTAGATTATATTACGTTATTGATGTATATGAAGGCCCCACGGAGACGTAGACGCCATCTGGCAGGGAATGTTGTCAAATATTACCGCCGAGATTATAGGTTGGGTTAGGTTAGATTATATTACGTTATTGATGTATATGAAGGTCGCACGGAGAGGTAGAGGCCAACTCGCCAGGAATGTTGTCAAATATTAGTGCCGAGATGTTAGGTTGGGTTAGGTTAGGTAATATTACGTTATTGATGTATATGAAGGTCCCACGGAGACGTAGAGACCAACTCGCCAGGAATGTTGTCAAATATTACCGCCGATATGATAGGTTGGGCTAGGTTAGGCTATATGACGTTATTGATGTATATAAAGGTCCCACGGAAACATAGAGGCCAACAAGCCAGGAATGTTGTCAAATACTACCGCCGAGATGTTACGTTGGTTTAGGTTAGGTTAAATTACGTTAGTGATGTATATGAAGGTCCCACGGAGAGGTAGAGGCCAACTCGACAGGAATGTTGTCAAATATTAGTGGCGAGATGTTAGGTTGGGTTAGGTTAGGTAATATTAAGTTATTGATGTATATGAAGGTCCCACGGTGACGTAGAGGCCAACTCGCCAGGAATGTTGTCAAATATTAACGCCGAGATGATAGGTTGGGTTAGGTTAGATTATATTACGTTATTGATGTATATGAAGGTCGCACGGAGAGGTACAGGCCAACTCGCCAGGAATGTTGTCAAATATTAGTGCCGAGATGTTAGGTTGGGTTAGGTTAGGTAATATTACGTTATTGATGTATATGAAGGTCTCACGGAGACGTAGAGGCCAACTCGCCAGGAATGTTGTCAAATATTACCGCCGATATGATAGGTTGGGCTAGGTTAGGTTATATGACGTTATTGATGTATATAAAGGTCCCACGGAAACATAGAGGCCAACAAGCCAGGAATGTTGTCAAATACTACCGCCGAGATGTTACGTTGGTTTAGGTTAGGTTAAATTACGTTAGTGATGTATATGAAGGTCCCACGGAGAGGTAGAGGCCAACTCGCCAGGAATGTTGTCAAATATTAGTGCCGAGATGTTAGGTTGGGTTAGGTTAGGTAATATTAAGTTATTGATGTATATGAAGGACCCACGGTGACGTAGAGGCCAACTCGCCAGGAATGTTGTCAAATATTACCGCCGAGATGTTAGGTTGGGTTAGGTTATGTTATATTACGTTATTGATGTATATGAAGGTCCCACGGAGAGGTAGAGGCCAACTCGCCAGGAATGTTGTCAAATATTAGTGCCGAGATGTTAGGTTGGGTTAGATTATGTAATATTAAGTTATTGATGTATATGAAAGTCCCACGGTGACGTAGAGGCCAACTCGCCAGGAATATTGTCAAATATTACCGCCGATGTGTTAGGTTGGGTTAGGTTAGGTTATATTACGTTATTGATGTATATAAAGGTCCCACGGAAACATAGAAGCCAACAAGCCAAGAATGTTGTCAAATATTACAGCCGAGATGTTACGTTTGGGTATTTTAGGTTATATTACGTTATTGATGTATATAAAAGTCCCACGGAGACGTAGAGGCCAACT